>JAMXBC010000012.1:73495529-74745529 GCA_024138005.1 Lumnitzera racemosa | reverse complement strand
GATTATTTTTAATATTTTCTATACTTTTTAATTTGTTAATTATTTTTTAAAATTTTATTTTATTACCTATCTAATAAAAATACATGAACCAATATAATTGCTACATATATATGTATAATTGATAATTTAATGTCATCAGTTAAGAGTGAGTGGGTACAGGGTGAATAGGGTGTGGGACCTTACCCATACCCCACTTGTAGGTACGAGTTCCCATATATTTGGAATTGAAACTTATTCTACAGTATCTTAGAGCCACCCTGTACCTTATACTTGGTAGAATCTCCAAGGTATCTTATGAAACATGAAATTTTTTAAAATATTTCTTATAAATTTCAAAACTAGTTTACATAAAGCTACATGACACAAGCTCATTTTCTCAAATATATAAATTAAGAGTTGATATGTTGTCATGACCCTAAAGGGGGCCTAATATGATTGTCTAAAATTTTCATATCATGTGTATACTCATGATACAAAAACTACCTTACAAGTCAGGGATTGCAAGACTTTAAATAATTAAACATTAAGGTTTTCGATTTTAATTAAATAAGTTGATATAAAATATAAATGAATATGGATATCTGATAAGTCATAGTTCATCTGAATTGTAGAGAATCAGGATCCTCTACCAAATGTTAAGACAAGGTAAAATAATTTATTAATTTACAAGAAATACTACATAATCTTATCATATGAATATGCTTTACATAAATTGTTTCTATGCCGTTTTAGTTAACCCTCACATTATCAAACCTATCCCTAGTTTATACTCTACTCTTAAGCTTATCCTAATCCTTATTTACAAGAAACCTACAAAAAAAACTATGGGGGTTAATGAGCAAACCACGACTCAGTGAGTTCATTCCTCACCACTACCATTCAAGTGAGTGATCAAATAAACATTATTAATACACATGTAAGTTATCTACATACGAAATAAATGTAAGCAATACGGCTATAGGAGTTCGGAATTGTGGAAGGTGTAGAGTTACATTATCTACACATCAATTTTTCCTTCACCTTAACCGCATGAGGTTGCTTGGGAGCACGGTTTCATTAGACATTACTTGACTATTATCCTGGTCTGAGAATCAACAATTAATATAGGTGGACCCCAATTAGGGCTACCTACTAAACATATTAAAGGCCCCTCGGGCACAAATAGCGAGTCCATCTCGCTATCACCAAACATCTAAGGCCCCACAGGCATAAATATGCGAGTCCTCTTGCAAACAATTAGAGATATCATAATAGCTTTGCCTTAACAATGAAAACATCATTTATAGGCTTTATGAGCCTTTTGACAAAATCATTTAAAAGTATTTTTAAGATAAGAAAAGGTTCACCAAAACAATTTTCTTAAGAATTTGCAAAGCTAACATTCTCTATCAAAATACCAATTGGATCATAAACATGTGACAAATATAACTAGTTTCTTTAGTCGAATAGTTACATTTACTAATTTTAAAAAGTGATCATATAGATAATTGCACACAAAATAACCAGTCATTCAACAAACAATCAATATCAATCTACAAGCAGCATACAAGTAATAAATAGTAAGTAGATAGCAGATCATAAGAACTCCCTCACTTGGGTTATGCTCACTTTCCCGACCTTTGAGAATTTCGGGACTCGATAATCGAATACTTAAAAGATAAGAAAGCTTATAAGTGTTCTACAAAATTAGGTTTCCTTATTAACTAAATATCTGTCATTATTTGCCTGATTTCTCACTATAATCCAAGTACAATAGTTTAACTTAAATTTTTTACTTAAATTATCTTAGATTTTCAATTGCATATAACTTTTTCAGTTTAGTTTGAATTTTTATTAACTTATAGTCTATTCTGATCGTTTTCCAGTGTACTTTCTCGTAGCAAGATTCATTTTGGATATTGTAACCCACAGTTTAAACTATGATATAAAAATATCATAAACTTCATTATTTTGACATAAAAAGTTGTCAAATATCAATTTGCGCTTTTCTTAGTATAATTACGATTTAATAATTACTTGAATCATATACCTTTTTGTAATTTTCTTATGTTAAGCCTATTTTACTATAATTATTTTTTTTGTAGGGTTTAAGATCTATTTATTCAAATTTTCTACTTTATTATTTTTCTAATTACTTAATTATTTTATTCTATTTATTAATTTATGAAAATTACTTAATTATACTTAAGTGATGATGTATTAGCATATGGAAGTGTTACGTATCACGTGTCACGTGTCACCCTTATAAATTTTTCATATTTTCTATTATTTTTTCTTTTTCTTTGTATTTTACGGTATAATTATATATTAATACTTATTACTATATTTTATTAAATTTTCTAAATTACTTATTTATTCTACTTTCTCCTAATATTGCGGTACATATATACATATATATATTTATTAAATTACTTTATTTATTAAATTAATATTATAGCATATTATATATTTATTTTTTAAATATACTCGTATTTCTAAATATACGATACTATTCATATATGTATATTTATACGAAATATAAATATACATATATGGTTGTATTACATATATATATACTTAAATACGAAATATAATTAATAGTATACATAAAGATATACATTTAAACATCATGTCCAGTCCATATATATATACAAAAATTTACAAAATTTTTTATAAATTGAAAATACTAAGTATATATATACATAAATACATGAGTGAGAAAATACATACTATATATATTATTATTTATACATATATATACAGTATAATATAAAGTATTAAGTATATTACATACATATATATCCATGCCTATACACATATATACATAAAGAAAATACAAAATACATACATATGTACATAAGTACATAAATACAAAAATACATACTACATGTATATATATCATATAATAAAAATAAATACTAAGTACATATACACTTATATATATTCGTTTACACAGACATAATATATCTTTAAAAAAAATACTATGTACATATACATATAGATATACATAGTCAAGTATACATATATATACATAAGGAAATACATAGCATATATATATTATATACACATACATGTATACACTTTATACTATGTATAAAATACATATATGTTCACACATACTTATATAATAAATAAAAAAATGCCCAATATATATGTACATGTTATAGAGTATATATATATATATATACAAAAATAATTAAATAACTTACCTAAATTCTTTAGTAAAATAGTTGATTGAATTCTCTTAATTTCAATTTCTTCTTCTTCTTCTTCTTCTTCTTCCTTTTAATATTTGTTAAATTGTGTGTATGTGTATGTGCGCTTTGCTTTGGTTTTCTCTTTTTCTTTTCGGTTTTGTAGGTTTTAGGCGTGAAGCAAACAATAAATTAGGATTAAAAGCAAATAAAAAAGAAGAAAACCATATTGGTTAATCTTTACATTAATTGAGAAAGGAAACTTTACTAAATTTGTCTCTTGTCCTTTAAATTGTTGATACTTAGAATTAGACAATAAACACATGGGCTACCGTGTGTGTGCGTAGAATTTTAACATGGCATTAAGGAAAAATAGAAGGAAGAAAAGAAAGAAAAGAAAAGAAGGAAAAAGGAAGAAAAAAATAATTATATGTAATTTTTTCAAACATAAAAATCATAAAAATAACATTTATAAATTAATTATAGAATTTTATGAAAATTTATTAATTTAATTGGTATCCGTTAAGTTGATAATATTTATAAGTTATTTCAACGTTTTCATTAAGGTTTATACGCGATTATACGATTTAGTTGATAATTGTGATCGACTATGATTATATTACCATTAAGTAATATTTATTCATTTTATAAACTTAAAGTTATATTGTTAGGGTTTTAGTCAAGTTCAGGTTTAATTTTGAGTATTTGTGTGTATATTGGATTTAGGATTTTTTAAATTTACCGAGTCCATTGAGTTAGGGTAATTACCTATAATATTTAAATTGATTCGTTACTTAAAATACTAAATTTACGGAGTTTGTAGCAGCAAAAGAGAAAAAAAGAGATAAAAAAACAAATAACAGTAAAGAAGAGAGATGGATTGATTTGAGAGACATAAAGCGTCTAATTTAAGATTTTATTATGGGTTAAGCTTTTTTTATTATTTTTTAAGGATGAAAAATTATAATGATATTACATTTCTTTATTTATTAATATTATTTAATTATTATTATAAGGTAGATATAGGGTACAACACGGGATACCTTAGGACCTACACTTAGTATACTATAGAGTATAAGTTTCTAGATAAGTATATGGTACTTAACTTCATACTCGTACTCTATCTTGTAAAAGTAAGTTTCGCAAAATTATTACCTATAACCTATTTTGTAACTCTTAATACCGACCCTGAACCAACTTAGTCGAGAAGAATCCAAGTAGGTACTCGTGCGACAAGGTTACTCATTTACCCATACTGTTAGTTAAAAGTACTAGTTTGTAAACTTTTGCAAATGTTAAGGACTCAATGAAAAATCTAAAGTGTTAATGACTGAAAAAAAAAAAGGCAAACGATGATGAATTTTTTGTACTTTCCTCTTCAATTTATTCTATTAATTGGTTTATAAGTTAGCTTTCTTGAATGCACATAAGTAGTTTATTGATTATGCTATTAGATTTTGTTATGCTCATGTATGGTGGGTGCTATGTATCTTACAATTGTGCCAATATCGATATTAGATTATCCAACATTGTTTAGTCATTTGAAATCTAACTAATAGCCATTGGACTGACGACCAAAGCGAGACATTCATTGCCTTGTTCTAGATAACATTACAATAAAGGATGGATGTGAAGTGATGCAAAAAAATGATGATGCTATCTTTCAATGAAGATGAAAATTATATACTAAAGACAAACATTTTGTGTATTTAACATATCATATCACTAGGGTCTACCAACTTCAAACCAAAATTATAATGTTATCTTGTACTTGCAAAACTTTACCTAATATCATTTACTATTTGAATTATCATAAAATTTCATACTTTGTTTGACATACGAATACATTTGGACTTCACTTACAATAGTCTCTTTCATTTTAGTCTTACTTACTTAATTGCCTTCTAACCACATAATGCACTTTACTCACTGGTAAGATTCTTATCACCTATCCTGAGATGAGTCACTTATTTACTTCAAAGCATATGCCTAACCATGAACCATAATAGTAATAACAACTCTGCACTAAATATTGGTAAGCATATATAGCAAATTACCAATCACTTCTTAGACTTTTAGGCTCCACATTCTTTTAGACTCCCTATCAAGTTGTTAGATACTTTGTGGAGCTCCAAGCACCTCTCTAGTGAGCCATTAAGTACTACTTAGACTTCAGTTATAGTTTCTTTTATATTTATATTATTGTGTATTTCATGCGGTGTTTGAGAAAAGTAAAATGAGACCTTTGTTGCACATCCAAATGACTAGCTATTTTCCTCACAGCAAGTTATAATAATGTTAGGGTTCTCCACTCAAGGATCATAACATATCATACAACTATTTAGAAATTAATACTCTCTTATTAGATGAACAATTTACAAAACCCAAACTCCTCTCATTATGGTTAAACATAAAAAACACTAAATTTCACCATGCTACAATAACTAACAATATCCAATAAACCAAGAAATAAAGTAAAGGGGGACAATAATTACACATACCTCATATCTAGCATAATGCACATCTAGTTATCATTAAGTTTGACCCAAACTCTACCTAAACCAACAATTTCTCACTTCATCATTTCCCATATCTATAAAACAATCTAAACAAGTTTATTGGTTTAACACCAAAATTTCCTTGCAACATTGGGTAAATGTATTGGCAAAACTCACTTATCTATGAGGAATAGTTAACAACCCATCATACCTTAACATAGTTACCACTACATCATCGATCATCCTTTCTATTATGCATGAACCTGTACTTATAGTGGAAGAAAATTATAGGTATATTGGTACATTTCTTGAAAAAACACAATAACTATACATTAGTTGATCATTGGTAATTAAACCATCTATAGACATATGAACTTTAAATCCCATGTGTTGCTTAATTTCCCTTGATCATAGGTCATTTCTAGAAACCTTAGATTGAAGATGCAAGATAATACATCAAAATTATCACAAATCTTCTATTGTCTTTGCCATTAGTACCTCCAATAAAACTAGCCTTAGACTCAATAGGATTTTGCACCCAAATACCACTTGCCATAAGACAAATCTATGTCATAATCAAATTCCCCAATACCACGCTTTGCTCTTCAATGTGTAGATTATAAGTTCTAAATTAGCGGTCTTCTTTTGTTGCTGCCAACACTTAACATAAGCTCATAACTAGGGTTACATTACACCATAACTAAGCTTTGCCCAATTTGCCACTTTGACTCAATCTTCCTCTTAACACCATAGCTCCAACCTTTCTCTAAAAATTGTCTTTGACACCTACTTTGTTGGGACATGTGCGATCTTGATACTAATTTATCAATAATCCAATCTAGACTTATCATCATAGATCACAAAAGATACATATATAATAGATAAGTAGAAACAATGGAGAGGATGTGATATGGAAGATTTATTGTAAAGAGCCCCAAATAATTAAGTTAAAAACTATGGGCAAGATTGTAAATGAATCCTTAATGTAACAGCATAAAACACAATTCTCACATCATTTCCAAAGTAGGCTCCCATAACCCAATCCCTTAATATTTACATAGCTCTTGCTTTGATTAGCTCTACCAAGCATTCATAACAACATATGTGCAAATTTACAAGAAAGCCTCAAAACTCGATAAGAAAAGAAAATAACTAAAGCAGTAAAAGAATACAAAACAAGAAACTTCCGCTACATGGGTAACCTACTCAACTATGGACATGAACGTATCAACTATGACTTCTCGGAGGTCGACTACATCCCATCACAGTTAACTAAGTACATTTAGTAGTATATTGTTTTTTGCGACAATCTGCTGCTCTTATGGAAGTCTACTACTCTTATGTGCACTCTAACTTCAACCTTACCCATTTGTTTGCTTATCCATGTTAGAAGACTCGAGTATTATGAATTCATGATACATGTTTACTCAAGATGAATGATAGTTCAAATTCCAACATGTCATCTAAATTGTGAAAAATTTCCCTCTAAAGGTACTTTTAAATTGTTGTTATTAGATTAGCTAATTGTATTTCTTTATGAAAATTACTTTGGGAAAAAACCTATCATAAACTATACAACTCATAATCATGATTTCTTTCTCAAATCCTTATGAATTATATGGTAAGAACAACACATATATTTACGTGAATACAAGATAAGGTTACAGTTTCGGCTTAAAGTTGTTAAATCTTAGTATTATGGTACATTATATACATAAAATGTTTATCTTTAGTATATAATTTTCATCTTCATTTGAACATAGCATCATCATTTACTTACATTAGTCACATAACATCATCGTTTATTTGATCACTTACATAATACTCATATCCTGTATTTGAACTACCAAAGTATTTTCTTCTCTATTTATATTTAACTGTAAATGTTGATTCACTCATGTATAGTTTATTTTAGTCAAATTTTGGACACACTACGATATTTTACAAATAAAATATATTAGACGTTACTGTATTTTAAAAAAAATATCATAGTAACCATCGAACTTTAATTTGACCTCTAAAACTATCGAAGTTTTCAAAAAAGTGTAATCATTACATAACAATGATTTTTTGGTTAAAAGGTAATCGTAAATCTTACATTGTATTTATGACACTTTATCCTACATGTCAAAATATTACAAAGTCTATTCCTTTTCCTCTTAAAACATAAACTATTATAGAAGGGAAAAGTAAAAACCTTCCAATTCATTTATGGAAAAAAAAAAAAGAAAAACCCTCTATAATTCTCATAGTACTTAGGTCTTCTCATTGAAAAACTTTTATTAGTCCTGTGAATAAGTCTCCTCCTCTACTTCTCATTTGACTTGCAACTTCAAACTCAATATGTCATGGTTTATATTTTGTTATCTTTTAACAAAATTTTGATAATCACACATAATATCTTTGATTTATCTTTTTTAGGGCATAAGCATATAAAAATAAGAAAATTTTAGTTGATTCTCATGGCTCCAATAAAGAGGATTTGCACCCATAATATAGTATGATATTCTCTTTGTTGTTCAAGTTTTGATAAAACATATTTGGTCTAATTTGTTAAAGAACCAATGCATGTTTATTTTACACATTTTCAGCATGTAATGCAAAAGAGTTTTCATTGGAAATCAACCATGGAGGCATTTTAGCATCCTACTGTATGTGGGTGGTCAAATAGATTACTTTGATAGGTGTAAGTGTCTTCCAAACAAGCTTTTGTTATTACTAGATATTAAGGACATTGTCTACGAACGTAGCTATTACGGTTCTATCGTTTATAAATGAAGAATGTAGGGAAAACCATTATCAACCGGATTGATTGAATTAGGCGTGATAAGGATATTTGTGAAATGTTTAAATATTTTCACAAGACCAAGGTTATGAAACTTTATTCTGTAAGCAAGCTAGTGGTTGCAACTACATGGCATGAGGGGAGGAGAGTTGATGATTATCATCATGTCAAAGATATGGCAAATATTGAAACTAGACATCATATACATGGTGAATCCAAGAGCTAGGATGAGGTGCATAATGTAGATATCCTAGTGGATGGTGGTTATGAGGTGCGAGGGTATGATATAAGTGATGATGATGATTCAAGTGAAGATAATTTGTTTAACATCCCATTTTTTAATGGAGAAACCAACGCTGGGCTAGAATTAATTGTTGAACAAATTATAGGAGATGACATGTTATTAGAACATGAGGATTCAAATGAATTAAATAGTATAAAAGATGATGAGGGATGCCACAATTTCCTGATTTTCATCATGATGTTGACATGAACGATCCAAAATATGTCAAGGGGATGATATTTAGCATGCTAAATGAGTTTAGAGAAGTTGTTAGAACATACTCTATCAGGAACAGAGACACTACTAGAGTGGAGGTTGAAACCTGTTTGTCCATTTAAGCTGCGTGCATCATTCATGCAGGGGGAACCAAGCATGAAAATTGAGTCTATTAATGACAACCATACATGTATTAAGGAATTTACAAATAGATTTGTAACATATGAGTGGGTCACTTGGAGGTATCTTGATGAGTTTAGAATCAATGGAGATTAGACACTTGATGCTATAGTTGAGCGAGCATGGAAGGACTCTGGTGTTGAGTTTAATAAGTAATAGGCATATGGGGAAAAGAAAAAAGCTGAAAAAATCCTTCAAGGAGATGAGACCGAACAGTTTTTGCTATAGAATTAAGTACTTGGGTGAGTTGTGAAGATATAACCGCAATTATACTACCATACTGAAGCTTGACTTGTGAGTGTTTCAACGACTATACATTTGCCTAGATTAATCGAAGAGCAGTTTCCATTATTGCCGCTCTATCATTTGTTTGGATGGTTGCTTTCTTATGGGTAGATATGGAGGACAAACGTTGGCAACAGTTTCGACAGATGTTAATAATGGTATGTTCCCAATAGCGTATACCACGGTGGAGTCAGGGTAAAGATAGTTGGGACTGGTTTTTAATCATATTGGCGGAGGATTTAGGTATTCAAAATAGCAACGGATGGACATTTATGTCTGATAGACAAAGGGAAAGTGGTAAAAAATTTGCATATGTTTAATTCTTTTTCACTAGAACTTTTTTTCCATGCACTAATTATACTGAAATCATGTAAGGACTTGTTAGAGCCCTCAATGATCTTTCCCCATCATCAGGGGAGATTTTGCTCAAGGCATATGTACACCAACTTTAAATATAGTCGACATAACAGGAAAATATTACATGATTTGCTATGGAATGCTACAAGAGCCACATATGTTGCTAAGCATGATAAACGGATGAGCTGAATAGAATCGGTAAGCAAGGAAGCTAAACAGCAGTTGGATGAGAAACCCATATGCTCTTGGTCATGAGCATATTTTAAGAAGGATAGTAAGTTAGATGTGCTATGTAGTAACATTTCAAAATCTTTCAACAGATACATTATGTCAGTAAGAGATAAGGGAATCCTTACCATGGTAGGAATTATACCTAATAAACCGATGATGATGAGGAATTATTCCAAGAGAAAAGACATAGGGAAATGGTTAAGGCCCTCATGCCCAAAGATTGAGAGGAAAGTAAGTAAGCTTCAAGAGGATGCACTTGGTTTTATCTTAGAGCGGTCAGATGGTGTTAACTTTTGTGTAACTAACCCACAAACAGAGTATGTGGTAAACTTAGACAATAGAACTTGCACATATGAGAGATGGCAACCTAGTGGCCTCCCTTGTCCACATGCTATTGCTTATATGAATTTTAAGAATGAGAGAGCTGAGGATTATGTCCATCCTTGTTATTACGTATCCACTTATAGAGGTCAATATGTGAAGACTATCAATCCTATTAGAGGTAAAGATCAATGGCTATCGGCAAGTAAAGCTAAGGTGCTTCCACCACCTATACCTCAGGTGAAAAAGGGCAAGCCTTAAGAAAGCCAGGAGGAAAAGATTGGATGAAAATGATAATTATAGCACAGGTCTCCAGGAAAGGTCAAAAAATGTTTTGTACTATACATAAGGCGCAAGGGCATAACAAGAGGAGACATGGAAACTTTAGTGGGATCATATCCACAACCCCTCTTGATATTGATGACAACACAATGCTTGTTGCAAACACTTCAACAAATTCTACTATGCCCAATATGATAGCCCATCCTTGCCAATCCAACACCATTGAACAACATCAAAGGAGGGGAAGAGTTAAGAGTGAAGCTATACCTGACCAGCTATATCTTCGAAGGAACACCCTCCATGGTAAGATAGAAATAATGATATGTTGAATTGCGCTTAATGGTACATATCTTGCACACAACTCTCATTTATTTATTCAATTGAATCATAATATTTATGTACTTAATTTCATTATTCTCAGACACATGACGAGGCTATTGGGGAAAGAGCGACTGCAAGAGCCTAAGAAGGACAAAGCATTATTAAACAACCAGACGAATTAATTGAGATGCTTTTTCTTGAGTTTTCTTGTCAAGCTGATGTAAGGATATTAATGCTTTTTCTAGGTTTACCACAGTTTCATGCAGTTTTACGCAAACTTGAGATGCTTTTTCTAATTCTATTTGTGATTTTGGGAATAAATAGTACTCAAAGAGAGGTTGCTGAGGTTTAGATGAAATTAATTTTCCTAAAGAGAAACAATGGTTTGTTGGCAATCCATTGAGATGCTCAATTTATTTTGTGATTGTTATACCAGAAGATGTGCAGGGTTGTGATTCTTATACTTGTTGATAATTTGTTGCAGTTTATTTTGTGATTGTTATACCAACAATGTATGTTGCTTGCTCTTTCGGTTTTGCCTGTGTGAAATCATTATATGCTTTGTTTAAAATTTTCAACAAGCCATATATACTTATCACTAACTTATTGCAGTGAGCTTCTTAACTTTGATGACCGTATCCTATTGCTTTGGAGCAAATTCTTCACATCTGATATGAACTTCATCTTGTTATTTTTAGGTGAATTCGTACAAATATAAAACTTGTAAATATTATGCCAGAGTTCTATCTTCAAATTTATACATTTTCCCAGCCACTCATCTTTACATCTTTCTTCCTTTCAACCTGCAGAGTCTGTTTCAACACTATCAACAGGATAAGGGACTTCGAAAAAGAAAATAATACTATTTTCTTTTCTTTTTTTTTTTTTTTTTTGGGACAAGAGAAAACAATATTATGAATACCCAAAAATATCTATGAAACATAAGAACCAAAATGGGGGTATGTCCTCAATTAGAGGAAAACATCAGGATATTGCATGTGGATGATGTTTTGGATGGCTAGCATGAATGACCTCTTCTAACTTATGATAATAATGAACCAGGAGAGTTATTACTAAGTGAAAGCCAATATCTTAGGAAGAAAGTAAGAGAAATGGGGAAAAAGAAAAGAAAAAAGCTTAAAATGATCAGTAAACTAGGTTTTGGTCATGGTTTTCATAGTCATTGGCCTTGTTGTCCCAATCCATCTAGCAGCGCAATGCATTCTAAATCAGTTAGGATAGAAGAAAAGGACATGAAAAAAATGGTAAGATTAAAAGTTGATAAAAAGAAATATTTTCATACTTACAGTTTGTGTATTGTGATTCTACTTATCAATAGTTGGTATTCTATGGCGTTGTTGATGCTTTTGTCAATTTGCAATAGAGGGTCTAAAAAATATAGGTACACTGATGTTATGTGTGGTGAAGAAAAGAAAGAATTTAATGAAATAAGAAAAAATATATGGATCATTGAAAGAACTTTTTATTTTTTCCTTTATTAATTTGGCTTTTGGAGGGAAAGAAGAGTTTGTACTTATGGAGGAAAACAAATAGTTTTTTCTTTTTCTTTTTCTTTTTAATAAATAAAAGTGTTTCCTTTTTATAATAGTTTGTATTTTTTTAGGAAAAGAAATCAAGTTTTTAATATTTTTTCATATAGGATGATAGTCATATTAACATGTAAGATTTTCAATTACCATTTAATTGAAAAATCATCTGAAGTGGTCTAATTATATTTTTATAAAAGTTCAAAATAAAAATTTTAATAATTAATATAGTATAGTGGCATTCGGCCCAAGTTTGACTCCTAAACTTTCCCTACATCGACTTTTGAGAGACATGTGAACAGCTAATTCCCCGCATTAATGATCGTCATAGATTGTCGGAAACAGCTGGTGAAAACTGAAAACGATTTTGATGGAAATGAAAATATTATCATTGTTATTATTATTAGCAAAATCGGTCTGAGCATATGTTTTTTAATTTTCATGACATATCCTGTCGGCATGAAAATTCGCTGTTTAATGGATGTCACTTTTCCACTACTGAAATTACTTTTCGTACGGGAAAACGTATAGACTTTTTTTAGTCGAATGTCCCGTGTCGTGTGGTTTCATGTTGCCTAATATTACTGTTACATAACTTATTACGATGTGATGAAAATAGGTGTCGTGTGGTTTCATGTTGCCTAATATTACTGTTACATAACTTATTGCGATGTGATGAAAATAGATCGAAGCGATCTTGTTGAATTTTTGTCACCAATCTTTTGACAAAATATAGATTTACGGGTGAAAAGAACGTCCTGCGTGACTTGAAATTTTAATTTACATGATAAATGTTAATATATGTCTTAGGAATATTTTTTGACCTTATTATACTTTCTACAATTAATCGGGATGGACGAATTTGAATATGTTTTATCAAAGCGTAATGTCTTAAATTAAAATTATTGAATAGATATTCATCATCACCATAATCTTATAAAATAATATATATTATTTGTAAACCACTTATTAAAAATAATGAATAAACAAGTTATTGAATATTAATAAGTATTTTTTAACTACATGACCTAAAAGTTTTTAATTAATGTTAACAAAATATTTATTATAATGATATTAATATCAATCATCTTCTATAATCAATTTAAGACTCACTTAATATTGAATATCATATAAGGTGTGATGATAGTATTTTATACCAATTAGATTGTAAAGTCTTAGTCTCCAGATATTTTTAAAGAACATGAAAATTTTTTTTTTTAACTATAGTTAATAGGACTAAATTTATATTAGCATCAATAAAACAAATATTGACCTTAAAAGAACCAAAGAGTTGACTGGTCACTGATAAGATTGATTTCAATATCTATTATTTCCCATGTCCACTTGCGTTCTGTCGTTTGCTCGTCTGGCATCCGGTTCATTTTTGTTGACTTCTGCGACAACCCTTTAAATCATAGATTTTTTCTAAGTTCGACCAATGGGAGACCCAAATGAATGTGACGTTTCCTTTGCGTGATGTCTAGGATATTTTAACCAAGCTCGCCAACAGTTACTTCTCAACTTAGGGAAGACTTCAATTGGATTTTATAGACCAGATTCCGTCAATCGTAGAAGTTATCATCTTGTTATTTAGTCGATCGGGTCCGAATTGGTAGATCACATTATTAATATCATTTGGTTAATAATTGGTTACTTCCTACTTAGTTTAACTTGTATTAACATAATAGTCTAGTTTTGGTTAATTGTTGCTTACTTGGATTCATTATGTAAAGTTGAATTTGCATGCAGTCAATAACTTTACTTTTCCTAAGGGCAAACAAATATACCAGTGTACATCGAAAATATCGTTTCGTATGTTTGTGGATTGCCTAACTAGTACCATTTGAAGATATCATATAACCATGTGATGAAAATAAAGAAAAGCGATCTTGTAGAATTTTTGTGACCATTGGGTGCCTTGAAATTTTAATTTGCAAGATAAAGGTCAATAGATGTTTTGGATTTTTAACAATTATATTTTATACAATAAATGTCCCAAGAACAGATTATTCGAATCTGTTTTATTCAGGTGACATAACAGTATTTATAGCAACAAGATCAGAAGTTCTTAGTCCCGTAATGCTTGTTTCGACGTATTTCATATGTAGTCATTGTACGAGCACCACTCGCCTTACGTTGTTTTCTCATTTGGCATTCTTTGTATATTTGTTTGCGTCATGACAATCCCTTAGATGATAGTTTCTTTTTCAACACTTTTCACGGCATAATTTTCATAATTTATTTTTGGGATATTTTAATCAAAAAAATCACTTCTCAAAACTTTTGAAAGAATTCATTCATACCGCTTTCTGTCAACATTGCATTGTAGTTTGGGCTCCTACTAAAAAAACTATTCTATAATTACAATTGTTGATAAGGCTTTTTTACATGAGCCCCTTAGGCTTATACTACCTTAGTAAGGCTTACAGTCTAGGATGCATCCCTTGAAAACTCGACCTTTCTCCTCATGGTTGATCTCAGTCTAAGCCCATCATACGGCCTACCTAACCACAATAATCACCAATAGGTAGAAAAATATAGATAAGGCTAACAACTAAATCAAACAACAACCTCTTATATTTGCGGATCACGTCAAACATTATGGCTTCACTGCCCAATACCTGCAGTCATAGCCTCTGCCTACTAACTCTTCTTTCACTACTGGCTCTATTTCTTTATAAATATAAGGCCATTATCCAACGGTAAATCACTGGACACTTCACATACTTGAGTCTACTTGTTGCCTTTAAGTACTCTTAATCCCTTCACATACACGCTTAGCTTAAGTATCAGAATAGTCATGCTGGACAATACCTCGGCGTTCCCTCATTGCTTTCTATTTTGTAGGCTCACTTAATTACACAAAGCCTAATTCCTCCTTAAATCTCTACTAGCCAATATCTAGAGACGACATTTGTTGCCATTTGTAGGAAGACTAATCTAATTTCCTACCTAAACACACCAAACACTCACCCAAACACCATCCTTGATCGACAATATGTTTTGCATTGATGATCAAAAGAACTATCAGTAAGTGAACTACTAACTTGTTGAAAACTAGCCCTTACTTAGGGAGACAATTGAATAGTGTTTGGAGCGGTTCGGAGCACTTACTTAAGGAATTTGTTGCTTAAAAAAGGCTACTTTGTGCTCGCCTTGAAAAAGCCGAGAGGTATAGTACTTAGACCCATTTGCTTAAGGCTTTTGATGCTCGCACTGGACAAAACACCAACAGTAGCAATAGGAGAATGTTAGGGATCAACAATTCAATCCCCCATCACAAGAACAACTAGCGTGGTCTATAGCTACCTGCAAACGTGCCCTTCCTGGCAATGATTAGGTGGTTAACTCCCATAGAGCACTGGCACACTTTACAATGCGCTAAGCTCATCTGGTAGATAATGCTAATCTTAATGAGCTTTGAGCAATCATAAGAAGGCTTTCCAAGCAGTAGGGGAGTAAGGTAGTTGACAATGCCGGGTTAATTGCTAACAATAAAATCCCTTTCACTAAGGGTGTCTAGGATAAAGTGCTACCTTCAAATCAGAAACTTTCTACCCTTAACTAGTATGATGACACTGGTAACCTTGATGATTACCTCCTGTACTTTCGCTCCCTCATGAATCTCCATGGTCATGAGGATGTCATCATGTGTAAGGCTTTCCTAAGTATATTGAGGAAAGCAACTCAAATGTAGTTTAACTACTTGCTTGAGAACTACATCAGTTCCTTTGATGAGCTGGCATGGAGGTTTAGCCTCCACTTCAAGGATAGTAAGCCCCTATCTAATGATATGTCGTCTTCGTACCTGATAAGGTAGAGCGAGGGTAAGACTTTACTTGAATACGTGGCTCAATTCAATAATGCCATGGTTAAGATCCCTTAATTGGATGAGGGAGTAGTAGTGCATGCCATATAGCTTGATATAAGACCTTCAGGAGACTTCTTTTGACCACTCGTGAAGAGCAAACCAAAGACTCGAGCTTAATTTTGGAATAAGACCCAAAAGTCCATGGACAAGGAAGACAATCTTCGTGCCAGGTGCAATGCCGACTACGAGTGGTCGGGTAAAAAGAAGGATAAGGAGTGATTGTCTGTAAAAGATTGCCTCAGTGGTAGGGTACCAAGTAGAGCCAAAAGGAGAGGCTCAAGCAGCAAGAAGTGTCGAATTGAGCGAAACTCACTTCGTCCTCCCATCTACACCTAATACACCCCTCTGAAACAACCCATCTCATAGGTTTTTGCCCAAGTGTGAAATGAAGGCTTATTGTAGAAGCTTCCCAAGATAAAGGGGAACCCTAGTCGTCGAAACTTGAATAAGTATTTCTAGTTCCATGATGACCACGCCCACAATATAGACAAATGCTTCCAACTAAAGAACACAATTGAATATGTTATTTAACAAGGCTTCTTTGGTGAATATGTGGTATAGGGGAGGAACAGCGATCATTCTAATGATGATTAAGACAAGGCGCCTCAAAGGCAGTAAACCGTGGGCACTTGAGCAAACCTGAATGAAGACTGCTTCAACGATTGAGCCCCTAATGGCAACATTAACATAATTGTTGGGGGGCTACACTAAGGAAGCTAACCGAGTACCAGCAGGTCGACTATCACCTAGTTTGAGGTGCTAGCTGTCATAGAGAAGAGATAAAAGATTGACACTTCGAGTTCTTTCTTAGATGAGGACCTACTAGGGGGTAGACATCCCTCATCAAGATGCCCTTGTTATAGGGGCAAGGATCATAAATTTCAAGGTCCTCAAGATTATGGTAGATATTGGCAGCTCCACTGACATCTTCTTCCTACATAGATACGAAAGGATGAGGAGCAAGTTGCTCATCTAAATGAAGCCTTACCACCATAATGTCATTAGCTTTAATAGCAGCACTGTCTAAGCTAAGGGAATCATCACCCTTGACATGGAACTTGGCAATGAAGACAACATCATGGGACGACTAGTGGAGTTCGTTGTGATTGACTGCCCATACCCCTATAATGCTCTCTTGGGATGATCGAGCTTAAAAGTGTTTAGGGTCATCACTTCGTCCCTTAACCTAAAGGCTGAATTCCCAATCTTCATAGGGGTGGGAATTTGCAAATGCAACCAGAAGCTCTCTTGAGAGCTTTATGTCAAAGCCACTAGAGTAGATGAGGTCTTCGTTTTGGAGATTGGCTCGTAGGACAAGCCGGTTGAGATAGGCCAGTCTGGCAAGAAAACAGAAGAGGTGCAGATCAATGCCTCTTGTAACTAAACCTCTAAGGTCGAGATTGAGACCCCTTCTGAGGTAAAGGAAGAAATAGTTGCCCTTTTATAAGCCAACTCAGATAGGTCTGCTTGGTCAGCTTTGAATATGCTTGAGATCTTCCTTGAGCTAGCAACCTATGTCCTTAATATTAACTCTACCATGTGGCCTGTCAAACAGAAGAAGAGACATTTTGCATTAGAAAGGAAGTCTTCAATAGAGGAAGAAGTGCAAAAGCTACTTAAGGTTGGCTTCGCTAAAGAGAAGAAGTACTCAACTTGGTTGGCAAACGTAGTATTGGTCAAGAAGAAATTTGGAAAGTGTTGCATGTGGTCAAATACATCGACTTCAACAAAGCCTACCTAAAAGACTACTTCCCTCTCCTTAAGATCGACCAATTGTTCGACTCCTTTTCAGGATACGCCCTACTAAGCTTCATGGACGCCTTCTCGAGTTATAATCAAATAAAGATGGACTTGAAGGACAAACTCCATACCTCTTTTGTCATTGACTTTAGTACGTACTGTTATACAGTCATGCCATTTGGTCTTAAAAATGAAGGGACAACATATTAGCGTATGGTGACAAGTTATTTAAGTCCTAACTAAGGCGAAACATGGAGGTATATGTCGAGGACATGATTGTCAAAAGTAAGCAACTCGATGATCATGTCAAGGACTTGGAAGAAGCCTTCGATCATATGAAGAAATACGATATGAAGCCAAACCCTTAGAAGTGCATGTTTAAGGTCAGCTTTGGCAAATTTCTTGGCTTCCTTGTCACCTAGAGAGGAATTGAGGCTAACCTTGAAATGATACAAGCTGTCAAGGACATGAAGCCCCCTTCTTCAGTTTAGAATGTACAGAAGCTCACTAGCATGGTGGTTACATTGAGCAGATTCTTCTCTAAGAGCATAAATAGATGCATCGAATTCTTTAAGAATCCTAAGGGTTTTGAATGGACTTCTCAATGTGTGGTAGCCTTCAAACAACTACAGGACTTCTTTGCACAACTTCTAATCTTCTCTAAGCTTGTTTCAAGGGAGGACTTATATTTGTACCTAGCCATTAGTGACTAAGTACTCTCTTTTGTACTACTTAGAGTAGAAAGGAGAGAGTACAGACTTATACACTATGTTAGCTACATACTGTAAGGGCCTAAAGTTAGGTACACTAGAGCAGAGAAATTTTCCTTAACTGTCGTCATCTCAATATGTCTGCTCAGGCCCTACTTTTAGACACACCAAGTTATTGTACTTATAGATTAGCCATTGGGCATGATGCTTCAAAATTCGGATATGTCTAGATGGATGGTAAAGTACGCAATGGAGCTGAGCACGTAGAAGTGCTAGCCAACTTCATGGTTGAATATACAAGAGAGGAGAAAGCACTACTAACGGCTAATAGATCGGTATAGACTCTCTATGTTGATGGATCATCAACCTCGGGGGGTAGAGGTATGAGTCTCATGTTGACCAGATCTCACAAGATCATAGTTTGCTATGCCTTTAAGTTTTGGTTCAACACTAGCCATAATGAATCCAAATACGAGACCCTGATAGCTTGTCTTAAGTTGGCCAAAGAGATTGGCATTGAACATTTGCAAGTTTTCTCGAACTTTATGCTTATCGTCCAACAAGTCTGGGGTTAAATATGAGGCTAGGGATAGCACCATGGCAAGGCACTTAAAGAAGGTGAAGAGCTTCTTAACTGAGTTTCCTTCATGGACTATCACAAAGATCCTCAACCCAAAAACTCAGCAGCAAATTGGTTATCCAAGCTCGCCTCCATAAGGATACAGAAGCTCGAGGTGAAGGACAAGAATACCTTCATTGAGTACTTACCAAAGAAGAGCATAACTCTAGGCTTAGCAGAGGTCTTAGAACTTACATCAATACCATCAAAGCCAAGTTGGATAGATCTCATCTAAAGTTACTTGGAGCAAGGCATGCTCCTAGAAGATATGAGAGAGGTAAAGAAGTTGAGATATCTTACCACCAACTACATGTTAGTCGATGGTGTTCTACACTGCAGGGGAGGGTCAGCCTTCCCTTGCTCAAATGCCTTTGAGAAAATGAAAGCTTATACATCATGGAGGAATTGTACATTAAAGTATTCATCGACCATATTCAGTCCCAAGCCCTTTACATTTGGGCACTATAGCTTTTATATTATTGGCCTACCATGAGGCAAGATGTTGATACCAAAGCTGTAGCCTAGAAGTGCTCGTAATGCCAGAAGTATGCCTTAATCAGTCATGCCTCTAATAACAAGCTCTAACACTTCTAGTAACAAGCACATTCTTGGTACCTTCCCCAAAGCCTCGAGAGGTTGGCAGTTTATCATGTGGCCATTGACTACTTTACTAAGTAGGTTGAGGCCGAGGTCATAGTGAAGATTACTGATGAGTTCCTAATTGCACATATTTTAACTAGCGATTTTTTATGATTTTTCTTGATATTTAAATTTATTTTTAGATAATTATACTTAATTGAGTATAATTTTGTTTCTTAGGTTTTTAAAATGATTTATGCTAAAAAACGAGAAGATATAAATAAATTTCACTCAAATTGGAGCTAAAATGAGTAAGTTATGAATGTTTGAAGATCAATATAGCCAAATAACATAACTGTATCGTTTCCAAGCGAATTTGGAACTGATTTTCAAATGTCATAGCCTATGCTACGACCAAAAGCACGGTCATGTTGTTGGTCGTGTCATTTCTAGTTTTTTTTTTTCTTTTAAAAAGGATAAACATGAAGTACTGATTATTACACGACCAAAACACAAGGTTGTATCTTCGATCGTATCCCTGTTTGTGTCCTTTTTAGTCGACTTATTTTTTTTTTTATTTCTTTATATATGAAGCCTTGTTAAGGTTTCTTGGAGAGAACTTTTTCATATGAATTTAAGGGAGTTTTTGAAGCCAAGAACAATTAAGAAAGCAAGGAAAAGAAAATATTTTAAGATTCAATTTTTGTTTAGATTTCATGATGCTTCTTTCTAATATTTTCTATACTTTGCCTTTAGATTCCTATTTTGCGATGTGTAGGGAGTAGGTATTTGATATCTAGGTTTTGTGGAACCTAGATCTATTCATGTAATATGATCAGTATTTGATTAATTTAATTCTTTAATCTTTTCTTGATTTAACTATGTTTGCTTCATGATTTAGGATATTATTTCCGTGAGTAATAATCTAAGTTTGACATCTTATAAGAGAAAGAGAATTGAGAAATTTCTTATAAGATTAGATCCAGGTATAGTTGATGAGAATTATTATAAGACTAAAGATAATTTATAAGATTCTTCCAGATTTTAAATTAAAGTGTAGAAAATTCATTGTTCAATAATATAATCTTAGGTCATGCAATTGAGAAGAGATTTTAATAGGTTATTTTAAGGTTAGGATTAATTGGCTTAAGAAAGTGATTAAATTTAGTAAAGAATTCTCTTGGTCAAGAAAGATTAAAGAATAAATTAGATGATCTTTAGGAAAATCACATGTTAGATTTAGGGGAAACAAGATTTAGGTATAATGTTGAATCTTAAATTAATTGAATTGCTTTTTTGTTAATTCTTGAATTGTGTCCTAGTTAATCTTTAAATTCGTTTTAACAATAATTTATATTTACTTCTTTAAGTTTCTTGATATTTAATTTTCCAGTTCAATAATAAAGATTTAGTGAGTATTAGTAATCGCACTAATTCTTGTGGGATCGACATTTAGACTTAGATTTGCTATATTATAAATTGAGAGGTGCACTTGCTTAATACATCAAGTTTTTGACGTCATTGCCGAGGACTTTTGATATTAAGAAAGTTAATAGATTTATTAATCTAACCATTTTTTTCTTATCTTTCTTGATTTATTTTCTTTTTCTTGATTTTTTTAATTTTCTTAGTGTGATCTTGACTAAACTCTATTTTTTTTTTTTTGGTGTAGTGCATGACAAGAAGCTAGCTAAAGCATTAGATTAAAATTGATCTTAAGATTGAAAGGACGACTTTACACAATTTGAGGCAATTATTTGTTAGAGAACAATTGGGGTGATAAACCAAGGATCTCTAATTAGATTAGTCAAGGATCAAGCAGTAGAACAAGAATCTGATCATGAGAGCTTACCTGACGACATCATGGCTAACAATAGGAAACATAATTGGATCATCTTGGACTACTCCTGACCATCATTAACTGGTACCTAGTCCTGCATCAATCAGCCTACTATTGCAGCCAATAACTTTAAGATTAAGCCAAACATTATTCAGATGGTGGAGCAGTTCGTACAATTTTACAGCCTCCAAGACGAAGATCCTAATGTACATATTTCCAACTTTTTGGAAATATGTGATACCTTTAAGATTAACAGGGCAACTGATGATGCTATTCAATTACGCCTCTTTCCATTTTCTTTACACAATCTAGCTAAGTAGTGGTTGAATTTCTTAGCAAAGAATTCAATCACAACCTGGAATGAATTGGTGGAAAAATTCTTGGTGAAGTATTTTCCACCTATGAAAACTGCAAAGCTTAGAGTCAACATCTCATCTTTTGCCTAGATAGAAGGTAAGACCTTATACAACACATGGAAGCGCTTTAAGGACTTGTCAAGGAGGTGTCCACATCATGGCTTTCTTCTTTAGATGGACATTCAAACCTTCTACAATAGTCTCAACTCCTTCACCAAACAAATGATAGACACAATAGTGGGAGGTATACTTAATACCAAGATGCTCGAGGAAGTCCAACCTTTGATAGAAGGTATAGCTTTGAACAATTACTAGTAGGAGAACCCTAGGGGGAAGTAAAAAGTTGTAGGCGTATTTGAGCTAAGCGTTGTACAATCTCTAGCCACTTAGGTGAAGATGTTGAGTAAGAAACTTGAATCCCTCTTGATTGGTTCGCAACAACTACAATTTAACCCTAACAACTTCAACCAAGAGGGGATTATAGGCAATGAGCAGATAGAACAGGTTGATTTCTTAGGAAAACCTACAAGACCCAGTATAATCCTTACAACAAGACTTAGTATAATCTTTACAACAAAACCTACAAGGGTAGAGAGACCACCTTAACTTTTCATGGGGAGGTCAAAATAAAGGTTAAGGCCAACAGTACAGGCAAGGAATCAACTACAACAAAGATTAAATTTACCTCCATTGGGATTTCAACAACTGACTATACGCTCACTCGCTCTAGAGAAAAAGTTAGAAAGCATCTTAGAAAAATATATTCAATCTAATGAGGCTAGAATGTAGCAAACATAGGCCTCTTTAAGGAACTGGGAAGCTTCTATCCATAACTTAGAGAATCAAATTGGCTAGATTGCTAAGATGTTGAATGAGAGACAACAAGGATCACTACTTGGGAATATTGAAATGAACCCTAGGAAACATGTCAATGTAGTGGCCCTGAGAAGTAGTAGAGATCTACAAGTTGAGAAGAAGGATGATAAGGAAGCAGTTGAGAAAGAGGTGAATGTCAAGGGTAAAGAAAGTTTAGAACAGCTAAGATCAAAAGAGAGTGTAGAGCCACCAAAAATGAAGGAGTACAAGCTGCCCATTTCGTATCCGTAGTGCCTTAAGCAAGACTGCCCTAATCCATCTGAGCAATTTGAAAAATTCCTTAATCTTTTTAAACAACTACAAGTGAACTTACCTCTTGTTGATGTTTTATCATAGATGACAAAGTACATGAAGTTCCTCAAGGATCTTTTGTCGAACAAGGGGAAGTTGGAGGATCTTTCAACTGTTACACTAAACGAGGAATGGTCTGCATTACTCTAGAAGAAGCTGCCAAAGAAATTACAAGATCCAGGAAGTTTTACTCTTCCTTATATGCTTGGAAAGTGTTTAGTAAATAATGCTTTGGTAGATTTAGGAGCTAGTATAAACTTGATGCCATTTAAGTTGTTTAAAAAGCTAAGGTTAAGAGAACCTAAGCCAACACGTATGTGCATTCAATTAGCTAATAGGTCCACCATATACCCTAGAGGCATCATTGAGGATGTTCTAGTACAAGTTGATAAATTCATTTTCCCCATAGATTTTGTTATCCTTGATATAGATGGGGATCTTGAGGTACCATTGATTTTAGGTCTACCCTTCCTACTTCCAAAGTCCATATTCAATACACAAGCCCCTTGACTTAGAGGGCATAAGATATGATGGTGGTACTTTTAATGCTATTGTTATTGAATGTGTCCAGGAAACACTTGTCAAAGAACCTATGAATGATTGCTTAGAAACGGGAGATGGATAAATGGTGCAAACCCTTAATCAATAAAAAGCTGCAACTTGATTAGGAGCTAATGAACCTAATGTAGTGAAGATAGAGATTAAACCATTTTGTAGACTAAACAAAGGAAAGTTAGAACCTTCCAAAATAAAACCACCAATCTTGGAGCAGAAACAATCAAAAGATCGTTTAGAACATACTTTTGTAGTGAGGAGCTCAAAGCTACTGACAAACACCCCATCTAAGGGAAAAGCAGATAAAAAGAAAGGACTTGAGCAATACGAGTTTGATAAGTTGTGTGATAAGAAGAAACTTGACAGAAGTTATGTAACTAGACAAAATAATTTGCTATACCAATGGAAAAAGAAAAAGTCAAGCCTTGTTTGGAGGGTTTGAAAGTGAGGTAAGGATGAAGATCCATCTCCACTTAGATGAAGTTAAGTAAACTATGCACCTAGTTGAGCTATCGATGTTAAATATAGCACTCTTAGGAGGCAATCTAAGTTATTTATTTATTTTTGTTATTTTTCTAGATTATAGGTTTTTTTAGTAATTTTTATTTTTTATTTTAGCGCTATAACACTTTTATTTTTCATTTTAGGGTTAAGTTTGCTTTTATGTTGCATTACCAATACAGTGTTCCCGCTAGCCGGTTAGTAAGCAAGGGTCGAGGGGACAACATCCCTTGCAAGGTTTTCAAAGTATCACCCTAGAAGCTAAACAAAATTTCAAAATTGATAAGTGCAACGTAATAATTTTTCCTTTTAAGTTTAATTTTTGCATTAGATTTCATTGATAAATTTCTTTAGTTTGCTACTTTTGTTTCTTTAAGTTTATTTTATTTTCGAATTTACGCATTTAGGCTAGGCATGCATAAATTAAAATAAAAAATAATAATAATAAAATTTAAAAGTAAAAAAAAAAAATAGTGTAGTATACGGTCATAGGACACAATTGTATCCTATACCATGTGAATTCTAAGTAACTATCATGATTGGTCCATAGAAGGTTACATGGTCTAGAGACAGGGTCGTGTCTTGGACCGTATCAATACCGGGCTAAGATTTAGCCACGCCACAAAAAGATACACAACCACGAGACATGGTCGTGCCTTGCCCATTATATAAGTTTATGCCCAACAAGTTTTTTTTTTTTTTCAACACTTCTCTTCACTTCTTCTTCTACACAAACGCACATACAATTTTATTTTCCTCCCATCTACTATTTCACTCTTGCATAAATACACAAAGAACATATTCACAATCATCTTTGATTTATAACCCATCACTTATACCAATTCACATTTTCTCAAGTACACTCACTTCAACTACTCTAGTAAGTTCTTGATATCTCTCGTTTTTCTTGAATTTTTCATGGAAGAACTTATTTGGATTTCACTTTTTCTTAAGGCTTTTGCACGATTTGTTTAGTAAGTGTAGGTTAAGATGGATTTTGTTTATTTTAGTATTTTGGTAGTAATGTCTATGATGAATATGACCATGTTTTTTAATTGGAGCTAATCTTTGGTTTTGAAAGACACGAGTTATGGCATGACCATATCATTTGTAGTACATTACTATAAGTATGGGATTCTTAAATGTTTGAGTTAAAGTGCCAAACTTCATTGCTTTATATGTCTTTTTCTTCAATTTAGTACTTAAGGCTTTATTGTTTAATCAATAGACAAGTGTTATTGATTCACATCATTGAGGAATGAGGATTCTAAGCATGCTTAGAATCTCTTTTGTAACAATTTTTGTTAAGATTGCATAAAGGAATTTTCAAGAACACAACTACATTTTGCATGCATACTAAGTGTTTGAAAAAATTCCAACGAGTTATAGTGTTTATTTTTCACATTTAGTCATGGATTTTGGTCTATTTCTTTATTCTAAGTATGGGGAAGCTCTAGTGTATGAGAAATTTGACTTGAATCTTGTTTCCATTTGTAGAAAAACATGGTACTAAGAGTTAAATTATTAGTTAAGAGGAAGGAGCTTAAGAGGAGAGTTTAGCTAAAGATGTCAATGAGGAGGAGGAGGATGAAGAATACGAAGAGCATGAGGATGAAGTTATGGATGATGCCTTTGATTAGGAGGATTGTGGAGTCAATTGAGTCTTGTTGCAAGGTCAAGGCCTTGGAAATTTGAAGCTCATGTTGGAGATTGCATTTGATTTGGACTACTTCAAACTTCATAACTTATGTGACTTAATTCGTACATTGAAGACAATATAAATTCGGTGAATTTGAAGCCTTCTAGCTAAAGCATGAACTAGGGGAAGGATTAGAGGATGAGTAGATATAGTATGGGTTTACTCTGAATCATGGTGCTTAGTGAGATTTAAGAGAGGATAGTATAAATTTTAGTTAAGTAGGTTAAAGTCTTTATGACTCTTTCATGATTTGCAAGATGTTAAATCTGATCTTGAGTATACGAATCCTTGATTAAATAATCCATTTAAACTTTAATTTACATGGATTAGCTTGTGAACTCTTGTACTTTGTGTCCTTTGGACATTGAAAAAAAAGATTGAGTATAAGAGTTAGGGAAGTTATTTAAAGAAAATTGATTGGATTTGTAAGTTGAGTCTTTCCAAGTTAAGTGTAATTTTTGACCGGTTTCTTGGGTAATGATGGTTTTTAACTTAAGAATTCTATTCTTAATTTTTCTTTGTTTTATTTGCTTAAGGGCAAGCAAATTCTTAAGTGTCGGGAAGTTTGATGAGTTCCTAATTACACATATTTTAACTAGTGATTTTTTTATGATTTTCCTTGATATTAGAGTTTATTTTTAGATAATAATACTTAATTGAGTAAATTTTTTTTTCTAGGTTTTGAAACAATCTACGCAAGAAAACGAGAAGTTTAACGAGAAGTTAGAAATAAATTCCATTCAAATTGGAGTAAAATGAGCAAGTTATGAAGGTTTGAAGATTGACATAGCTGAATGACACGATTGTGTTGTTTCCAGGTGAATTTGGAGTTGATTTTCAATTGTCACAACCTAAGACATGACCAAAAGATACGATCATGTTGTTAGTCGTATCGTTTCTAGTTTTTTTTTTTTTTTTTTTTAGGATAAACATGAAGCATAGATTGTTATACGACCAAAAGACATGGTTGTGTTCTTGATCGTGTCTTTTCCAATTGACTTATTTATTTATTTTTTTTTCATATATAAAGCCTTGTTAGGGTTTATTGGAGAGAACTTTTTTGCATGACTTTAAGGGAGTTTTTGAAGCAAAAGACAATTAAGAAAGTAAGGAGAAGAAACGATTTCAAGATTCATTTTTTGTTTAGATTTCATGATGCTTCTTTCTATTATTTTCTATACTATGATTTTAGATTCCTATTTTATGATGTGTAGCGAGTAAATATTTGATATCTAGGTTTTGTGGAACCTAGATCTATTCATGTGATATGATTACTAATTGATTAATTTAATTCTTTAGTTTTTTTCTTGATTCAACTATGTTTGCTTCATGATTTAGGTTATTATTTCTACGGGTAGTAATATAAAGTTTGATATCTTATAAGAGAATCGAGAGATTTCTTATAAGATTAGATTTACATAGTTGATGAGAATCGTTGCAAGATTAGATAAAGATTCTTCCAGATTTCAAATTAAAGCGTAGAGAATTTGTTGTTCAATAATGCAATTTTAGGTAATGCAATCTTAGGTCATGCTATTGAGAAGAGATTCTAATAGGTGATTTTAGGGTTAGGGTTAATTAGCTTGAGAAAATGATTAACTTTAGTAAAGAATTCTCTCGGTCAAGAAAAATTAAAGAATAAATTAGATGATTTTTAGGAAAATCACATGTTAGATCCAAGGAAAATAAGATCTAAGTACAACGTTGAATCTTGGATTAATTGAATTGCTTTATTGTTAATTCTTAAATTGTGTCTTAGTTAATCTTTAAATTAGTTTTAGCAATAATTTAGATTTACTTCTTTAAGTTTCTTGAAATTTAATTTGTAGGTTAGAAAATAAAGATCTAATGAGTATTAGGAATCATACTAGTCTATATGGGATCGACATTTGGACTTATATTCACTATATTATAAACTGATTGGTACACTTGCCTAATACATCAATTACCAAGAGGAGCGTTGAATCCTTGGTTTAAAACAACATCCTCTCCCAATTTGGGATCCCCTATGCCCTCATCATGGACAATGGGCATCAGTTTGATAACCCTAAATTCAAAGAATTATGCACTAAGCACCACATCACATTGCACTTCACATCCGTTATTGACGCTTAGTCGAATGGTCAAGTTGAAGCATCTAATCGGGTTGTTCTTGAAAGCTTGAAGAAGAAAGTGGACTGACCTCAGGATACCTATATAGATGAGTTGCCTAATATCTTATGGGGATACAAAACCACCTACTACACCTCTACGGGTGAAACCTTTTTCATGTAGAGTTCGGGTTAGAGGTAGTAGTCCTCATCGAGCTAAAGCTTCCCAACATAAGGACTCAAAGTTTCAATGCCATCCTCAACGAGTTCCTACTACAGGCTATGTTGATACTATAGAAAATATTAGAGATCTCATTGTAACTCGAGTAACTGCCTACCAATACTGAACAACCGGATAATATGATTAGAAGGTCAGACAAAAAGAGTTCAAGGTTGGTGACCTAATTTATCAGAAGCTAGAAGCCACAGGCTTACCAGAAAGATAGGGCAAGTTAGCCCCCAACTGGGAAGACTTAGTTAAAGTTAAAGGGAGCTTGAGGAATGGAGCATACATATTAGAACATTTGGATGACAAGCGCATCCTATGTACTTGGAATGCCAATAAACTTCCACTCTATTTTGATTAATGTCCAATCATTTTGTAAATCATTTCATAAAGTATGAATGAAAGTTCTATTTCTCATATGCGCTATCTACGTTTGCTTTTTTCTCCTACTCTCATACTGAGTCTTAGCCCCCAAAATGTAAATGGACCCATTATCCAGGCAGGTTAGAATGCCACTGACCCAGCTCCCTCTTGGGTAACTTAGTAAGGGGAAACACCCCCTACATAACTGACGAACTCTTAAATTGAGCAAGTCGAAACGCCATTGACTCGATCCTCCTTGTATAACCTTAGAATAGGGAAATACCTCTTATACAACTAAGGAACTCATTAACTGGGTAGGTTGGTATACCATCGACTTGAACCCCATCGGGTAACTTTGGTAAGGAGAAACACTCCTTACCTAAGGAACTCCCATTAACTGTGTAGGTTGGAACGCTACTGACTTGACCCCCTCTCCCTAAGGTAATCTCGATAAGCAGAAATACCCTTTACTTATGGAACTCCTACTGACTAAGCAAGTAGGAATGCTACTGACTAAACCCCACCTTAAGGTAACCTTAGAAAGGGATAACACCCCTTATACAATTGAGGAACTCCCCAATCTTTACCTCCAAACAAGCACAACAAATTGAACAAAGAGGTAAAAAGTACTAATAGAAGTTGAAGTATGAAAAGTAAAATAAGTATACTGAATGAAGAAATTCAAATTCTATTTAAAGGGATGTATAGAATTAAGGTTGGCATCCCGACTTGACGTACAAAAAGGAAAGAAGGGGGACAATTGCTTATAGTGTTGAATCAGCAAACTCCGGAAGCTTTGAAAAATCCAACGCTTTGATCTGTTTAGAGGACTGATCTACTGATGGCCCCTGCTCCTAAGATGATTAGCTAAGGGATGTAAAGGGAAGGGCTGAGACTTATTGGCTTGGGTCAATAGGAGGATCACCCTGACCTTAATCATCTTGGGAAGTACTCTTAAGGGTGACCTCCTGCTAAGTTGCTGAAGCAAAAGTAGATGAAGTAAGGTTTCAACCATCCCTAGTAGCGAAAGGGGCACCTTAGACCACATCAGCTACTTGAACAACTTCTCTTTCTCTTACTTAGGTCACCCTCCTCTCCCGATTAGTTGGACCATCTAGCCACCTTAAGAAGTTAAGGTCAAGCTTGGGATGATAGGAGAGCACTTCGTTCCACGTGAACTGAGCATACTCAGTAGAGATGTCCTCTAGCTCTTCCAACCAGTGGTTCGTCTTCTAGAAGTCATTAATGAGCTTTTTTGTGGCAGCCTCGTTGAGTACCTCCCCACTCTCCAAATTGGAGATGATCTCCTTCATCTTCGAAGCTTCTTTCTAAAGCTCCTGCATATTTTGCTCTAACCTAACCTTTTGATTGGCTAGCTCCAGTGATGTTACTTTGGTGCTGTTACACTCAAATGCCTTCATCGCTAGCTTGATCCTTAGCTTAGAGACCGATGCCTTCAATTCAATATTTTGTCTTTTAAGCTCTTCCTTAGCTATCCTCTCCTTGTCTAACTTTTGAGAGAGTTAAGTCTTGTTCCTTTACTCGCCATCTAGCTGAGTCCTCAATTTGTTGGCTGCCTTAGAGTTCTTCTCAGCATTGGCTCTCCCCTTCTTTGCCTCTATAGCTTTGCCTTAAGCACAATCATCTGCATATAAGAGCAGCGTGGGCACTAGTTAGCCTTGCTAAACTTATCCAAATATTTATTATAGGATGACTCTACCTCCTTCAGGCCCTTTTGTGCACTAACTATCGCCTCATGAAATCCATTTACCTTATTTTGTAGAGTATTGTAGTTACTAAACTGAAGCAACACCTAGCCATGGTACTATAAAGACACACAAACTAAGATTAAATCGATGTCAACAAAAAATAGACATTAATACAAAGAAATGAAGGCTTACCTATTAGATGAGCAAGCTTAAATGACCTGCCATTTGTGTAGTCACTAGGGGTGTATGATCCCATCGAGGCTTAGATGCTGAGAGTCTAGTAATGGAATGTAATGTCATTGCATCAAACCTCCCACTTCGGCCTTAGGAGCTTCCCCCAACCCTCATGGTCTTAGATTTGAACTTTTGAAGGCATAGCTCCTCGTTCTAAGATATGTATAGTGCATCCTTAAACAAGTTCGGTGCTATCCCTATACATCAGAACTTGTTCAGGACTTCATAGAACTCTTCCTCGAGCTCATCGATACACCTATACAGATGAGCGGTAAGCCACTCATACCAATTCACTTGGTTGATGGGCGCCTTCACTTAAGGGCTACATCCTTAAGGGTTTTAGGGGCCTTCTTCTTCTACCTAATTGCCTTAGTCGAGGCACTAGTCTTGGTCATCCCCTCCTTACCCTTGTCAGAGGGGGCAAGCATCACCACATCCTAATCCTTGGTAACAATAAGTTCACCCTCTACAATTATAAGCGTATAGGTAGGGATAAAACTAGTGGAGGGAACAAACGTACTTATAGGTTCAACATCTAGTGACTTTGCGTGGAGACCAACAAAAGGAATCCCTTGGGGTAGAGCAATCGGCTAGACCCTACTGTTTCCCCTACACCCGACTTCGACCTCACAGCCTTGCTTTTGGGGTTGGAGGCTTTATTTGTCGACTTCATGTTAACCTAGCGATGCTTCAACAGCTCGGATGCTAACGGACGATGTATCTCCTCAACCAATCTCTTGTTTGCAAAGAATCAAGTAAACTGTCAACATAAAGAAAGAGTACAACGTGATCATTTACCAACTTTGCCAAGGAAGATCCCTCCCTTCTCTTTAAGAGTATGTCGGCTAAAGCACAGTTTTACATACATACGCTAGTACGATGGAAGAAGCTGTTCGTGAAAAACAAACCTGTATGATCCGTCCATTTATTCACCATAGCCTTCTTCATGCTTGTGAAGAGCTTGGAGATTGAATACTTAAAGTATCTCTCTCCTATCTCTATAGCATTTATCTCATTGCCATTTATAAAGGCCATAAATTCTTTAATCTGCCTTGTGGCTTCGGTATTACTAGGCCTAAGCTTATTCTCAGCTTTAATTCAGACTAGATTGTTCCATCGTGTCCAAAAGTCTGCTTGGTTTGGCAACTCCTCCACCAAGAAATTATCCTGCAAGCCTTTAATAAAATCCACTAAGCTTCCAAACAACTTTCTCCCTAGACAGGGTTGGAGGTATGATGAACTGCCAACTAGCGGTCCCATTACTTGTGTGCAGCTCCGAGGCCTCTAATCCCTCTCTTGAAGAATCTTATCTCAGTAACCTGCTGACGACGAGAAACTTTACACCAAAGGAAGGTGGCTAAACCCCCTAAGCTCTCCACATTATCATACGTTGATCTATACACTTAGTTGTGATGATGCTAACCATTCCCTTACCCAAGACCTTGTGCCAAGTAATCTAACCAGTAGCTATCGGGAGGTTCTTACCAAGTGACGAGTGATGAGAGACTCACTTACTGACCAAGTAGTTTTCTTTCGGCATGATACCATCTCTCTCTCTTTCAGGACCCTTTGTTGCTGGAACATCTTGATCCCTCTTGCCTATTATGCTCAGAGAATATTCATACAGGACCAATGTTGTACTGCCACTTGTCCACTTCATCTGACATTGTACTATTTTTTCAATTTTTATCTTTTTTTCTGTTTTACACTTTTTCTCATGTACTAGGAATTCCCTTTTGTATATGTCTTCTTGTAATTTCTTTAATCATGATGTTGCCCTAGGGACTTACTATAAATAGTCCATTTTCCTTGTAAGCCGAAATCATCAAAACTTTACACATAGACTGAATATTCTGTTCTTGTGAGACAACCCACTCTAAGTTCATCTTTCATACACTCTTATCTAATTTTGCCAAGTAGCTCAGGATTAGTGGTGGGTAGACCTTGACATTAACTTGTGTGTCGTATCAAGTGAAGTGTCAAGCTGTGTTGTGTTTGTTGTTGTGTCATATCCTTCAAGCAGCTTCATGTTAGTTACTCTAGTTTGTTCATAGACCCATTCACTCTATTTTCTACGATATCTCAAAGGACCCATTTTTAGTTCAGATCTGCTACAGTAAATTCTAGTGATAACTAAACTCCTAAGTACACCAAGGTATGACCATCTACTCAAACTCTTCCATATATAGAAATGGTTGAAGAGTTCGAGAGTGACCCTTATTACCAGGTATTCACAAAGCCCTTGGAATGCCTTTAACACTCTCCACCCTTTAGGAGGGACTTGCATCAGACCACACCGATGAAAGTTGAAGAGCTCCTTCTCGAATTCACTTAGGAAGAGGCACCGCCCATATCCTAAAAACCTTTCAAACTGTAAGCCCTAAAGCTAAGCCAAGTGACCGTAAGATTGAACTTAGAACACAAGGTTTAGGGCGATCGGTTAATGGATCCGATTAAACCCAAATTCTAAACTATTCAAAGAAATATTAGTGAAAATGACCCCGTAAAATTGAATTTAAGAAAATAATTAATAAAATAGGAGACTATAAAATTTTCAAATTTTAAGCATAATAAATACTAATTACCGAAAAGGCAAAAAGTGTAATCTAATAACTAATAAATTACTAAAGATAGATTATATGTATACTAAAAATTTTAGAATGACTAAAATAATAATTAAAAATATTCACATGTACCCTACATGTATTTACATGTAGATAAAAATACGCGAAATTACCTAAATTGGCTAAAAACTAAGCAAATAATTAAAGAAAATTATAAATTAATTATGGAAAAAATAAAAAAAAATCAAAAGAGGCTAGAATAATCCAAATCAGGTCGTGGCAGGTCAAGATTTGTAAAAGAAAAATCAACCAATTAAAATTAGACAACATAAAAGCCAAAAATCAAGGAAATTGGGTAAAGTCTTGTCTAATTAACACATAATAATTACAAAAATCGTCTATAAATAGGGGAAAATTTTCCAGAACTCATTTGGATAGTTTAGCATTAGGGAAAAATAGGAAAATTGAAAAAATCGAGAGAAAATAAAAAAAAAAAGAAAAGGAAACTATGCAAATTCGAGTAGTGAGACACATCACCATCACCTGGGACTGAGCCACCACCACCACACCATTCTAGCCTCACCGTTTAGGCCGGCCGACAGCCTTGGACCGGGTTTGGACTGCCAGAAATCTTCGGATCGGTTAGTCTCTTAAATTTCCCGATTTTGAATAATTTTGTAAAATTAGTTATTTTGCCCAGAAAATTATGAAACTTGTTACTGAGGTTTTATTATATGTAGATTTAGGGAAAAATAGTGATTTAGTTTAATTATGTCTGAAAATATAGGGTCCTTAGCAAATTGTTTAAAACCAAACTTGATTAGAACGGAAAATAAATAGGCTTAGGAGTGTAGTTTGGAGCTCAATTTTTTTTCTATAGGATGCTCATATGATATAGAATAGTGCTATGAAGCCATTTTTTTAAAATTAATTTTCAAAATTTTTAAGTTAATTTTTAGCCCTAAAATGATGGAAAAATTGAGTGATTTGGGGTTAATTAGGTGATTAAGATGTTAACTACTGATTTAGATATTAATTAGATGTTTAGGGATGTTAATTCTGATGTGGAACCCTAATCCTAGCCTTTAGAGTATTAAGTATGGTTAATTTAGGAAATTAGGTAATTAATAGAAGAAATTAGTAATATGTGAAATTGTAAATTAATAAATCTAAAAAATTAAGGTTATTTAGATAATATTATAATAGAAATCAGAAAAATAATAAATCTGAAATAACATTTAATTTTAAGTAAATGTCTCAAAATGTAAGATTTTCACATATCGGGAATAAATCCAATACCTGAATTAGGGTTAGCGTGTACCGAATAATTTAGAATACTACATTAAGACCCAAGAGGATATTTGGACACTCGAGCTTAATGTGATTAATTTCACATTAGGATTCGAGCATATTTAAGGCTTAGGAATCAAAAATTTAAAATCTAATTTAGGATTCGAACCCTGAATTAGAGTACAATAAATCATTAGGACATAATTGGTATATACGAAAAAAATGAGTTAAAATATAACTTAGAATATGAATCCATAATGTATAAGTACTAAAAAGACCTATTTATATTATAGGATACCCAGAGACAAATCAGCTTGCGACTAAGGGATCAAGCGATCAAGCAATTCCAAGTAAGTTGGGTTATTGCTTATTATAATAAAGTACTAGTTTTGTGGTACTCGGAGACTTAGTCTTGTATATGATTGTGATTGTAAGTAGTTTACGCATGTGTTTGATGTATCTGAATTCGAGTTGAATTTGTAATGTGAGTGATTTTGTGACTAATTGAATCGGTATGAAATTATTTGAACACCCTAAATGAAATTTAATCTTATTCGACCTTAATAACCGAAAATGTCATGCATTGCAACCCGTTAGGGGATCATAAGATTCTCCAACCAAATACTGACCCCTTCGAAAGGAATAGTGTAGGATTGCAAAATGGTCCCTTCTTCATCCGTAGTTGAACTAAGTGACAGGAGAGAAGGTCGCGGCGAGGGTGAAGTCAATGGTTCAAAGGTAGTCGCAGGAGGAGCGAGGTCTCCATTGCACAAGCCTGGGTTTGGTTGTGAGCTGCTGCATAACATGGAACTCCTCAACCCGGATTAGAGCGGGTGAAATTTCTCTGATTTCACAACAGACCGGACTACGTTGTGCGATGACACTTGATTGTTGCATTACATGAAAATAATTTCTTGATAACCCTTTTTGTGCTTGTATGCATTCATGAGTCTCCAATTCAACTTACTAAGCTGTTGTTGCTCATACTCTTATAGATCCTTTTGTAGGTTTTGATTTCTGAACACTTCAAGTATTATGCCGCCCTACAATTACCTAGAGGTTAGTCCGTTTGAAGCCAGGGGTGTGAGGATCAAGTTACTTAGTATAATGTATAACTAGAGTGACCATATAATTAGGGATGAAAGATTGATAGTTATGATGTAATCTAGTGAACTGTTATGTTTATGTAAAACTTCCTGGGAAGCTCTGTGGACTTATATATATAATTATACATGTTATTAGACATTTGTACTATTTATCATAATTGTAGTTTAATTGTTAATCGGACTATTTACTTCAAAGCGAGGAGTCGTCGACGCCTTGTGTAGATCATATCTATGGTAGGCACTGTGAGGCCAGTTACTATCATAAATAGTTTACACGGCAGGACTGTTGCGACTCTGTGACTTCGGGGCGTAACATAAGCACCATAAAGCACCTCCCCTATAGCAAAAGCACCCTCTCCTCCTTTGTTAGCAATTGTACTATCCAAGTTCATTTGGACCCAGTTAAAAGTAGAAGGCTTGCTACAATTAATCCGATTACTCGAATTTTTGCCTATCTCAAGCATGGTGAACAAATCTATGGCCTCCGGTAAGGGAGCATACACTTAAGCATCCCTTGGGATGACATTGATAAGCCTAGTCTTATCTAGTGCTTCCATCGCCATCCTCGAGGCGTCATCCAGCTATGCTAGTAACATAACTTCATCTTCTCCTCCATAAGAAGGGTCACTTATTGTAGCTTTGGAGTCTACTATGTTATCTTTTGATACATCTAAAGGCATCTTACTTGTGTTTACTCCACTGATAGTAGACCTTTTGATGTTGAAGAAGCAAAGAAAAGCGAAGAAATTTGAAGAAAAGTTTAGGAGAAAGAAAGAAAGTTTTTAAGAAAGGTGATGAAAGGAGAAAATAAGGTTGCACTGGTTGCAGTAAAGAAGCGAGAAAGGTTGCAAAAGAGTAATATGTCAAAGTGATTATGGTACTTATGGCTGAATACATTAGAAAGAGAATTGACTGTTATAAGGATTTGTATAAGCACAAATCCCCTAAAATGTTATAATATGGATACATTGAGACGGTTTCAATCAGACGACCGCATTTGAAAGACAAAACACATGCAACTACATACATGTCTACAAAGATAAGATACCTGTCACATTACATTAACTACACCATTCGAACGTGCAACAAAGTAGGAACTTGAAAAGTTACTTTTTGTAGGAAGTTTTCTTGCCCCCCCCCCCCCCCCCCCCTTTGACTTTCCATAAAAGAACTTGTTCGATACTTTAACAACACTATACCTTAGCATAGACAAATGGTAGTTGCTCGAATAGTGGTCAACTCAGCTCAGTCTTATCTACTCAGCACCACTACTCTACAACCCTATTGGCTTAAGCATTCAACCCACCGAATCTTCACCTTGGCCTAGAGCACTTAGCTCAACCCATTGGGTATCTACCTTCGATCGCCTATTCGACTTAGATATGACTTGATTGAGGACTAACCACTCGGTAACCCCTGACAGCCATGGAGGTTGGACCTCCTGTATCTCTCTTCAGGTTTAAAGTACCCACTTTGGCCCAAATGGCAACCTACTCTAGTATACCACATCTTCCTTATGTTACTCAACTTAAACATCTTCACCACCATGTCGATATGTTAACATTATCACCATGGATGCCTTTGGACTAGATTGACCACATACACAAAAAGCCTATCTTTCCCTTCCTTTTAGACATGAGTCCCTCAAGTTTATGCCAACTTAATAAGGCTCACGCTCAGGATATGCCCCTTGAAAACCCATTCTTCCCTTTCATGGTCGACCTCAACCTAAGCCCATCATGTAGCCTACCTAACCATAATAATCACCAATGGCTAGAAGAATATAGATTAGGCTAGTGACTAAGTCAAACAACTACCTCCTATATTTGCAGATCATGTTAGACATCATGGCTCCACTACCCAATACTTATAGATGTAGCCTTCACCTTCTAAGTCCTCTCTAACTGTCAACTCCACTCTTTATAAATACAAGGTCATCACCTAACGATAAACCACTTGATACTTTATATACTTGAGCCTATATTTTGTCTTTGAGTACTCTTACTCTCCTCACATACACGCCTAACCTAAATGTCAAAGTGGCTACGCCGGATAGTACCCTAACGGCCCCTCACTATTTTCTATTTTGTAACCTTACTTAGTTACGCAAAGCCTAAGTCCCCCTTAAATCTTTACTGACTAATATCTAGAGATGATAAGAACAAATCCCATGTGTCCTTGTTTGAAATTTTTCATCATCCCTCGTCTTATTTCTATGTGCTTAGCTGAAAATTGCATTAATTACATTGGATGACGTGAAAAAAAAAACAATTCATTGCCTTATCCTTAGATTGGCTGGACTACTCAACTCTTATACCTACCGCACCCCTCATGAAAGTAAATTAATGCAAAAGCCATGTATCTCTAAAGAAGATGTTGGCTACACTTACAATTAGATGATTCATAAAGCCTTATTTTATTTTATTTTATTTTTCCCTTCTCTAGTTTTGTGTAACATAAAAATGTCCATCTCCTCTAAGATAAAAGACATATGAATAAAATATAAGTCCTACCATTTTGATTTATATATATAGATAGATAGATATTAAAAACAAAGAAACCACAAATGGTGACCTAAAAAAGCTAGCAATAAGTACTCATTGTCATTTTGACACCAAAAGCACATTGCAAAGGATCCTCTTCCCAAAGATTGACATTCCCAACAAAACTACTAGGAACCATCATCTTTTGCAATAGAAACAAGTCTTTGAACCTAACTCCTTTTGTTATCACTAGGCTTTCATGAGACATCTCCATGTTATCGAATCTTACTAGTATTACAATATCCAACATGATCTGTTGAGCTAAGAGATGAAAATATTAGGATAACTTTGCTACATACCTTACATCAAATACAATGTACATCTGCCTATCATGCAGTTTGACATAAACTATACCTACACCATAAGCAACTAACCTCTAGCCATTGCCTTTCTGTACAAAACCACTCTACATAGATTTGGAACAAATCTCTTAAATATATTAGGACAGTATCATAAGAGTATAAATCCTTGTCCTTAATTTCCTCTAAACATCACATGCGAGTAATAGCTCACCATTCTTTATTTAGCAACTGCTAAATCAATAATAGCTTTACCTCCATCATCTCATGTTTAGCCTTAGTTCTACTTCCCATGACATTACCTTACATGATCTAATGTACTCTAGGTCGGTAACCATCAAAACCTAATCATACCTCTCAATGATGAAATTGTTTCTTTAGGGTTTTATATTATGAAAGAAATGAATAACTCTTCTTTAAATATGACTCTTCTATTATTTTACACTCACTTGATGCAATACAACTTATGAATTGAGAGAACAGTTTGTTTATTGAAATCTAATAGATTGATAAGAACTAAGGTTTGAGAGAAAATCACTCAATCATGAAAGTTGTGTTTTTTAATAAGGAAAAGGTAATATAAAATAAACCCTTGTTAATCTATAATTTACGGGTAAAAGCAAAAGAAAAAAAAGTCTCAAAGCATAACTAAAAGGATAAAGTTGTCATAAATTATTTTTTGAATGTTGTTGGCCCATTTGAATGGGTTAATGTGGCCAATCAAATGGCTTACAAATGGAACTCCTAAAACAACGTCTTCAGATTGGCCCTTTGGATGGAAAAAAGGGACTCATTCAAATGGAAAGCTTAGATAAAGTAGTTATTTGAATGGTGAGTGGTCTCCAATTAAACGGGTAAAGAGAGAACATACTTTGTGGATTAGAGTCCCCTTATAATTTTCTAGTCCCAATTGTGCATGGTAACATTTGAAAATAATACATTATCTTCTCAAAGCTTTATGATGCAACTTGAATGTAATTACAGAAACTTGCTCATCTTCAATTAGTCCATTCATTAAGATCCTGTGAGTGAGATTTCGCAATCTTTGACTCAAGCTCTAGTTATTCATCCAATGGAATTTTGATTCCTATCAATCTCCCTTTATAATTATCGTAATTATTGAGTCTTTTTATCTCTAATAGTTAAATTTTTTACAATTTTAATACTTGTGAATCCATCTTGCAAATTTAACTAGTCATTGCTCAATAGATAGCTCTTAACTAATCTATCAATAAGCCATCCTTGCCATAGATCACGGAATCTACGATATTAAAGGTGGTGGAGAGGATCATATAAGATCATCATTTGGTCATTATTCATAACCTTAATGCCAATATTTTTTGAATCATTAGCTAGAGACATGAATTCCAAAATATTCTATCTTATTGATGGCCTATCATTCATAAGAGACTTAATCACGTAGAAGCTCTTCCATTTTATTCCATAATCTCAAAATCGTCTTCTCTACCATTATATCTTGCGAACCACTATTTATTAGATTTAACTCTATAACTTAAGATCTCTTCATCAACTTCTATCACTTATAATCCTTTATGGCTCATAGCTATTGATCTAATGCTTTCTTTAAGCCTATCTACAGTTAAACCTCTCACATCAACACTTGTTGGAACCTAAAATTTGTGCAAGAATCAAACTTCTCAATATGAAATCTGAAGGCCTACTCTTTAGTGTATACATCATAAGCTCTCAACCTTACTATGAACTAACTTTAACAATTTGTTTTCAAACATGTGTACGTGTCATATTTGGAAATTTAACTTTGTCTATTTAACAATTTAATACTTGAAGTTTGAAAGTATCAATTTACTATGTATAAACTTTTCAATTATATTTACAATACCTGAATTAGGTAGTTAATTACAAAAACATACAAAGTTTAGGTAGTTAATTATAAAAATAAACAAAATTTAGGTAGTTAATTGTAAAAATGGATAAAATTTAAGTACCAAATTTACACATTTAAACTTCATGAAGTAAATTTCAAAAAAGAAAAAAAGGGTTAAGTATCAAAAATAGCATTTACCCTTCTAAAATTTTAAGGAAATATAGTGATTTGCTCAATATATATACATATCGAATACTCGAGCAAGTATACTAGGTTGGACTTAAGTAATAAAGAGTGAGTAAGGTTGTTAATCCCTCGAGGACTATGAAACTACTAAACCTATGATAGCTCTTATCAATATTTAGGCAATTGAATTTGGATCGTGAATTAACTAATCTAATAATTAACCTAAACTGTCATAGAGAAAACCATGAGAATACATCTAAAACGAAACAATTAATTGAGAATGTGGGAAAAACAAAATCCACCTTAGTTATGCAAATCAAATTGTCATTATGTTATATGGATCAGTAACTGTATAGTCATTTAAGTGAAATTATCATGCCTTAAAATTAAAGACTTAAACCTCTAATTAATTGGTAAACTCCTACATCTCCAATTAACAGTGGACTCTAAATTACAATCATACATCTCTCAATGCTATGATTGACTAACACCCTAAATTAATTATCCCTAATGTCTTAGCGAATAATTAATTAGAGACATTGCATTAATTTCTGGATAATCTCTAACTAATTATCGTAGCTTCCACATTAGCTAATTAGTTTAATCAAGATTTTCTAACAAGCACTATATCAACTCCCGTATCAATAGTGCTTCTAACAATTATAACCAATAGAAAATTATAATTGAAATTATAGAAATTACAATCATGAATTAACTACACATCTATTAACCCTATGATATGACTACAATTATCATCTTAGTTACCTAAGGTTTCATTAATTTCCTATAATTAAAACCTAGCCAACCATGGAAATTAAAATAGAAGCACATATCACAATCAAACTTGTAATAGAATCCATTGTTGAAGGTAAGAACGAATTACAGAATTGCATAAACAATAATAGGATAAAAATCACCAATTCTGTAACATTGATAAAGAAAACTCCAATTGCAAGAACTCTAAAAATTATCTCCATAGCAATAGTACGATCTTCTCAATGATCCACACAACTACTAAAAGAATAATTCTTCAAAATATCTCCTAACTTCTTCTAAAAATCTCTTGGTAAAGAGAAGATGTAGAAGTCCCCTTAAATATCAACATAACACATATTTATAGAGCAAATATAGGATGGCTCTCGACTAGCTGCTTTTGCTGAAGGCTGGCAAATCTTTAAAGCCCTGCGGCTTTCAATTGTAAGTCAACCCAAAGTTGGTTGCCTTCATTCTTAAAGTGTTGCGGATTGATTCGAGCTTCTTTCGATTACGTAAAACTTGTTAAAATTGCTCATATTTCCACTCTAAATCCCTTGAGACCTAAAATATCCACATGAATGTACTTATGTATCATTTCTTAATGATTTCTGTAAAATCTGTAATAATTCAACATAATTCACACAATAGAATATGAGTAAAATATGCCTTTATCATATAGATATTAGCTAATAGAATTTTTCAAAATTCTTTCAAGTGATAGGTTATAAAAATTTTCTCCTCAAAAGTTTTGTAAAAGAAAACATTTACTTGTTCCTAAAGATTTTGTTTTTTCATAATATTTTATCATTATCAAAAAGGACAAGAATGCTTAGATTTACAAGAATGTTTTGATAATCACCATGTCATTTGTTTTTTTTTTTTAATGAATTCACTTAGTTTGCTAAAAGAAAGTTGAGAAGAACCTTAGTTTGTTAAGAAAAGCATGAACATAAGTTTAACGAGAATTAGAAGAGCTTAAAAGAAACTTTAGAAGAGATTCTTGAAGCTTAATAGAAGTAAAAAGCAAAAGTTTGCCAAGAGCATTAGCAAAATTTTGGAAAAATGAATAGCTAAATTGGATCAAGTAGTTCAAATTCAAAGAAGACTTAGCTTTATAAACTAAAAATATTTAGGAAACATGTCTAACCATATTTTTCAACCAATGATTAAGAAAAGATTTTCCATATAAGGATGATAATAGACCTCTGGGAGGCTCGACCCACTTCCATAACACACATATAAAACAAAACAACAAAACCTCAAAATAACTTTATCTCTTGAGTAGACTACTAAGGTATGAATATCTTCTTTTCTCTCTCTTATGTTTCACGAATATTCTCCCTACCTTTCTTGTATATTAGGGTTTGACATCTAAGTTTGAATTTGGTTTGAAATTGAAAACTAATATCGGAATATTGTTTTACTCGTTTTGATCTATCTAGTGATACTAATTGATTGCATTTTTGTGGTGTTTGTGAGGGTTTGTAAGAATTACAAAGGAGGAAGAAAATGAAAGTCTGATACTTTGAGTGATCAACAACTTCAATAAACTTGCAAAGAAATTTGTTAGGGAAAATTTCTCATAATCTCCCTTTATCTCTTTGTACTATTTATACTTGTTGCATTTTCTATTAACGTACAGTTACAATTAGTTATGTATAAGTAGATAAGTTATGTCTAGTATCTGTGTAACTATTTTCTATTGTATATGCGACTAGTATGTACACATATTTCAAAACTCAATATCTAATGTAATCCTTAAGATTTGTGGGTTATCCAATATTTCTTCTCATCCTTCTTGTATTTTGTTGCTCTTGTTCCCCTATCATAACATTTTCCCTTATTACTGTAAGATGGACCTTATTGTCAAGGTCAAAATTTGGAAAATCCTTCAAAAACCCAAAAATCCACCTAAGTAGCATTTGAAGGGTCTAGTGACTCCTACTAAACCAATAACCGAGTCACCTTCTTTCCTTATTTAATGACTTCTCTTGAATCCATAATAACTAGAGGCTTCATTATAGGATTATTAGTAATAACTTCCTCTAATAGTGCTCTCTATACATCCAAATTACCTGCATCTTTCTTCAATAAAGAGATGTGAAAAACTACTCGACCTACTTTTGGATGACTTAAAATGGTACATAACATCTTTAAGATAGCTTATAAGATAATTTGTTGGTCATAAGCTTCAGGGTATCGACGCAACAAAATGGCAAGTTTTGGGCTATAGAGGAGACCTATTCTTGAGTTATATATGTGCCAAAAACTTATTCAGAAGCTCTACATGTGTAAAAGACATTTTATGAGCTCTTCGAGGATATTATCAAGGACAATCAAGTTTGCTCTGCTTAGCTAGTCTACTCTGCTCTACTAGCCTGCTCTACTCGGCTGGTTTACTCTATTCAGCTAGTTTGTTCTTTTAGTTGGCCAAAATTTTAGGTTTACTTAGATAAAGTTTTCAAGGTCTCTAATATCTCATCAACATAGCTCATTTGGCCTTCCCCTGAATAGCTCATTTGACTATTTATTTTTACTTGTGTTATTTGGACTTCTTATTACTTATATTATTCCTAAATTATCCCCATGTTTATTTTTTATTTACGGGAATGCCACTAGGGTATCCTTTTAGTCATTTTATTTACGAGTTTGCCTTTATGCATAAAAAGGACACTTGTATAAGGTTTTAAATAGATTTGACATATTGATGATAAACCCTTACGTCTTTTCTCTTGAAAAGCTTTTCTCCATCTGCTCTTATCAATCCCTTTAGTAAGGATTATGGTGAGTAACTTTATAACTCAGATTAGTGAGTTACATTCGGCGAGCATGTAGGATCTTATTCTTGCATCATATCTAGCTAGGTAGCTCATGGATTTGCTAAACCCCCCTTTTATTATTTTGTTTAGGTTTGTTATGGTGCGGCCTCCACGTATATGATGTGAGGCAAGCGCACCTATCAATTTTAATATAGCGGATATAAGTTCGAGTCGATCCTTCAGAGATTTTGAGTACTAATATTAACCTTAGCTTTATTATCTAACTAGAAAATTGTGATGAGTTGAATGAATTAAAAATACTGAAATTAACAGCTAAACTACTTATGAGACTTAATTACGCAAATTAGGAAGCAATAAACTACGAACGACTTCAAGTATGCAATAATGTATTTAGGAATTATTTCCCCTAGTGTTTAACATGTAACCTTTTTAAAATATATTCAATTCAATTTCTATTATTCTTGACCGGAGGGATTCACAATTAAAGCTAATATCTTTCTCAAGCATATTAATCCTAATCCTAAATTATTTACCGGAATCTCTTCACTTAGTAATATAATTTAGAATTGCATTAATGTGTAATGAATTCCCACACAAACAATCAACTTTCCGGAAGAAACATGTATCTTATCTCTAAGTTTACATGTAATTCTCTTCAATTATGCCTGGATCTAATTACACATGCAATTTCTCAATCAACATGCATAATATCATATATTGATACTCTAGAATTATCAATTCACAATTAAACAACATAATTGAATCAAGAAAAGATAGAAACTTTATTGAAATTATAATTCAATCCAAAGGTTACATTGAACCCTAGGTTCCATAATCCTAAATACTCGAATTCTAAGCTATCATAACAAATCTAAAAACGAGTTTCATCAAAAATGTAAAATAAAGCATAAAAACCCCTCTTGATTTGATGAACAATCTCTCTAATCTTGAAATCGATGTTGTTCTCGCTTCTTGATTAATGTTCTTCTCAAATCTCCTCTCGTCTCTTGTTTTTGTAATGTCTCTCTTCTTTTGAAACCCTAAGATATCCTTTTATATGTGTATTACAAAGATTCTGTTTTCGTCACCAGACACGGCCTGAGACATGACCGTGTCCCCAGGTCGTGTAACTTTCTGCACTAAGGCAAAATTTTCTACACAACTTCAAAATTTCATAACTTCTTCATTTGAACTCCGATTTGAGTGAAATTTGATTCCTTTTCTTCGTTTTCGATCATAGAACGCGTTCAAACCTAGAAATCAAAATTTTACTCAATTAAGTATCAATTTCTTTAAAGAAAACAAAAAATGTGCAGAAAATACTATAAAATCACTCTATGAAATATGTTTAAAATTAGAGTTATCAGTATACAACCCCATAGATGCATTGGCTTTGTTAAATATCAAAGCACGATTTTGACGAGGGATTGTGTGACATTGTTTTGAAGTTCTATTTCTTGTTGTTGTTAGTAGTTGCTAAGTCTTTTCCATAGTTGCTATAGTATTAAAGTTGTTGTATGTAGTCATTAAAGCATTAGGTCACCGTGAAGCTACTAGCTTTGTTATTTAAGAATTGATTTTCTTATTTTCTAGTAGCTGGCCTTCCAATTTTACATTAATACATGGTGTTACCAAGGAATTATTGATTAGAGATTTATCCTATTATTCAATATACTAGGCACTAAGACTATAGTACTTGGAACGAAGGAACTTAGTTGTTGTTCCCCTTCTATATAGCCATTGGCCTGAGGTTTGGATTAACTTATTTTATACATATATATGTTGTATTAATCACATATGTGTGTGCTGTACTGCTCATGCTTAGGGGAGTTGCAATGATTAGTTGAAATTAGGGTTTTGTTTTGACACATAAAGAATTAGAAGAAATTAGTGATAGAGTTTTCCATGCTCTCTATTTTGGATATTTGTATATTTCATATTAAAAAAAAGTGGCTTTTCCTTTCACGTTATTGTATCTAATGCCCATGTTTTAAGATTTGAAAATTGGGAATCCCTTTCTTTCGAAGGACAATTGAAGTTTGACTGCTTAAGGTTTAACATTATGAGTGATTAGTTGCGACAATCACAAGGGTTTTGAATTGGGTGCTTAAATTAAGAAGTACTTGATTTTTTGACAAAAGGTGCTCCAATTTTCGGTTTGGGTAGTCAAATTCGAATGGAGAGGCACTCAATAAGGTTCTATTGTATTATCGCAAAGGTAAATAGTGGAATAGGCTATGGCTGCTCGTTTTGAGACTAGAGAGTGCTTTATATTATTCTATAGTTTTAGTAGCTGTTGAAGTAGCATTTAAGGAATTGTATTGTGTAAAGTTGCATTCAAGTTGCAACTATGTAGGGGTGAAATTGCAGTAGTGGCCTATTATATGTGTATGTGTGTGTATATGTGTGTAGCTTTAACAATAGTGTAGTTTCAACAGAGGTTGCTTGAAGGACATCCATTTATGTAAGTAGCCATTGGCTATTGATTTTTGCAATATTGTGTTCTACTTGTAATTGTGTTGACGAGTGGATCTATGAGCCTATGTATGGTGGTTGTCGGAGTTGAATTGGTGGTGAGCATGTTATGTTTGAAGTGTACTAGGGTAGTGGTGTCATCATTTGCACCATTATGAATCATGTATTGGTCATGCTCATATGTGTATGTTTTGTAATTTTTCATAATGGGTGTACTAATTTTTTGTGTTGATCTCTTACAATTTGTTGAATTGAGGTGTTTATGTTAAATTGAAAGTTGTCAAGCTATTAATACTTGCTAACTAAGCCAACTTGTGTGTAGTTAATTGCCAACGTACTATTGAGCTATGGTGTAGTAGCCAAGCTGCATTGTTGCTTCTATGTACATGCCGAGCTAATCTGAGTTACGCTGCTATTCAATTATTGAGCTATCACAAGCACCTAAGGTCAACTCGAGTAGTATGTATTCGAGATGATTTAAGTATCTAAGTTGAGCTCCTGTAATACGTCTCCTAGCTAAGCTTGTGACTATAGTATCTAAGCCGAGCTAATAAGGTACATATCCAAGCTAAATTAGTTGAAGTTATGTATTGACGTGCCCAGCTACAGATAAATTTCCGTATGTGTTAGTGTATCAGAGCTAGTTATAGCTTGTGCACTAGTGTGTTGTTCACTATTCATAAGTGTGTTGTCGTGATTGTAGTTGAGTTGTAGAGTGAAGTGCCAAGTTGATAATCTAATTTTAAGCTGTGTAAGCAATATGTGAAGTAGTGTATCAAGCATAGCTAAGACTATCTAGCTTCCAAAGCTAAGCTATCGTATTTGTGGCAAGTGTGCGTATTGAACTGTTATAGTCCCAAAGCTACCAAACTGACTGTTGTCCAATCTTAAAGTATCGAGTTGCTACAAGTTGGACCATTTGTTGAGCTACTAAACTTTTAAAAGTACTGAGCTGTCTTGGTCTAAAGTGACAATAACTAGTCCTCTTAGTGAAACAAACTACTGAGCTTTTATGTGTTAATTATGGTTGGTAAAGTACAGTTGAGCTATTATGCTGCTGTCTACATTTCAAAGAAGTGACGACTTACTATTTCCTTTAATAGACAATCTTCCAAGTTTCCCTCGAATTGCACGAGTAGGTTAGAGTTGAAGTGTCCTTAGTAGTTGTAGTCAATTGTTAAATGTAACTAGTGTATGTTGCCTTGTTTAGTGAAGTGTATGCATAAGTTAAAGAGTTACGTCACACTTGGAAGCGTGTAGTTTAATAGGTGTCAAGTGCAAGTGTATGGTTAGGGTTATGTATTACAAGGGAGTTCTAAGTTGGTGTGTCAAGTTGTGAGTTGTGAGAAATTCAATCATAGACAACTGTAGGATAATATTGGTCATTGCCAAAGTGTATTATTTTGAGTTAAGCTATTATTCTCAATTTACCAAGCTCCAGTTATTATACTGTGCTATTTCTTCGAGTTGCCAAGCTATTATCTCCTTGCGTATTGTTGAACACTTAAGCCTAGTTCTTGATGTGCCAAAGTTACATGAGCTTACAATTGAATCAGTATTTATTCGACATCATGAATTGGAATTTAAGCTATTGTCCAAGTTCAACATCATTGAATAGGAATTTATTCGACAAGGCATCTAGATCTCAACATAGACATCTTAATACGTGAGGCTTAAGGATGAAATCTTCTTACCAAGCTTCAGATCTTGTTTCTCCTTATGTGTTAGAACAATTAGGGATCATACTCGCTCAACTCAAGGATATTAAGAATGAAATAAAACAACAAAAGAACACTCAATTAGAGAATATCGAACATGCAAAATTGAGAGAGGAAGTAGGAGTTGAGGATGAGAAGGAGGTTGAAAGGGGAAGGACAAGATGAGTTGCAACTTAGCACCTATATTCCTAACGTGTTCCGATTACCATTGACACTTAGTGCTATTGATGATCACAGGTACTACTATATTAGCCATCCATATGTTAGATTCTTCTATTTTGATCCATTGATGGGGTTGTCTGGAGATGACATGTGTTGTAGTAGTACTATGCCTATGAGATGGTATAGGCTATTTATCAGTGCTTTCCAAGGTTATGGTGATGGATATTCCTATTTACATCATGTTGTTCTTATCCTTAGTTCTCTTACGTTAGAAGAATTTGAAGTATTTTGATGGTGGAGAGAAGAATTCAGCTATGTGGAAGTGGAGGTGGCCCTAACCACTGAAAATGAAGTTATGGGGCCAACATTGGAAGAGAATGAACCTCTAGGAACACTTGAGGAAGTGGACCAGTTTGAGTTCTTATATGTTCAAGCTCCTCGAGGTCATGACATGTTTGAGCTTGAAGTTATGGTGTTCTCCATGACTGATAGTTGTTGGAACTACTTGGGGGTAGTTGATTGAATATACTACGAGTGCAAGGAAGGGTGTTTAATAAAGAGCTTGATTGATCACACTCACGATGAGTGGAAAGAGTTCCAGATTGTGTTTACCTTGATCATTGAGGTAAGTTGTTGTAGTTTATTTTTGTTTTTGCTCTTACAGATTTGTTTTTTTATCCAAGTAGAAATTGGAGTATTCAATTGCCAAGTTTCAAATCAAAACTTTTTCAAGAGGGGGTTAATGATAAGCCTTAGGGTAATGACCCAACCAAATGCTAAGTTTCAGGCCATAGAGGAAACTTATTTATGAGTTATATATGTATCAAAGATTTATTTATGAGCTTTTTATGGATATTATCAAAGATAGCTAGGTTTGTTCTGCTCGGTTGGTCTGCTCTATTTGGCTGGTCTGCCTTGCTCTGCCAAGTTTACTTTACTATGCTAGTCTGTTTTACTCTACTCTACAAGTTTACTCTATCAGTTTACTTTGCTCAACTAGTTTACTTTGCTTAACTAGTTTGCTCTTTAGGTTGGCTAAAATTTTAGGTCCACCAAATCAAGTCTTCAAGGTCTCCAATAGCTCATTAACTTAGCTTATTTACCCTTCATCCGAATAGCTCATTTGAATATATATTTTTACTTGTGTTATTTGGAATTCCTATTTCTTGTATTATTCATATATTACCCTCCTGTTTATTTTATATTAATGGAAATGACACTAGGGCATCCTTTTAGTCATTTTATTTATAAGTTTGCCACTATGTGTAAATAGGACACTTATATAGGTTTTAGATAGATTTGAGTCTTTTTTTTACAAAAAGTTTTTTCTACCCACTCTTATCAATCCCTTTAGCATGAATTGTGGTGATTAGCCATATAACATGGATCGGTAAGTTACATCTAGTGAGTTATAAGCTATGTAGAATCTTGTTGGTGCAACATATCTGACTAGGTAGCTCATAGATTTGCTAAAACCCCCTTTTATTTTCTTGTTTGGGTTCGTTATGGTGCAGCCTCCGTATGTATGACCCCATAAACGCATCAGTCAGCCAAAATAGTCTATTTATAGGGTTAGATTTTTACATATGCGTAATCTCCCACCTATAACTCCTTATTAGTTTTGTTTTTCTCTACTATACCTTACTCGTATTCTATTTTAATGCTCTCAAAATATCATCTCTAATAGGAGGCTCATGATCAATAGCTTTTGTAGAGTTCAATCCCTTATTGTAAGTAGGCAATTTAAGCAACTCCCTTCCATATGATGCATGAAATGGGGTCATGTGGGCACTAGTATGAAAACTTGTATTGAAATAGAATTCCTCCCCAGGCAAATATTTTAGTCACTTCTTAGGGTTTTCCTATCCCGTAAGCGCTCAAATAATGCTCAATACATTTATTGAGAACGTTAGTTTAGCCATCTATTTGTGGGTGATAAGCCAAACTCATCTTCAATTCAGTACCACCCAAAAGCAGCTTACAAAATTTCTATCTCTATCACACACAATAGCTCTTAGAATCCCATGTATCTTCACCATGATATCAATGAATAATCTAATTACTGAAGTTGTTGTATTGGTTGCTAGTAATGTAACTAAATGGCAGTATCTTGTCAATTGATCAACAATTACAAGTATAACTGAGTATCCTTTTGAAATTGGTGGTCTAGTTATATAATCCATTGATATGTCCTCAAAAACCTTTTGAGGAATAAGTAAAGGTTGAAGAAGTCCTACTGGATTGTTTGTTAAGTACTTTGCTTGTTGACAAACATGGAACTTCTTCATAAATTCTTCCACATCTCCTCTTATTCACTTCCAATAAAATGCTACACTAACTCTTTTGAATGTCTTTAAAATTCTCATATGCCCTTCCATAGGCGTAGCATGAAATTCCTTTAAAATGGTAGAAATAAGAGATGAATTAGAAGGGATATATATCCTATAACCTATAAGTAACAAATCATCTTCATACGTCATGTTTGGTGAAGTTGACTCCCCTTTTTTTCACTTCTCTTTTAATTTTACTCACTCTTCATTATTGTTCATTATTGTGTAATACTGTTCTGAGCAATGTAATGAAATCAAAATGTGGTAATGATAAAGCCATCAATTGAAATTCCTTATCCAATTGTCTCAATAAGGCATTAACTACTTTATTTTCCACCCCTGATTTATACTTCACATAGTAGTCTTATCCCATCAATTTAGCCAAATATTGCTGTTGCTTGGGTGTTTAAATAACTTGATTCACAATCTCTTTCAAGCTTTTCTGGTCTGTCCATATTATAAAATGGAATCTTAACAAGTATTGGCACCACTTTCTTATAGCTTCCATTATGGCCACCAATTCTCTGACATATGCATTAGATTTTTGTAGTCTCAAACTTAACTTCTTGTTGAAATATGCAATAGGATTTACTCCTTGATGTAAAAATGCCCCTATTCCCAATCTTCAAGCATCAATTTCTACTATAAACATTTTTGTAAAATCTAGTACAACAAGTATAGGTACTATTATTAAAGCATTTTTCAATTTTGCAAATGCTTTAGTAGCCTCTTGAGTCTAATCAAATGCATCCTTTTTCAACAAATTGTTAAAGGTGCTATAATCTTGGCATAATTGTGCACAAAGCACCTATAGTAGCTAATATCCTTAAAAATCCCCTAAGTTGCTTTACGTTTGTGGGTTGCTACCATTCACTAATGGCCTTCAATTTTTTCAAATCAGGTTTTAAACCTTGTTATGAAACAATATGGCCTAAGTATTCAATCTTAAGCTGACCATAAAAACATTCGGACTGTTTTCAAATAGAAAGTATGCTCCCTTAGACAATTAAGAGCTTATTCCAAATGTAACACATGTTCTTCCAATGTCTTGCCATAATCCAAAATATCATTAAAAAATATACAAACTTATGCAAATATGGCCTAATTATGATGTTCACGACTACTTGAAATGTGGAGGGTGTGTTTGACAACCCAAATGGCATTACTAAGAATTCATAATGCCCTTCATGTGTGTGAAAGGCTATCTTGTGCACATCTTCTAGGTACATCCTAATTTGATGTTACCCGACTCATAACCATCTTAAAAATTATAGTGTCTCCCTCTAACTCATCTAACAATTCATCTATGGTAGGAATAGGGAACTTGTCCACCATTGTAGCTTGATTTAAGGCTCTATAATTGATGCAAAATCTCCAAGAGCCATCTTTCTTCTTTACTAGTAATATTAGTAAAGAAAAAGCACAAGTACTTGGTCTAATTATACCTAACTCCAACATTTCATGGATGGGTTTCTCAATTTCTATGTTTTGAAAGTAAGGATATTGATATGAACGAACATTAATTGCTTGTTTATTATCTTTAAGATGAATGTCAGTTGGACTAACTATAATAGTGGTAATGATGATGGAGTTGTGAATACATCCTCGAATCTACCTAATAACTCTTTTATAGAGTTGTTGTTGTTGGTGGTATGTATGGATGAATCACTCTTTTGAGACACTAAATAAAACATACAAGCAATATTGTTCGTCTTTACCAACTTTCTTAATTGATTATGCTCAATCTTCTTTTCTACCAGATTTGTTCTACCATGCAAATCTACCACATTTCCATCCAATTTAAATGTAAGATGTTTATAGTCAAAAGTTACTGGTCCTAATGTTGTAAGCCATTGAATTCTTAGGACCAATTTTGCTCCTTGTATTTCCAATATGTAAAAATCCATAGAACATACAATATTGTTTAATAATAGTGGAATAGCTTGACACATTGTTGAATACACAAGATTATCACCATTTCCAATCATAACAAAAAATTCAAGAATGGAAATAATAAGCAGATTTACACTTACTTGCATGAAATTGTGTATATTGCTAGAGTCTATGATGTGTTCTAGAGGTCGTACACACGGAGTAGTACTACAATGAACGAGAACAAAAAGAAAAACACAAGGGTTAGCAAATCTGGGCAGCTACCAATTGGATATAATACGCCAATTGATCTTACTTGGCTTAATCTAAGCATTCATATGACTTATAAGGGTTGCTCACCACTACTCCTTACTAAAGAAAATAGATAAGAGTTAAGAGATAAAATGAGAGCACTAGGGTTGCTTAGGAAAGGAAACTTGTAATAATCAATAATGCAATGTAATCATTGTCTACATATAAGTAAATCGGGTTTATATACTAATCCCGTTAGGGTTATAGGGCATACATGACGAAAGGGTAACTTACTAACGGAACACACGAAACATACTAAAAAGGGTAAAAAAAAAAACAAGAAATATCCTATCCGAAAAAAGTAAGGAATCCTTATAGAATATTGTGCCAAAAAATGCATGTCACATGGTAATTAGCGATCAGATTACAACTAATCTTCCTGAAGTGTACCTTAAGGTAACTCAGCTTTTAATATATTATAATTCAGATGAAGTCAAAAGAAGAGTTAGCAATTAGAGCAAACCTAACCTGGTTTAGGTTAGAGCTTGCTCACAGAAGGATGTATAGATCCTCTCCAAGTTAGGTATCTCATCATCTTAGATTAGACAGAGGCCTATCAAGCCTAATTTTTTCCAATTTTTATTATTTTCTTTAACCCAATTAATACTAAACCTTAACTCATTTAATACTAACCCTCGACTAAGAGTTAAGAAAAACTTGGTTTTTAAACGTGCTTTTGAAAAATACTTGGAGTCGTTACTCGACTGGGTTGGGAAAAGGTTTAGATTAAAACCAATTTAAGGAAAAAAAAAAGGGTTTTTGAAAACCAGAGATTTGAGTCTAATGGCTAACTTTTTAAACCCTTAACAAATACCATTTTTAAATTTTCGAATTTATATTTACTTTTCAATATATCCTTAAAAAAATTATCTATTCACATGCAAATAAGCAAAAAAAAAAAAATGAAATTTTTTTTTCCATATTTTAAGTCACCCTATATTTGCATATAAGTGCTTATGTATCTACTATTTAAGATCAAACTTCCATAGTTTGTTTACCAAAAAATTAGCAAGTTGATTAATTTTAGTTTTGAAAAAAGGTTAGGTTTATATTCTTTACCCGTTTTGATTTATTTAAAGAAAATTTCTCAAAGGTTTCTAAATTGGATTTTATCCTAAAGTACTCTAAGTTTGAAAATGAGTCGATTTATTTATTTTTTTTTGAAAAATTTATTATACATATTTTTTATTGGAAAATTTGTTTTTCTAAGTGATAAGACAATTTATTATTATTTATTTTTCATTTATTCATTATTTTTTTTTCACTTTCTAAAATAAATAGATAAATAGGAACTAAGCTTCATCCTCTTTTCTCTTTTTTTTTCTATTATTTTTTATTTTTTTTATAACATTACAATTAAATTTACATGAATCAAATAAGTAAATGAAAGGAAAGAAAGAAAGAAAAAATAAATAAATAGATAAAAAGAATTAACAAAAATAACCAAAGCTGGACCAAAGATGGATTAAGTGTGCGGGTTAAGTCGCGGGTAAGAGCTAGGTACGGATTCGGATTAGGTCAAGTGAGGCGCTCGAATTTTGGTCAAATGACTTGATTATGTTGAAGAAGTAGTGGCGTCAACAAGGGGTGATTCAAGGCTATCTAGGGTAAATTTTTTTTTGGGGTGAGGATGGATTTGTGTGTAGTTTATTGGACTTAGGGGTTTTTGGATCACTGCTACAATGTTTGGGTGGTGTTTTGGTAGTAGTTAGAATTGTGAAGGTAGCGATGGTCTTGGTTAGGCCGTATGGAGGTTGTAGGAGTTTGATTAGTGGTTAGGTCATGTGTCTTGAAGTATTATGGGTGTCATGGTATGGTGGGCTTATTCCCAAATGTGGCTAAAGTGGTGGTTCGCATGGTGGTGGTGTGAGCTTTAAGGTTTGGATAGTGGTGGTTCGGAGATAAGGCTAGGGGCTACAGCGGCAATCTAAATGGGTTGGGTTTGGTTATTGGTGGCTAAAGGGAATTAGTTGTGGTAGTGATGCAATTTAATGGAAGCTTAAGGGAGAGAACTAAAGAGAGAGAATAGTCGTGGGTAGAGAGAGAAAGTGAGCTTGAATGTGATTTCAAATGAATTTCAAAGCTCATCCCTAATTGAAATGCATCCTTAGGATGCTGCTTATATTGCTTCATGCTTAGATAAACTTGGTAAGTGGCTTTAATGGATGAATTAGTCATGAATACCAAACTTTGAAATTTGTGTTTCCTTGACTTTCTTGGCCAATTCAATGATTGAAACAAATGAACTTGGCTATGTTTTAAGGTTAAATGCGGAAAAGGCCATGTGAAATATAAGATTGAAGCAAGATATTGTGTGCTTGTGTGTGAAATTTATGAAAAAGATCGAAGCAAAGTGAAGGGAGTATAACTATTTTGCTAGGGAAAGAGAGGGAAGGGGGAGGAAAAAGAAGGAAAGAGAGAGAAAGAGGTGATGACGTGGTACTAATGTGGTGTCACATTAGTTGTAGGGTCCAATGGGCAAATACCATGTGTCTAGAATGCCACATGGCCAATTGATGCTTTACACCACGTATCGGCCATGTGGCGGACACGTATGTGTAATGTGGTGTGTCCATGAAGTGCCATGTGTCATAACTAGGTACATAGCCTAGTAATATCGTAGTACGTAGCAGGTGTGTTTCTAAGAAAAACAAAAGGCATTTTTCTACCTTTAGTGAGACTCAAACCCCAAACCTCCAAGCTATATGTAATGTTAAGTCCATATACTTATCTATTAAGTCATTGGCTTCTGCCTTGTCCATATAAATTGCACATATAGACTAAGTTAGCCTAAATTATATTCATATCTAAACCCAAACCCAATGACTCTTTTCTTATTTTATCTAAACTAAGAAATTTATTATTTTCTTAACTTCCTAAATCCTTTATCTTTTCTGTTTTTTGTAAATTTTATATTTTTGTGATTTTTTCTGAATGTCTTATTTCTTTGGCTTTTCTTAAATCTTCTATTTTTTTGTATTTTTATAAATTTCTTTGTTTTGGCTTTCTTTAATTTTCTCGATTTTTTGGCTTTCTACTTTTTTTTTGTATTTTTCTACATTTCTTATTTTTGGGGTTTTTCCTTATTTTTCTTATTTTATTGTATTTTTCTTAATTTATGACCTTTTACCTTATTGAAAAAAAAATAAAGGTAGGCAAAAATTGGATGTCTATAAGGTTTGACGTTATTCAACTCAAAGGTTAACTACATCATGGTATAAGCTCGACAATAGATTGGGGTCGCTTGGCAAGTTAGCACTTCTGCTCGGTAGTAGTTTGAGAATTGTGTTAGTCCTTACTGGAATTTAGTATTTGGGTTGGTAGAAATGCGAAAGGTAGAAGTTAAGATCTGAATCTTCGTCTTGAATGGGGTTTCAAGTTAGTATTCTTTGTGCAGGTCCTTATAATCCTCTAACTTGATTGCATTTGATTGGTTCGAGGAGTTGATTCTTATCATCTGCCTGGCGGTCGAAAAGATTTGTCCTCAAATCTGAAGAGATCTTCAGCTCTTGCTCTGTTCTAGCATTTGTTGTTGTTCTTTTAGTTGGTAGGGAATCAAGTCAGACATATTAAAGGTGGAGGAAACACTATAGTTCTCGGGTAATTCAATTTAGTAGGCATTGCAGTTAATTTTCTTCAAGACTTTGAATCAACCATCAGCTCATGGAGATAGCTTACTTTGTCTCAATCGTAGAAATCATTCTCGGCTAAAGTGAATCCATACCACGTCACCTAATCTAAAGGAAACAGTTCGACAGTAACAATACTGATCTCTTGCTATCTTTGATTAGACTTGGTAATCTTCCTTGCTATGGACTGATGCAGTTCTTATATTTCTTGGGCTTGGATGACTCCAAATTAACTCTCTTCAACAACTACTGGAGTATCGATCATACATAGGGGGATAGTGGAATTGAGACCATAAATAACCTCAAAAGGAGTCTTTCCAATAGTACTGTAGATACTTTGATTATATGCGAACTCTATAATTGCCTAGTGTCCTATTCACCACTTCAATTGGGCCATTAGTCTAAGGGTAGCTATTAAAGCTCAGCACAGTTTAGTCCCAAGTCTTCTCCAAAGAGTCTTCTAAAAATATCTTAAGAATTTTGTATCCTAATTTAAGAAATGGTCTTTGGCACTCTATGCAGTCGGACAACTTCAACAATATATAAAGCATCATTAGTTTAATAGCACGAGATAAAGTATACCATTTTACTAAAGCGGTCCACTACAACAAGGACCAAATCCTTTCCTCTATATGTCTAGGGTAACCCTAAGACAAAGCCTATGTCAAGGTCGGCCCAAGGTAAGTTCGGTATAGGTAAAGGTATATGTTCTCCATGTAGCTCTCTCTTTCCTTTGGCCCTCTTGCACACTTCACAACTACTAACTACCAACTACCATATGGACATCCTTGGCTAAACTAGGCCAATAAAAGTTCTCTTTCAATAGATCGGTTGTTTTGGTCTCTCTAAAATGAATAGATAATCTACCACTATGAGCTTCCCTTACCAACAGCTCGCATATGGAATAGCTTGGTAGACACAGCCTTTTTTCCTTGAACAAATAGCCATTATTGAGGTAATATCTTCTAATAGCAACTCTTTCTTTGTACTACTTAAGTATAGGACCAAAATTGGGGTTGCAAGTATACTGTTCTATGATAAGTGAAAACCTTAGTAATTTCATCTGCATGGTAGTCGGCAGGGTTTGCCAATGTGATAAGGCATCTACGATTACGTTAACATTACCCTTCTTATGCTGTATCACATAAGAGAAACCTTCCATAAATTCTAACCACTTTGCTTGCCTTTTTGATTGAAAGTTTATTTTCACTTCCAAAATGCTTCAAGGATTCATGGTTTGTATAAATCATAAATTCTCGTGGAAATAAATAGTGTTGCCACATAGTAAGAGCTTAGAAAAGTGAGTATAACCCTTTCTCATATACAAAATAGTTTAGTGTAACATTGCTGAGCTTCTCACTATGATAAGCAATCGGTCATCATTCCTGCATCAAGGCTACACCAATGCTAATGTCTAATGCATCACATTCCAATTCAAATGACTTATCAAAATCTAGTAGGGCTAAAACAGGGGTAAAGGTGAGCTTCTCTTTGATCTTCCTAAAGCTTTACTCAGCTTAGTCATTTCATTAGAATCCATCATTCTTCTTTATCAACCCGGTCAAAAGGGTTGCAATTGTACTAAAGTTTTTAATGAATTGCTTGTAGAAAGAAGTAAGAACATGAAAACTTTGTACTTTTGTGATATTCTTCAACATTGGCCATTCCAAGACAACTCAGACTTTTTCCTCATCTGCTCGAATTCCATCTCCAGATACTACATACCCAAGAAAGATAACTTTACTTTGACAAAACATATATTTCTTTAAGTTCCCATACAACTTCTTGATTTGTAAAATGTCAAAAACAACTTAGAGATATTGAATATGGTTATTCAGGTAGGCATTGTATATTGATATGTTGTCAAAGTACACAACTACACATCATCTAGTCAAAGGATGTATCACATGGTTCATAAGCCGTATAAATGTGCTTGATGCATTTGTAAGTCTGAATGGTATAACCACCAACTCATAGAGACTACACCTCATCTTAAAAGCAATTTTTCATTCATTACCAAGCTTCATGCAAGTTTGGTGATAGCCACTTTACAAATCAATCTTCAAAAATATATTAGCATTATAAAGCTCATCTAACATGTCATCAAGCCTTGGTATTGGATATTTGTACTTGATTGTAATATGGTTTATAGCTCAACTATTGATGTACATGCACCACAAACCATCCTTCTTTGGGATGAGCACAGCTGGTATAACATAAGGACTCATGCTCTCCTTTACATGTCCTCACTCTATCAACTCATCCACTTGCCCTTTTAGCTCAACAATCTACTCAGAATTCAATTTGTAAGTAAGTGGTTGGTAGGGTTGTGCCTAGCTGTAGATCAATACAATGTTCTGTTCCTCATACTAGGGGTAATCGTTTAGGCAACTCTTTAAGGAATAAGTTAGAAAATTCATTAATTAGTCAGATCTCATTAGGAACATCTTCGAGGTTTCTCATCTCTAACAATCTTTTGATCAATAGAAACATAGGCTCATCAGCCTTCATAATAGCTCGAAGCTCTCTTCGGCTCATTAGTAAGGCTTTTTTCTTGTTAGCTCAAGTGAGCTGGTTGTGAGTCTCATTGACCTAGGTTGGTGTCATAGGTTATAGCATGATTTTCTTTCCATCCTTAACAAAGCCATCGTTGTTCTTATATCCGTTGTGAGTAACTTGTTGGTTGAATAACCACAATCATCTAAGTAATAGATGTAGAGCTCCAATGGGGATGACATTACACACCACTCCATCTTTATACACATTCTCAATATTAAATGGCATAGATACTTGTTCGATGACATGCAGAGCACCCTTATCATAAAGCAAGTGTAGCTTATAAGGTTGGGAATGCTTAGAGGTCAACAATTATAACCTCTACATAAAGGATTGTGCAACAACATTGGTATAGCTCTCTCCATCCATAATGATGGTGCACAATTGCCTTGTTATGCCCCAAAGTTGTAGAGTCGTAATAGTCCCGCCGTGTAAACCATTCTATGATACTAATTGGCTTCACCGTACCTATCATAGATATGATATACATAAGGCATCGACAACTCTTCGCTTTGAAGTAAATAGTTCAATTAAAAATTTAACTAAAGTTATAGTAAATATTAAAGCTTTAAGTCAACAAATATATAATTACATGTACATTACTATAGAATTCTCAGGTGATTCTACATCATATCATAACAGTCAGTTGATTTACATATCAAATATCAGTCTTTCAGTTTTAAAGATACTAGTGAGACTCTCGATATACATTAATTATTAGACAAATTGATCCTCATGCCCCTAGGCTTCAAAAAGAACTAATCTCCAAATAGTTGTAGGGCGGCATATTAGCTAGAGAAATCAGAAATTAGGACTTTCAAAAGGATCTATACAGGTATGAATAACTACAACTCAGTAACTTGAATCTTAGACTCATGAATGTATATAAACACAAACAAGATTATCAAGCAATTATTTTCATGCAATGCAACAAGCAAGTATCATCATACAATGTAGTCCGGTTCATTCCGAAATCAGAATAATTTCACCAACTCTAATCTGGGTTGAGGAGTTTTTATGTTATACAATAGCTCACAACCAAACCCAAGTTTGTGCAATGAAGACACTACTCCTCTTAAGACCATCTTTCGAACCAAGGCCTTCATCCTGAGTGTGACCTCCTCTCCTATCACTTAGTTTGGATAAGGATGAGGAAAATATCAATTTGCTATCCAGCGCTATCTTTTTCGAAAATATTAGTGTTTGGTTGGAAAATCCTAATGATCCCCTAAAAAGTTGCAATGCATGACAATTTAGGGTTTTAGGATTGAATAAGATTAGGTTCAATTTAGGGTGTTCAGATAATTTCATACCAATCCAGTCGTTACAATCATCAATCATAACACAAATTTCAACATGAAGTCAGATACGCAAGTACGTGCATAAAACTACTTATAATCACAATCATACACAATCCTAAGTCTCCGAGTACCTTAAAATAGTACTCCAAATATAGTGAAGTAATAAACCAAACTTACTTGAAATTCTCAATCGCTTAATCGCTTAATTACATGTTGGTTTGTCTCTAGGTATCCTATAATACAAATACGTCTTTTTAGTATTTATACTTTGATGATACATATTCTCATTTATAATTTAACTCACTTCTCCATATATACCTATTATTTACCAATGATTCACTTTACATTAGCTCGGGGTTCAGTTTCTGAATTAGATTCTAGTTTTTATTCTAAATTATTTTTAACTATGAGGAATCCTAAATACACTCAAATCCTAATATGAAAATAATCGTATTAAGCTCAAGTATTCTAATATCATACTAGGTCTTAATTTAGTATTTTAACATATTCAGTACACTCTAATTCTAATTGAGGTATCAGATTTACTTTCGATATGAGAAAATTTTACATTTTTTATCTAATTACCTAAAATTAATTTTTTTATTAGATTTATTTTGTACTGATATTGTTATTATATTATCCAATTTAACCTATTTTTTATATTTATTAAAATCCCAATTTCACATATTCCTAAATTTCTTACAATTACCACATAATTCCCATATTGATTACAATTAACACTCCAAAGACTAGGATTAGGTTTATTAACATCCTTAAACATCTAATTACTTTCGAAATCAGTAATTAATCATTTAATCACTTAATTAAGCAAAAATTACCCATTTTTTTCATCATTTTAGGGCTAAAAATTTAATTAAAATTTTCAAAAAATAAATTAAAAAAATGGCTTCATAGCATTGTTCTATATCACTTAAGCATTCTATAGACAAAAATTGAGCTCCAAACTACACTCCTAAACCTATTTATTTCTAATTTTAATCATGTTTGGTTTTGTCTAATTTCTTAAGAACCCTGTATTTACAGACGTAATTAAACTTAATCACTATTTTTTATTAAATCTACATACAATAAAACATCAGAATACTAAATTTCATAATTTTCTGGCATAATAAACAACTTTAAATAATTTTGCAAAATTAAAGGAGATGTGAAACTCACCTAATTCGAAAGCTTTTTAGCCTCCAACATCGATTCAAGTATGTCCTCTGGTCTAAGCGATGGGTTTAGAGTGGGGTGGTGGTGGTGGTTCAATTTCGGGAGGTAGTAGTGATTCGATTTCAGGTGTTGGTGGTGTATGAGTTTGGCCTTCTTTCCCTATCTACACAAATTTGGGACAAAATTTCTAAAAACCTAATTTTTCCTTTCAATTTCGGTTCGCTCAATTTTTTCCATTCCCAACTAACCAAATGAGTTATATAAATTTTCTTGCTATTTATAGGGCCTTGTAAGAATTATTATGCATTAATTAGGACAAGATAATACCCATATCTCTTCTATTTTGCCTTTTTTGTTACTTGTTTTTTATTGGTTAATTTTGGTTTCTTACCCCCCTTATTGCCATGACTTGATTTGGTTCATTCCCTCTTTTCTTGATTTTTTTTATTTTTCCTTGAATTTTTTATAATTTTCTTTAATTATTTAGTAAAATTTTAGCTAATTTCGAGTAATTTAAGTAATTTCGCGTATTTCTACCTACGTGTAAATACATATAGGGTACAAGTAAATACTCTTAAATATTATTTAGGTCATTCTATAATTTTTAGTATACATATAATTTATCTCTACCAATTTATTAGTTATCGAAATGCATTTTACGCACTTCCAATAAATAACAAGTAATATACTTAGAATTTGAAAATTTTATATTCTTTTATTTTATTACTTAATTTCTTAAATTCAAACTTACAGGGTTACTTTTACTAATATTTCTAGCTTTAGTTTAAAATTTAGGTTTGATCAGATTTTTTAACTAATCTCTCTAAACTTTGTGTACTAAATTTGATCCTATGTTACTTGGCTTATCTTTAGGGCTCACATACCCCTTAATGGTACAGTTAGTGTGGAATAAATTCTCTTTTTAGTCTTCCTAAAAGCTCAACACTCTTCTAAGTACTAATGTCATCACTTCTCCATGGTTGGTATAAACATAGGTTTCCTCTTCCTCCTCAACTTCAACTCTTCTAATATTCTTCTCCTCCTTTGGCTTACTCTCATCAATGCTATCCAATACATCTCCTTGAAGCACCATGGCACATTGGTTAGGACACTCAACAACCATGTGTCCAAAACCTAAGCATTTAAAGCACTTCATCTTACTTGTCTTCTGTTCAAAGGTTTGTTCTTTCTTATATGTCCTTGAGATTGGCCTATCTTCAGCTCGACTCTTTTGGCCTACTCGGCTATCATCAGGTCAGTTGTGTTTTTCCTTAGCTTAGCATAAGTAAGTCGACGTGGAATAGGAGCCTATGAAAAGCTCAACCTTGGTTTGCTCAAAACGTTTCTTCTTTTCTTTTCAACCTTCTGTTCTACTTTAATGACCTCTTCTAGTGTATAGAACCTTTATACATCTATAATATGGAGAATCTCATATTTGAGTCTAGAAATGAATCTTGACACTGTACAAGCCTTTGGTTCATCCAGGTCTACTTGGATCCTTAGGAACTGGAATTCTTTCACATATTCACCAATAGATTGAATTCCTTGGCAAAGTTCCTACAACTTTGCAAATGTATCCTACAAGCAAGTCTCAAGTAAGAATCTTTCCCTCAACAATCTCTTCATCTCTTTCTAAGTTCACATACTTCATTACCCATCTCTAGCTTTAGCCACATTTAAATTTTTCCACTACATAGAGGCGTATCTAAAAAATTTAAGTGCAACGATTCAAACCTTAACCGCATCTATATATCTATAATAGTTAAATACTTTCTCAACTTTCTCTTCCCATTTTAGATATTCATATGTATCTCCACTTTCACTAAAGGGTGGCATTTGGACTTTGACATTATCAAGTCCTCCAGGAGCTCAGTGTCCTCATTCTCGTGCCTGGTAATATTCAACTTCTTCTTCTTCCTCTCCATCATTTTCTAATCCATATCCCGAATATCCTCCTTAATCTCTTCTAACTCTAGCCTTCGTTTAATAGCTCAGTTTGCAACTCCTTTAGCTCAGTGGAGTTGAACTGGCCAATTAGCTCGACCACCTTAGCCATATTGTTTCTTAAGAACATTCTTAGGTGAGTTATGATGAGGTACACCTTGTAGTTGCTACTTGTTAGCTTGCATTGTAGTAACCAGACTCTCAACAAGATTGTTAAGTCTATCAAGCTTGTCATCAACTGATTGGTGAGTCTATCCAGCTCCATAGGGTTGAACTGGCTGATTAACCCGACCATCCTAGCCATATTGTTTCTCAGGAACATTCTCAAGTAGGTTATGATGAGGTATACCTTATAATTGCTACTTATTGGCTTGCATCTTGGTAACTAAACTCTCAACAAGATTGGTAAGTCTATCAAGCTTATCATTAACTGACCCAAGGATATTACTATCATTTTAACCTCGGCCAACATGAGCACCACTACTCAAGTGATGCGTATCTAGGGTTGGATATATGGAGAAACACCACAACAAAGTGAGTAAAAAGAAATAAAAGAAAGCTAGCAAAGTCTGAGTAGCTACCAACTAGATATAATACAACAATCAATCTTAATTGACCTATAATTTGCCAGATATGACTCATTGGTTTGAATTGAAGGGTCACTTGCCACTATTCCTTACTAAAGGGAATAGATAAGAGTTGAAAGAAGATGAGAACAATGGGGTTTCTCAAAGGGGAACTTGTATAAATTCTTATATTGAAGATTATTGTCTATGTACAATTAAATAGGGGTTTATATACTCATCCACTAAGGTTACTTTACATATATGAAAAAATAAAATAAAAAAGGTATTCTTACAATTAGGTTACATAATATGTACCTAAAAGGGTAAAAGAGACAAAGAATATTTAGTAAGGAAAGTAAAGAATCCTTCTTGAATGTTATGCCAGAAGACATGTGTCAATCAGTAGCTGGATGTCAGAAATATAGCACAAGTGGACAAGAATTTGTAGTCAAGGGTCGACCTGATCTTGATTATGTCAAGGCTCGGTGTCTCGCTATAGAGTAGTCAGCTTGGGTTAGGGTCCGACATTTGTGGTTGGCTTAGGAGCTCGGCTCATATAGTCTTACGGTTATATGCTCGAATATCCTATCATAGTATAGTTGTTCGGTAAGTCTAGCACATGTGAAAGTTGGTCATCCAAGTTGGTAGAAAAGGGAAACACAAAGGTTAAGATAGAAATTTCCATCTCAGATATGGCTTCGAGTTAGTATTCTCCGAGTGAGTCCTTAGAGTCCTTGAAGTCCTCTAGCTCAACTTCGTGTGATCAGTCCAAGGGGTTGATTCCTATCATCAAGTCTCTAATAACTCCTTGAACGCTCGAATCTGACATTGTGCAATACTTTCTCTAATAAGTCGACAACATAGTACCTCATAAATACTCTTACTTACTACTCAAAACCTTAGTAACACACTCTAACAACTTCAACACCCAACACTCACTTCAATACAATAGAAATGAACTTGCTTTGTTTTTCGTAGTGAAAAACAGAGTATAATAGAGTAGTAATAGAAACTCCACTTGCTAATCCATGAACCTCCACTTCATAGCTCATAACTCTAAACTTACTTCACTTAAAACATGCTACAGCAACTATGGAAGGAACATAGTAGCCACTAATAGCAAATGCGATATAAACTTCACTATGACTTTACATACTCCCTCTCGAATCCATACCTTGATACTAATGAAGTTTATGCGTCTCCGAGGTTGTACATACGGAGAAGCACTACAATGAAAGAAAATTAAAAGAAAAACAAATAGTTTAGCAAATCGAGGTAGCTACCAATCGGATATGACACACTAATTCATCCTATTCAGCCTAATCTAAGCACTTGATATGATCTACAAATGCTGAGCTAAGGTCACTTGCCACTACTCCTTACTAAAGGAAATAGATAAGAGTTAAGAGATAAAACGAGAACATTAAGGTTGCTCGGGAAAGAAAACTTCTAATAATCAATAATGCAATGTAATGTATTGTCTACATACAAGTAAATAAGGTTTATATAATAGCTCCACTAAGGTTACATGGTATATATGGAAAAGATAAAAAAGTAACTTACAAATGGAATATGTGAAACATACTAAAAAGGGTAAAAAGGACAAAGAACATCTCACATGGAAAAAGTATGGAATCTTTCTAAAATGTTGTATCAGAAGACACGTATCATATAGTAACTGGTGGTTTGGAATGCAGCTAGTCCCATTGAAGTACGCCTTGACGTGGCTCAGTTTTTAATATATTACAATTCAAATGAAGTCAAAAGAAGAGTCAACAATTAGAGCAAACCTAACTTGGTTCAGGTCAAAGCTTGGTTACTAAAGGATATTTAGATCCTCTCCAGGTCAAGGTATCTCGTCAGCTCAAATTGGATAGAGGTCTGATGTTGTTTAGCTCAAAGGTTAACTGGATTATGGTATGAGCTCAACAATATATTGGGGTCTCTTGGCAAGTCAACACTTCTACTCAACAACATCTTGGGAATTGTGTTAGTCCTTACTAATGCTCGGTATATAGGTTGGCAGAAATGTGAAAGGTGGAAGTTAAGATAGGAATCCTCATCTTGAATGGGGTTTCAGGCTAGTATTCTTTGTGCGAGTCCTTGTAGTCCTCTAGCTCGATTGTGTGTGACTAGTCTGAAGAGCTTATTCCTACCGGTCTACTAATATTGATACTTCCCTTCCCTTACTTGGTCCCTTTAGCCTCAACGTTTTAGGAGGTAAAACTCCTAATAAAGCACGGTAGCTCATCTCAACTTAATTTCCAATATCTTCTTGTTCTTGATTTTCTGCTTCGCATTCTTGTGACTCTAATTCAACTACAAATTCTTCATCCTCCCTTTCTTCTAGTTGTATGAACATCAAATATTTTGCTTTACAAATGTAGCCTTTATGAGATTTCTCGTCACAATTATAACATAAGCCTCTTTCTCTTCCCATGGTTAATTCTATTGCAGTCATTTTCTTTACTAGTAGAGCCTTGAGGTTGTAAATCTATGAATTTGGTTTATTTTGAGTGTTTTAGTTGTTTGGTTTATTCAAAGAATGTGATGATGATGTAGAAATAGTGGGTTTTGAAAAGATGATTGGTTACATGGCTTTGAAATGAAAGATGGTGTCAAATTTTTATTAGAAAAAGATAGTTTATAAAGAGATTTTGTTGAAGAAAATGACCTTTTCATTAATCTTTGTAGCTTAGACTCATGAAGCTTGGCCAAATGAATTGCTTCTAAATAAGAAGATGGCCTAGCCCAAATGACTACTACTTAGATAATTGATTCAAGGCTTGATATAAAGCAACTTTGAATGAAACTTTCTAACAATCCAAAAATATGATTAAGTAAGCTCTTAAACTCGTTCTAATATTCCAAAATCATTTTGTTTTGCACTAACTTGCATAATTTACCCTGAGAGTCCTAAAAAATTGAAGGGCCTAATCTTGTTTTCACTGCTTTCTCAAATGTTGTCTACGTAGTCAGCAAATCATTCTTTGTTAACTATTGTAACACCTCGTTTCCCATAGTAGATGAGGCCATTTTTTTACCTCTCTTGTGGTGGGAATTTAAGAAAATAGAAAAACTGATTGACTTTAAAAAATCCAAGATTTTAGGTTTAGGCCTAAGAATTTTGGTAAATCTAATTTGATTGGTCTATAGTACTAATGCGACTCCTTGTCATTATGGGAAGAAAATGATGATGAATCTTTATTGCCTCTTGGATTTATTTGATTCATTTCTTAAGGGTGAAAAGTCTTCAAAAAATTCTTGAAACTTTCTATCATCATATTCTCAAATTTGTCCATTCTTGTTTCCAATTTTACAAATGTAGTATCATGCTTTTGTACTTCTTCTTATAAATTTGAAATTCCTCTAGTATTGTTAGCCATTCTCGAATCTTGAAAACAATGAAAGCATAAATAATAAACCTATGGGAGGCCTAGCCCACTTCTATGACACACATATGACAAAACAACAAAACCTTAAAATAATTCTCTCCCCTTAGCAAACCACTTAGGTATAGATATCTTCTTTTCTTTCTCTTCTGTTTCATGAATGTTCTTCTTATCTTTCTTGAATATTAGGGTTTGAGATCTAAGTTTGAATTTGGTTTGAAATTGAAAACTAATTTTAGAATCTTGTTCTACTTGTTATGATTTATCTAGTGATACTAATTGATTGCATTTTATGGTTTTTGTGAGGGTTTGTAAGAATCACCAAGGAGGAAAAAAAATGAAAGTCAAATCCTTCAAGCAATCAACTACTCCAATAAAATTGGAAAGCAATTTCCTAAGGAAGATTTATCATAATCTCCCATTCTATCTTTATACTATTTATACTTCTTGTATTTTTTGTTAGCGTACAATTACAATTAGTTATGCATAAGTAAATCTATTATGTCTAGTATCTAAATAACTATTTTCTATTGTATATGCGGCTCTTATGTACACATGTTTCAAAACTCAATATCTGATGTAATCCTTAAGATTTGTAGGTTGTCTAATATTTCTTCTCATCCTTCTCATATTTTGTTACTCTTGTTCCCTTATCATGACAGATGATCCTTAGTGATCAAAGATTTAAGGACATTTTAACTCTCATATCTCGAGTATTTGTTTATGGAAATCAAATCTAGAAGTTTAAGCAGCTTAAGAAAAATTTTCAAGCTAAGGAAATATTTTGAAGACTTACAACCTTATTTTGTTAGATTCCAAGTAAGCAAAAATATCAACCTAGTAATTAAAGAAGGTTATAGATGAAGCTACAAAAGAGGATAATTTTAATGCGAAGATATTGAAGTGAAATGAATAAAAACAAGTAATAGATTGACTACCAGACCAAAGCTTCACTTTTTACTTTGCTAGAATTCATTCTAAACTCTTTAGGAAATTTCATTTGCAATTTTTGATTAAATTCCTCTTATTTGTTTCTTTAAGTGTTAGTGAACTATTTGGAAATTTGAAGTTCAATATGTAGATTTATAAAAATATTAAGATTGAGAACGGTGTAGATTGGTGGCTACAATCTTTGTTCATTCTCTAAGAGAGTGGAGCACGATGGAGTGGAGAGACAGGTTTTTTTAACATGGAGTCAAAAGATAATACCAACTCATAAAGAGAAATCTTTATATATCAACACCTGATCTTCTTTTACTCCCTCTTTGTTTACTTCACATTTTCATTCAACTACTTTTTGTGCTTTCCCTCACTAATTTTGATATTTGCAACATAAGGTCTTAACTATTGCAATTATTGAATAATCAAAAAAGGTTTTTTAAAAAGTACTTTGTGAAAATTTATTAGTTTTTAGAGGAATGAATTTAACCCCCCCTTCTTGATAATTCATGTATTAGTTTTTAGAGGAATGATAATCCATTGGATACCTCATACCATCACAATGATAAAACTTTATAGGAAAACTTTTGCATATACCTTACATTTGTACATTTGCCCATCATACAATTTATCTTTGATTCCACCTATGCCAACAATATTTAACCTTAAGGTATTACCCATCTATATAAAATTACTCTATGCAAGTTGGTAGGTGTGAAATTAATCCCTCTTTCAACATACATAGAAAACACTTTTAAAGTCTAAGATCTAATCCATAGATTTCCTTTGACCATACTAGTAGCAATGCATATACCTTAGTTCAATGATTGCTACATCAATAAGGAGTTTACCCCCTGGCTCTACCTTTAAAGATATTCTATCCTCATGTGCCCTTCACCTTAACCTTTAGATTTCTTCTAGATTGTTGTCGCAATTAGACCATCAATTTGTAACCTTACTTGTCATGAATCACATCCTAGCGTCTAATTGGTCTTTACTCAATAAAGCTCTCAACTTCTTATAACAATAAGACATTCTTACCATATATCGTAGTCTCCCAAAATCTATATGATGAACATGATAAAGTATGACAAGGCAATAGATTGGTCTTTAATTGCCACCTTAACATCATTATACCCAAATAGTTAATCATATACACAAATTACAAAATATGGTGTCCTACTGACAACCCATCATTAATCTAGAATAAATACAATCTTTACTTCACCACCACCTAGTTCACAAGTGAGTTGATCATGTATAGCTCTTCAATTTCTTCCATAGTTTTGTTGTTTTTTTCTCCACTAATATTTCTTGCAAAACACAATATACTAGACCTATATCATACTTAGAGGCATTTTTCATTGAATTTTGGCATATTGAAAGTTTTCTTCAAGCTTGATTGTGCTAAGCCCTCACTTGCTATAATCCAAAACTAGTTTAATTAACAAGCTTCACAAATGTTATTCTTAAAAGAGGCATTTCTTCAATGTAGATAAATGAATTCTCAAAATCTTCAATCACTTAACCTTACTTTGGTACTAATTTGTTAGGACCATATCTAGATTTTTTGTTAATTATCATAGAAAACTAACTATAAGAGAAACAATAAATGAAGAGAGGAAAAAGGACATAGGCTTTATGTAGAAGACCCAAAATACAAAAAATAAAACTATAAGCAAGGTTAAATGAATTCACTATAGTATAACAACATTGTTATAATGATTCTCATACAATTCTAGAGTCCTTAAGTTGCCTTATTTTACATTTAATATGTAGGAATGGACCTTGAATGAATTGCTATCGCTAGTCCAATTCCCTCTCCTATGTTTCAATACATTTTAAGAAGGTTGGATTCATGATTCCTTAGTATCAGTAATTCTAGTTTTAAGCTGGAATATGATTCCAATTTTAAGAGGGTGAAATCGCGATTTTGTTCGACCTTATATAATGCATAATTACATAAATAACCCCAAAGCTATCCTTCATTAATGTATACTAAAGTAACCTCATTAATTCTCCTTCTCCAGCAAAAAACAAAAAAGTACAACATGGTACAACACAATACAATACTAGGTATGAATCTGATTTATTTTTATTAATATGTGATGTTATCTAATAAATTCCATAAAAATCATCAATATGTCTCCATTGTGTCTCTTAGATTTTATCTTGCTTTATAAATACTAAAACATTCTACATTTGAACATATATATACAGTTATTATATATGTTATCCACATATGTGACAATGTATTCATGATATATACATGTATGTATATATATATATATATATATATGATTTATGAATAAAATATATGTTGTCCTATATATGTTATATTTAAAAATATATAAATGTTATGTATATGTAAAATATATATTATACAATTATTATATATTTTACATATATATTATTTTTAGGTTGTACATATAACTTGTATCTAGAAAACTTATATTTATTACATAAATATATACATTTGTACATATAAAATGTTATGTATATGTATATGTGTATATACATTACATACTTGTTATATCTGTATATCTACAAATTATGTATATGTACATAACATATGTATATATATACATATATATATATATGAAATAATATATATAACATATGGAAATAGATTAGATGTTATATATAATGTATGTTTCCATATACATATAACTATGTTGTTATATTTAAATATATATTATGTATAAATCACTACTACAAATCTAGGGTATGGTTGCTAGTGGCCGGTACTTTTATTTTTAAAAAATAACATAACGGTGAACTTTGGTCATCAAAAGGTGAAAGTTTTTGCCACCATACTCCCATGTTAATTAACTCACCTAATATCCCCATGTAGCAAGCAAACCGACGAACAAAATTCACTTCTACCTAAAACCCTCCTTCACTTTTCCTCTTCTCACCATAAAAACAAAACTAAATACTTCTTCTTCTTTTTTTATCAAACAAAAACTATTTTTGCATCTTATTAGCTATTAATCAGTATCGATCTCTAGTATTTCCATTCGAAAATTGCTCTTTCAGTTCGATTATATCTACTAGACAATTGCTCATTTACTCTAACTAACTTCATTGGATAATTGCCTATTCACTCTACCTCCATTTGACAATTGCTTGTTCACTCTGACTATCTCCATTTGACAATTTCTCGTTCACTTTAACTCTAGGTATCTCTCTCTCTCTATTAACTATTCTTAGGGTTTTCAGTGAAAGTTTTATCATATTTCCATGTAGCATCATGAATTCTATATCTTGAACCACTTAGCCCTAATTTCTATATAATGATTATTATTTGGAAATGAGGGAAGGCATTGTTCATTCTTATTAACAGTATATAGTCATACTTATTCGTATTATATCAAGTCTTTTCTATCATGTATCGTATCACTATCATATAATTGTATTTCTTATTGTGTCATGTTCATTTTCATGTGTCCTTTTATCTAGTTATGTAAGAAATTATTAAATCTAGTGATAGTCCTATATCTATTCTAGTAGTATAAATTTGAGAATGGATATAAGGGTATACTTTATACTAGATCTTTACAAATATAGGTGCTAGAATTTTATAATTAGAACTATATCCATTGACATTTAGTGATCATGTTAAATTCTATGGATAATACATGACCCTACAAATTACAAGATTAATGGGCTTTCTAAAACTCAACTCCATATGATATCATACATGTTTGAATTCGTGTTTATGTTTTTTTTTTCTTGGATTCTATAGGCTATTGCTAATGTTTTTGTTTATACTAGGAGACGTTTGATGAACAATGAAAAGGTGGTCTTGTCCATCTCGTATATATAGCAAAAATAGTTTTTTCAACTCATTGCATAGTTTTCTTGATTGTTATTTCTTAGCTAGATTCCATTATTTTTACATGAATAATTTTGTATTGTCACCTAAATATGGCTTCAAACTAATGTTTGACTTTTTTAGATTTGATATTTTATCCATTATTGGCTATAGTCAGTCACATTTAGCTGCACTCTAAATATAACGAATGATGATTTTATATGCCTTGTTATTATAAAATATATTGAATAATAATTTGTAACCTACCCTTGTGAATTACTTTTAGTGACTCATTCATTATCATATTTTTCAATTCCTTTTAATAATTATATCAATTGCCATTGCTTATGCATTTCAATAGAGTGAAAAAATCTAATTTTATTTACATGGAATAATTCTTAGATTTTAATGATATTGTAAAGTATAATCCTTGGATTTTAAGATACTATAAAAAATATATAGAAAAAATTACAATATGGCAATAATGGTTTGATATGCGAACCAAAGCGGACCGAATTGTTTTTCTTTTTTTTTTTTCTTTTCGTTTTAGGATTAGATACATGTTGTGTCCTATTAGCATGCTTACTTGATCATGCTTTTTAAAAATCTCTCTATGTGTTGTATCAAGGTTTAGAGAAATTTTTTTTTGAAATATGAACCTTGTCTTGCAAAGTAGATTGCTGAATTAATATTATTTCAGGTAAAATTAATGGTTACCAAGATAGGGATATGGTAAAACTTGTGTTAGTGATTAGAACTGTAATAAGCCACTTATATGCTATAAAGTTAAAGTACAAAAATATACATTATTAATGTCACTGAATTCATTTATGTTTGGTGATATTCATATCTTCATAACTTTATTAAACTTTTAGGTTACTACATTATATATGTTATCTACATACATTATGATGTATATATGATGTTATATATATGCATATATGTGCATATATATATTTTATACATGTCTTATTTTTTATATAATATTATGTTATATGGATACAGATATACATATGAAACAAACTTTACCCACAAGCATGCACATATCCACAAATTAATGGCATTCTTGTCATTATACTATTATATATTCATTTTATTCCATTTTGAATACGACACAACCAAATATAATGATAGAATGGAATCAATCATTCCATTGATGTTTTCAAACATAGAATGAAATGGTCATTACATTCCTGATTCCATTCTCATTTCATTCCAATGTATTCCAATATATTTAATTCCTGCTCATTCAGGCATATAAAATGTGAGATAAGAAGTTCATAGTTTTTTTTTTTTCCTTATATACTATCTAATGCAAATAATAGCATATATATAATGTACATTGAGTATGAAGTAACTTAGGCAGAAAAAAAAATTACATTTTGCTCGTTTCTCTGTATATCCATTCTCTAAAGTTCAGTTTCATGTAAATTTATGACACAAACTCAATAGGACATATAGCGACTTGTCACTCTTTTCCTTGCACAAGCGTATACCATGAACTCTTCTGTTACAAAAGCAGATGCAGAGTTAATATGTCATAGGAGCTTATCAAATACCATAATTCACAATCAATACATATGGTACCTACATTTTTATGTATAGGCAATATACAGTATTAATAAACTTTACTAAGAAGTTTAACTATATCCATTATTACCACCATACGGTACACAATAGGCAATTTATTTTCTCCTTGGTACTAGACATTCGACGACTACAGCCAGCACCTTATACCTTATGCAACTAAGAGACTAACAACCTTAGCCACCAATTAATTGCCCAAGAGCATGAAACCCTTAATGGTCAGATAGATAAGCCCTTATCCCTCTGTTGTCGGCCTTCTCTTAAAAATTCAAACATAATCTTAATACAGCGTTCTACAATAATCGTTGATCCAAGCTGATTCGCCAGTCGAATTCGACCAATCCATTTCGCCTTACGTTTAACAATGATGTCCTACATCCAAGAGAAGCAAGAAACACACTACTTTGACTATTCATCTGGCAGCACTATTCAACCTTTGCTCCTAACTTTGGAAGGGTGTGAAGTTGTGTTAGTACCCCACAAAAGTTAGGTGCTTATTTATTCAAGCGTATGTTGCCTTGCTTAAGTTTCTGCACATGATGTCACTTTTTAAGATGCTTAGGTCCACCGACTTTAGTAAACACTTACTAATCATATACCAAAATATCAACTTTTTGGTGAAGTTCTAATAAAGAATAAATGTTATTAAAGCGGTATAAATAAAGAAGGAACATTATTAAAGTGATGCAAATAGAGGATAATATTATGTCCAAATAGAGGATGAAGAACATTTCATATGTTTGGCATGCCACATCACTGGGTTTAATGTTGCTACAGTGGAGCTATAAGATCATCTTATTTTTGCCTCACCTTATATAAATTTCAGCATTTGTTTGATTACTAAAAAGTTTTGTCATCTATTTAACGAGGACTAGGGGGAAAAATCGATCCAACCATAAACTTAGTCGGTTTGGATTGAGCCGAACCGTAAATTAGATTCACTTCTTTTTTTTAGGTTGGAAAAATTGCAAAATGTCTTTTTATGGCTCGAAAAAATTATGATCAAATGAAGTTGTGAGAAGAAAAAAAACCTGTAGTTCTCACTACGCTAATTGTGAAAAAATAATGTAGTGTCTTTCTCCCAATAATATGAATTTTTTTGTCCATTTATTCATATTTTTACCTCTAAATAAGAATGGAACCAATAGTGTGAAGTCAAACGTTTCAAATATTTTGCTTAATGTAGATTTTGGAAATAAAAAAAAAAAGAATGATTTTATTTTGTTTTTCCCATGTTGGCTTAGACACAATCTAACTTTTAGAGTACCAACTAAATGATAATAGGACTTAATAGTTATTGCTAATCTATAGTTCCCTAATGGATTGTGTAAGATATGAAAAATGTTACCTCTAGTTCTTGGTCTCAAGATTAATCACTGAAAAAAATTTTTTTTTTCCATCGATTGTTAGGAAAGTTTGCATCACAATGTGAGTATTTTTCCTAAATATATTCATATTTTTAGTGCAAACCACAAATTGAATCGGACTAAATCATTTCGTTTAAGTTCAAAAAATTATGGACTGAACCATAAGGTTAGATTGAGATTAAAATAAGATTCGACTTGTAATATTAAGTTTTGTTTGATTAGAGAGGTGAACCATATCCAACCTTAATTTTTAACCATTCAAAAATATGTTTCCACTTAACCTAAACATTTGTCTTCTAATATGTAGGTTTCTAATTCATGCATTTGTTGCCCAACATTTTCTTGTTCATGCTTAAGTTTCTACACAACCGATCAATTTTTAGAAAGTGCTTGGTCATACCTATAGTTTAAGTCCTATTACATACGTAGGTTAAGGAAAGTCGCCATTGATAGAATAAAGATAACAGTTAAGGGCTATCGAGAAGATTACACTTCGTTCAATCATGAGCAATGACAAGTTAACCACTTTTAGGATCGATTGGTCGAACTCTAAAGAGTCTCATTAGGATGATTTGAGACATTAGCTTGATAAACTTCCTTTATAACACTGTTTTAGTCTTTTATAGCTCCAAATCCATGACCTAATTCATCTATTTCTAATTCTAAATCAAAACTATGAAATCTTTCATTACCTTGTGAAATGCAAAACTTAATCTACTCAAAACTCATTGAATGTTTCACCCAACTCCTACCGTAAATGCTAGAAATGTCCTTCGGAATCAATTCTTTGGAACCTTGTTGATGATCCAACTTGACAATATGAACTAAGGGCATTTATGGGAGTTTCATTTTTACTTGATCTATATTTTCATTTACTTTATCCAGTAGTAGTATGATTGAAGATATTCTTATTACCTTTTTCATTGGACATGAATGGTATGTTTAGCAATATGAAGGAGTGTTAAAATAAGTGGAAATAGGTGGAAAATAAAAGAAAAGAAATTGAATAGTTCCTATTTATTTGTTTAGATTCATTTCATTCCAACTCACTCCATTCTAGATCATTCTTATGTACTAAAGTCCAAACCTGACATTATAGTATAGCGTTGAACTAATTCTTTAGTCCACTATTTGATTTATATAGTGGCTAATGTGAATAGATAAAAGAGTGTTCAAGCAGCCACCTCTTCGGATTTTATACCAACCAATCCCCTTATGCCACGTATCAAAGCAAGTTAGATTCCTTAACCTATAAATAAGATTAAGGGCATCAGGTAAGGGATCTTTTAGATACTCTAGGAAACTCTCTCATTCACCAAAACCTTAATACTCTCCCCATTGACTTGAGTGTTGGAAGGCCTTCATTGGCTATGCTATAGGGCGCTTTTTACAGGTCCATCACTGTGTACAGTTGTTGGATGACCAGGAGTTATACTCATGATATTTGCCATAACCATTTTGCACCTACCGTTTTAAGAAAACTCATTCTCAATGGTTAGGGGTAAGAACACCCACCCTCATCCAATACTCCTTAGCATTGATGATCAATCCACAACAAACCCACCACTACCAATGATGGAGTTATAACCTTCAAAGATGAAATAAATGAAAGCAATGTTCCATGAATTAATGGAAACTAACAAGAAAGTCCTCCAAGATAATGCCAGTTTATGACAACAATTGGCGGAAACATAAAAACTCAAGGGAAAAGCCCACCCCGACGATTGGGCTAACCTCAAAGACACAACTACTAATTCTCTTAGTTGACCTAACAGGTGCCTAAGCATTCACCCACACCATTACTAGACCCCATATGCCTACGTAACTATGTTCAAATCGAGCAACGTTAATTGCACAATCTATACGATCAATTGAATACCAATTGCAATAAAGTGCACCACCAAGGTACACAGTCAAGCATGAGTAAGATACGAAGGGATGTTTCCCTTGGGCACTCACCAAAGCACTTAGATGACATGAATATCCAAGAACTTAGCTAATACTTCTGGCATGTCTCCAGACTTCAAGATTAGAAATGTCCTGGGGTCCTCTTCTCGATAATCAGTATCCTGGTCATTTTGGAAGAAACCTTGCCATAAGGTATACGATTCCCTTACCTAAACACATACAATGGAATGAGCAATTCAGGTGACCACCTAGTACATTTTGCACACAATGATGAGCCTATGCAACTTCTTCAACTCCATCATGTGCAAAGCATTCCTAAGCACACTTGCTAAAGCAACTTTAGTATGATTCAACTAGCTCCCAAATGGTTCCATTCACTCTTTCCATGACCTCGCCACTCATTTCTAGCAAGACTTCCTTAGCAATAAGGTATTGTATCGAGACTCATCCACACTATACAACATGCACCAGTGCTTAAACGAAACCTTATGAGCCTACCTCAAGCATTTTAATCGAGCTAACTTCTCATCCCCAAAATTAAATCCAAAGCAACTCTCTAGGCTATCATCTACGATCTAAACCCTAACAGCAAACTCTTAGAGGCTATGCTACGCCGACTAGATAGCTTCGAAGAATTCATGATTGTTACCGAGCAATATGTAGCATAAGATGATGCCATCCAAGTACGCCTTGATAATGACTTGCACTGTAACACTTTTGTAAAGATCGCCATGGTCTTTACAAGAATCGCCTTTCATCCTCCAAGGAACAAAAGGTCAAGTAGAAACAAAAGTTCATCAACTACCTTACTTATACCCTACTTAATCGCCCCTTAAGACAAGTCTTCTATGAAGTCTGTGAACGAATATCTCGTACCCTGAATATTAAAGAGACAACTAAAGCTCTTACCTAAGGCAAATTTTGTGACTACTACATTGCCTTCAACCATAATACTAATGAGTGTAGGCACCTAATGAAAGTGGTTGAAGGCTTTATTCGCAAAGGTTGCATCAATCGCTTCGTCATTGACGAACAAAACTATGCTTGCCTAACTCAACAACGCCACATTGAAGAACCATAACAGTTGCAACAAGATCACCCGCCAAATGATACAAATCGTAAGGGCAGATGAGGATAGGTATAAACAATAATAGGTGGACTAAGACTATTAGGTGATGACTACTTTATCCAACCTTAGCATGAGGTACTCTCAATCTAATCTAAGAAATTGAGAATATATACAACTTTTTCCCTCACCGACAACGATAAGGAGGGCATCAAGTACCTTTATACTAACCTTTTGGTCATAAATGTAGAGATTAGGTACTTTGATGTCCTTGAAACATTCGTCAATAATGGCAACTTGGCTGATATTCTCTTTAACTCATCCTACGAGCACATGAAAGACAAACTAGACAAAGAACTTTAGCTATACAAGTAGAGACTCATTGGATTTAGAGGGAAGACAATTCCAACTAAAGGCTTGATTACGCTACCTATCAGGTTAGGTGATGACAAGCACATCGCCTCATGGCTAATTGATTTTGTGGTTATCAACTACTAATATCCTTATAGTGCTATCCTTGGATGTCCCAACCTCAACATATTTGACATGTGCATCAACCAAAGATGTCTCATGATGAAATTCTCAATACCTTCCAAAGTTGTTATCACATGGGGAGACTAAAAGCTATCCCGAACACTCTACCTCAATGACATCTCACATGATAAGATCATGCATATTGATAAGTACATAGAGGGGAGCCAACAGAAGAGACCGAAGTCATCTAGTACAACGATCACCCTGACCAGATCACTCAAATAAGGACTTCCCTATCCCTAAAAAAAAAAAAAGACAACATTATGGCTTTCCTCCACACCAACTCAAACATCTTCACAATGTTCCCTATGAATGGATAGAATAGTCAACATTCCAGAAGCCACCCACCATCTAATGGTTGACTTACACATTTCACTTGTAAGGCAGAAGCGGCGACACTTCATACTTGAGTAGCAAGCCCTTATAGAGCAATAGATGCAAAAAATCCTATAGGTTGGGTTCATTAGAAGAGTGATACCTCACTTGGCTCACCAACGTGGTCCCTATAAAGAAATCAACCTGCAAGAGGTAAATGTGTGTTGACTATACTGATCTCAACAAAGCTTATCCAAAAGATTGCTTTCTTTTCCCTTGAATTGACCAGCTCGTCGATTTTACCTCGGGCCATGCCATACTTAGCTTTGTAGATGCTTACCTTAGCTATAATCAAATTTGCATGGCCCTTGAAGACCAATTTCATACTTCTTTCATCACTGACTTCATAACATACTGTTACAAAGTCATGCCTTTTAACCTCAAGAATGCTGAGGCAACATACCAATGGTTGGTGAAAGCAATTTTCAAACCATAACTTGGCAAAATGCCGAAGTATATGTTGATGATATGATCATCAAGAGCAAGAACAAAACTAACCACTTTGCAAATCTATATGAGACCTTTGACATGCTATGTAAGTACCAAATGAAGTTGAATCCTCAGAAGTGTGTCTTTAGCATAGGATTTAGTAAGTTCCTTAGGTACATGGTCACAAAGTGCAACATTGCAGCCAACTTTGACAAAATCCAAGCAAACAAGGACATAAAGGCCCCACAAAAAATCAAAGACATCTAACATCTCATGAATAGGATTGCTACACTCAATCTATTTCTCTCATGAAGCACCAACAAGTGTTCCAATTTCTCTAAGTTATTAAGGAACCCATTGAAATTTAAATGGATCGATGAATGTAAAGCAGTCTTTGATAAACTAAAGAAATTCCTTGAGAACTCACCTGTTCTCTCCAAGCCAGTTCCACCTGTTCTCTCCAAGCCAGTTCCCAGTGAAGAGCTTTACCTATACCTCACCATCAATGATTGAGTCATTTCCCCGGTGCTCGTCTGAGCTGATGGACATGAGCACAAACCAATCCATTATATTAACCATATCCTATAAGGCTGAAAGGTCAAATACACCCAAGTCGAGAGGTTTTCCTTCGTAATAGCCATTACCGCCTAAAAGCTTAGACATTATTTCTAGGCGTACCCACTATCATCTTCACCAACCACTTCTCACACTTTTGTAGAAGCCAGATGCATCAAGTCGAATGGTTAAGTACTCCTTAGAGTTAAGTGCTCATGGTGTCCAATTATGCCCACGATAAGCTATTAAGGCACAAGTTCTCATGAACTTTGTCACCAAGTACACTAGAGAGAAGGAAATACCCAAACAACATCAACATACCCATATAAACTCTCCATGTTGATGGATCCTCCATTCGAGTGAAGAGTAGAGCAAGAATAGTCCCACAAGGTCCTTACAGTACTAAAGTCTTGTATGTACATAGGTTTAGATTTCTTACAAGCAATAATGAGACTGAATACAAACCCCTCATTGTAAGATTAAAAATTGCGATAAATGTTGGTACCGAGAAGGTTAACATCTACATGGACTTTGTGCTAATAGTGTAATAAGTGAAGAGGAAGTATGAGATGAAAGGGGAGATAAAGATAAAGTACCTTTAGACAGTTCGGGACTTCGTTTCCAATTTGACCTCCTAGATGTCAAGCTCTATTTAGTTTTTCTTAAGTTAATCCATATTAAGTCTAGTCCGCTTAATATAAATTACTTGACATAAAATTAAGTAAACTTTTTTCTTAAAAAAATGTTTGAAAAAAATATTTAAAAAATTGGAGTCACTAACCAATTGAACAGGTAAAAATAAAATTAAGGTTTCTAAGTGAGAAAACCTTAATTTGACCACTAATCAATGTATTTTCTAAAAAATAATAATTTTTTAAAAAATAATCAGAAAAATTAAATTCAGAGGCTAACCTATTAAGACAAGTCACTATGCAAAAATAAAAATAATTAATTAATGGGCTTTATTTTTATATTTTTCTAAAAAATACTAAGATATGTACAAATATGCAAAAGATGACTAAAGTGACTTTAAATTATTTTTTAAAGTAACTTTTAATTATTTTTTAAAGTGACTTTTAATTATTTTTTATTACGAATTTCTAAGAAAAAGGATATATCTTGATTTGTTTTTTATTACGAATTTCCTTCAAAATTCTTTATTCATTTAGTAGATGATCAGAAAATGATAGATCTCTTCAAGATTCTTGTTTTCTTTTGGTAAATAATCCGAAGAGGATAGATCTCTTTGAGATTTCTCTTGATTCAGTGAACAAACCGAAAAAGATAGATCTCTTCAAAATTTCTCTTGATTTGGTGAATAATCCAAAGATGATAGATCTTTTCAAGATTTCTTATTTTGCTCGAAAGGATAGACCTTTCAAAGATAAGATAAGATGACATTCTATTAAAGATAAAATGAGACAGTGCACTTATGATTAGGCGATCTTTTAAATGATTGGATGGCACTCCTTTGAGCAAGTGATCCAACTAAGATAAGATAACGATCCTAGATTACTATATGAAATGGACAGTGCACTAAATGGCAAGTAATCTATGAATTTCAAGGACTTTGATGAGTTTTGATAAAATGATCTGAGACTTGAGTTTGAGGGATTTTGATAATTCTTTGAAAATTTAACTTTTTTTCTTTTTAAGAAATCTCTCTTGACAATTTTTTGAAAAAGGTATCGTTTCTCTTTTGAAAATTTTTTTCCTTTTTTCTTTTTCTTCTTCTTTTGAGAAATTAAAAAAAAAAAAACTCTTTTCTGGAAAATTGTATTGCTATCAAGTAAGAAAGCCTCGAAAACTCTAAAGATCACAAATCAGGGGTTAGCTTACCCTTGATCATTAACTAGCTAAAAACCGGTGCCTTACCTTAGGAGAGGACTGATGCTAAAAGGCTTGCCTACATTGTAGCCAACTATACTAGTATAGATGTTGTCCTTTATCAATATGGTCATAGCTTACCCTTTCTTTGTTTTTCTGAACAACGAAGAAGGCCTCTATACTGTAAAAGAGCTATATGCAAGCATTTACAACAACCATATCCAAGCCTAAGCCCTATATGTCTAAGCTCTCCACCTTGGGTACTACTAGATAACCATAAAAGAGGACGCATAAACCTTAGTACGATAATATTACGTCTACTAGAAGCACATACCCATCAATCATACACCTAACTCAGAGCTCTACCCTATGACTAGCCTATGGCCCTTCACATAATGGTCATATACTACTTTGCCAAGTAGGTAAAAGCATAAGTAGTTGCCAGCATCACCTTAAGAGTGACAGAAGGTGTCATCCTGACAGTCATCATCTCCAGATTTAGGGTCCTATATGCCTTCATCATAAACAATGGCAAATAGTTTGATAGTATGTGATTTTAGCATTCGGCAACAAGCACCACATCCAGCCCTACGACACCTCTGTCACCCACCCCTAAACTAATGAGCAAGTAAAGGCCATCAATAAGATAGTCCTTAAAAGCCTAAGCAAGCAAGTAGCCAGTAGGCGGATCAGCTCCCCATACTTCTTTAGGGGAACAGAACCACACATAAGACAACTATAAGCAAAGCTTCCTTTTGCTTCGCATTTGACTCAAAAGCAATATTGCCCATAGAATCAGAGCTCTCAATAAGCAAGACTTAAAACTTCGATGCTTGTGTCAACAAGGTGGCCCTTCAAGCAAGCCTGGATACGATTGATGAAGTAAGAGATGTTGTTTAGGCTTAAGTAGTTGCATACCAACAACGGGTGGCCAAATGCTATAATAGGAAGGTTAGTTAAAGGGCTTCCAACCTAAAGGCCTAGTATGCCAAAATTTCAAAGCTACTGAGTCTCGAGAAGGATAAGGCACATTGTCCCCTAATTGGGAAGACCTTATGCGAGTTAAAGAGGGTGCAGGCAATCGTACCTCTAGGTTAGAAACCTTAGATGGGCAGCCCATTCTCAGAACATAGAATGCAAACAACCTCAAGCCCTATTTCATGTAACATGTATAGGAACTCCTATGTACTTTGTATAATTTAGAAAAAGAAATGGAAAGTGACTCTTGAATTTGTCCTACCCTATTATTTACTACAGTATTTTAGCTTAATTATCATTAGGCCTTATCCTTCGTTTGTTAACGAGAGCAAACACATTAGACCAAGTTTGATAGAGATCACGAACCAATTACGTGCTCTTGAACTTATGGGCTTGCCCAGTTAGCTCGATAAGTTGTCTGAGGTGAGATGAGCATCGAGGAGCAATGCATTTCTTAATCTAACTTGCTGAGCTACTTTGCTCTCTACATCATTCAAGAAGCTACTAAGGTGATCAACCGACATGCTGAACCGACCCCTTTGCAATACACACCAGGTTAAGCATCAAGTTAGGAAGCAACCTACCCCACCAATACCAAGGCTAAGTTGACACTTGTCAAGAGCTGATCACCAGAGTCCAACCTCAAAAAATGAGTTGCTTTGGAATCAACCCCAGCCCTGATGGGAATTAAGCTACCAGACCACTAACTCGCAACTAAGCCCAAGGACTAGAAGGACTGGCAAGATGAATCCTCATGTTTCAACTGATCCCTACCGAAGCCGAGTACTTCCTTGCCGAGTCACCCTTCATGTTAAGCCAAATGATTGTCTATCTTTCTATAGTACGCCGAATTGAAGAGTACTCACTCGTGCCCTAACCATCTAATGACTCAGCATCTTCCTTATCGAGAAGCTGAGATAAAGAGACTCTAGATTGATTAAGCCACTCTTGCTCAAATAAGTAAGTTGTCCATACTTTTTGTCCGCATCTTCTAACAGCTTCGCAAATGTAGCATTGCCACGTATACAGTATCATGTGTAGAATCCGTTGCACCAATAATTATTTTTCCTTGTATATACATTTTTACCCTTTGTGTCTTGTATATTACTTCCTTAAAGAATGCCCTTTTGTCCTTTCCTTTTTTAGGTAAGTTGCCCTAACTTATGGGTATAAATACCCTTATACTTAAAGCTAGAAAGAGATCATGATCAATGCACTTTGAGTATTTCTTCCTTGTGTAAACATTGCTTGTTTACTCTCGGTATTACTCTTATCCTAACCCTTGAGCAAGGTTAGGTGGCAAGTAATCTCACTGGACCGATTTGTGCATCATATCGAGTTGTGTTGTAAGTCTTCAGAAGTTCAATTGTTGCATCATATCCTCTGGAGTTGTATATGGGTTTTGCTTACTTATTCATTCGTTATTCATTCCTTTCGTACTTTCCTATTAATCCTTTCGAGCTTTTTGCAAGCTCGAACCTATCCAGCGACCGACCTTGTCTGTTCTTGGTCATGGTTCGTATTATCTTGGTATCAGAGCAGAGGTTTTGTTTGAGCTGTAGTTGGTTTTTGAAGTTCTGTTATACTTTATTCTATGTGTATGAAATAAAGCAAGTTATTGTGTTCATTTAAGTATTGTGTTCATTTAAGTATTGTGTTGTTAACTGTTAATTTCTTAAAGTGTTTATGTGAACTTTAAATCTGTAGAGAAAATAATAGACCCGGGTGTGAATGTTAGTATGGGAGATAACAATAGTGGAGTTATCCACTATGGATGAGAGTCTCAAGGAACCTCGAGAAGCACTGATAAGAGACTTGATAAGGTAGTTAACCTCTTAGTAGATATGACTTGAGCTATTCATGTGCTAGCTTGCCGACCTACTGAGGCCATACAAAATACCCCATGAGCTGCTTAACCTGTTAGAGGTCAGAACCTTACTCGACCAGTTCGAGGTAGAGGAGTAAGCGGACGAGTAAGGTGAAGGATAAACCTAAGAAAGCTTGATGAAGAGGCCGAGGAAAAGGATGAGTATTTCGAAGAAGAGCGCATGCAAGCCCCTAGGGTATCTAACCATGTGAAGCTTCAAATTCTGAGCTCTAATGAATTTAAGAATATTGATGAATATTTAAAGTGAGAAGAGAAGGTAGAGCATGTTTTTTATTATTATCATTACTAAAATTACGAAAAAGTGAGAACTGCTGCTATTAAGTTCTCCGAATATACCACCATGTGGTGGAAGACTTTCCAAGCCATGAGGAGATAAGAGGGCTACTGAAAGATTAATACTTGGCCTAAGATGAAGAGAATACTCAAAAAAAGATTCATACCAAAAGCCTATCTTGAAGATACTTTCACTCGACTTCAGGAGATGAGACAAGGAGGTCGAATGAATTGTTAACAAGTATGTTCAAGAATTTCATATGCTTATGATCCATTGCGAAGTGGAGGAACTACTAGCCCAAATGGTTTCAAGATTCATTACTGGATTAAGAGGAGACATTTAAGACATTATGGAGCTCCAACGATTTGACATAATGGATGAACCTGTTAGGATTGTCCAATGAGTAAAAGGGCAAAGGAGGAGCCGACTAACGGCTAAGATGTCGACTAGTCGTCCCGGATAGGCAAGTCACTGAGCACAATCAAATACCAAGTCGAGTCGAAAAATTGATGTCCAAGCCAAGCAAAAAGGCCAACCCGATGGTGAAGTGCCGACCAAAACTTATGAGAAGGGGTAAGGATCAGGCACGAAGACGAATCGGATCAAGTGTTTCAAGTGCTAAGGGTTTGAACATATGGCCGACCAATTGCCTAAACCTCAGGACAATGGTCATCAAGGGAGTTGTCCTAAAGCTAGAAGTAAACAATACAGATGAGGAACCCGAGACAGAGGATGTCCCTATTGAGAATGAACTGATTGAGGAGGACGTGTTTACTGAGGGCTTGGACAAGCTATTCATGGTTATCCAATGTACTATGAACATAGAATCCTCACAAGAGGAGGAGTAGAGGGAGAATTTATTCCATATCACCTATAAAGTGAATGATCAGGTGTGTACCCTCATCATAGACAATGGAAGCTACACTAATGTGGCATCAGTCGATCTTGTTTTAAAACTGAGTTTGCCGACTATTACACAACCAAGGCCATACAAATTGTACTGATTGAGCAAGCAAGGAGCATTAAATGTTACTCAACAAATAATACTGCTGATTATTATAGGGAATTACTTAGACCAAATTCTGTGACATACTGCCCATGTGTACTTCCTACGTATTGCTAAGAAGATCGTAGTTGTTTGATAGTAGAGTTATCCACGACGGTTACAGGAACACATATATGTTCAAGAAGGATGACTAGAAGATTACATTGAATTCGATGCCGCCAAGAGAAGTTAATAAGTTATAGACAAAACTTGCTTGTAGATCAGAGATGGCTCTAGTGATGAGTAGAGCCGAGCTTTGAGAGGCCATCAATGGTAAGGAGCCGACCCTCATATTAGTCAAGCGATTATTAGAAATGAAGGAGCGAGGTGAACTACCCAAGGAGATTAAAGAGTTATTAGACGAGTATGCCAACCAATTTCCAGAATAGTTACCTGAGGAGTTGCCTCTAACTTGAGGCATTGAGCATTGGATTGACTTAGTACTCAGTGCCGCACTATCGAATAAATCTCAAATAGGTTGCTGAGCTCCAATGATAAGTCAAATAAATATCCTAGGTAGCGTACACAAAAATAAAAAATTTTCGCCTCAAAACTATATCAATAAGGTTATTTAAAATGAAAGTAAAAATCGGTTTAAGTTTAGTGATTTCTTAAGAGTAATATATCTCGGGACTTAATTTTATAAAATTGAGATTTCTTCCTGAATCTACATACAAAAATATTCAAAAATACCGATTTTCATAATTTTTCATACATATTTGATATTTTTAATAAATTATACAAAAATTGAAAGAGAATTTGAATTCGCTGATCGAAAGGCTTTTAGCCACCAACAGTGGCTTTACCTTTACCAACACAACCAGGCATGAGGTCTATTGGGTGGTGGTCGATGGTTTCTTCCCAAGTCCTAGTCGATTGTAGGTTCTCTTTTAATGCCCTAATTGCACATTATTTTTGTTAATTTTTGTAAAATTAGTTATTTCTCTCTCTTTAACCTCTCTCTAATTTTTCTAGCTTCTTAACTGACCAAAATGAATTCTAGTAGGGGTTTGTTGAATTAATAGAATGATCTAAGGGGCATATTTGAATTACTTATGCCCATGTGTCATTTCTTTTTGTCTTTTCTCACTTTCTAATTGGCTTAATATTATTGGTCAATTATTTTTTCTTTAAATCCCAACATGCCACACTATAGATCTAGATTTTTCCACACTTCCCTCAACATTTCTTGATTTTTTATTGATTCTCCTTAATTAATTTTGTACATATTTTAGGTATTTGAAGTAATTTTGAACATTTTTACCATCACATAAGTACATATATAGTAAAAATAAATAATTATATATATTATTTAAGTTATTTTATGATTTATAGTGTACATATAATTTATCTTTATTTATTCGTTAATTATCAGAACTCATTTTATACGTTTCCGATAAATAATGGGCAATATACATATAACTTAATATTATAATATTTTATTATTTATTTTCCTAAATCTAAACTTGCGAGATTAATTTTACTAATATTTTTAACTTCTTTGTAAAATTTAGGCTTGATCGAATAGTTTACGCAATCGCCCTAAATTTTATAAACCATTTTTGAACCAATAGATCATGAGTTGATTACTAATTTTTGTAGGACCTCACACTCATCTCCACCCGCAGCACCATTGCCTCCTTTAACATCACCAAGAATACCCTCACCATTGTCGTTGGGCTTACGTTCCTCATCTTCACTACCCTACCCTTCTACCGCACCTTCCTCCACGAGCTAGTCAAGGCAACTAGAGTCCAGGTTGGGATACTCCCTTTATGCCTCCAATTTAGCCAACCTCGCGCTATCCTGCCTAGTACCCATAAGGGTAGCTTTATAATTGTCACCTAAAGAGAACTTCTTGAAACACTATCTATCGCTTCTAGACTTAAAACCTCCCCATTCCTCAACTCCTCCTCCCTCCTCTAAAAACTAGCCCAAGCTTCCTCAAGCTCCTTCCTCCAAGCATCAATCTCTACCCTAGCAATATCTATTCGCTTTTTTGTAGACTCAACCTCTACTCTTGCGACCACTACCTCTTGCTTGGCCACATCCACTTCTCCCTCACTACCATTAGCTCTTGACCATGAGTAGTAAACTCCGCCTCCAAGTCTTCAGCTCACCTCTTGGAAACATTTGCTTAAGACATGAATTGGTTAACTTCTAGCTCTAGCTTCATCTTCTTGACCCTTTGCTGATTGGCCTCCTCCTATAATGCTATGTTCCAAGCCCTTAACAAGCTAGCTCCCTTCTCAATTGTCCGTTCTCTTCTCTTACCTCCTATTGACACTATTGTATAAGTTGGCACAAACAAATCAGTATAAATGAGCACTTAAGAAGACTTGAACAAAAGAGAAAAGGGACACAAAAGGATAACAAACATACCCCATCAAGGATGCTCCCCCTATGAGAGAATGCATACCTACATAGGCTCATAGCATCACCTAGTCCATTCGGAGCAACCAGAGCACACTTATGATAAGGCTTATCCTGCATAGATGTACCATGCACCTTCTTTAAAGGCTACTCTTTGAAAACGTATATACTAACAGGAGCTCGGGCATCCTCACCCATCTTAACACTAAGGTCGATCATAGGAATGGACTATACCTGCACCATACCGTCAACTTGAGCAGCACTTAACCCTTCTCAATCTCTTGGCATGTCTACTATACATACAGTCGACTTCTCTTCAATAGTCCTCCTTTTTGAGGACCCATCCCACACTACCTAATTAGAGATAAGTCCCTACAATCCCCATTTAGTAGATATCCTCCACTTATATGGCTTCTGCACATGTGCCACCTGCTAGTGCATCTCTTGCTTTCCTAGTCGTACACCTCCTAATCATTACCATACTACCTGTGTACGACTTACTTAGGCATGTTCACCACTTCCATTGTAACAATAGCAGCCTACTACTCAACAGCCACATCTAAAGGCATTACAGTCAAGATATCTCCTAACCCTTCATCTACTGGACTTTTCCCCCATTTCTTATTCAATGCAATCTTCTTACTCTTGTTTACTATGGAAGCTACATCTTACCCCTTCGCAGGCCTCTTCCCATTTTCCCTACTCCTCAGCTCCCTAATCGCCATCATTTGATCCTTAAAGGAACTACTGTACAAATTGTACGCTGTGAGCAAAACAATTGAGTTAGTAATTAAAAGAATTACAAAGATTAAATGAAATGCCCATTGAGAAGAGCAGCCCTAAGCTTGCCTCAACTAACAATCAACAATGGCAAACTTCTAGCTACCTTCTTAGCTATAACACTACCCCTACCTGTCTCCCAAAGGTGTAACATCTTTCCCTAAAATACAATTCTACCGTGTTCACAGCATCGAACCCATTTTCTTTCTACTGAGCTACATCAAGATTCATTCCTTGACTTTATCATCTTTCTCCTCAAAGTAAATGATAGTCTTCGTTTGAATGAGCCTAATCTACTTAGTAGGAAAGTTTAGTTTGTAAGCTAACCTCACCAAGAAGAATTGGTTCCTCCAATCCTTTATCTTGGATTTCTGACCAAAGAACAGCTTAGCATATGACCTCCATCTTGAGCAATAAACCAACCCCTCGGATCACCCTTCAAATGGGAGAAGTACCAAAAGAGCTGAACTGTTAACCACCACATATGGAATATGAAGATGGCCTTAAAGGCCATTAGCACTTGCTAACTATTCAAATGGAGAGAACCTAGGCATACCTAAAAGCAGTTGAACACCTCTAGCTAAAACTCAGTAAAGGGTAGGTATAACCCCATGTCTTTTGCCCTCCAATACAAATAGAACAAGTGCTTGTTGCCACCATAATCATACACCGAATCACCCTTCTCAAGCCTCACCACCTCCTATGCGTCAATGTTTTAGTTGACCTTCTAACAAACCTTACACCACTAATCTTCCATGTGTACATAATCAACCTTAATAACAATCCCATTGCCCTCTTTGGTCGGTAGCAGTAGCCCAATCTCAACATCTTTCTCTTCAAGATCGTACCTGCATTGAAGCTTCCCCTCTACAACTACTCTCTTCATCACTCGTGTATAGCTCGTATCTACACTGCCGATCCCAACTGTTGTTGTTTGTTGGGGAGAAGTAGGGACAAGATCATACCTACAATCCTTATTAGCAAAGGCCTTACCTACAAACCTATTCCTTGGTGATGTTTGTTGTTAATTAGCCATATTTGAAATTTTCATAGAATAAAGGAATGGAAAGGAAAAGAAAACATGAGAATCTTAAAGAAACACTTTGACAAAGTAGCGAGTGCAAGTGAGGAATGAATTGACCTTCAAGTCCCATATATGGATTGTCAAGGCCATACAAAGCATCACTTCATTAATAACCATAGCAGACAACCATGTATCGCCACTAGAGGATCAAAAGCTAGGGTTCGTTTGATGGGTAGATTGCCAACTAGACATCCATATGCATTTCATTAATGGTGCATACCTTATGAAGGCCTTAGGCACCTGAATAGTCACATCTAGTTGAAAATAAATAGTGACCAAGTCCTCGAGCACACCTAAAGAGCTCGACAGCTTAGAGTTGTTAGAGTTTAGGCACCCGCCCCATGAGCTTGGAACAAATTTACCGATGCTCAGTTACGACTCGAGCACCCTTCATGCTATTGCAAGCACACCAGGAATACGACATGATTCTACAAGGAGTAAGTACGAGATTATGAGCTCTCAACAAAAAATAATAATAATAATAATAATAAGAAATAAGGAAAAAATAAAGAAAGGAAGAGAAAAGAAAGAAAGAAAGAAAAAAAAAAAAAGAAGAAGAATGAGCCCCGGGCATGTAATAAGACTTCACTTCATTAATGATGTAGGAATGATTATAAGGCTTAGAGCCAACATACTAGCTTCAAGTACAAGTCAACAAAGGAAAAGAAATACAGGTACATCAAAGGTAGCACAAAGCCTTCCTAGTCTAATGCTCGGTGACGACATCCATTTTCACCTCAAAACTTCAACTCAACTGTATAAAGGAGATCCTTACCTTACCCAATTTGCACACTACTCTGATTCAACTGTACAATGAGACCTCCTACCTAGGCCAGCTAATTCGTAGTGATAGTTTGCCCAAGGGAACCCTGACTGGACCCAACTACTCGAGCTGATGGCCATAATCTCCTTAAAACTCGCCAACAACGCTCTTCTACTGCCATAGTCACCGCTACGCTTAGATTCCCTCTTTTTTAGCATAACATGGCGATGGACCCTTCCTACATTAAGCCCAACTACCATCTCGATATCAACATCTTTGATAAGGACCTCCACAACTCATCAAAACAGCTAGGAAGCACCCTATTTATTAGGAGGACTCAACCAAGAATCAACCCAACCCCCCCTCCAAAGAAGACTTGAGTCTAATGGAAGCTAATAGAGCACTCAATGGTGCATATAGTGACTACAATTGAACAAGCATAAGAGAGCACGCAAACTTATGTATACTACCATGTTCTCGAGGTCTAAGACTTCCCCAAGAGTTAAGGAGCCAATTCAGGCCGAGCACACCTATGTTATAAGGGAATCCCTTCTTAGGGCTAGAAACACCATAGACAGCAAGCAAAACCTGAGCATCTATTGCGAGAACCTGAGCATCCATGGTATCGATGCCACAATGATTGGAGGATGAACACCTAAGCACTTTACGAAGAGCCAAAGGGTCCATGTATACCCATCAATCGGTACTCAAGGGCTACTTCTAAACATCAAGCAATCTACTACATCCTTAAATCAATACTCAAAGAGCCTGCTATGAGGGCATAGCCTAAGTTTATACACTCTCTCAATTAGTATAATCTTCTTAGAATCACTCATTTGCACAAGCCTTATAGAGACAAAGGAGGCTTTGTCATACTCTCAAAATATCAAAGGGATTAATAAGAAAATGCAATTTTGAAATGGGAATGAAGAAGATAATTCCCTTATCAAGCCCTTATATAGCCAATAAGAAAGGGATCTAATCTATCTACGTATTGTTACAAACTTATCTGATGGTTGGGTAAAGTGGCAGTTAATGCCCTCATTAATCCACTCTTTAATCCCTAACCGCAACACTTCATAAGGCACATTAATGGTTACACGTACGACCTGTTCCCCTAGGCACCATTACTATGCTTAGAAAAGACAACATCGAAAAAGGCTAACTACAGTAGTCATGTCAACAGTCGCATCTAGAAGGTCATCCACATTACTTTTTCAAGCATCCTAAGTCACTTGTATCCATTCTTCGCTATGCATCTGATAGGAGCTTCAACCTCTTAAGCCTAGGTCTCTTGTACCTTCCTTACCACTAAAACACCAAGGAAAGTGAAGGGGCAGGTGTTGATGATCGGCCTTCAACTCGGGGTTTTAGAGGCCCAAACCTACCAAAAAGCTCAACCAGCATGTCACCTCTCCAGCTTAGATGAAGAATAGTTCAGCTCACTCTCGAGCCTTACCTACCCTACTTAGGTCTTACCTCAAGCACCCCGAGATTCCTCTCTTAGAGAACATTTATCCCCACTATCCAACCACAGGAGAGGAGCCCGCTTCCCTTTGAGAGCACAGTCTTTGATCGCTAGCTAATGCAACCAGGCTTGCCTTCTTCATCTTGTAACTTCTCTCTCATCATCAAACATTGAACGATCACTTGACGTACAATCTATAGCTTAGCCACCAGGCTAAGGCGGTACTCTCTATTGATGTGATAGGCCCACCCGCAAGTCTCTACCAACTAACAAAAAGAGTAGAAGTCTTTTCTCGTACTAACAGCGCCACCTTCTCAGATTTTATACCAACCAATCTTGTTGTACAACATATCCGAGCAGGTTAAATCCCTTGACTTATAAATAAGATTAAGGCTACTAGGTAAGGGATCTAATGGACACTCTTGAGAACTCTCTTATTTACTAAAACCCTAATACTCTTTTTGCTAACTTGAGTGTTTGAAAGCCTTCACTAGCTACACTACAAGAGGCTTTTGCAAGTCCATTACCTTATATGGTTATCAAACCATCAAGAGTTCACTCAGGAATCATACACATGATATCTACCATCACCACTTTTTATATAATACTTTTTAAATTTTCTTATACTATTTACTTCTCAAATCTCATTATTTAACTTTATTATAATTTATAATATGAACAACTAGTTCTTTTTTATTTTTTCTCATAAAAATTTATATCTAATCCTATATAAACAAAATATGATAAAAAATAATTGTATTATCTTATCCTTCTTATATGGTACTATTTAATTTTTCTATATTATTTAGTTCTGTTAAGAAAACAGCTCCATGGTAGACATTATCTGATAGAATTATGCTAAGGTTGTTGAAGGTCCTGTGTAGCGTTTCCCATGTGTCTTTTTCTTTTGCCATTTGTCAAAAGAAAACCAAGTGGTTCTCAAAATTTTGTGAAGCGTCCTTTTCGTGGAAACAGATACATGTGACGACCGATGAGTAACACCACCGGCCACGAAGGTTCATAAACTTGACGTGACCCATGAGACCTGTTAATCGGCAGTGCCATCATCGTAAAACAGGGGTAAGGAGCAGTTGCGGACGAGGCAAGCTGTCCATTGGATCATTATTCATTAACAACTGTTTTCCAAATCTCTAAATTAGCCAGTGCCTCGCCAAGGAGAAATTGATATGACTGAATTGCCTTTCCATTCTAAATTTTAAAAAATCACGTTTTATCAGTTTGAAATTTCTTAGAAAGCCTGTTCACATAAATTTTAAAAATTCTTTAAAAATATTTCCCTTTCTCAGTGAAATTACATATTCCTTAAAAATAGATTTTTAAGCTTTCACCCTATGTTTAGGATGATGGAAAGGGGTAAAAGCAATAAAGGGAAAGAAATAAAAAGGAAATGTTCTAATTTCGTAATTTGGTTTAGGAGGAGTAAGCCGAGAGATGAGGAAAATGAAGGGATTCGTTTCCATAGGTTTAGCTAGACCTATGTATGGCCAGTAATATATAATATGCTATATATAAAATATATAATATATTATAGTATATAATTATGACAACAAAATTTATATTTTCGTTCGATAATTGAATTTCAATCTAAAAAATTATATTTTGTAATGCACAATTATAATTTATAATTACATTGTAATTTATTTTTTCTGTTTTAACAATATAATACAAAATCCAAATGAGAAATCTTCCTGTTTTGTAATTTGTGTCTCTTTGGCCATTTTTATTCAACATTATATTATAACATCATACTTACGCATTTCAAATGAATTATTTCAAAATAAAAATAATTAAATAGAAAATAAAATTTTCTATTCACGAGTGTTAATTGTTGATGTAGATAAATCAACTAAGGATAGTAAAGGATGAGTCGAGCTCAAATGAGCTAAATAAGGGTCTTAAGGTCGGTTGGGTTGCACCAGTTCTTTTCTGCTCTATATCTACAAAGAGCATCTTGAGGGTATGACCGAGGGGCTCTCTAACACTTAAGTCAGTAAGGAGAACAAAGAAAGAGAGAATGAGGTGGCCGAGCATTGAGACCCTTATGGGTAATGCTTGTCAAGTGTATATATTTATAAGATAGAGAGGATCCGATCATTTACCTAATGGCCTCCTACACTATTTATAATATAAGAGAGGTATGACTACTTAGACACAAAGAGGATTAGGGTTCGCTCTTATTAGCAGTTGGCAAGCGACACAAGTCATAAAGATGATGGGGCAACCTTGAAGGGTGGTTGGCTATGATCATACTAGCAGCTACGTTTGTGATTCGAAAGTCTTACATTTTTAAGGGCTATTAGGTGCATCAATTGTTCTACGAATGTTAGATGGCAATTAACAAGATACAATTGGGTGCTGGTGCTAAAGACAAAAAAGGAGTGAGAACGTTGGGGGGCCTGCGAGCACTTGGCTAAAGATAAGCCAGGTCTTGGGAGCTCACAGGAATGTCCTCGCTTAGGCTTAAGGGAACGTCCTTGCTTGCTGTACTCGAGCCAAATGAGTATGGCATAACGTGTTAGGTACTTTAGGGTAAGCCCGCTTGGATGGGTCACCAGGGTAGTTGCAAAGAGGGCATCTAAGTAGGTTACAATACTTGAAGGAAAAGGAGTGTTCATCCATGAGCTCATCGATGGGCTCTTAGGGACTAACCTATGAATCGGGCCTCGAGCCAAGCGAGAATTAAGTGTCAATAATAAGTAATGAATATTAAATTTTAAATTTGATTGGAAAAAAAAATAGATGAGTAGTTCTTAAATTATCTATAATATTGAAGGGAAATTAAAAAATAAATAAAAAGAACTTACGATTCAGTGACCCTTAAACCTCAAGGGTTAAGTTCAATACATTCCCTTAGTTGCTAGCCCATGAACTAATGATTCAATAACAGTTCTAGGACGAGTCGGTGCACTCTCTTGCTAACCCATGAACAAATGTTTTAGCACCGTTTCCAGGACGAGTGAAACCAATGTACATGTCTAAGCCTGACTTGTTTTCTTTTAACTCCAAAATGGAGAGAAATAATAAGGAAGGCTCAGAGGAAAAAATTGTAATTACCAATGTCTTTACATTTCCTTGTTATTATTATTATTTTTAATGGGTTTATTGGTACTTTTATATTACATCTATTTTGTCTTTAATAATGATTGAATTTCTTCCTAATTTCCTTCTCTTCATTTTTCAAATATATTGGAATAAATTCATTACATCCACAATTCCTTCCACCCATATTATTTTCTTCTCTATTCATTCCCTCATCCCAATCATACGTTAAAGTTTTGGGTTCACATTTACCTATACATTTGAAACAACTACACCCAAAAACTATTGTTATTTGTGGTCCTGGTTGAATATTTCGGGTAATTTGGAATTAAAAAATTATAAGAAAGTTAAAGTTGTGTTTTGAAAGTTGAAGGGTTTATTTATATTTTATCAATTTGCCAATGAATACTTTTCGCTCCTGTTGATTAGGAAGAAAAATTAAAAAACTTTTATAAAGGTCAATTTCTATTCAATGATTTGATTGATGCTTTAAAATTATAGATTATTTGATTAATTACAGGTAACAAGATCGGATCTTCACTAAAATATACGAAAAGAACTTTCTTTCAGATTGGGGAAAGAACTCTTTTTCTTTGTCCTTTTAGAAGATAAAAAGGGGCGAAACAACCAACCTTGATATTGGAAAATCGAAAAGATTCTTCCGGCGTATGATTTTTGGGGCCAACAAAATTTATAGGAATAAGATGAAGCTCAGGCAAATGGTTATTTTTTCTTTCAAGCCTCTTTCAATTCTTCATACGACATAAAAGGACCGTTACCAAGAATAGAATTACACATACATTTGTCCATAGCATGTGATGCTCTGTACCGGATGTCGAAGATGACATTTTTTTTTTCTTTTTTTGTCCGCTAACTCTATATTTGCAGGAAATAGATCCTTTGAAAAAGTACAAAAGCTAGAATTCACAACTCTAATTTGAATTGGGCGAAGAGCTGAGTGACTCTCTTCCCTAGAAGTTGATTCTATGTTCTCACCTTAATCTAACCGACTTAGACGTCGAAATGGTCCCACTCAACTGACGTCTGCTTTCCATGCAGGCCAAGCATGCTCTAGCGACCCGTGAAAGCTTCCTGGGCAAAGCACAAGATGCCCACAACGAGAACAAACCACCAACAGACTCTCTTATAGTTTCTCATTATTCCTTAGTAATAGGTATTTTGTCATAGCAGCATATTTAATTGAGCAAAATCAACATGAGGTTATCTCGTAATCCTCCCTGTAAAGGTGGGCACTTTGAATTGTAAAATGAAAATCTAAAACAAGCCAAATTGAATTGAGCTTTTGGTCTTAGTCCATCTATCTATTTATAGATATATATTATAATTATCTACATTGTCATATATACATAAAATATAGATAGAACAACCATTGTTATATTAATTATTATATATATATTTATATATACATAAAAATTTATTATTATTGTCAATTACTTATGACAAACACAGGTAAAAGAAATTATTGCAACTTGTATAACATTTGTAATATCATATAGTATTATCATACATCAGTATGTATATGTATAACTTGTATATTAATAGTACAACATATGGTCTATAAAAATATAGATAACATATCATACATCGTATGCATCTGAATTATCTTTTAATTATCTTGTTTCTATTCAAATTGAAACCACGTGAAATTTCTGTTTGATTTCATTTTTGAAATTTTGTTTCATTTGGTTTTAATTTAGAATTTTAGGAATTTGAAATTTGATTTGGCTCGAAGAACTTTCAATCCCCATTCTCTATATTTTTGGTACATCAAGCATAATTTGTCAATATATAACTTAATATTAGGTCTCAAAAAACATGCGAAAAAACCAGCAAAAAGTACATTGATATGAGAAAGTATAAAAAATTGATAGCTACAAACGTACAATCAAAAAGTATATAATGTTACTAGAAAAAGTAAAAAAAAAAAAAAAAAAGAAACACACCGTGAAATTTTTATAGAACTTATTTTTTTAACTCGCTAGAAAGCGATTTATACTAATACGAATTAGTTTATTTTCATATACTAACAAATGGATAACATAGAGAGTAGAATTCCGAATAAGAATTACACCTGCTCCCCTGACAACACCTTGAATGAGGAATAGATGCGAAATTCGTATTCGTATCTTTTTTGTTTTTGCCGCTTCGTTAATCGACGCGGATGTCTATGTCTACACATACCTTTATTGATCGGCAGATATAGGACATGAAAATTTATTAAATTTAGCTTACATAGAAACACTCCACTGCACCCTCTGCTCCATGTAACGATTTAAAATCTAAGAAAGGGACCTAAAAAGGAGCACCGGTTTGGAATTTTTGGCGAAACTTCCTTAACCGTGAGACAAATAATCGACAGAGACACGTTGCATTCCTTTAATTTTTTATCTCTTAATTTCTTTCAATTATAAATTAATAATTTAAAATTTTAAAATATTCGATAGTATTATTATGATATCATCTTATTTCTCATAATTTTAATAACTGATTATACATGATGATATTTTTAAAAAATAAATTAAAAAAATTGAAATAAAATGAATTGGGATAATCTATTTTTTAGATTTTCTAATTGCTCTTCCAAAAACTCTGGTAGGATATGATTCAATTTAAGCAATTACGCATAGGTCACGTTATGTGCATAGTTCTTACCGGTAAGGACCAGCTAGTGTTTGAAAAAGTTGGCGAAATTGTACGCGCAAGAAATAATTAGACTTCACAGTGTATAGCTTAGTATTGTGTCAAAGGACTCTCTTGATTTACATCAATATCTAGGAAAGCTTGGTTAAACTATTATGTACAAGACTACTTCATTATAGCTTACCATTTGTAGAGTGATGGTTAATGTAAGAGGATGATTCAAACTTCCAAATATATATTGAGAGCTTATGCATTAAATTTACCTGGTGAATGCATGTATACTGACCTTCAATTAAATTTGCTTACAATTACAATATGGTTATCAATGTACTATCTAGATGGCTCTATATGAGGTTTTACATGAAAAGAAATGTTGAGCTCCAGTGAATTTGGAATTAAAGAGCAGATGATATTTGCACCTGAGGTGATTTTTCAAATCAACAAAAAAAGGTAGAGATTTTTTGACAAAAGATAAAAGAAACTTAATATTGATATAAAAGTTGGGTAAGGTTCAAGAAAATACTCTTGGAATTTACCATGGACAATCATATATATATATGAAAAACTAATCATTTTAAAGGATTAAGATGTATGGTACGAAAGGACAACTAAGCCTCAAATTCATCAAACTATCTTAACACGTTTCAAATGTAGATGGTGAGAAAATTGTAAAGGATCCCAATACCACTACGAATTTGACAGCGATAAGATTACAGGAGTACTTCACTATTGAAGAAAAGTCTACAAGATATTTGGACTGAGGAGTTAAAAAGCAAAGATTTGGAATATATCAAAATACGTTAGGGTAATATTTAGGAACAAAGGATTATGACAGAAGGGATCGTAAGAGATTTTAAGGGGAAATGGTTAGTGGTTTTTACCTATCAATCGGGTAAAATAGATATTGTAGCAGCAAAAATCTAGGCAACTTATTGGGGTGTTTCCTTTTTCGAAATATAGAGATAGAAATTGATTTGAAAATGGCAAAACAGTTAATTCATACAATTGATCATTGTAAATTGAAATATAAACATGTCATAGCAATTTCTGGGGAAAATTAAGCAAACCAAGTGGCAGTTTTGCGTATTCACAGTTGAATCCTTATTATATCTTTAAAGAAATGTCTTCTGATAATCTGAAAAAAAAAAAAAAAAAAAACTTTTGTATCAATATATGCTATGATATGAAAGTGTTAGACACAAGAAAAGTTAAAAGGATCAAACCTTTAAGTTTAGCATTCTATGTCTGTAGTTAAGCCATGCTAGGGCATATTTTGATTGTTAAATACATGGTGATCATATGTTTTTATTTTATTATTATGATATTCCAAATTATCGGAAATAAAAAAATAAGGATTATGACGGAAAAAGGATGCAACCCTTGGTTATTCTAATACAGGTAACTTAACAAGATTCAATTGATAACAAATTTTTTTAATATCTCATCCTTATTATTCAATAGTTATAGCTAGGTGAAATTTTCAAAATAAAATTATTCTTAAGAAAAATAGATCACAAACTCCCAAAATAAAAATTTCATTCAGGACAGTGATACGAGAATTTGAGTTAACAAAAAATCACTGATTGACAAGGAATCGAAAGTTAAACAAACCATCCCAAACTTTTATTTAAAAAATAATTCACTTTGTGCTCATAAAGTTAACCCTATAGCTTGAATCCTAATTCTATTTACGGAAAGATATAAGAATTCTACTTACGGATAGACCATCTATTGGTGACTCAAAGAGAGGTTTTTGATGTATACCATTAGATTAATTCATGAATTAACTTCTCTTTAAATATTCATTTATAAAATTCTTAATTGAAATTTCATAAATCACGTGCCTAAAAAGCGAAGCCGCGGGAAACGTGAAAGGCTTGGAGTCATTGTGGGACCCAAGCAATTATGGTCTTCTCCCTATCTTCACGTGATGGAATTGCTTTTTACCTAACACCGGTTAGCATTTAAATTGGGGTTCCTCCTGCCAGAGTTTTCTCTTGTTGCCAAATTGACCAACCTGTCCTTTTGTTCTTCCCAAAATATCTCTTCTGCCGATAAACACGAGACTGTATTCTTTTTAGGATTAACATTTATTATGTAGAGAAAATGTATTTTGTCAAGCCAAAAAGGCAAATCCGTACATTAACCTCTGTATAGATTTATAAAGTTTGTTCAGATGAATTAGTAAATAACTCTTAAAATTATAAATAATTCTAGTAAATTTTATGGCTGGTTCAAAAATACTGTTCAGACTTATCAAAGTTAACTCTAGTGTACCATAAACTTTAATTGTGATGCATTTTTTTAAGCTAAAATGGCAAATATATTTTAGTCTTATTAATTAATTAAAGTTTAAAGGATTTTAGAGTATATTTATAAATTCATAACATATATACTACAGAAGTAAAAAATTTAAGAATTATTTACAATTTTCTCTAATTTATTTATTTTTAATTTTATTGCTCTCCTTAACAAGTTCACTAAGAGCATCTGCATCGCTGGTTTCTCTTTGCGAAGCCCACAGCAAAGAAACGCACGGTGCGATTTCTTCAGCAATGAGAGTGATTGAGATTGTGTTACTTGGCCTCTTCCGTTTCTTATCGGAGCTGTCTTTTATGTATTTATTTTTATTTCTTTGAATTTTTATTGGTCAAAAGATAGTAATAGAACCTACAAAAATTATAAAAAAAATTTTAAGAAACTTTAGTAAAGTAACTCTAAAACATTACTATTACAAGAATTCCAAATCCTTATCTAAACTTTAATATTCTTGTCGAATTTATAAACAGATAATAAAAAATTAAGTCTTATTCTGCAAAGTAATAAAGAAGGTCATCTTTATTTATTGATCTTTTACTCATACTCATTAAATTGGGAGTATTGATCCAATTCATAAAAACAATTATGTTTCATAATTCCGTAATCTAATTTTTCAATTAAAGAGAGTTACTTAAAAAATAAGTTTTTTAATATGTTAATATAATATCTACAATCACGCATGTATTGTAATGAATGGATATGTTTTAACGACATTTCCACGGGAAAGTGCCAGAGCAATGTGTTCGGCGATGGATGGCTTGACTTGGCAAGTCCGTGTCGTACATACCACATTTAATGTTGGAAGGAAATTAGGTAATATTCTATTAGCATCACTTATTGTTTGTGTGGAAATAAGATTCTCGTGCTATATTTATTATTAAGAATTAAATCACTAGAAATATTTAAATTTTTATATTTTAATATTTAAAATTTAAAATTATTTATTTTGATATCCAACATTTTATAGAAAATAAATTAATATCCTATTATAATAGTCATTACAAAGAATACTAATTTATTTCATTTTGAAAGTTAAAATATCAAAATGAAATAAAAATAAAATAAAATAAAAGTTGATGTAGTTATATTATTATACTATTATTTTATAATAATAACTATTATAATAAAGATATTAATTTGTCTCTTTTAAAAAATTAAGATACTAAATAAATGAGTTTAAAGTTTATGTACTATAATAAAAAAAAAATATGAAAGTTCGGATAGTCATACTAATTTTATCCCTTTATTCCTTGTTGAAACATATTTTAGAACTTATTGGTCGTTTGCTTAAAGTTATAATTTTTCAAACCTTTTTTATTTTCACTTTGTTGGAAATAGATATTACATAAGAAAAGTTGGAACTTTTTACTCCCTCTACACAATCAGTAAAACGTTCAAATATTATTACCATTATACTCTCATTTAAAAGACTAAATGAGTTTTGGTTATTTTCCAAAATGATTAAATAAGAGCAAACTAAAAATTTTATTTGTATGCCCAACTTGATATTACAATTAATAAAGTGAATAAAATACCAAAATGAATATTGCTCACAATAAACAATTACATGAAGTAAACATTAAAATAGAAATTCTTAACCTGTTCTCAATAATAATCAATCCAAGGCATGACTTTTCAATTTTCTATATATACTATAATTTCCAAGTAAACAGCAGTGTTTTGAGAAAAAAAGATGGAAAAAAAAAATGACATATCTTTGGTTTGGTTAAGTTTGGTTTGAGTACTCTGAAAACCAAAATGTTCACTTTGGTTGAAAATATTGTCAAAATTGCATTAAATCAAACCATACCCAATGCATAACATCTATTAAAAATCTTGGGAAGATTAAAAAAAAAAAAAAATACGCACACTTATCTAAAAATTCTGAGTTCGATAACTTTTACATTGGTGGCATTTTTTTACTTAAGCATTTTTTTAGTAAGAAATTAAATCATATTTTTCTATTTTTGTTCATTAATTCTTTTTTTTTTCAATTAAAAGTATTTCAAATGATATATATGAGGTTTATAGTCAAATATAATATTTTTGGGATAATATAAACAAGTAATTTTTTTTATTTGTTCAATTTTTTTTTTTTGAAAAAAAAAAAACTACAACCATTCATTCAACTAAAACAAACAAAGTTCATTAAAAAAAAATACATATACATCTAAGACGAGGGACCAAAATTCCCAAAATCAATCTGGTTTGCAAGCAAAAATGCACAACCGGATTGGGTAACTCCTCATAAAATTACACATTAATTCCATACCACTTGGTCAAGTTTACTCGATTCTAAAGTAGACTTTGGCTTTAGCCACCCAATAACACATTTAGGGATTTTGATTGTTGCTTCATGTGTTTGGGTTAAATGCCTCCTTGATATTTGTTCCCATGCCATATTTATGTCTTTATTTAGTGATAGTTCAAAATGAATTAGACTAAAGTTAGAAGGGATTGAGACGAGATCAATTTCATGGGTTATTCCAATTTTAATCCATTTTAATGTTTTTTTTTGTTTATTATTATTGTGGCTATTATTGTTGTTATTTTTTTTTTTAACAATAGTAGCAGTGCTAGTAAATGACATGTTTATTTGGAAATATGATAAGTCATAAGATATTGTCCGCGAAAACCATATGTCTAAATAAAGTTTCAAGAACTAAACCTATCCTCTCTATTTTTAATTATTGTTCAATATATTATTGATAATTGTTATTTTGTTGATTTTTTATAATACTTTTACCAAAGTTATTATAAAATAATTATTTATTTGTTTCACTTTAAAAATTTAAAGTACTTAAAAGAAAATTGATGTATGATCCACGAAAATTTTAAATAAGTTTGGACACCATAAGTATACTGAATCAATCAAGTAATAAAAGGTGAGTAAAGTATCATTCCGATGAAGATTAAATCAAGTACTACATTAATACCAATTCCATTATTATCCAAGCACTTGAAAAATCAATAAATAAAACTAAACTAAATTATCAAAATTATTTATGACAAACGAAATGGAATAAAACAATCACAAAGAAAAATTTAACTAATTCAATCAATAATGAAGTAGGAATATTGAACTCACCATAATATACTAATTGCAATGTAACTGAATTATAATTATAATTATAATTATAATTAGCTACTTAGCTATTCTTGTAAATTTACTAAAGTACTTTATTTCCCTTTCGAGTCTTAACATTCTTTTATAAGTTAACAATCCATATCATCTCTTGAATCATCAAATTATTAATCAACCAAATTAAATTCCTAGATTTCTCTACCTAAATTAACATGATTAAAAATTACAATCAGTTCTCCTCCGATAAATAATTGACTAGTACCTTAAATTAATTTCTCCTAAATTCCTTTAGTCAAAAATTAAAATGAACATTGTAATAAGCTCAAAATTAAAATTCAATTTATTCAAATATAGTTATAATATTTCGAGTTCACTAACTTAATTAAACATGAATCTTGATAATCCATCAAATATGTTTCCAATTCAAGAACATATTTTATAATCCTATACTTTGAGCCCTAAACACAATATCATAGTAGCATCGATATCTAAATAAGAATAAAGTATCTGACTATATTATAATAAAATCACAAAAACAAATAGCAATTAGGCATCATCAATTTCTCACATAAAATAATTTAGTATATGATTGAATGAAAAAAACACACACAATAAAATAGAAAAATATCATGAAAATAATTATAATAAATAAACAGATGTTTCTAAAATAAAATATGTACAAAACGATCCAAAAAAATGGAATAAAACTGAAGTCTCGACGCAAGTTGAATCCGTTACCGTCTTCGTAAAACCTAGTTGGTCTCTTCACGGGGCCACGAAAAATTTCCTCTTCGTGCTCGGGTCCTCCGAATGAATATTTTTAATGATGCGGCATCCGAATTAATAGAAAAGATATTGTCCCTTCGTCCCCGAATGAATTTAATTCCACGTGCTGACTTTAAATTTCTCCTCTCAACCTCTTCATGGCCCTCTTCGATTATCTCGGCTCGTGCCTCTTGAAATTCGTCCATGTCCGTTCGCCATGGTGCGCCTCCTTATAATGAAAATGCAAAACATTTGGAAGTGTATTTCTGTTTCTTCCCAAACGTCATGCCCATTTTAAGATGTACAACAACTATCCATTGGGCCCCACGTTCTCATGAATATCACCATTGAAAGAGCACATTCAAAGCTCCAACGTGAATGTCCAAAAGAAAAGTAAAAGACAAACGTATGAATATTTCCATGTTCCCGGGTGTCACTTGCTCTTCCCAATGTGGAAATCGGTTTGATGTTTGAGGGTACGGCGATCCATTGTCCAATGTACTTTATGCGTCCAGGTTGAATTGCAAAATCAATTTGCCTTGCTTGGTCTTTCACTTGTCCAAGTGATCAAATCCATGCGAGCTCGATTCCTATTTCGCTTCTTCTATATTTTCAAACTTGTGATAAAATGTGTATATATTTTCCGACTCCACGTATTTTTCTTATCCCAAGTATAAAAAGATATATGTCAAAATAGTATAAATCAAGATAAAAGTATATTTTAAGCTCGATTATTAATCTATTTTCATCATTTTATTATATTAACCCTTCTTGTGTGTAACTTATTAACTTATATGATAATAAATCCATGAAAGTGTTACAAACCACACACAATTTATAGAATTCAATATTGAAAAAGTATGAAAAATATACTCTTATCAATTTACTTCTATTATTTTACTACTATCATAATATGATAATTACAATTATAATAGAAATATTAATTGGTCTCATTTAAAATGTTAAGATATTAAAATGAATAAATTTAAAATTTAGATGCTAAAATTAATATATATATATATATATATAAAAGTCAAGGTGCTTCTATGGGTTTTAACCCATTATTCAAATGATAAAAGGTAAAACATTTGTTACCAAACTTCACACAAATGTGGCCTTACACTAGAAGTTACATGTAGCATACTCTTGTTCATGGCAAAGTAGTTGTACTTTATGATGAATATTAGCATCATGTTGTTAGGCATATGGAGCCTTTATGACCAAGGAGAAACATTATATACTGGTTTTATGAAGGTACATACATACAAATCTCACACTACATCGAACTAAAAACATTATGATTTCTCAAGATATATATCATCTACTCAGTCCATATCTTTCAAATATAGGATTCTTTCTTTTTGTCCATCTAACTTACACTTTTATCCAACACATGGACACAAATCCTTTTATGCCTTAGGTATCTTTTAGTCATAATAGCCTACCATATAGACCATAGTAAGCGTAGGTTATACAATTTGAATCAAAATCAAGACATATGCTAAGAGTGTGAACAATGAGAACTTACTCTAAGTGTATCAACTACCAAAAATAGAAATCATAAAATGCATATGTGCAAATATATGTATCCATTAATTCCCTAGTTGGAGATGGTATATCCTAGGCAATTCGATGAGATATAAGTGAATTGAAAGTCCACAACCATGTCAATATCCAATTTAGTCTAAGCTATTATAATAAACCAAGCAAGTGATCGAATTTGTGATAAGTTCATACATGAATTAATTAAAGATATTAAGATGGAGGGATATAATCATGTAAATAGGTTCTAAAATGGTGTCATTGAGGAAATATTTTTGGGAACATCAGATGTTAGGAGAACGAATCCAAATCTTCAAAGATTCTATACCTAGGCATAGCATAACCATCACAAATCGATTTAGAGGACCACATAAGATAACCAAAAGTTTTGGATTAGGTGCGTCGATTAATTTAATTTGGAATTAAAATTAATAAGATAACCAAAATTTTTAGATTGGATGCATTGATTAATTTAACTTATAATTAAAATTAGTTGAAAAATCAAGATACTTCGAATAAATTGATTGATTATGTTTCTTAAGTTAGAATTAATCGAAACTGGAAATATAATGAGTAGGATAAAGAATTAGACAAAAGAAAATTGGAAAAAGCCTACTTAAGCTTGGATGTTTAAGAATAATGTGACAACAAGACTTATTTTAATTAAGTCTTATGTTAAAGCATTTATAGCTTTTAGCGTATGAGGAAAAGCCCACAGGAGAAGAGCCATGTGTGTAGATGACACATATTCTTGGTTAGCTAGGAATGATAAAATATATACACCTTAGATGATGAATTTGCACTATCTATTCTTCTTATTCAATGTCTCACACTTCATATTCAAATTTAAGTGTGCGAGAAAACATAAATGCATTATATTGGCTAAATTGTAGTTCATTGTGCACAACCAAACCCCCCAACCCCCACAACAACACTTCAACCAAAAAAAAAAAAAAAAGTCCAATATGTATAGTAGCTCCTAATACCCTCCTTGCAACCTAAACACTAATCATGTACATAGGATTTATAACAGTTTCTTGATTGAAGTCTTTAATTTCCTTTGCTTGGATCTATCTTAATCACACTAAATTTAAGATATTGGTGCAAAGTTGGTAGTGTTGGAATGGTGTTCTTAAGGTAGATGTGGTGATTATAAGGAGGTAGCCAAAAGTTGAAGTAGTGGTTAAGGGTGTACAATATGGATCTAGTAGCTGGCATACAAACTTATATCATCCTAAGCTAATAGTAACCAATAGCATAAACTTATATCACCCTAAGTTAATGCTAAACCAAAGCTACAAAACATTGTAGTTAAGGTAAATCATTAAGCATCATTGCTTACATAGTTATTATGTTTATGTATTTGTTGATTCAACAGGTTAATCTTGTGTATATGTTGATACAACATGTTGTTACGATGCTTATATTTATTTTATGTTGTTACATAAATACTATTTGGTAAGTTTTTCCAATAGAGAACTTTGGAGTTAGAAGGAAAATTTTAAGGTTCAATGACTCTACATTTTCGAAAAATTTAAATATTATCAACAATTATTAGAGCTGGTACATGATCAAATAGTATGCATCCACACATCTCTTTGGTTAAATTAAGAAGCATTAATGATTCCTCATAAATAATGCATTAATAATAGATAAAATTCTATCATAATCACATTAAATGGATATCTACCTATATTAGTTTTTACTAGTATATGCTTTAACCTATATATTTTATTTTAAAAAACTATACTATATTATTTCATATAATATATCTTTAGTAAATGAAATAATATTTACGTAAGCATTGGTATTATAATATTATTTAAATATTGAGTATATAATATTCTTTTACAAATATAGATATATATATTATCTAATGTTTTAAATATAGCAAGGAGTAAATAACTTATTAATTATTACATGTTAATTAAAGTAAGGGAAAGGGTAAATGTCCATTATGCCCTTAACTAGCTTATGGATCCATGTCTTTATAATCTTGACTCCAATCAACATGTATGTGTTGGAATGGACTTTTGATGTAGTTTTTAATCACAATTCTTATCATACAACTTAAGAAATTTGGAAACATGATCGAGTTACTTCTAGGGGTCTTAAATATTAGCTTTTTGCACACTTATTAGAAAATTATGTATTTTGCATTATTAGGATCCAAATTTTATATTTAATTTAACAAAATTATATTTTGCCATCAAGCTACAGCAAAACTACAAAAATACTCCTATATCGCCAAATTTTACATTATAATACCCTATTTTTCTCAAGCTAATTTCTATTATAACTTCAAATCTTTTATATAAGGCCTTTGTCTTCTTCGTTGCATAATAGCCTCAACAATTATGTGAATTTCCATTTGAATCCTCGAGATTTCAAATTTTCTAAATATATCATAATTCCTTAATAAGATACATTCTACAATACTACAATAATATGTTGCATGAGCAAATTCATATGAGTTTCTATTTTTATTCATTAGTTATCCAATTAGTAACCATTTTAGTATCTTAGTTTTTTATTAAGTGTATTATGTGTTTTACTTGTGTGCTAAGTATGGATAGGAAAAATAAGGAGAATCCAGTAAAACCAAATCGAAAGACTCGATGTAATGCATCTCTGAGGTCGGGCACATAGAGAAGCACCACAACAAAGCAAACAAAAAATAAATAGGGAAAAAGTTAGCAAAGTTTAAGCAGCTACCAAATGAATATGACACACCACTCGATCCTACTCGACTTAAAGGGTCATTCACCATTGCTCCCTACTAAAGGGAATAGATAAGAGTTAAATGATAATAAGAACACTAAGGTTACTCAATGTGAATAATTTTATATTGATTAGTTGCTTGTCTACATACAAGAAAGTGGGGGTTTATTTACCTATCATTTAGGATTACTTTACATGTATGAAAAGACTAAAGGATATTCTACAGTTAGGTTACATAAAACATACTAAAAGGGGTAAAAAAGATAAAGAATATTCAGTATGAAAAAAAAAAAGAATTATTCTGGAATATTATGTTAGAAGACACATGTCGCTTGGTGATAGAAGGGGAGAAATATGATACAACATAGGCGGAAGCAGAGTAATGTTTACATTCAGGGGTAGACTTAATCTAAATCAAGTCAAGAGTTAATCAGTCTAGAAAAGAAGTCAATTGAATTAGAGTCAAATGCCTGTGGTCGGTTGGGGAGCTCGACTCGACTAGTCCTAAACAGTTTTCTAGAATAAGATTTTGCTATTGGATAAGAGAATGTTTGACACATGTAAGGATCTAATAGACAGGTTGGCAGGAGATCGGTTCAGCATAGGAATCCCTGTCTTGACTTTGGTTTTGAGCTAGTATTCTCCACACCAGTCCTTATAGTTCTCTAGCTCGGCTGTGAATGATTGATCCAATGGCCTAATTCCTATCATCTAACTAGGGGTTAGAAAGATTTTCCCTCAAATTTGGGGGGGGAGGGGGGGGGGGGTTTGGCTTCTTTTGGGGCATACGCGGGGTCTTCTTCTACTGGTTGGTAAGGGATCAAATTGAAAACATTGAAAGTGGAAGAAACACCATAGTCACCGGTAACTCGATCTAGTAAGCGTTACGGTTGATCTTCTTTAAGATTTTGAATGGACCATCAACTCAAGGAGATAGTTTATTTTGTCCTAGATATAGGAATCGTTCTCAGCTGAGGTATATCCGTACCAAGTCTCCTTGGTGGAAAGACATAGTTCGGCGACCTTAACTACTAATTTCGTACTATCTCTTATTGAATTTGGAGATCTTCTTAGTTACAAACTGGTGTAGTTCATGCAGTTCTTGGACTCGGTCAACTTTAAATTAACTCTCTTCAACAGCTGCTAGAGCACTGATCATATCTAGGGGAATAGTAGGATTAAGGCCATAAACGACCTCGAATGAGGTTTTCCCAGTTGTGCTTGGACAGTTCGGTTATATGCGAAATCCACAACTGGTAGGCACATACCCCAATCTCTCAAGTTATTTCCCACAACAGCTTTGAGCAGGTTGCCTAGTGTCCTGTTTACCACTTCAATCTAACCATTAGTTTGATGGTGGCTATTAAAGCTGAATACAAGTTTAGTTCTTAGTCTTCTTCCAAGAGCCTTCCAAAAATAACTCAAAAATTTTGGATCCTTATTTGATACAATAATCTTTGGTACCCCATGTAGTCGGACAACCTCCTATAAAAACAAATCAACAATATATATAGCATCGTTAATTCGATGGCACAGAATGAAGTGCACCATCTTACGGAAGCAATTCATTATAACAAAGATAGAATTTTTGCCTTTGGATGTCTGAGGCAATCCTAGGATAAAGTTTATGCTGCGGTCAACTCAAGGTAAGGTTGGTGCTGACAGCGGCAAGTATTCTCCATGGGGTTCTCTCTTCCCCTTAGCTTACTTGCATACTTCACAACTACTAACTACCGTATAGACATTCTTGGCTAAACCTGGTCGGTAAAAGTTTTCCCTCAATAGATTAGCTATCTTAGTCTCCCCAAAGTGACTTAATAATCTACCACTATGAGCTTCCTTGATCAGTAGCTCATGCATGGAACAATTTGGTTTGCATAGCCTTCGATCCTTGAATAATCTTCTAATCAATAAGAACATAGATTCTTTAGCCCTTTCAATAACTCAAAGCTCTCTTCGACTCATCACTAAGGCATTCTTCTTACTTGCTCAGATGAATTGATTGTGGGTTTCATTTACTTAGGACGGGGTCAAGGGTTGCAATATAATCTTCTTTCTATCCTTAACAAAGGCATAGGTGTTCTTATACCCATTATGAGTAACACGTTGGTCGAACAACCAAGGTCGTCCAAGTGGTAGATGTAAAGCTCCCATAGGGATGACATTGCACACTACTTTATCCCTATACACACTCTTAACACTAAATGGTATGGTCACTTGTTCAGTCACGTGCAAAGTATCCTTATCATGAAGCCAATGTAGCTTCTAAGGTTGGCAAACCTAACCTCTATATAAAGGACTGTGCAACGACATTGGTATAACTTCCCCCATCCATAATGATCGTGCACAATTGGCCTTTAACGATAGATTTGATATGAAATAGATTCTCCCTCTAATCCTCCTCAAAGTTTAGCAAGGAACTCAGTACTTGTCTCAAGACTAGGGTCATTACTTCTCCCTGGTCGGCATAGACACAAGTCACCTGTTCCTCTTCGGCTTTGGGTTTTCTAGCATCTTCTTCTTTCTCGGCCTCACTCTCGTTAGTGATATCCACTACATTTCCTTGGAGTACCATAACACATCTGTTTAGACACTCAGTAGCCATATGTTCAAGCCTAAGCATTTAAAGCATTTCACCTCATTGGTCTTCCGCTTGAAGATCTACCCTTTTTCATATATCCTCAGGGTCGACTTAACCTCGAGTCAACCTGGCTGACCGGTTCGACCCTACTAGTTCGCTTGACTATCATTAAATCAATCCTTCCTATCCTTGACCCTGTATGGCCTCTTCGGCTCAATTTGAATAGGTCGGTACAGAACTAAGGATCAAGAGAATGTTGGCTCAGGTTGACTTGAAGCACTTTTCCTCTATTTTTCAACCCTCTATGCTATCTTTATGACCTCTTCTAAGGTATAAAACCTCTGTACCTCCACAATATGGCGAATTTCACATTGGAATCCGAAGATGAACCTTGACATGATGCACTCAAGTTCTTTTATGTTAGCCTGGATCATAAGCATCCGGAACTCTTTGACATAATCATTAACAAATCGGCTTTCTTGGTGAGGCTCCTACAACTTTGTAAACATATCTTACAGGTATGTCTTGGGTATAAATCTACCTCTCAACAACCTTTTCATCTCATCCTAAGTTTTAACACCTCGCCTTCCATCTCTTATTTTAGCTACACTCAGATTTTTCCACCATATAGTAGTATACCCAATAAACTTTAGTGCAACAAGTCAAACTTTGACAGCATCTATATTCCCATAACATTCAAACACTTTCTTAACGTTTTTTTTTTCCACTCCAAGTATTCATCTACATCTTCACTTCCACTGAAAGGCAGAATTTAAACCTTGAAATTATCTAACCCTTAAGGGACTCAACGTCCTCGTCCCTGCACTTGATAATAGTCAGCTCCTTCTTCTTCCTCCCTACATTCTTTAACATCCAATTCCCCATCATCTTCCTCAATCTCCACCAACTCCAGTCTTTGTCCAGTAGCTCAGTCTGCTACTCTTCCAGCTTGTTGTAGTTGAACTAGGTGATTGATTCAACTACCTTGTCTATGGTATCTCTTAGGGGTATTTTCTCGTGGGTTATGGTGCTGTACTCCATGGGGTTGTTGTCTATTAACTTGCATTACTATGACTAGACTCTCAACAAGGTTGGTCAGTCTGTTAAGTTTGTCATCAACCAACCTTGAGGTGTTATTACCATTATGACTATGACCAGATTTAGTACCACTACTCTAGTCACCAATAACTCCCTAAACACTCGAATCTAACATGTTGTAATACTTCTTGAATAGATTAATAACTCACGAACAACTTTAATACCCAATAATCACTCAAATAGAATAGTAGCAACTTGCTCCGTTTTCGCAATGAAAAATAAAGTAATAATGAAACTATACTTACTTACACTCAAACGCACTACAATAGCTACAAAGGCAATACGACAACCACTAATAGTAAAGTAAACTAAAACTTCATTGCAACTTTATATACTCCTTTTTGGAACAATACTCTGATACCAGCGAAGTTAATGCATCTCCGAGGTCAAACATACGAAAAAGCACCACAAAAAAGCAAACTAAAATCAAATAGGGAAAAAGTTAGTAAAGTCTGGGTAGCTACCGAATGGATATGACACACCACTCAATCCAACTTGGCCTACAATCCACCAGATATGACACACCAGTCCAAACTGAAGAGTCACTTGCCACTACTCCTTACTAAAGGGAATAAATAAGAGTTGAATAATAATGAGAATACTAAGGTTACTCAACGTGAATAATTCTATATTGATTAGTTGCTTTTCTACGTATAAGAAAGTAGAGGGTTTATATACTTATCCACTAGAGTTACTTTACATATATGAAAAAACTAAAGGGTATTATACAATTAAGTTACATAAAACATAGTAAAAGGGGTAAAACAGACAAAGAATATTGAGTACGGAAAAGAAAGAATCATTTTGAATATTATGTCAGAAGATACATGTCGCTTGGTGGCAGGAGGGGAGAAATATGATATAAGGTAAGCAAAAGTAGAATAACGTTTACAATCAAGAGGCAACTTGATCTGGATTGAGTTAGGAGCCAATTAGTTGACAAAAGAAGTCAGCTGAATCGGAGTCATATGCTTGTAGTCGATTGGGGAGCTTAGCTCAGCGAGTCCTGGACTGTATTCTAGAATAAGACTTTGCTGCTAGGTAGAAGATGTATGTCGCTTGGTGGCAGGAGGGGAGAAATATGATATAAGGTAAGCAAAAGTAGAATAACGTTTACAATCAAGAGGCAACTTGATCTGGATTGAGTTAGGAACCAATTAGTTGACAAAAGAAGTCAGCTGAATCGGAGTCATATGCTTGTAGTCGATTGGGGAGCTTAGCTCAGCGAGTCCTGGACTGTATTCTAGAATAAGACTTTGCTGCTAGGTAGAAGATGTAAGCCCTAAAGTTAATCCAAAAGACCGTATGATTGAACTTAAAGTACAAAGTTTAAGGCGATCGGTTAAAAGATCCGATCAAACCCGAATTATAAACTATGGAGAGAAATATTAGTAAAAATGACCCCGTAAACTTGAATTTAAGAAAATAAGTAATAAAATAGGAAACTACAAAATTTTCAAATTTTTAGTATAATAATTGTTAATTATCGAAAAAGCGAAAAGTGTAATCTAATAACTAATAAATTACTAGAGATATATTATATATATACTAAAAATCATAGAATGACCTAAATAATAATTAAGAATGTTCACATGTACCCCACATGTATTTACGTGTAGGTAAAAATACGCAAAATTTCTTAAATTGATCAAAAACTTAGTAAATAATTAAAGAAAATCATTAAATTAATTAAGAAAAGTCAAAAGGGTATGGAATGATGCAAATCTGGTCGTGGCAAGTCAGGAACAAAAGAAGAAAAATTATCAAATTAGAATTAAGCAACACAAAAGCCAAAAATCAAGGAAATGGGGTAATGTCATGTCTAATTAATGCATATTAATTACCAAAAATGTTTATAAATAGGAAAAAAATTCAGAGAACTCCTTTAGATAGTTAGGGATTAGAGAAAAATAGAAAGACCCGAAAATTCAAGAGAAAAACTAGAAAAAATAAAAAAAGAAAAGAAAAGCTGTGCAGTTAAGGCTAGTGAACCAAACCTATACACCACCACCATCTGGGATCGAGCCACCACCACCACCTCACGCCAAACCCACCGCCTGGACTAGCCGACCCACCTGGACCGGTGTTGGAAGGCCAAAAGTTATCGGATCGGGTGAGTCTCTAATTTGTTTCGATTTTGCATAATTTCTTGAAATTAGTTATTTTGCCTAGAAAATTATGAAACTTGTTATTTTGAGGTTTTATTGTGTGTAGATTTAGGGGAAAATAGTGATTTAGTTTAATTACCTCTGAAAATATAGGGTTCTTAACAAATTAAGCAAAACCGAGCATGATTAGAATTAGAAATAAATAGGCTTAGGAGTGTAGTTTGGAGCTCAAGATTTTTTTATAGAATGCCTAAGGGATATAGAACAGTGTTGTGAAGCCATTTTCTTAAAATTAATTTTTGAAAAATTTAAGTTAATTTTTAGCCCTAAAATGATGGAAAAATTAGGTAATTTTAGGTTAATTAGATGATTAAAACACTAATTACTGATTTAGATAGTAATTAGATATTTAGGGATGTTAATCTCTGATGTGGAAACATAATCTTAGCCTTTGGAGTATTAAGTACAAGTAATGAAGGCATTATGTGCTAATTATATAAAATTAAGAATATTATAAAAAAATTAGGTTTAATTAGATAATATAATAATAGAAATCAGAATATAATAAATCTGAGATAAAATTTAATTTTAAATAATTGTATAAAAAAGTGTAAAATTTTCTCACATTGGAAATAAATTCGGTACTCCAATTAAGATTAGCGTGTACCAAATAGTTTAGAATCCTAAATTTAGACCCAATGGGATATTAAAATACTCGAGCTTAATGTAATTAATTTCACATTAGGATTCAAACATATTTAATATTTAAAAATCAAAACTAGAATCTGATTTAGGAATTGAACCTTAAAATAAGATAGAATGAATCATTAATAAATAAAAGCTAAATCATAACTTAGAATGTGAATCATTAAAGTATAAGAACTAAAAAGACCTATTTGTATTATAGGATATCCACAGACAGATCGACTTATAATCGAGTAATCGGGCGACTAAGAAACTCTAAGTAAGTTAGGTTATTACTTACTGTATTAGAGTGCTATTTTATGGTACTCGGAGATTTAGGATTGTATATGGTTGTGATTGTAAGTAGTCTACGTATGTGTTTGATATATCTGAATGCGTATGGAATTTGTAATGTGAGTGATTTTGTGATTGATTGAATTGGTGTGAAATTGTTTGAACACCTTAAATGAAATTTAATATTATTCGACTCTAATAACCAAAAATGTCATGCATTACAACCCGTTAGGGGATCATAGGATTCTCCAACCAAATACCGACCCCTTCGAAAGGGATAGCGCAGGATTGCAAAATGGTCCCTTCTTCATCCTTAGTCAAACTAAGTGACAAGAGAGGAGGTCACGGCGAGGGTAAAGTCAATGGTTTGAAGGTAGTCGCGGGAGAAGCAAGGTCACCATTGTACAAGCCTAGGTTTGGTTATGAGCTGCTACATAACATGGAAACTCCTCAACCTGGATTAGAGAGGGTGAAATTTCTCTGATTTCACAACGGATCGGATTACGTTATGCGATGACACTTAATTGTTGCATTGCATGAAAATAATTGCTTGATAATCTTGTTTGTGTTTGTATGCATTCATGAGTCTCCAACTCAACTTACTGAGGTATAGTTGCTCATACCTCTATAGATCCTTTTGCAGGTCCTAATCTTTGAACACTTCAAGTATTATGCTGCCTTACAATTATCCAGAAGTTAGTCCTTTTGAAGCCAAGGGTGTGAGGAGCAATTTACTTAGTAGCGATGTGTAGAGAAAATGTCCTTTGTAGTTTGAGGATGAAAGATTGATAATTATTATATAAATTAGTGAACTGTTATGTATATGTAGAAATTTCCTGGGAAGTTCTGTGGACTTTACATATAATTATATAAGTTTATTTAAAATTTGTGAACTTTACCTTATTGGACTGTTTACTTCAAAGCGAAGAGTCGTTGACGCCTTGTGTAGATTATGTCTACGGTAGGTACTGTGAGGCCAGTTACTATCATAGAATGGTTTACATAGCGGAACTGTTGCGACTCTGTGACTTCGGGGCGTAACAGAAGCATGTCTAATACATGTGAAGATCTGACAGACAGGTCGGCAAGAGATAAATTCGACATAGGAATCCTCATTTCAGTTTTGGTTTTAAGCTAGTATTCTCCACGCAAGTCCTTAAAGTCGTCTAGCTCGGCTACAAATGATTGGTCTAGGAGCTTGATTCCTATCATAATGTTTACTAGCTGAATCAATTTGGGTATTATACTTGAGTAGGAGAAATAATGTTTAGTTTTCTCCTCTTATTTAATGTACTTTTAGAATTCACCACTCTAAATAATATGATTAGTCCAAAGTTTTTAACGAATCCAAAATTAAAGTTCTTTTGAATTGCTTCTTAGTTATAACTAGAGTTTATTTGTGATAAAATTGATATATCAAAGCAAAGTTCCTTTAATTGTCGAAATCTTTATGAATAACAAGCTATAATTAGATCATCTTACCTAATAGAAAATAACAATAAGATGCATTTCAAAAGGTTTTGGAAGCTAAAATTTTATATTAGAAAGTCATTTTATCAAGTTCTATTATATCGTTTTTCAAACAATTTTCCTTATAAAAAGACATCAATTTCAATCATTCCTTACTCCTCATGGTTTCTTGAAGGGAGCATCTAATTAATTCTTCAAATTTTTATTTAATCAAAATATTTTCTAGCCATTGAAATTAATATCTTGCCAAAAACTCCATAGAATTTCTCTAGATTGTTGAATAAGAGAGGAACTTACCTTATTAGATAAGCTCAATCTTTTCTATAAATTGGAGTTTAACCTAAGGTTAAGTACGATAGTTAAGTGATTTGTTTGTGTGATTGAGAATGTTAAATTTTCAAGATTAACTGGCAAAAGCTCATGTGTGTTTAGGAAATTTTCAACCAAGTGTTGGTTGTGTTACATAAGAATCGAGTACTTTTAAGAGAATTTATTTATGGGGAAGTGTAGTTGTAGATGTTGTTTTTAACTCTCAAGTCAAAAGTTTAAGAAGTTAGTGGGGTTGTTCATGAGAAGTGTTTAAGAGTTAGGCTACAAGAGTCTAAAAGAATGCCAAAAAAGCACAAGGATTTAGTATTAAAAGAAGCCTCTATTTGTTATTTGAGAGTAGACACATTCGCAAAGACTTACTTTACTTGATTTTTGAACTAATTTTAGCCAATTCTTATTGGTTAATGTAATAAAGCTAATAGAGAGGATTAACGCATGAGGTAGAAACTCTATATATGTGAACTCAATTTTTTTTCCTCTCGTATTATTTATTTTATCCATATTTGCTTAGCTTCATTCAAGTTTTTAGGCATTCAATAGTTTTGTGCGCTACTCTATTGTTAAATTATTTTTGTAAGTAAATTCAAATGGGACTTATTGTAATACTAGACAAAGGTTTTATGACAACTAATTTACCCCCCTCTTAGTTACATGCATTCGGATCTAAAATTGGTATAGAGTCTAAGCTACTTTTTGAGCAAAAGATCAGTAACCAATAGTATATGCCTAACTTAGAGAAATCTACCATGGTTTGCTAGAGATAATTTTGTCTATTGGAAATGCATAATAGAGATGTTTAGCAAAGCAATGAAACCATCTGTAGCTAATGATCATTAATGGGTCTTTTGTTCCTACTTATGGTTCTACAAGTGAAATGAAGAGAGAGAAAAAAAAAAGTTTGATATATAGGAGTAAAGTGTCACTAAATCCTAAGTCCAAGCATATGCTATTCTATGTTATACATTCATTAGAGTTCAACTATGTCAAAATGGTAAAAAAAAATATAAGATAAACTTAGAGCCACACATGAAGGAGACTCGTAAGCAAAGGAAAGCAAAATGAACACATTAACCTAAGACTACGAATTGTTTAAAATGAATCAAGGTGAAAAGATTTAACAAATATATGTGAATTAAAAGACATCATTAATGACTAATCTCTAGGTAATTGATGTCAAAACAGTGAAAGATTCTTAGGTTTATTCCTCGATTGTAGGATGCGGAAAGGATAGCAATTAAAGAGGCTAGAGATTTAAAAACTCTTCCTCTTGAAAACTTATTCTCTTTATTAATGTTCTATGAAACTAGGATAAGAGTGATCAAGCAATGGAATAAAATATTGCTTTTAAAAGAAAAAAACATATTCCTCCAATGATAAGGATGATGAACTAGCTCTCTTCACAAGGAAATTTCGAAAGTGATACGTCGCACTAAGAACAGACAAAGGCGACAATATTAGAGTGGTTCCAAGCTTATAGAAAGCTTAAAACGAAAGGTGAAAAAAAAAAAAAAAACTAGAACAAGAAAATGAGATAAATAAGTAAACCACGAATGATTCCAAGGACATGATGTACTAAGGAAACTTTGTGGACTCATAAAACTAGCTTAATATGACACATGAGTGACTTGGTGAGGTCACTTACCAACTAACTTTACTTAAAGGTTAGGATAAGTGTAAAAAAAAAAAAAGAGAGATAAGCACACTAGCTCACGAAAGAGAAATATATTCAATATCAGATGATTGTTGTGGCTACATACTACAAAGGGCATTTATACTCGAAAACTTAGGGCATCTTATTTAAAATGGAAAAGACCAAAAGAGGTATTGTCTAAAAGAAGTAATGTACAAAGAATAATAAAGGATATAAATGAGAAATCAAAGTAAATTAGTGATTGGTGAAATAGGATCCTTTCATGTGGAATTAAACATGTAGCATTTGATCACTGAGGACACTTCTAGCAGAAACAAACAAGTGGTGTGATCGGGATGGCGATTATTGAGTTAAAGGTGCTGAGCAAACTTGAGAGTCCTTCTTAGACATATGGGTTCGAATACGCACCAAGTAATTGGTACAAATATTGTCGAGCTACAGGTCGGTATGGTCATGGTCTAGTAAACGTATGAAAAATATCAAGCTATCAGTAGAGCATACTTTAAGTTGGCACTTAACTATTGCTAGACAAGTAGTTACTTGGCTCAGCATGTAGAGTTGGTCAATATAGAGAATTAGCTCAACCTTGGCAAAGGTTGGCTAGAGTTATAAAATCCACTTCATCAATCCTTCAAGACCTCAACCTTAGGCTTGGGTTAAAGGTTCAATTGTTTAATTCATATCATTACTCCTTTGCCACTAGTATAGCCTTATACCTTTCCATACTTCCATCTAATTTATATTTTACTTTGAAAACATACTTACAATCAATACCCTCTTTTCCTTTAGGTAAAGTGGTCAACTCCCATTTCTCATTAGCTTCTAAAGCATCTAATTCTTTTTCCATTACTTCTTTCCACTCACCGTACTTTACTGCCTATAAATAAGTGCGTGGTTCTTGAACAGCTAAAATGTTAGCAAAGGACACAACATATTCAGATAGTAAATGTTCAAAGTGTTTTGCTAAAAACAAAGGATATTTGATAATGGAAATACTAAAGTTGATTGAGGCATTAGCATAATTTTTAGCTTAGACTAAATGAACAAAGTCATGAAGCTACTATAGTGTAGTCCTAGTTCTAGATGACCTAAGAAACTTAAGAACAAACTAATTATCATTAATAGCCTAAGGTAGAGGAGAATTGATTCGTCTTTGCAATCAGACATACGGAAAAACACCACAACATAGTGAATAGAAAGAAAATAAAGAAGGTTAGCATAGTCTAAGTAACTATCAACTAGATACGACTCACCAACCGATCTTACTCGGCTGACAATCTACTAAATATGACTTACTGGTTTGAATTATAGGATCACTCGCTATTACTCCTTACTTAAGGGAATAGATAAGAGTTAGAGGAATAGTGAGAATACTAGAGCTACTTAAAAGGGAAACTTGTATTAACTTTGATAATCAAAAGTGATGTCTACGTTCAACAAATGGGGTTTATATACTAGCCCTATTAAGGTTACAAGTATGCATAGAAAAGATAAAAGGGTAATTTACAATTAAGGTATATGAATGATGCTAAAAAGGGTACAAGAGATAAGGAATATTCTACATAAAAAAGTAAAGAATCCTTTGGAATGTTATGCCCCAAAGATATGTATTGTTGGTGGGTTTTAAGTTATAACTTTTGTCTTGCAAAGAAAGAAAATGTTTTTGGTATTAGAGTCAGTCCAGTGCGGTCACTCCGATGCCTAAGTCAGTAAATAAGTGTAGGAAAAGATTGAGTAAGTAGCGGAGAGTTATCAGAGATCTCTTACAGCATTTCTTTCCCGTATTTATATGTTAATGTCTTGTCTAAAACAGTAGTTTTCGGAATGATTATCAGGACGTGTGGAGGTCTCTTGATTAGACACATTCCTGAAATATAGGGAGAATGGGTAGCTATATAATATAACCATGCCAAGTGATAACTGTTTGCACCATTCCCTTGTAATTCAAATTAGATACGAACTTATGTTACTCGGCTTTAAGTTACTTGGCATGACAACTGCCAAGTGGATGAGTAGACGAAACTCGACTATCAACATTTACTCCCTAACTCCCGTATTTGAAGATTTGACTAGGGGAGTAAATATTTAATGCTCTGGAGGTCGAATGGGGACTTGTTCATTAAACACTGAGTAAGGCAAGAAGACAGATCGCATCCCATTTGAAAGCTCGCAATTTTCGATTGTCCTGCTTGTTAAAAGACCACAACGGAAAGTATGACAGCTGTAACCTTGATCATCATTACACCGCAGGCCTAATAATTGTCAAAGACTAAACAACCGTTGGATTTTTGCCTCGAAACATGCGTCAACAATCCGCACCATTATCTAAGCAATACATCATTTTTGTCAAAGAGTCATTGTAGTTACAAGGCTAGATCATCCATATTAATATGAACTTTTCAAAATTGAAAACAAATTTCTTTAGTCGCATCCATAAGTTTTCGTTATTTTCTTGACAACTTATCTCACCTTGAAATTCTTCAATTTCCATAACATTCACTATAGTCAATTAGGTATAGTTCGCAATGTAATTTGTCGACTAATCCTTTCAGATTCTAAAGCAAGTTTGAGGCTACTCCACCCCAACCCCCCCTCCTTAGGTAGCTCAACCAACAATGTTGTACAGCAGTGGGATAAACTCGCTTAGATCAATTCTTTTACAGTAGATAATTATCTAGAAGATAAGTAAGGAAGATCCGTGGCTAGGTATCTATATAATAATATAGTTTACTTCCATGATTGACCAGACAGAACAACTAGTACTGTCGACAAGGTCTTTGTTTCAAAATATAACAAATACTAGCAAGACTTTCCTAGAGCATGGAATCTTAGGAGGTCGAGAGAAAAGTAAAGGGTATGTTTTCCAAAGGAGCATGAGTTCTACATCCATTTGAAATGAAGAAGGTAATAACAATAATAATCTTTCACATATTCTGCCAAGTGATCTGGAAAATTCGTTAATCTATATTGACTTGTTGTAGAAAATTGAAGACACATACAGCTCCTTAAAAGCATAAACTGTGGCTACCAAAAATGCAAGAATAAGGGCTGAGATGGAGGTTAGAAAGTATCAAGATGAACTGGCTGCCAAGAAATTGGTACATTCTTTAGTTGTTGATGAAGTCTCAAGCTTTAAAGCCAAGGTTGATGAGCAATATAAGGAAGTTGAGGACTTGAAAGAGGACTTACGCAAGAAGAAGGAAGAGTAATGGGGTTTAGGCCGAACACTCTGCTCTATGAGTGATGAGGAAGATAGGCTCCGAATGCAAATTAAGGAACTGGAGACCAACAATGCTAGGCTACAAAGCCGTGTTGCCAATTTAGAGGAGGTTATGAGGAAAGGACCCTCTATTGAAGAGGCTCTCGAAATCATCACTCCTAGTCGGCAATACAAGAGACTATTACAAAAGAAGTTGTTGGAAGGGGTCTAAGCGGCAAGAGAAGAGAACCTCAAATTTCACCTTGACTATGATCTCTCATGCTTAGATTTCACCAATGTTGATGACAAAGTTAGCAACTATAACTAGGAAGATGGTAAAGATTCAAGTGTTGAGAACAATGCACAGGATGAAGATGAGACTCATGCCGAGGATCTTACAGATGATGAGAATCATTTATCCAAAGAAATCCCTTATGAGCATAAAGAAAAATCTACCTATTCCTAGAACCTAAGTACCAAAAAGGAAATATGCTCCGAGAGGGCCCTAGCTTCTGATCAACAAAATGCTTCTGCACAATCTAAAAATAAGCCATAGGATTCTCTTGTCATTTTATCCTTGTAGTTGAATATTGTAATTGTATTTGTATTTGTATTTATATTTGTGATGAACAAGTCATCTCTTCACATAACTTAGTATTTCGGCATGTTTTATTTCACACACCTTGTCGTTTCTAAGCATAATTTATTTCACATGCTATATTCTTGCTAGCATGCATTATTTTACACGCTCTTATTTCTCGGCGTATTTTATTTCACATGCTCACTTTTCTCAACTTATATTATTTCATATACCATTTCTTTTGGTATGTTTTATTTCACACGCTTAATTTCCTCGGTATGTTTTATTTCACATGCCTAATTTGAGCATCTAATAGACATGATCCGTTAGTTATTTGAGACATGGACTAACCGTTTTACTTAAGAGTTCATTATTCAGCTTTAGGGTTGATTTATGATGTTCATTAATCATGATAGGCTTGAACTTATACTAGTTCATTTACCATATAATTCAAACTCATTAACTCATCAATCATAAAAAGATCGAGAAACAAATTGAAACTTCAAATATATTTGTCTTGCAAATCAAGTGGACCGTTGCCTTATAAAACAAATAGAATTGCATAACATTAAGGGAATCAATTGAAATAAAGTTTCAAGTTTTTACCATTCCATGCATGAAAGATAATAGTACCATCCAACCTTTCTAGTCGATAGGGCCCTTCGCCAACGACTTTTTAGACCCTGACAAGATCCTGCCAATTTGCACCAAGCTTCCCTTATTTTTCTCATACGCTAGTTGCTTCCAACTTTCAACAAACCAAATCCCCAAGCTAAAAAACGTTATGCTTTACCTTCTTATTACAATACCTGGTTGACCTATGCTTATATGCTGTAACCTTTACTTTAGCAATATCTCTGATTTCTTCAATCATGTCCAAATTGGCCATCAAACCAACATGATTAACCATTATATCAAAATTCTATGTTCATAGATTTGGTAGATCTAACTTAATCGAAAAAACTGCTTCCATACCATATGCTAACCTAAAGGGGGTTTCCCTTGTTATGATTTTATGCGTAGTCCAGTATCCCTACAAGACATCTAGCAATTCATTAACCCATTTTTCTTTAACTTGATCAACCTTCCTTCTTAAGCCGTACAAGATGATCTTGTTCACAACTTCGACTTACTCGTTAGTCTGAGGGTGAGTTATAGATGTGTAGTTCAGGCGAATGTCGTATTTCTCATAAAATGCTCAGAATAGATTGTTGTCAAATTATGGTCCATTGTCCATGATAATCATAAATGGGACTTTGAACCTTGATATTATAGACTTGTAAACAAATGCCTCAACCTTCTGCTTAATGATTCTTGCCAACGCTTCGGCCTCCACCCATTTTTTGAAATAGTCCATAACAACAACAACAAATTGTCTTTGGGCTATAAACTTCAAAAAGGGTTTAAGTATGTCCAATCCCCATTAGGCAAAGGGCCAAGGACTAGTCAACCTGCATAATTCAATTGATGGTACATTACTCAATGCTTCATACTTTTAGTACTGTAGGCAATGCCGAACAACAATTCTTGCATCTTCTTTCATGGTTGGTCAATAATAGCTAAGTCATAACATGCAAATATATAAAGTTTATGCTTTCACATGATCGCTGCATATACCACCGTATAGTCCAAATAACACCCATTGGGCATCTTTCGAAGGAAGGCATCAAAGATAAGGTTGAGATATGCTGCGTTTATACAACTAATCATCCATCAATGTATAATTCACAACTTAATAAACCAATCTTCATGCTTCTTTCTTGTCATTAGGAGGACACCATCTTTTAAGTAATCTACGAGGGGATCCATCTAGGACTTCTCTCTTGGGCAAGGAGCCAATTTGCAGCTCCGTGAGACAATGGATAAACTTTTTTATGGGAGAAATTTGAAAAAAGTTTGTTACTCAGGTCAGGAAATGCCATACCGGCCAACTTGGATAACTTATCAACAGCAATATTCTTACTTCTCGATACCTAATGGATTGAAAAAGATTGAAATTCTTCCGTGAGCATTTGTACCATTAATAGATACTTGCTTATTTCTTCTACCCTAGCCACATAACTTTATGTGATTTGATTTACCACTAGTTGTGAATTAAAGAAAACTTAGAATTTCTTGGTTCCAATTTCCATTGCCAGTTTAAGTCCAACTATCAAAGCTTCATATTCTACTTCATTACTACTAGTTGAGAATTTGAATTTTAAGGTATAATTAACCTTGATATTATGGGGTCCTTGTAAAACTAAGGCCCGCACTACTCCTTTATCTAGTGGAAGAACCATCTACATAAAAGTACCATATGGGTTTCTCGATAATCTCCATGATATCTTCCTTACTAGTGAACTGAGCCAAAAAATCTACCAACACTTGAGCTTTTAATGCCGTTATAGGTTTGTAATACACACCATAGGCACTTAACTCTAAGGCATATTTCATCATTCTTTTGAAAGAGTCTAGCTGTTGTAATGCCCGTCTCAATGGCTAATCAGTGAGGACTACAATTTGGTGAGCCTTAAAATACGGCTTCAATTTCCTTATTAAGAGAACCATTGTTAATACAAACTTTTCAATTTTCGTGTACCAATGCTCCAGTCCTTGCAGACATGACTCACGTAATAAACGAGTTGATGCTCCTTACCATCAATTTGGATGAATACAGAAGAAAGAGCTCTACAGATAACTGATAAGTATAAATATAAATTCTCTCCTAAGATAGATGTTAAGAGTGTCGGAGGTGACGTGAGGAATTCCTTAAGTTCATTAAATGTCCTCTCGCAATCATCTGTCCATTTGAAATCCTTCAGATTCTTTAAAATTTTAAAGAATTATGCGCACTTATCCACACTTTTCAACACAAACCTATTAGGGGCAGCAATTCACTTAATGAGTTCCTGTACCTCATTAACAATACAAGGAGGTTTCATGTTTACTATCATGTTAATCTTTCTCAGGTTGGCCTCAATACCATGCTGAGTGACCATGTATCCTAAGAACTTTCCCTAAGTAGTGCCAAAAACACGCTTTTATAGATTGAACTACATGTTATATCTACTTAAAGTGGAGAAAGTTTCCTTAAGATGAACAAGATGCTAATCCTCTATCAAACTTTTCACAATCATGTCGTCGACATATACTTCGACATTTCAATGGATCTAGGACTTAAACATCCTGGTGACGAGCCTTTGGTAGGTTGCATTGGCATTCTTTAGCCTGCAAGGCATCACTGTATAACAATATATTCCAAAATTCATGATGAATGATGTGTAAACTTCATCTTCCTTGGCCGCTTGCCTCTCGAGGACAAAATGTCTTTTCTTTTGTTGGATCACTTTCACACTTAGATCAATTTAGAGTTTGTGTACCATAACATCTCTAGGGATACCCGGCATATCTGAAGGGGACCACACAAACACATCTGCGTTATTTTGCAGGAGGTTAATTAAACTTTGGAGACTGTGTGCTAGCAAGGGTTTCCCTATCTTGGTTATTTTTTTGGGGTCATCTCCTAAAGAGACTTCCTTCATTTCATTCTCAACATTGTCTCTGTCGACTGACATTCCTTCTAGACAAGTTTCTACTTAAAAATCTCTTCACAGCTTAAGGCCCTCGTGTATAAAGACCTTGCCAACTGTTGATCCCCTTTGCATACACCGACTCCTGTGGGAGTAGGGAATTTAGCTTTGAGGTGAGTAGTGGAAGAGATGATGCCGAATAAGTGTTGACATAGTTGTCCCATGATCATGTTGTATGAGGACCAACATCTGACAATAAGGAAGTTTACTTTATCTTCTCTAACATGGTCGTCATCTCTAATCTAGATTAGCAAAGAGATTACTTTAGCTACTCAAATGAGTTGATTGTTGAAAGCATACAAATCATTATTATAAGATCTCAACTATGCTTTGATCTTTAGTCTCATCTGGTCAACAGTGTGCTGGAAAATGATGTCTGTCAAACTTCCAATGTCAACAAGAATTTTCTTGACCTCAAAGTTGGCAATTGTTACACTAACCACAAGTGCGTCATCATACGACCTTTGAATGCCTTCAAAAGCTTCCTCTATGAAATAGATCGTATTATCGATTTTAACCTTCTTACCTTAGATATTGCAAACATAATTTTTGGCATTAGTCAAACTCGAAGAGATTGACCAACCTATAGCAGGTTTATCAACAATAGTGTTAATTATCCCATTGAGTGCTCTACTAATACCCCTATCCCCTGCATCTCTTCCGGTAACAGTTGATCGAGTATCATTCTCCTAGTCTTCGCATCTCCTTTAAGATAATCACTTGATATTATTAGCATCATGGGCTAAGAACTTTCGCAAGCACCTACGTTGAATTGCATCATCGATCTCATTCTTAAGTTGGATGTATTCATCTATATTATGACCTTTATTGCAATGGAAATCGCAATACTTAGTAGAATTTCGCTTCGAGGGATTTCCTCTCATCTTTTCCAACTATTGCAACATGCCTCTCTATCTACGTACCTCCATTAATATGTCCAAAATTGGACAATTAACTAGTGTATAGGACAAATATGTCGGAATTTGTGGTATCTTTCTCTCAGCATTTTGGACTTTGATCATCGTCCATCTTGAGTCAATCTTTTGCACTTCTCCTCTTGTTATTTTTTTTTTGTCTCTTCTGTTTTGATCGACTTCTCATCAAGCTTTTATGTTGTCCTCTTGTCAGATGTAGGAAGTAGCTTTGGTTTTGGCTTTGAACTCGACAAAAGTTCTCGACTTATTCTTGGTGAGAGACTTGAAAAAGTCTTCGTAGGGCTTGACCACATCAATGATAACATTGTGCACCATACTCATGTCCAACTCTAGGATTTAGACCATCTCAGCCATAAACCTGGCTAAATAATTTCTAATTGACTCGTCTAATCTTTGCTTTATTATGTTAAGGATTGAAAAATCTTTAACAGGAAGCTTCCTTGCAAAGAAGTGATGAAGAAACAATTATGCTAGGTCTCTAAAACATGAAATAGTGTTTGGTTTCAGATGTTTGAACCATATACTTACCACGTTCTTCAATGTTAAGGGAAAAGCTTGGCAAGCCACAACATCACACAAACCATTCAACTTGGCCAAAGTGCAATAGTACTCTAAATGATCTTCAGGATCTTTTGTTCCATCATAGGTTTCAAATTGTGGCAACTTAGTGTGCCGTGGTATAACCTTCTCTAAAATCTTAGGAATGAAGGGGATTTTCTTAATTTGGAACTACTTACTCGTTGCAGTAAGGGTATTAATATGTGAGGATCTAGCATAGTGCACCTACTGTAGTTGCTTGCCTGCGTCAATCTTCTTAAGAGCAAGAGCTAAAGGTTCCATTGTAACCTTGGCTTGCTTTTTCGGCAATTTAGGTGAATAGATTGAGTCATTGCTATTCTTGATGTCGTAATCATCGTGCTCGTTGTTTTGATTTAGGTAGACACTATTATGGAGGAGATTAAGGATCTCTTCATGTTTTTTGTTTAGTTCTTGATTTTCTTTGGCCAAACAAAGGCAAAGTTGCTCTAGTTAAGCCAAATGTTGCTCGTTAGTATGCCTACTCCCTCCTTTAAGGAGATGGGAGGAAGCACCAACACCTATACTCTTAGTCAACCTAGTTCTCACCATATGGGTGTGTTTAAGAAAAAACAGACTGCACCAAATGTTGTTGTTGGGTTTTAGGTTAGAACTTTTGTCCTATAAAGAAAGAAAACACTTTTAGTACTGAAGCCAGTTTAGTGAGGCCAGTCTGATGGGGCCAGTCTGATGCCTAAGTCAGTAAATAAATGTAGAAAAAGATTGAGTAAGTAGTGAAGAGTTATCAGAGATCTCTTATAGCATTTCTTTCTCGTATTTATAGGTGAATGTTGTGTCTAAAATAGCAGTTATCGAAATGATTATCAAGACACATGGAGGTGTCTTGATTAGGCACATTTCTAAAATGTAGGGAGAGTGGGCAGCTATATAATATAATCGTACCAAGTAATAACTATTCACGCCACTCCCTTAGAATTCAAATTAAATACGAATCTATGTTACTCGACTTTAAGTTAATCGACATAACAGTTACCAAGTACACGAGTGGACGAAACTCAACTATCAACAATATGTGTCGCATGGTGGCTAGCATTCTAAAATATGGTACAGTTTAGATGAAATAAAGAAAAGAGGGTCTCTAGTTAAAGCCGACATAATTTATATCAAGTCAGAACTTAGTCAATCAGTCACTAGAGGATATTAGACTTAGATTAGGTTGGGTGTGGGTGGTCGACTCGAGAGTTGGGCTTAAACAAACGTTTGAGGCTGGTCAACTCGAATGTTGTTTGTGTCATGGTACATCGGCCTAGCAAATTCAAAAACTATGCTGGCGTGAGTGAGAGCTCGATATTCAAGTTGATAGTAGAGTAAAACATGGAGGTCGAGATAAGAATTCTTGTCTTGGATGGGGCTTCGAGGTAATATTTTCCACTTGAATTCTTGCAGTCCTTTAGCTCAACTATACATGATTGGTCCGAAAAGTTTATTCCTATCAAGAATTAGATGAAACATGTGGTGAATTAATTTCTAATGATGAACTAGAACATGGAACAAGTGAATTAGACTAATCAAAGAATAATAGTCTCAAACAAAACAAAAGGAGCAATAGATGGGGGTAAACAATCATGAACTTCGGACATGCAACTGTTAATGGAAAGATATTTTCAAAGAAAATTACATCTCAGCTAACAACAATTTGATTGTCAAAAATATTATATACCTTGTACCCGTTTTAATTACTTGCATAACCTTGGAAAACACATTTTCCACCTTTAGGCTCAAACTTGTCAAGAGCATTTATGTAACATAAACATCCCATAACTCGGAGATTGTCATAATTTGGTTTTCTATGAAAGAGCATTTTAAATGGGGATTTTCGATCAAGATTTTCCATTGGCATGAGGTTAATAAGAAAGGTAGTTGTAAGATTATGCTCTCCTCAAAATTTCTTAGGCAAATTTGCACGAATTCACAAAGCCTTTGATGTGTCAAGTAAATGATGGCATTTTCTTTCAACTCTCTCGTTTTATTGAGGATTATGGGAAATGGTGCATTGATGTGTAATTCCTAAGTCATGAAATAAAATTTGGCAAGATTTAAACAACAATTCCCCACCATTATCTATCCTTATGTTTTTAAGAGTTAAGGAGAAATGATTAAGGACATAATGGAAAAACCAGTCAAGTGTAACACAAGCTTGTGACTTATGATGCAAGAAATATGTCCAATTGACCTTATGTAATCATCCATAATTGTAAGAAAGTATTTTGACCCCGATAAATACTCAACATCATATGGTCCTTAAACATCAACACAAAGTAGTTCGAATGTGAAAGAAGTTGCATTAGTAGAAGAAGAAAATGGAAGTCTATGGACTTTAACTTCTTGACAAGTAAAGCAAAGGAATTCAAACAATTTCAAAATTTTGCAATATTCTAAATATTTAAGCTTAGAAAGATATGTATGTCTTAACCCTTCATGAATAAGATGGATAGCTTTATTCTCACTAGAAGCAACAACAAAAGAAGACAAAGACTAATACAATCCCCTAAAGAACTAGTACCATAAGGGAATGTAGAGCTTAGTACATAAAGTCCATTCTTGATCCTCATTGATGCTATGAATTTGCCCAATTTCAAGTTTTGAAATTGACATGAAAGGGTATTAAAGGTGGCCTTTAAAGGATGGGTTATAAGTAATCTGTGGACCAAAAGCAAGTTATGGGTAAATTTGGAAACATAAAACACATAATCTATTATTAGTTGTGGAAAAAGGTTAATAGAACCAACAAGATTTACAAACAGAGATGAAGCATCAAGTAGTTTACCAACAATAGGTTCGGAAAGTATTTGAAAATCATGAAGCAAATGAAAGTGAGAGTTTGTGTGGTCCATTGCCCCAATGTCAACTATCTAAAGATCCACATTTTTATTTAAAGAAGTAAAGCATGAAGTTGAGTTAATAGAAGTATCTGCTTGATGAACAGCATTTGCTACAATTGTAATTTCTTCCTTTTCTTTCATCATACTCATCATTTCTTGACAAAGTGTTTAGAGAAATTGTTTATCAACTAGCTTAGCATTATATCCCAAAACCGGCTGATCTATTTCATCAAATGGAGTATCATACGCTTGGCTCTAATAACAATAAGAAGCCAAAGCAAACTATTCATTACCCTTCTGACCAACACGCTTCCCTTTATACTAGTTAGGGTAGCCAATCAACTTAAAGCATGACTCAACAATGTGCCCTTCCACCTTATAATTCTTACCAAACTACCCTCTCAAAGACTTTCTTTCTATCTATAAAATTTTACTACTAACACCTTTATTACTATTTGAAGCAAAAAAGGCTAACATTTCTGTATCCAAACTAAAACCAGCTATGATGTGTCTTTGTTTCTCTACTTGTTGGATCAGATAAAAGGCTCTATTCATGGAAGGCAAAGGTTCCATCGAAGGAATTTGGTTTCAAACACTCTCATACACTTCATTTAATCCCATAAAAAATTGCACTAATCTATCATGTGATTTGAACTCCGTAACTCTTTCCTTCAAAGCACCAGAACATATTGGTATCTAAAAACCCTCTTTGATACCATGTCAAATTTCTAAGTATAGAGTTAGAAGATCACCATTCAAGCAATCATCGAGAAAGAGTGTGATTTTGTGAAAGAAAAATGAACTATTCATTTTTTGTTTTATTACTTCGTTTGAGTATTTATACAACCCTTCTATTAGTCGTAACTAACAAAACAAACTAGGACTAAATATTGGCAGCTGCCCATTTACTAATAAGTCTTGTGCATCTACCTGTAGTCTATTCAATAAGTTAATGAAATAAATAATCTTGACAATTTAATGAGGTAGATAAATACCGAATAATTTGGTATAAACTTCATTAAGTTGAAAAAAGGGAAAAAAAAAGAACCTTCAAAAAATTATTTATTGATTCATTTTTAAAACATTTAATACAGGTAACTATTACAGCACTAATTATGTGAACTTGTTGTAGGCATCACCAAAATGTCAATACTTATCTACATTTTACTCTATATATTGTCTATCTATTTAAATATGGTCCTACACATTTATGATTGCTAGTTGTAATAATCTTGTTATTAAATGGGCAGAAATCAGTGTATTACTTGAAAAGGTAATTTAGCTACTCGAGGGTGGGGGAAAGGTAGGCAGCAGCCTACCAACTTCGTGTCGAACGTGGTAACCTCTCTTTTAAAGGCCGACTTGTGGGGGACAAGGCCGACACCTTTAGCTTAGTCTTGGACTTCTTCTATCTTCTTTCTAAATAATTATTAGAACGAGATTCAAACTTTACTGCTGTTATCAAGATGCAATACTTTCTATTATAGTTTTCATCTTTATTAGATATTTTAAAAAATGCACAAAAAAATATTGTAAAGTGTTATGCTTTAGATCCCATTCACTTCCTTCGACAAACAATTAAATTATTTCTTTCTTTCGGTTTCTCCTTTTGTTTTCTTTCTTTTTTTTTTTTCGAATGCATATTTATGTTCATGTAATTATTACATAGAGATGATGCAAAAATCCCTATCCGAATTGTGTATTTCTTTCTAATTTTCTATGTAAAGTTTGCAGTTGCTAATTTTAATATCTAATTAAACTTTTATTGTGAAATTTACTATTTTAACTCTAATTTTTTTATATTCATATGTTTTTTCTCTAATGCACATACATAGTCACATTATCTTTCCTCAAAATGACAAAGAAAGTAAATCTAATAAGTAAAAGTCTAATTAAATATGGTATTTCACAACTCCAAACTTTAGACCTAAAATTTGAAAAGTAGAAATGTTATTAGATATGACATTTAGCAATTTTAAACTTTAGTTATTAAATTAGGAAAACACTTAAGGTTTAGGTAATATTTTTGAAATTATCCCTTATTTTACTCGACGTGTGTATTCATAATTGTATATATTAGATAATGATTAAATAGTAAATTTTTTTTTTTCTAGAAAACCAATCCCTCTCTTGGAAGATTTTTTTTTTCCTTTTTTCTCTCTCTTCTCAATTTGTGGTGTGCCATTTACTATTTGACACATGGCACAGAAAGGAGCCCCTAGAACTTATTTTTCCTGCAGCAATAGTAGCTGGATTGATAATTGATGATGTAATCGAATTGAAGTAATTGATAATTTTCAGGAAATTGGTATGTACTAGAATTGTGTTCACAGAAGTGAAACAAACAAGGCAACAAAAATGTGTGTACAGTATATGAACCTGGTGCTCTTCTTCCACCGGCAGACATGGTACAGTGTCCTTGGCCTTCAATTAAGGGACCAAATGCCAAAACCACGCTTATAGAAGGATCTTTCTACGTGTGAACACCCTTCTTGAATTGTCCAATGTTAGGATTTCCTCTTTTAGCGCTGAGCGGCAGTTGGCTGGTTTCTTCCCCCACTTGACATGAACACGCATATAAAACGCTAATGCCGTAACTATACTCACGTTTTTTTTTTTTCCTTATACAATGCTTTCACCGTTGGTGTACTTTTCGATCCAATCACTGCACGCTTCACCGTTCCATCAGAAATTCCCTTTTCCCCTATCGTACTCTAGCTTGGTAATTTCCACATCGTAAATAACCAATTTAAAAATATATGAAATTAGAAATATAGTACTTATATATCGGTTATTTCTAAGCTATTTTGGTTTTTTGGCACACATATTATAGGCAAAGAGACCCTAAAATGTAGGCTAGTTTTAATTTTTTTTTTCTTTTGTTATTGGTAATTTCAAAACTTTCTATTAAATGCAACTAACCCTTACACTGTTTCTTGTATATAGAATTCTCAATGGCCTATATAATATGGTTACTACTCTACTATTCTCTCGTTAGGATGGAGCGTAAAAGAGCTTTAGAAAACAATAATTATAAAAAGAAATATGAATTTTAGCAAGAAGAATAGGTGGACTATGCAATTGGTGAATAAATTTCTGACGAATATTCATTTGAACCTATGTCATATTGTAACAAATTATTACTATTACTACCTATATTGAGTGTCCATTCTCGTGCCTATCTTAAATCACTGCTAAAGCTCCAGTTGACGTCATAGCAAGGATGCTCCTCCTCAAATGAGCATATGCACTACTAATGTTCGTCGGGAAGAAGGGAAGAGATTATGAGCCCCTTATAGCATCTACACTTGGGAGAAATCCACAGAACAATTCATTCCCCCTTTGTAAATTTATGTGGCTCTTCAAATGCATGAATTTGACCTTGGTTAAAATCACTACTACTATCTCACCACTCTCCTTACAGAATCCATGTAAGGCTTTTGAACGGCTAATTTGACCTCTTATGCCATACGTAACTAAGTCGTTTACATTTGTTTTAGGTAAATTATGGTGGTTGGTTACTTCTTATGTCATGGGCATAGCATGAGATTTGTATACTTTAGTTCCGTTTGAATTGCCATAATTTAATTCGAAGTCTAAAATTATGCTCAAGTGGAGGTAAGTTAATTTCACATGTTTGAAAATTTTCCTACACCACAGCACTTACACAATCATGTTGTACAAATAAAAACCATGCTCAGCATCATCGTTGTCGTTTATGGGTATGACAAGGTAATAAACTCTACCAACTTCTTCAATCGGATAGCTATGGACCAACTCAACTTGGTACGAAATCTTACCAAATAACTACTTGTAGTTTATGTTAGTTAGAACTATAACTACCTCAACCAAAGGCTTGTCATACACACCTTCCATAATCTCCATCCACTATATTTCTATATACAAAATAAACTACTCTAACTTCATCAAGCATTGACATATGATGAATAAGCAACATGTTACACTTAACTGGTTAAGATCATGGAAACATAACTCAAATACACTAACACAACAACCATTAGTACTCATCTAGAAAACATAACTCAAATGCAACAAAAGTTCCTTCCATAATAATGACCAAAACCATAAAAATTGTTTATAAGTTAACAATAATGTTGAAAGCCAAGAATACAATGGAATCCCAATGTAGCTCCATTAACATGCACAAATATTGTCAAAACAACATCAAAGTGCAAAAAGTTAGCTAAATGAATGTATTATATATGTGTGTGTGAGATAGGGGCAAAGAGAGAGAGAGGGGAAGGGTTTAGATAAGCAAAGTAAGGATAGAATTTAGCGACCAAGGATGAATACGCGTATTTGTCGACGTGTGATTTTGTTTTCAAAACAATTTTTCAGATTTAGGAATATATTAAGAGAGGAAGAGTTGCGATTTTTAGTTTTTTAGAGAGAGAAAGAGGAGGAAAAATGGGAAAGAAGATGGTTGTTAACTATATAATAGCATGATGAAATTGTGCTTTTAAGATAGGGTTTCATGAAAATACAAGGTTGTAACTTAAAGTAAAGAATCCCGTATAGTTTGAAATGGTGACTTCAAGGCAATATTTCATGTATGAAATTTTAAGCTTTTTTTTCTTTTTATAGGTGTCATATGTGATATGGTAATATTTTTGAAATACCTAGTATTTGTGAATTTAAATAACCTTTTAATAAAATAACAAACATACACCTGCAACGCATATGCTGCATTTAAATATAGCAATATAATAAAACTTAAAAGATAGTATGGTTACTACTTGATTAAATTATATTTGGTCAATGTTTAAAGTTAAAAAAAAATAATGCATAAGCAATTTTAAAACTCTAAAATTTCTAGTAATAATTACCTATTAGTTAAATAATGCATCACATCCTAAGAGTAACAAAGTCATCATAGTCCAATCGTGTACACCAGCCTACAATAAAAGCTAACCACTTAATTACTATCGTATACTTAGTATACAAGGCACACATGAGCAAACTACTCTGAATCATCTGTAGTTCAATGAATATAACTAATTTGAAAATGTTATATATAAGAAAACATTAGTTTACATAAAATACTATGAGAAAACTTGTAAACAAAATCCAAGTTATCATTACAAATTAAGCGATAAGACAGATTCAATTGTCCACAAGACCTAACTAACTCTAAAAACAAAAGATATATAAAATTGCCCCAGTCCCATTGATTCCTCACTCAAAACCCTTTTGCCTACCTTCCTTATGTTAGAGAGTTAATAAAATACGCTATATCTACTGGAACCTAGAAAAGAAATCTATCGGAAAGTGACAACCATCGCTCAAAAAGGGGAATGGAGATAGAAGTATGCATACATCATAAAGCAAGTAGGGTTATCAATCAATTTAGTTCAATGAAATGCACAAATAAATGCTATTGCATAATGTTTTCCAATCCATTGTGATATTAGGAAAATTTTGCTTACCTTAATATGGGTTTTAAGGAGTTTCTATTGGTGCAATACCTCAACTAATGGCTAAACCCTATTTTTTGCAATAGAAACATTACTCCTCTTATGATTACCTTTAAATCAACATCCTTAACCTTACTGCAGCCTCCTCTTCTATCATTTAATTCAACTAAGAGCAAAGAAGAAATCATTCTTAATATCTTCTTCACAAGGATCTGTATTTAGCCACGGAATCCTAACCATCCTTATTGTGTTGCAATGCATGTTAAGTTAAATTTTAAGTCAAGTTTAGGCTAGTTGGGTTTAAGCGATGATAAACCAAATCCAAATATTCCAATAGCAAGTAATATTCAAGAAAGCAATCATAACTCGCATTGGTTTTAAGGATAATTAGGCTCGAACATAATACTTCCACCACATCAAGGTGACACTTTACCGTGGAGTTATATCCCTTCCCTACTTCCATCAAGGAAAGAAATAGAACTAACTAATCTTAGGAGAAAGGGTTAAGAAATTTAACATCACTATTTTTAAACAGCTTAGAGATAAGCTTTCATTTATGGATACTGAAATAATAAAAAATTAGATTTAAAAGTCAACCGCTCCCACTAGAAGTAGTAATTAATATGGATTTAATATAAAGCTTAGCTCTCAAAGCAACATAACAATATCCAATTATGTTATTGTAAACAACCCCACCACAACCTCCACCCACCCCCCACCTCTCCTCCTCTAGGTTTAAGCCTAATATTACTAATCATACACACTTTTTTATGTACAATCAACTATTACAACTATAAATAAGTACACACTTTAGCCTTTAAGTACTTTAAATAGTACTCCAAAATGCTGTAAAATATTGATCTCACTTAACTAAAATTTTTGTTGTTTACACTAGTTGCAAATGTCAAACTTTTTCATCGTTATTTCTTATATTATAATTAATGGTTTAGATTTTATACAATTTATGAGGCAACAGTAATTTATTTATCATATATTGTATTTAGTTTATCACTTCTATATTGAGGAATAATAATCTTTAGTGGTTAAGAATTAAGGTTATCAAATAAGTTCTTACCTATGTATAGTCTAAGTCACTCTTTGAGTTATCATCTGAGTCACCCTTTAAGTTGGTTTAAGTTTATAGTTGGTAGCCAAGAAACTTCTATCTCACTCTCTAAGTCTACTTAAGGTTAAAGTTCTTATCCTAAGACCTTTTGACTCTATCTCTTATGGGCTTTAATGTAGATTTCTTACCAAGCAAAGTTCTAACTTACCCTTTGAGCTAGTTTTTTTTTTTTTTTAAAGCTTCTAACCAAAGAACCTTCTAATTTGGTTAAACTTCTTATAAGTCCATAAGATCTCCATATTTTGGTCTACGGGCTGCCATTTCCTCACTAAACTAGATTAATAGTCACAAACACTCTTTCTTAACACAATTTTACATGGTTAAGCTACATTTTGGTCACCGAACTATCAAATTACTCTAATTAAATTATTTAACTAATAATTGAACATCTTGTAATTATTTATAATTATGGCCATAAATCATCGTACTAATTAAATCCCAATCACTAGAAGTTCATAAGAAACTCATCTACTTTAACAACTTTAGTAAAAGTGGTGTATGAGTGTTATCAAAAGATAGTGATTGTAACTTTGGAAACTCATTTATTTATAAAGTTGACTACTCCCATTTACAAAATGGGCCTTCAAATCTACCGTACAACATCATCATACATATCAAAAGCCTTATTAATCTTTTGGAGAATCAATATATTTTCAAAAATCCTAACATTATAATTTAAAAAAATAAAATATTAGTAAATTTTAGACAAGTTACTATAGAAAAAGATTTTGCATAATCGTAAACTGAATATTGTAGGAAATCCATAGAAAAATTTTAAAGCTAAAACTACATTGTTTAAGGTTTTAAAAATCAACTCGAAATTTTGCCCAAATAAGGCATTTTCTTAAGGGCCATATATAAATTTAACAAATTTCATCAACCTAAAATTTTTCCATGAATCTACATATAAAATAACTAAGAAATATATTTTTCTAGAATTTCCCACAAGATTTAATATATTTACAAATTAAATGAAAGTTAAAAGAAATTTATTAGGCATTCACTAATACAAAGCATTCCTGCAATTGGTATGAGATACATGTACTTTAGTTACAACGAGTTACCATAATTTAATTCATGTCTAAAATCATGCTCAAGTGGAAGTAAGTTGATTCCATGAATTTGAAATTTTTCCTACACCGCAATACTTACACAGCTATGTTGTACAAATAAAAACTATGCTTAACATCACCATTGTCATACAAGTTAATAAATTCCACCAACTTCTTCAACCGAATACCTATAGCTTAACTCAATTTAGTAGGTTGCAATGTAAATTCATAGGCTCTTTACAAATCTTACTCAATAACCACTCATAATTCATAATAGTTGGAACTTCAACTACTTCAACCAAATGCTTGTCATAAATGCCTTCCATTATCTCCAACTAATATATTTCCATGTGAAAAATAAACCATTCAACTTTATCAGGCATTATCACCTAGTGAATCAATAACACATAGCAACTATCTGGTTAAGATTATGGAACCATAACTCAAATACACTCACACAACAACCCATTAATACTCATCTAAAAAACACAACTCAAATGCAATAAAAGTTCCTCACACAATGGTGAAAACAACCATAAAAATCATATAAAAGTCAACCCAAATGTTGAAAAATAAAAATGTGATAGAATCACAATATAACTTCATTAGAATGCACAAATATTAATAAACTAGCTAACATGCAGCCACAATGCATATGTAGTATTAAAATATATCATTGTAATAAAACTTAAAATATAAAATTAGATTTATATTTGGCTAATGTTTAAAGCCAAAAACATAATGCATAAATGATTTTGAAATGCTAAAAGTTGTAGCAATAATTATTTATTGATTAACAATGCAGTTTCTATCACTTATGATCTCTTAAAACTTCGAAAGTCCCTTTCAAAATGAAGAAGCATATTAAAAAAAAAAAGGAAAATCAATGCTAATCATATCATGAGTTGTTAAAAGAATATCAATATTTTTTTCCACTATATGTTTTAAATTTGGAAAATTACACTAGAGGTAATCAACATTTAGAGGTAAATTCAAATAAAATATCAACATTTAAAAAGGTTTAAACAAGGGATCAAGGTTTCAACTAGTAGTTTAAATAAAGGATAGTCGTTATAACACTGTTAACTCTGACTAACATAGTAGTTATTTATATAGTGGTATTCACTTAACGCTTACATATATAATTAAATAACAAATAAATAGAAAAATGAAAAATATATAAAATAATCAATAATTGCAAAAAAAAAAAATTTAAAAATACTATAAATATAACATGAATATAATATGTATATGTTAAACTATAAATTAAAAAGTCAGAATTAAAAAAAAAATATAAATCAAGAATAAAAAAAAGAGAAAATATATTGAAAAATAAAAAAGGGGTTACAATAGCTACCCCACAACCACACCTTCCCCCCCCCCCCCGGTTGTTGGCTACTCCCTACCTTTAGGGTGGGAGGAGCAACCATAAATTTGTAGTAACCCACCACGGGTTAGATGATCCCCCCAAATGGTGGATAGCCACCTACTACTCTTAATTTAAAAGGGAAAAAAAAAGAAAAAAGGGCAAAAAAACCCATCATCATTTGTAGGTACGACAAGTTAATAAATTCCACCGACTTCCTCAACCAAATACTTATAGTTTAACTCCATAGGTTCTAATGTTAATCCAGTGACATTTTGCAAATCTTACCCAATAATCGCTAATAATTTACATTAGTTGGAACTTCAACTACCTCAACTAAATACTTGTCATAAACACCTCCCATTATCTCCATTCACTATATTTCCATATGCAAAATAAATTATTTCAACTTTATAAAGCATTGCCATCTAACGAATCAATAAGACATTGCAATTTACTGATTAAGATTATGGAAACATAAATCAAATACATATGCACAACAACCCTTTAATACTCATCTAGAAAAAACAACTCAAATGCAATAAAAGTTCCTTGTACAATAGTGAAAACAACCATAAAAATCATGAAAAGTCAACTAAAATGTTGAAATATTAAAAATGTGATGGAATCACTGCATAACTTCATTAGAATGCATAAACATTATCAAAACAACATCAAAATGAAAAAAAAAATTGCTATTGTAGATTTACAATATATATGTATATATGTATATACATATATATATATATATATAGAGAGAGAGAGAGAGAGAGAGAAAAGAGGAGAAGGAGGAGGGTTTGGATATGTAAAATAAGTATAGAGTTTAGCATCCAAGGATGAACGCAAATGTTTGTTGAAGTATGAATTTAATTTTCAAGACAATTTTCTACATTTAGATTTAGATTAAAAAGAAGAGGAGTTGGGGTTTTTGAGTTTTCTAGACAAAGTGGAAGGAAAGTGGTGAACAAAAAGGTTTTCAGCTACATAGTAGCGTGATAAAATTATAGTGTTTCAAGATTGGGTTTCAATAAAATATAAAATATGACTTAAAGTTAAAATTTCCTTATAGTTTAAAATAGATTCCTCAAGTCAATATTTCACATTTGAAATTTTTGGGTTTTTTTCTTTTTACAAGTGCCATATATGAAATAGTAATATTTGTGAAGTACTTAGTACTTGTGAATTTGAATAATATTATAATAAACTAGTGGACATGCACGGCATTAAAATATAGCATTATAATAAAATATAAAATATATTATTGTTATTGAATTAGATTATTTTTTGCCATTATTTAAAGCCAAAAACATAATGCATAAATAGTTTTAAAACTCTAAAAGTTGTGGCAAGAATTTGTTGCTTAATAATGCAGTTTCTATCTCTTATGATCTCATAAAAACCTCAAAAGTCCCTTTCAAAATGAAGAAGCATATTCCCAAAAAGAAAAAAAAAAAAGGAAAATCAACACTAATCATATCATAAGTTGTTAAAAGAATATTAATATTCTTTTCACTATATGTTTTAAATTTATTGAAAAAGAAATGATTAATTCTTTGTAAAATGATTCTTTATCTTGATAGACTGTCATCTTCCTCATTAATTATATATAACTTAAATATGTGCATGGGTAATGGGTGCTCATTTTAATAACAATCAAAGTACATTGTATACAAATTTTTTAACGTGAAAATCCTGATTGTTCATTGAAAGTACACACATAATATATTTTTTTTTTTGGCTAAACATACATAATATTTAAAAATAATGAAATTGAGAGACCTAGAAAATTTTATGTTAAATCCATTAGTGATGTTATGATTGCTATTAGTAATCTAAGTGGTCTAACAATCGTGTACAGCTATGGACCTACAAGAAAGCCCTTCGTTGTAATGCCAATGAGGCCCTCAGATGCTTAAATTAGTAAGAAGAAAAAGCAAGAGTATTTAAAGTGTTTAATGTGGTGTAAGGAGAGGTTAGGATTCAATCCTTATACCTGTAACTTCGTGCCCTATTTATATGCCATAGAACTTACTTGCTTAGGACACGTAGTAAACTAAGATTGCTTAGTGGATGGTTGGTATAAGGAGGTGTGCTTAGTACGGAAGGGGACAGTACCTTTCTATCAGTTGGTGGCTTTAAGGAAAGGTGCACATCACATCAACATAAGCAACCACCAAAGGCTAAGGCAATTATGCATCTATGCCATACTGTAAATTTTTTGTCAACATTCAATGGATAGAGAAGGAGGATCAACAAAGCAGCCATGGCATTGAGGTCTTCGGGTCATATGCTAACACAAGCTTAAGGGTCGAGGATGACATGGGATATCGAGCTTAGGTTTAGCTACCGTAAGGACAATCGGTCTTTAAGGTCTTAGGTGTAGAGAAGTCAAGGACTCAAGGACGTTTGCAGGAGTTTCCAAGGTCCTCGATTGGTTAGGGTTAAAGGAGTGCTCCCAATTAGCTCAAGTAGGATGCACTGGTGTTGGATAGGCCAAGCAGTAGATTCTTTTGAATGTAATTAAGATTACTTACTCAGGGGTCCCCACTAGGTAACCAGACTTAAGTTGGAGTTGATGCACTGAGGGAGGTATATCGATTGGCTTACTAAAGAAGGCTAGACGGTTACTCTAAAGAGGTGCTTAGGGGAACACGAATAGGTAATGACACTTGAGCTTAGGCCCAAAAAGGATTATCAACACTTATGCCCTACCCTAACCCCCAAAACTTTCCTTAGTGTTGAGGCAAGTAGTTCATTCCAAGCTTTAAAGGTTGAGATCTGAGTTGCAATAAAGTGAACCTAAGGAAGCTAGTAGTGAGCTTGAGCTCACTAACTACAAAAATGGCACTACTAAGCTCATACTCATGTGACATGATAATTGATTTAATGGATCCAACTGCTAGGATGCCCGAAGCTCATTGATGGTGCTTTAGGGAGTGTACATAGATTCTCAAGCACATTGGAGGTTCCACATTGGCAATCCACATACTACATGAATCTGAGCCATTAGGCATTGGATGATGACACATGGGCGGCAGTGGTTGAATGGCAAGAGGTGACGATCCGTATGCCATCCCTCTATCTATATAAGGGTCTTAGAGGTGGTTCGATTCTTCATTCTCACTTCTCTTTAAGATAAAATTTATTTAAAAAGTTTCTCTAACTTTTCTCCAACTTCAAACACTTAAAACTACACTTCCTTTCTCGCAACAAACATTGATAGTGGCTAACTAGAGGAGATTTGAAGGTAATGACTCGTTGGAATCTATCTTTGCCATAAGGAAAAATCCTACAAAGAAATCGTGTCTAACCCCATTTCTCTACCCTAAGAGACAGCGATGGAAACGGTGGCGAATAGCAGTGGCATATGGCAATGAGAGATGCGGAGGATGGCTATTGAGTCGAGGCTACAAGATAAGTATGTACTATACAACACAAAGAAAGATCCTATGGAGAGGTTAGTCCCTAAGGGGTACAAAAGATCAATCTATGAATAGGATGTTGTACAAGCACTATGAAGAGGCTTGGAGCAAGCTATATATGGAAGCAAGGGATAACATAAAGGGTTAGGAAGTGAAGGGGCTAAAGGCCGAAGAGAGTACGTACGAACTCAAGGGCCCAAGGTCATTTTGTTTATATTAGAAGCCTATCAACATAAGACTATAATTACCTTTCTTAAAGTTTCAAATCGAGGTCTTCAACTACTACAGGGTATGCCCAGGGTCCCTACATCCAAATGCATGGCTGCAGTTGCTTGGGTTCAAAGCAGCTCTTATCTACTACCTACGAGGTTAACTGCTTAACTAATCAAACATTTCTTCTAATTAAAGCTGAGTTAGGATGATTGGGTCTATTACTCTAGCCAAGGTAGTCATTTCATGCTCTTCTACAAGCTAAAGTCCAAAATGGAAGGGTGGAAGGGCAAGTTTGTTAAAGTTTAGTCAAAGTGAAATCTACCCTTCCCTACCTACTAAAACAAGCTAATAAGTACTTTCTCGATCAAGTACATAAGCCTCAAGGATGGTAATGTAAGGGAGGAGGTCCTTAACATAGCATATGGCAAGGGGTCAGGTTCCATATAGTGAATATAATTAGAAAGAAGAAAGCTGGGGGGTAAGAGACCTCAACTATTGCTTGAGGTGAGGATGATGCTCCCTTGAGGAAGAGGAGCAAAAAGGACAATCTTGGCTAGTCAAAGAGGAGGAACAATAAGAAAGGTCAAGAGGTTCCCTTAACTATTGAGGAGGCGAATGCTGTGTACAAATCCTTTTAGTGACCATTGTACACAAGCTATAAAGAAGGGTTTGGGTAGACTTATCTTTGTAGCTATGGGGTGGCTTGGGCTAAGCAGTGCTTAAGCAATGTATTTGTGATGAGCCCTCCAATGATGGGCCTTAAGAAAAGCAGTAGCAACAGCAGTAGAAGGTAGGGGGTTTGAAGGGGATCTAATGAAACCACGAGGTCGGTATGGTTGAAGTTAATGACAAGTTGGAAAGCTTGGCTAGTCATCGCTAGGGGAAGGAGGTAGCTTCAATGCTTATGGACCTTGATCTCATACGACTCTTCTACAAGAAGGGCTATCCAGAGACTATGTTAATGGTGATGACCAAGCTGTAAGTGGTTGAAGCAGTTTATGAGTATGCCTTCTTGTATGGCATAGAATCCTCCAATAGGTATGTTGCCTTTTACTTTGTTACGTTTTCCTTTAAGTATTATGGAGTGCTCACAGTTAATCTTCATTCTTTTTATTCAAGAAATCTATAAGAGGACCTCCATGCTAAAGGGTAAGGTCAAGAGGTTAAAGGCCGAGGTCGAAGGAGAAGAAGAGGTTCAATGACTTGATCTCAACATATGGTAACCTTGAGGAGGAGAAGAAGAAGGTTTCTGATGAAGCAGCATCAGCGAAGGTAGATGTTAAAGCCATGAGGAAAAATGTAAAAGATTCTAAGGTTTTGGTAGATACTTGAGAGTAAGAGTTAGCTAAGGCAAGGAGAAAGGTAAAGTAGAGTAGGAAGGAGCTTGAGGAGGCTCAAGCTAGGTTCAAGGTTCGGGAAGTTGAATTGATGGACAATCACTATCTAAAATCGAAGGTCACATAGAGGATCTTTTAAGAGATCACTTTAAGGCCAAACTTATTGGAGGTGGGAGGCGAGTCAAAGTAGAGGTCCAACAAAAGTATCCGACCCTCAACCTGAGCTTCCTATTATGGTAAACCTAGGTTCCAACTCGAGTGGTGGCTTCAAGGAGTTCATCACTAAAGGTGGTAAAGATGACCAAGATAAGGACCAACCAAGAACCAATAGGGGCCTCTTGCTTGTCCTGTTTCATTTTTTTCTCTCTTTTATGTAAATTTTCCTTTTGTTTCTTTTTCCTTTTGTATTGTCCTCAGGGCCGAGATGCCAGCCCCTAAAGGCTTACACTAACCACATGAATGAATGAATGAACAATTTCTTTAAGTGTTGTTATGTCTTCATCCTTTGTGTTATTTTGAGTTTATTTTCCATGTTTCTTGCTTCCAAGTGTTGACATTAGCTTAGGTGATCAAGCACATGTAAGACCGTTAGGAGTCAAGTTAATATAGGTAAGTTGTTAGGCTTTGAGTTGCACCTAGTGCTCAATGTAATAGTAGCTCGATTAAGTCATCACTAGCTTTTCGCATTGACCCAACCACATGAGTTCCAATTTAGCATTTCACTTCAAAGTATTTGAGTATGCTTCATAGATTTCATCCTACTGAAGAGTGCTGCCTATAGGCTTATCAGATTTGTGACCAAGTCGTTGTCAATTTATAGTATTAAGCCTTCTTAGGTCATTGAGTGGGGGTGAACCTAGTATACCAACTAGGTTAGTGTACTTAGTCCAAAGAACTAACCTTTTGTTTATATGTACTACTAAGGTACTCCAGGTCAGGGATGTAGATCGACTTAGTAGGTTAGAAACTTAAGGTTCTTAGGTATAGTGACTAACGAAAGTGCTTAGGTGTTAAGGATGTGCATCATCTCAATTGTGCCTCGGGCTTTTCTTCCCTTAGGTGTCCATATTGGTAAGGGCTCAGGTGCAATGATGATTAAACCACAGACAAAGTGTTTGATGTACATCGGGAGATAAGAGAAGACAAGTATAAGAACTCATCTTTCATTAATTTGATAAATATTCACATATACATCAAACTCTTTATAGAATCTTGCAAAAAATAGGGCCTTAGGTTATGTTACGCCTCAAACAAGAGAAGTTGTAACAGTTTCACTATATAAACTAACCTAATATAAAAGTTAACCTCATAGCTGTTAACATAGATATAGCTTACACGAGATGTATACAACTTAACCAACTTAAAGTATCTAGTTTAACACCTATTATTAGTAAAATCTATGGTATAACTTTTCAAAATACCTGTTCAAGACAACCCGTCGTTCGATAATATAACAATACTTATATAAACATTTTCACATATAGAGTTATAACTCAGATTAAGAGTTTATAGAAGCCATAGGTTTTGGAGTTTATTTACAATAAGACAGGAAACTAGTGGGCATCCCATGGATTCTCAATTAGTTTTCACAAAAAAAAAAAGCCAAAAGCCTAAATTCAGTAGATCCTCCTTTCTTCACTTTCCCAGTCAACTACGCACAAACCCGAGGTGGTTATATCTGTACATCTTGAGCTTTTACTTGTCACTTACTAAAGAGTTTATAGGGATGTAAGTACAACTAGCTCAATAAGTGAAATGGAGATAGAAGGGTACCGTACAAACATAAATAAGCTCGTTAATTATAATGAAATACAATGCAATTAATCATTTATAACACCGCACAATGTTATCAAGTTCATTGTAAGGTTAAAGAAATTATGTCCACTCTAACCCAAATGAAGAGTTTACCATGACTCAAATTAAACTAAACTTAGGCTTATGTAATGGAGAATACCATTCTCCTAAGACTACCTTCGAACCATAGCTCCTATCCTTACCGCAACCTCTTTGCTTATCACTTAGTTTGACAAAGGATGGGCAAATGACCATTTTAATTATCCTCATCGAAGCAAGTCGGTATTTGGTTTGATACGTCTAATCTTCCCCTAATGAGTTTCTATGCATGTCCAGTTATGTTAGCAGCCAAATCACCATTAGTTTCATTTAAGGGTGGCTAAACAAGATCACACAATATAATACAATACTATAAAACAATATAGAACAAAACGCTAAGGAGTTCAACTCTCGTCACAGACAAAATACCAATCACACATGTAGCATTCACATAAGCAACTAATTTATAACCACAAACAAAAGCACTTTTAAGCCTTCAAATACTTTGATATATTATCTCAACAAATGGTAAAACTACAATACTAACTTATATTGATACTCACTACGATAGGTCTACACTATTGACGCTTTGCTCACTGGAAGATCTTTTATATATATATATATATCAAAACCCAAATTTAGATTTTTTTTAAATTTATAAAAACGTTAAGGTTTTATCTACTTTGTGTATTATCTTGAAGTTATACACATAAATATATATAAACATATTGGAAGCATATTATTATTCCTATATGATATAGTATAGTTATATTTATATATGTATTTATTATAGTTTTAGTATATAAGTTTTATTAAATTAGTGAGTATCAATAATATAATATATCATTTTGATCTCACTAAAACGTATATTTAATCAATCAAGTTACATTTTAATTATGATTAGATCATCGTAGTTCATAAATTTTCATAATATTATAGAAACATCTATTTTATTACTTAGAATCATCCAATTTTAATAAAAGTGGTATTATCGAGCTTGTACGAACTCAATAATAAGTAATATAAGTTCTGTCTTAAGAGATAACTTATAAAGGGTATTTTTAGTTTCTATTATGCATTATCATATTATATCCATATTATATAAATAGATTATATTTTATATAATTTCCTAGAATTACTTAGTAATACATGTAGTATCTAGCCCTAACACAGGTATATCTTAACTTGGATCATATAATTATCATAAAATATGATAAAAACCTACTCTAACCAGACCTAATTAGCATAGATATGTATAGGATTCAATCAAATATTTATCATATTTTAGCTTAGTTTTACCAAAAACGTACGTTAGTTAGTAAATTAAGCTATTTAATTAGGAAAATTCATAATAAATAGTAAAGATCACCAAATTTTGCATGAAAAATTCTATATAATAAAAAAATGTAAGGAATTCAATTAGCAAGTGGTTTCATGCTATCGAGTTTATTGCCTATATATATAATTACATTTTTACCCCTAAATTATAATTAATTAAGTGAATAATATTGGTTTTATACGAAATAATTTCTAACAAGCCCCAATATTATTACAAGTGTCCAAAGGTCATTAATTACCATTTTCACTAATTATTTTGATGAAAATCTATTTATTTCAATAAATTCCAGTTTTACAATTTTAAAGTTCAAAACTATAATAAATATTAATAAAAAATAAGTTACATACAATTAAACTATACCCAATAAGGATTGTACAGTAATTTTTTTAGCATGAAACATCATTATTTAATTAGTTTATCTTTTATTATAAGATTTAGACTACTAGGGCATATTGTTAAAGAAGTATATAAACTACTTAAAATTTCATTAAGATAACATTATGACATGATAGCATCCTAAAATAACCAAAAAATAAATTTTCTTGTAATTTTTCATGTAGGTTTAATATTTTTAGAAAATACAAGAAAAACGAGACAAAAAGTAAGACCAACCGTTTGCCGAAGCTTTAGTGGTCGTCAACCAGCAAGGGGTGGTTTAAGAGGCTAGACAGTGGATCCTCCTTTAGTAGCTGCAAGGGTTTGTTGTTAGGTCTTGGGTAGGTCTACAAACTAGCTTAGGTTAACTCATTTCCCTATTTTTTAATTATTTTTCTAAATTATTTTTCTAATTTTTAAAATTTTTCCACTATTGTCATAAATTCCAAAATACTAAACAATGAATGTCTAAGATCCATTGCAATATGTAGTAGTTGTTGTCAGCTAAAAGTGATTCAGTATATTTGTTTCTTTTCTAATTTAGTATGAGGTGGCTTGTTTTTGTGAATTATGCTTTTGAATCATAATTTCCTAGCCCAATTTGCTACAACAAGTGAAGTCCAATAATTTATAGGTTGATCTTACCAATTTAGATGAGTTTTTATTGGTTTTTAGTTTGATTATTAATATTTTATATATCTTATATTCATATTTAGTGCATTTATTAATATACATGTATATATCCTATATATGTAATACATGTAATGTGTAGTTATACCCACATAATTATGTTTCATTCATGTTGTCACACCCCAAACAGAAAAAGTCATAACAGTCCTAACGTATAAAATAACATAAGATAAAAGTTGATTTCATGGTTGCTATCATAGATATAGTCCACACAAGGCATATATGACTTAACCAACTTAATGCATCCATTCTGTTACTTATAAATGATCAAACCTATGGTATAATTTTACAAAATACCTATTCTGTACAACTTGTTGTCTCATAACACAATAGTATTTACATAAACGTTTCACACTTAGAGTTATAATTTATAATTAGAGTTTTCTAAAAGCCATAGGTTTAAAGTCTATTTATAATAAAATAGGAAACTAGTGGGCGTTTTAGGGAATTTACAGTTAATTTTCTCAAAACTCAAAGGATAAGGCAAAAGCCTAAATTTAGTGGATTATTTATTTCCTTACTTTCCCAGCCAACAACACGCTAACCTAGGGGTGATTATATTTAAACATCCTGACCTTCACTCATCACCTACAAAAGAGTCTATGGAGATGTGAGTGCAACTAACTTAGTAAGTGGGACAGAGTTAGAAGAGTATCATATAATAAAAAACAAGATTATTAATTATGATGAGATAAAATGCAATACAATGCAATCAATCACTTGAAACATCGCATAATATTATCCGATCCATTGTGAGGTCAGAGAAATTATATCTGCTCCAACCCAAATTGAAGAATTTTATCGCGACTCAAATTAGAGCAAAGCCAGGCTTGTACAATGGAGAATATCCTCCTCCTATGACTACTTTCGAACCACGGTCTCCACCCTTACCACAACCTACTCACCTATCATTTAATTCGACTAAAGATGGGAAAATGATCATTTTAGTTATCCTCATCGAAGGGAGTCGGTATTTGGTCTAACACTCCTAATCATTCCCCTAACAGGTGTTATGCATGTCTAGTTTCGTTAATAGTTGAATCACTATTAATTTCATTTAGGGGTAACTATATAAGTTTACACAATACAAAAATAATACAATCATGCAAAACAGCATGCTAAGGAGTTTAACTCCTGTTACAATAGAACACCAATCACACGCATGGTATGTCCATAAACAACTAATTACCATCACAAATAAAAGTAATCTTAAGTCTCTAGATACTCCAATATAGTAACTGAACAAACAGTAAAGTTATGATCCTGACTGGCCTATTCAAACGCTCACTGCAGAAGATTCGTATCTTCAGCATTTTGTTCATTAGGAGACCCAATATATATATATATATATATACAAAACTCAAATTTAATTTTTGTAAGAGTTATAAAAACATTATAGTTCTATTTAAAGGTATTCCCTATCAAAAGGTATTTTGCTAAATAGCAATATATATATATATATATATATATAAATATACATTTACGTATATTATCCTTTTTCTTTATATAATAGAATATAGTTTTATTATATAAGTCAAGTTAAGTTATTAGATTTTAATAATATACGCGGTTATACTATTACGTATAATATATCGTTTTGATAATATCGAAACATACTTTTAATTAGTTAAATCATGTTTCAATTACAATAAGGTTATCGTAATATGTAAATTCTTATAATATTATAAAGAAATAAGTTATATTACCTAGGATTGTCCAATTTTAATAAAAGTTGTATCATTAGGTTTATATATACGTAATGATACGTATTATGGATTCTATTTGAAAAGATAAATTCTAAAGGGTAATTCAAGTTTCTAATACACTTATACGTGTCTATAATAAATATCATTGTATTACACTTATTTTATGTAATTAAATTATATTTTATATAATTTGCTAATATAACTCAATAATATGAGTATTATCTAACCCTAATATGTATATAACATATGCATTTTGTAAAACTATCATTTAATATATTAAAATCTCCTTTTTACCAAATCTGACCAACATTTATATATGTAATTTTTATTTCATTATTTATCATATTTTAGCCTATTATTACTAAAAATGAGCCTCGGTTTGTAATTTAAGTTATTTTACTATGTAATTTCGTAATAAATAGCTTAGGTCACCAAATAATTCTCCAACAATTTCTATAGACTCCTCAAAATATTGGGAACTCAGTCAACTCATGGTTTTATGCAATTGAGTCTAGTGCCTATATGCTTATAATTACAATTTTACCCCTAAATTACATTTAATTAGCCAAATATTATTCTTTTTATACAAATTTATTTTCAATATATCTTAACATCATTGTAAATCACCAAAAGTCAATATATATTATTTTCATCAATTATTTGTAGAAAAAACCATTTATTCCAGCAATTTCTAATTTACAATATTAAGGTCCAAAAATTGAATAAATATTATACATGTACATAATTAAAAATGGGCTACATACAATTAAACTACATCTAGTAAGGATCCTACAATAAATTATTAGGCATGAAACAACATAATTTAGGTAATTTATTTTTTATTACAAAATTCGAATTACTATATTAGTTTGTTAAGGAAGTATATTAGACATTTAATATTTTACAAAAATAATATCATGAAATGATAGTATCCTAGAAATAACCTAGGAATATATATATATATTTTTATAATTTTCAGGGTTGATTTAGTATTTTGAGAAATATTATAAAAACAAGGTAGTTTTTTGAGCTTACTGTTCGCTGGAGCTCTGGTAGCTAGAGGTGGAGGGGGTGTTGTTGGATGGCTTAAGCACGGGACGGACTAGTGGTGGCCAGAATGGTTTCATAATAGTCACTCAATTAGGTTAGGTTCGATTGTAGCTCAACGAGTTCCCTTATTTTTTGCAATTTTTTTCTTTGAAGATCCTAAGCTTCCAAAATGTTCATTTAAATGTCAGGAGTCATATTTATATAGAGTTTGGGGTCAATTAATTTTTCTTAGCCCTTAAGAGATTCTTTTTCTTAATTATCCAATATAAGCAAATAAGAGGTATCTAATTGGGGGATTTTTATCCTTTTGATTCATCCATACTGCTGTTAAAGTTGTGCCACAAGGATTTTCAAAGTTGATCTAAACTTTTCTCTAAGTTTCGGATGAATTTGGCTTATTTCCTTGATTAATTGGTAATATTTTGTATCTTTATATTAATATTTAACACATTTACTTTTATATGTGTATATATCCTATATATGTGGTACACACAATGAGTAACTATATATATAATTATGGTTCTAGCATGTTTCTTATATTTTGAAGATATATTTTCTTATTTATTTTTAAGCATTCATCACATGTTATTTATAATTATGTAATTTTAGGTTAATTTAAGAGTATAATTATTATATATACCAGGTATAATCATAAAAATATGTGTCTACCCATATAGTATATTGTACTACATTATTTCATTTTATAACTTAATTAACTTATCTCTAAGTTCTCGTTGCATTCCAAGCTTAGTTTTAAGGATTTCGATCATTTTTACTTTATATCCAATAATCATACTTCTAAGAGGAAAATTGGAATTTTATATCATTATTTTTTAAATCTGACTTCATTGGGTCACTTTAACTAATTTTTCTATTTTAATTGTCAAGTTTGGGCCTAATTAGATAACCTTTCTCTAAAGGCCCTAAATCTAGGTTTGATTATCCTAAATGTGATTTTAAGGGCTTACATATGTCTTTTATTTTTAAGATATATTTTATATTTAATTTTGCAAAATCATCACTTATTTTATATATTTTTAGGTTTTTGGGTTAATCTATTAGTATAATTATTATATGTACCAAGTATATTTATAAAAAATATATTTATCATATAGTATATTATATAATATTATTTTTGTTTATAACTTAAATAACTTATCTCAGGGCCTCGTCGCATTTCGAGCTTAGTTTTTGGGGGTTCCAATGAGTTTTATACTATATTAAATAATTACACTTCTAAGACTAAAATTGGGGTTTTAGGCCATTATTTTTAAAATTTAACTTCATTAGGTCAGTTTAACTAACTTTTCTAACCTAATCATAAATTTTGGACTCAATCCAATGAATTTTCCCAAGGGGCCTAAATACGCTCTAAATACGATTTTAAGAACTCATAGGTTTTTGGCATTCCATGTCTTTACAATGGGTTGTCCCTGTTCATCGAAGGCCTCCAGTTTGTAAGCTTTATTACTAGCTTCCTTTTTTACTTACATAGTGCCCTCCCAACTTAGTACAAGTTTACCTTGCCCTTCTCACGAGTCAGGGGCTTTTAGTTTACAACATACCAAGTCTCCAAGCTGAAAGACCTTATACTTGGCCTTTTTGTTGTAATATCTAGCCCCTCACCATTAATGGGCAACTACCCGTACTTTAGCAACATCGTGCACCTCGTCAACGGTGTTAAGACTTGCTTGCAGGGCCATTTGGTTAGTGTTGGCATTGAAGTTCTAAACCTTATTCATTGGGAGCTCTAGCTTGTTAAGTAGGATGGCTTCAAAGCTAAAGGTAAGGTGAAATGGGGTTTCTCTAGTAAATGTTATATGAGTTGTTTAGTATCCCCAATGTATGGTCAAAGATTTATTAACCCACTTCCCCTTTGCTCGCTCTACTCTCTTCTTCTAGTTGCTAAGGACTATCTTACTGATTGCTTTCACTTGGCCATTCATTTAAGGGTAGGCCACAAAGATGTAGTAAAGCTTGATGTGGTGTTTCTTATAGAACTCCCTAAACTTGGTACTATCAAACTACTTACCATTGTCCATAATCAAGGCATAGGATATTGGTGAAGACAAAACCTTTGGCCATTATAGCTATTATGCTCACGATCACTTGAACCTCGGCTCACTTAGTGAAGTTGTCCATGGCCACCAAGATGAATTGATACCCTCCGAGTGTTTTTAGGAATGGTTTGAGGATGTCAAGTTCCCATTAGGTAAATGGCCATGACTCATCATAGGATGGGGCTCAATGCTCGAGATGTAACTGATGGGCATGTGCTTATAGCACTTGTGGCATCTCCACACCATAGTCCTCACGTCTTCCTTCATCGTCGGCTAGTAGTAGCCGAGTCAAAGGGCTTGGATATAAAGCACCTAAGCTTGAATGTGATTATTAATGACCCCGATATGCAACTCCTTGAGGGCGTGGGCACCCTCTTCGAGTCTAAGGCATCGAAGAAGTGGTATGCTATGCCTATGATGTCTATCCCTACTTTGGTTTTCCTTAATTTAGCCCATACTAAGCCCAGCCCACTTAATAAAAGTTATTTGATGTCGAGCCTAATATATTATCAATTTTGTAAATTAGTTTTCTTTAAACTGATCAACATTAAACCCAACTCATTTAATACTAACTCTCAACTAAAGTTCAAAGAAAATCGGGTCTTTTTATTTTTGAAAACATTTCAAAGTTGCCACTCTACCAAAGTTAGGAAAAAGAGTTAAATAATAACTAATTGGGTGGACTAATTATAATTTAGTTACCGATCTTTTGATAAATCCAATTTTTCTAAGCAGCTTTGAGAACTAGAAAATCAAGTTCAGGGGTTAAGCTTTTTAAACCCTTATAAGTACCATCAACTTTTCAAATTTAGACTCAATCCCTTAAATCACCTTTCAAAACTATCATATAAAACGAAATTCAATCATTGGCTAACAATTTGAAAATTTTAAACACTTCGACTAGCTTTGATAACCGAAACAAAAAGGAGAAGGAATTTTTGTGAGTTTTGTATTGAATCTATAGCAAGTAATTTCAATGCCTTGGTGAGCAGTGGTGGTTTTAACGGTGGTAAAAAGTGGCTGTGGGCTTGTAGCGATGTTCAAGTGGTGCGGTAGATAGCCAAACATAAGCGGAGTGTTGGGCTGGGGGTTCTTGAGTATAAGGAAACTAGTGGTGGTGGTGGTTTTCATTAAAAAACCATCATAGAGGGTGCTATTTCTAAAGAGAAAGAGAATTTGTATTAAAGAGGGTAGAAAACCCCTATTTATACTAAATGGAGGTCGGATAATACTAGAAACCTTGATTAATGGAGGATTTTAAACCTTTTGGACTTCACACGTAAGTGAATTTCTTGGGCTAATTTGAAGCATACTTTGATTGAATCTAGACGAAGTTTAGGATCAATTCGTAATACGCCATCTCATTTATATGATTCCACCATTAATTTAGTGAATTCATGTAAAAAAGACCGTAAAAAATGGTGTTGAATTGACATGTACGAAGACAAAAAAAAAATTGATAAATGGTTGAAAATCTTAAGAAGAAGAAGATTCATGTAGGTGTGTAGTCAAGTGGCATGCACACATTGTAAAAAAATTTGGGTGAGCTTTTACACCCCCTTCTGCCTGCTATCTCCTCAATAAAAGGGCCTTGGGCCTTGGGCCTTGATCCAATTCCTATAAACCAAGTTCAAACTTAGTCCAATTTGCATTCTTCATCATTTTTTTTTAAAGATAAAGAAAATAAACACTATTCCTAAAATTAAGCCCTAAGCTACTTAAGTCTCTTTTATTATTATTATTATTATTTACATTTTTTATCTTTTTTTTATTTAAAAAATTTTCTATTTTTGTGATTTTTCCTATTTTTCTATTTTTGTGCTTTTTCTAGATTATGACTTTTTACCCTATTTTAAAAATTCTAAAAATAAAAAGGGGGGGGGGGGGGATGAGGTGTTTATAACTATCCCTCTTTGTGGTTAAGTTTGAGCAAAATTTTGCCACAAAAACAAGAGGAGACACTATTTTTGCCTTAAAGGTGAAATTGCCCTAAGAAGCACTACAATTGGCTAGCTATCCTAGGCTTAGTCCATTAAGGATTTGATGAAAAGCTGAAAGAGGGGAAAGACACTCTAAGAGCTTACCAAAACACAAAGTAAGCATAGTACCCTACGAGCTAGATATAACCTTAAAAGGTTTTGAAGGAAAGGAAGCACTTTCAAAGTCGACAGGACTGTAAAAGTAACATTGATTGAAGGGTATCACCCTAAGAGCTGGCAAGGGAAATCGACTTGGAAAACCTAGTTGCACTCTTTTGAGCTTACTAACCTAAGCAGGAGCATTTGTAGGAGACTAGCAACCTTAAGTTGGGAATCATTTTGAAAAACCTACTCATGCTCTTTTTAGCTCACTAACCTATGTGGGGGCATCTCTATGGGACTAACAACCTTAAATGTGAATCAATTTGAGAAAATCTGGTCATACTCTTCTAAGCTTACTAACCTAGGCCAGAGCGTCTCTAGGGAACTAGCAATCCTAAATGGGAATCAATTTGAGAAAACCTAGTTGTGCTCTTCTGAGCTCGTTAATCTAAACGGGAGTATCTTTAAGGGACTAAAAACCCTAGATGGGAATCAATTAAAAAAAAAAACCCTAGTCATACTCTTCTAAGCTCACTAACTTAAGTGAGAGCATCTTTGAGGGACTAGCAACTCTAAATTGACTTCAAACAAGCGCTCTATAGACTTACTAAGAGGAATCAGTGATGGAAGGAAGCACCCTATGAGCTCGCTAAATGAAATTGGTGAAGAGAAGTGCCCTATGCGCTTGCTAAAAGGAATTGATGAAGAGAAGCACCCTATGGGCTCACTATAGGGAATTGATGAAGAGAAGACCATATGAGCTTACTAAGAAAGAAATTAGTGAAAGGGAAGCGCCCTATGGGCTCATTAAAAACATTGAAAAGAGATTGAATAAAAGCCTTAAAAGGGAAATTGGAAATGTGAAGTGCCTTATAGGCTTGCAAAGACCCTAAAGAGAGATTGGAAACAGAAAATGCCCTATGAGCTTAGTAAAAAGATTAGTGAAGAGAGGTGCCCTATGGGCTTGCTATGAACTCTAAATAAAGGATTGGTTAAGGGAAATGAGTTGAGATGATGCCTTTAAAGGCTAGCTAAGACTCAGAATGTTAACTAGAAATTTTGCCCAAAAGACTATTGGGAGAAAGTAACGTAAATACTAGTTACTATGAAAATGCAATGTTCAAAAACCAATATGCTAACATCGTATAGAAGTACTTAACTGGTCTTACCGATGGCACTTAAAACGCCAAATCTTTCTTTGAGAAAGTCCTATCAAAACTAGTTAATTCATTTTTTGAAATGTATCCAACCTTAATCCCTTGTCAACAACCCAACTAATCTTGACATGGAGCCTTTAAGGCTTTGTAGGCCTTTTAGAGAAGTTACTGAAATTAACTCAATACAGAATGCCACCCACTACTTTCGTTTATTAATGAACCAAAACCCTTATCCATGACTAGTAAATATCTACTACGAGGTGATTGCTTATCTGGATTTCGCCTTTCCCTTAAAAATAGTCAATAAAAACTTCCCATCAAGGGGGATGAATCCATAATAAATTATTTTAAAGAGTTTTGTTAATTACCAATGTTCTATATCTTGCTTTTCAACTTCTTTCATGTTTTCAGTATATAGGTCTAATTAAATAGAGTAAGGGAACTAGGCCTTTTTAATGGAGTAAGAAAAAGGGACGGTGATGATTCTAACGCTAACAACTGCTAAAGGTACCATCTTTGCTTGTAAAAAATGAAAATTAGACTACAATAATATTCAAGATGACTGGCGTTTTCATATTCTAAGTAAAAATTTATATTGATTTTCATGGGTGGTATAATTTTTCAAAGTCAGCATTTATCAGGTCTCTCAATTCTGGACCATCCATTTGAGACAAAATTAAAGCCCCTCTTAGTAATACTTGCTTCACGATATAAGGGTCTTCGTAATTGAGAGCAAATTTTCCTCTAAGGTCTTGTGCATTGGAGAGAGCCTTTCTCAACAACATATCACCCTCTTTGAAGTTTCGGGGGCTACACTATTTTGTTGAAAGCTCGAGCCATTCTTTATTGGTAATACTGATTGTTAATCTTCTCTCATCAATCAAATTCAGTAGCTCAATAGGTTTCTTTACCCAATCGGCCTCATCCAACTAAGTTTCAGATAATATAATGAGAGATGGGATCTCAAATTCCACCAGTAATACTGCATCAATATCATATATTAAGAAGTAAGGCGTTAACCCTATTGATGTTCTGATGGAGGTTCGATAGGCCATGAGCGTGAAGGGTAACATTTCGTGCCAATTTTTGTATGTAACAACCATCTTTTCAATTATTCTTTTGATATTTTTATTGGCTACTTCAATGAGTCCATTCATTTTGGGTCAATAAGGGGTGGAGTTCCTATGGATGATCCTAAATTGTTAGCAAAACCCTCATATAAGCTTATTGTTGAGATTAGTGCCATTGTTTATGATGATCATTTCTAGGTCCCTTATCAAGCCAAGATATCTTTCTTGATGAACTTGACTACGACTCCTTTAGTAACACTTGAATAAGATGAAGCCATAACCCACTTACTAACATAGTCGATGGCGAGAATAAGGTAATGCCCATTAGATGCCCTTAGAGTAATCGGGCTAATAATGTCTATACCCTTCATTGAAAATGGCCATGGTGAAGAGAGTGCGTATAACTCTTCAGGTGAGGCATTTATCTTATTTGCATAAACTTAGCATAAATGTCAATACTTGATGTATTTGGTGCAATCGCCTTCTATTGTTGACCAGTAATATCCCAGCCTCATTATCTTCTTAGCAAGCATGTAACCATTCATGTAGGGGCCATATACTCCTTTATGCACTTCTTTCATCAAAACCTCAACCTCTTTGTCATCCACACACCTTATAAGTGTACCGTCAAAAGATCGTCAATACAAGGTAGACTCGCTTACTAAGAATAGGGTAGTCAATCTCTTGATTGTCTTTCTATCCTTTTTCTCAACTTCTTCAGGGTACATGCCTTATTGTAAGAACATTTTAATATCATGGTACCAAGGCTTTTCGTCATAGGTACCTTCAATTGCTAGACAAAAGGTAGGATTTTCTTCAATTTCAATGGTAAAAGGGCCGAATCTCGACTCCATCGGATATTTAGACCATAGATGTCAAAGTGGCTAATGCATTAGCAAATTGATTATGTGTTCTTAATATGTGAGTGAAACCAATTTCTTTAAATTTCTCCATTAATTTAGTTAAGTATATGTGATAAGGTACTAGTTTAGGATCTTTCATTTTGTATTCTCCTCAAGCTTAGCAAATAATGAGTAAAGAATCCTTATACACTTTTAATTCTTAAATATCTTTATCTAAGGCCATTTTAAGTCCCATGATGCATGCTTCGTATTCAACAATATTATTGGTGTATGGGAAAACAAGCCTTACAACTACAGGGAATTGCATACTCTCAAGGGATATCAATATTGCCCCAATTCCACACGCGGACACATTAGAAACTCCATCAAAGAACTTCTTCCACTTTAGGAGTTCATAATCTTTTTCTTCATCGGAACTTCCTTCAACTACTAAGATATCCTCATCATGGAATCTGACTTATACCTCTTGGGGGTATCATTAGAGGGATTTTATTCTAATTGATCTGCTAAAGCTTTCTCCTTAATTGAATTTTGGTTCACATACATAATGTCAAACTCCAATAGCAACATTTGCCACTTTGAGATTCTGCCAATTAGGGCTAATTTATCTACTAAGTACTTTATAGGATCATACTGAGTTAACAGTTCAATATGATAATAGAGTGTATATTGCCAGAGCGTGTGCATTACTTAGACTAAAGCACAGTACGTCCTTTCAATTTCTAAATACTTATGTTCCCCTTTAATAAACTTTTTACTTAAGTAGTATATGTCCCATTATTTTCCTTCCTCATCCTTCTAGTCAAGCATACACCCTATGGATTCTAGTAATATTGTAAGGTATAGAAATAATGACTTCCCAAGTTTAGGAGCTACCAGAATTGGAGAGTTCATACAATATTCCTTAATTGTTGTGAAGGCTTTCTCGCATTCTTCGTTCCAATTTATCTTAACGCTCTTTTTCAATAACTTAAACAAAGGACGACATTTATTTATCAATTGAGATATGAACCAGGCTATGTAGTTTAAGCGGTTTAATAAGCCTCTAATTTATTTAAGTGTGCATAAAGGGAGCAAGTTGACTCTGGCTTTGACTTTATTAGGGTCCACTTCAATGCCCTTATGGTTGATTATGAAACCCAATAATTTCCCTAAAGTTACTCTAAAGGTATACTTCTTAAGGTTGAGCTTCAATTGGAATATTCTCAACCTATCAAACAATCTCCTCAAGTTATGTACATGATTTTCTCCCTCTTTGTATTTTGCAATCATATCATCAACATATACTTAAACTTCTTTGTACCTCATGTCATGAAAGATTGTGACCATAGCTCTTTGGTAAGTTACCCTGGTATTTTTTAGTCCAAAAGGCATTACTTTGTGGCAAAATGTGCTCCAAGTTGTAATGAATGTTGTATTGACTTTATCTTCTTTGGACATTTTGATCTAATTATTTTCGAAGAATCCATCCATGAAGGAGAAGAGATGGTTCCTAGCAATATTATCTACTAAAAGGTCAATATAGGGCAAAGGGTAGTTGTCTTTAGGTATTGCTTAATTGAGGTCTCAAAAATCTACGCACACTTTAACTTTTCCATTTTTTTTCATTACTAGCACAATGTTGGCTATCCATTCAAGATAATTAGATACTTTGATGAAAACAACTTCCAGTAACTTTTTGACTTCTTCTTTAATTTTCAACAAGATATGTAGTCGGAATCTCCTTAGTTTCTACTTCTTAGTTTTGATATTTTCTCGTGTAGGTAAGCTATAGACCACAATTGATGGATTTAGCCTGAACATATCTTCATAAGACCATGTAAACACATCTTAACACTTAGATGGGAGTGCAATCATTTATGCCTTCTGTTCTTCTTTCAAATTCCCTCCAACCTTTAGAAATTTGGGGTTGTCATTAATCCCGACATTAACTGTCTCGGTTGGCTTGTCAATGGAAATTTTACTCATTTCATGTCTTTACCAGCTCTCTTACACATCATTGTGGTCATTAACATCACTTCCAACAACTAAACCAATAGGGCTAAAGGTAACATCAATATTTTCATTACCTATATGTGCAAAGTATCCTTGGTCTTTATTCAAAGCATTGGATCTAGGCCAAAAGTATGTAAAGAAAAGAGTGTAAGTAAAAAAGGAGTGAAGAGAATGAAGACTGATTTTAATAGGCATCAAGGATCGATCACACGTTCTCGAATACAAGGGTTCGCTTAGATGGTTCACCAAGTTATCCAAGGTAAGTTAAGTGCTGAGGAGCAATGCTTACCCTAGTTCGACCTGTCGAGCTACTTCGCTTCTTACATCATCTAAGAAGTTACTGAGGTGACCAGCCGACGTACTAAACCAATTTCTTCGTTATGTAACATTCCCAACATCGAATCAAAATATTGTCAATCTGACCATTGCCAAAGTAGAGTTGACCACTACTAAGAGCCAACCACCTGAGGTCGACCGGAATGTAAATCGCCCCTGAGCTAACCCTTCTCTAATCCCAGCAATCGGAGCTGTCGAACTGCTAACACCAACCAAATATAATCAAGGCCCACCCCTACTTAATTCATAATGTTATTAGGACCACAAAATGAGAAAAATTACAAGCGCACTATCCTTTTCTGACATCCATACTGTCCTAACTATCAACAAATGTTCTTTTTGCATGATTACATTTATACCCTTGAAAATTATTCTCCTTTTCCTTTACCAATAGGAATCTTTTTTGTAATTTACTCTCACCTAAGATTTACCCTAATTGAGTCATATAAATATTAATACATTGTAATAGATACAATAGTTATCAAATTGAACTTTTCAGACATACTCTATTGAGCTAAATGTTCTGCTACTTACTCTTAAGCTACTCTTATCTAGCCCTTTAAGCGTAGACTAGTAGCGAGTAACCTCCGACCACACTTGTGCATCATATCAAGTGCATCCTAAGCTCGTGTGAGGCATCGATATGTCATATCCAACATCGGTGCACAAAAACCCCTACTTAACCTTAGACTATCATTTACTTTTTAAGCCACCTCATTACCTGAACCCATCCCTTAGTCACGCATGATATTAGGTTTGTGTGTTCATCCATGAATCCATATCAATCAGGCTCGACAGCTAGGTAACTCCATTGGGGACTGTCATGAGGGTTAGTCATTCAACTTTCTAAAATTAGAATTAATCTCTAAAAATCACCTCACTTTATACAATTTATTTATTAGTCATTATTTGTCCATAATTGCACTAACATTTCTGCAAGTTTAGCTTTAATTGATTATTTAAATTATTAAAGGGGTAAGGGGTAAGGAACTTACTTTATGCACCATACATGTGTAACAAAAATGATTAAACTGGGACCATATTTAGGACCTTAGGATGGAAGGACCATTGTATAAGCTTCGGGTGTTATGGTATAACCACCACTCGGGTTGATTAGGGCACCCCACTAAGCTTAGTGTGACCAATGAAAGTGTTTTTTAACAAATGAGGTTACATAAGCTTAAAAACCTTTAAAACCCACCTTTTATGCATTCAAGACATCCAGAACGAACAAATAACCAAGCAAGATGAAAAGAAAAGAAAAGTAACAACTCGGAGTTTCTTTAATTTCCCTTGTAATTTCACTATGTTGTAAATTTAGATTTGATGAAAATAGGTTTTTGTCTTTGTTTTATACTTTATTGTAAATAGCGATTCTTCAATCTTCTAACAAACATTTTCTTTGTAATTCAACCCAATGAGATGACTTGTTCCTCTAACTCCATCCTTTTCAAACAAAGGTTTATCAACAAGCCCATCAACCCCAAGCCCGTTCTGGACCAGTTGCTTCAACACTTCAACCCGAGGGAATAAGAAATCATCACCAATAAGATCAAGCCTATTCTGTCACTTCCTAGGGGAAAAATTGAGATTAATCTAATCAAGGCTCTAACCAACTTCTAGGAACCCGAGGAAGTAGCTTTTCGAGTTAGGCCTCACCTAATTAGTCCAATGTTTGAAGAGTATACACATTTACTTCAAGCCCCATCCTTCAAAAATGTATATACTCCAAATTTGGAAGCCAACCTAGTGAATGCTTTTTCAAGATTCCTTGGGGTAAAAAAGGCTAAAATAAACAAAGCCTTGAAGAGCTATAATGGAAACTACATCAAATTAGAAGACCTGAAAGCCCAATTCACCATTGAGTCCAAATCCAACAAACCGGGCATTTTCTATGGTAATCCCAAAGACTAGGGACAAAACAGAATGAAGGCTTTTATCTTGGCTACATTCAAGGCTCTCCTATTTCTTAATGGAAAGTTCCTCATCCATTTCAAGGTTATTAAATTAGTAGGCTAGTTTCTTGAAGGTAAATTGTATGTCCCGGCCCTCCTTGCAAAATAAATTCAAGGCCTCAATATTTTGAAAGAGAAAAAAAATGGCATACTAAATACTAGCATGGCATTACTAATGATCTAGATTGTGAACTACATGAAGTGTTTTGGGCTTGATTTGATACAAGGAGAATTTGCTCACAATATTGATTTTATCAATTCTTTTTTTATAAGGTCCATCTCCTAGAAGAAAAGTATACTTACTGTTAAGTAAAAGTACTGTGAAATTTCTAAGTCACCGATATCTTACGGATAGTAAGATGGAGCAACTTCAAGAGGGTAATCTTAGTCTGTAAAAATTATCAAGCAATGGCCCTAATCGGGATGTAATGGTATACAGGCTATTACCCTAACAATATAATCAGACAGTTCGGAGGAATTCAAGATACAATCTATAAGCCCCCACTAGATATCACGACCTTAGATTATGAAGACCTTTGGGTTCCAATGCTACAAAAGATGTCCAAACTTCAAGCGATCAAGTAACTATGGGAAACAAAGACTATCAGCCTTAACATTGATTTAGGAAAATGGCTGGGAGAAGTAGACAAGTATAGGTTCACTAAAGAATATCTATAAGATCAACTCCATAAAGTATGGGAGATCCAATATCAAGCACTAAAGGTCATACAATCCGCACTAGCTAAACTAGACTTTGCAATCATGACCTACATGGATTAAGTACAAGCTCGTGTAGAAGTTATCTATGAAGAGCACAATATGTAGGAAGATCTCTCTCAAGAATCTAGATAACGTTCTAGGCCTTAGAACATCAATTGAGGATGACCCAGAGAAAGCCTAAAGAACTTGAAGAAAAAGAAGAGCCTAGCCCAAGAAAAAGGAAAGAAGCATCAACAGGATCTAGTAAGAAGGCAACACCAGTCAAGTGCTAAAAGAATGTCTAGAAATAAGAGTAATCTTTTTTTTTCAAAACAAAGTGTTTTCCTTTTGTTTTTTCAAATAATGTAAAAGGGAACTCTGAAAGGTACAAAATAATGAATAAAAATTACCATCTTACTGGCTAATTGCTGGTTTTGTTTCTTTATATCCGTATGCCATACATCTTTGCATTCTTGTACATTATTTTTTTATTTATGTATTTTTCATGGATATCATTTCTTTAAAATATTTATGTGTTAACTTATTGAGAAGTAATCTTGAACCAAGTTACAAAGATATCTCCTAAACACCAAACCTTCCAAAGAAGTCCTACCTAAACCAACTCACAAACCATAATGGCTAGCTAAGGAAACGACAGCATCAGTAATAGAAATGATAACAACAATGTGAACTTAAAAGTTATTGATCTTACTGAGTTAAGGTTCTATTCCTTAGAACAAACAGTGGAAATATTGCAGATCAGCTGCACTTCCTTGCTGACTGTATCGCTTTACTCCAATCCATAGCACCATCAAAAGAGGAAAGCTTTGAGGCCCAATATGGAAAGAATGTCAAAGCCCTCCCTTTGAAGCATAAGAGGCATATCCTTAAGTCAACCTAACATTTGAATCAATCGAGATAAAAGGGGTCTATCCAAAGATTAACTCAACTTTTGAGCTAAACACTTATTCATTTTTTATCAACCTAAAGCCAAAAGCTAACCAAGACTGATTGAAAAAACTAGAAAAGCAGTTGACCCAGCAAATCATTAAAAAGATGAAGATGTTCGAAGGTTATAATGGTTTCGAGCAAGCTAGTATTACAAACTTCTTAGCTTATGACTATGGAAGCTTCCTTGAAAAATATAAGATACCTAACTTTGAGAAGTACAATCTTACTAGTTGCCCTAAACTACACACCAAATTGTACGTCTGAAAGATGGGCAAGTACGTACAATACGACCAGCTCATGGTGCAAACTTTTCAGGCCAGCTTAACGGGCCCTGCTTTGACCTGGTACACCCTACTGGATTTGAGCTAAGTAAACGCATAGGAGAAACTAGCTAAGGCATTTTATAAGCAATACAAATTTAATGTTGAAGTGGCAAAAACTATGATGGATGATAACTCTAATTTTAAACATATTTCATATGGTGATTTTATAGTATTTTCCTCACATTTTTTGTTTTCTTTAAATAAATTTATACTTAATTGAGTAAAATTTTGATTTTTAGGTTTGAACGTGTTCTAGGATCGAAAACAAAGAAAAGGAATCAAATTTCACTCAATTCGGAGTTCAAACAAAGAAGTTATGAAGTTTTGAAGTTACACAGTCCATGTAGAAAAAATTAGCCAGGGGCAGAAAGTTACATGACTTGGGGATACGGTCATGTCCCAGGTCGTGTCTGGTAAAGAAAACGAAAACCTTTTGATATACTATAAAAGGACATATTAGGGTTTCACAAAAAAATAAAAGACATTAGAGATGATAAGAGACTTGAGGAGAAGGAGAAGGAGAAGGCGAGAACAACACCGACTTCAAGATCGAAGAGATTTTTCATCAATCAAAGGATTTTTTTCATGTTTTATTTTATGTTATTGATGAAATTCGTTTTTGGTCTCATTATGATAGCTTAGAATTCGTGTATTTAGGATTATAGAACCTAGGGTTTCATGTGATTCTTGGATTGATTTAGAATTTTCAATAAAGTTTCTATCTTTGCTTGACTCAATTATGTCGTTTAATTGTTAATTGATATTTCTAAAATATCAATATATGGTAGTATGCATGTTGATTGAAAAATTGCATGTATAATTCGATATTTACATAATTGGAGAGAATTACATGTATACTTAGAGATAAGATACATGTTTCTTCCAGAAAGTTAATTATTTGTATGGGAATTCATTATACATTAATGCAATTCTAAATTATATAAATAAGTGAAGAGATTCTAGTGAATAATTTAGGATTAGAATTAATATGCTTGAGAAAGGTATTAACTTTAGTTGTGAATCCCTCCAGTCAAGAAAAATAGAAACCGAATTGAATATATTTAAAGCGATCACATGTTAAACTCTAGGGGAAATAATTCCTAAATGCGCTATTACTTTCTTGAAGTCGTTCTTAAATTTATCACTTTTTCAATTGCTTAATCAAGTCTTATAATTAGGTTAGTTTGTTAATTTTAATATATTTTTTTAATTAATTCTAACTTTCATAATTTTCTGGTTAGATAATAAAGTTAAGGTTAATATTAGTACTCAAAGTCTCTGAGGGATCGACTCGGACTCACATCCGCTATATTAAAACTGATAGGTGCACTTGCCTGATATCAATAGACTTGGTTGCCTAGCAAAAGAGGTACAATGAATCATTTAAGGAATATGCCCAAAGGTGAAGATCCTTAGCTACAAGGGTATCCACCCCCATGACCAAGAAAAAGCTAATATTAGCTTTCATCAACACTCTTGAGAGACCTTACTTCTCTCACCTGATCAAGCAAGCCTCCTTTAGTTTTGTAAAGGTAGTATAAGCAGCATACCAGATTGAAAATGTCGTCTCCTCCAGCAAGTTGCAAGAACCATCAGACAAAAGAACACCCTTTGTTAAACCTACTACCAACAAGCCTAGAGAAGCTACTGCTAGCATGGTCAATTCAAATACGAATCTAGCAACAATTCAAAAGCTAGCCGTAAGTTAGTAGGGCCCCAAGACAATTTACTAAGATATCAATTTCTCTCAACTAGATTCTTAAAAAATTAAGAAAAGATAATCAACTCCATTTTGAGCCTCCTAATAAAAGGATGCTAAGATTTTTTTTTTATTCTAACGCTAAGCATCAATATCACTTAGGGCAAGTAGGCCATTCGATTAACTTATGCTGGAGATTAAAAAACAAGATTCAAGACTTAATCGATGAAGGTACAATCCAATTAAACTTCATGGAGGCTTCAGTTGCAAACATTAGCAACAACCCCCTGCCCAACTATGCCCCTATCATCAACATGATATTTGACTACTCAAATCCCGCCATTAACATAATTAGCTCCAATCAAAAGCCTAAGGTCTGCAAATTCTACAAACAAGAGGAGAAGCAAGCTCCAAAGACTAAAAGGTACACCTTCCATGTGCTCGTACAAAACTACCCCTCTCAACTGCTAGGCAATTGAGTTCACTTGTGGGAGGAATTACCCGTTCCAATAGAATTTATGATCCAAAAGAAGATCTGAAAAAGAAAACTATACTAAAAGGCCAAGTAACGAACCAATTGAATATGAGGAAGGATTGTCTACCTTCACCAAAATGATTAAATCAAATAAGTACAAAATAATGAACCAGCTCACAAAAATTCCAGCATAGATATCACTCATAGGTTTGTTGATGGCATCCGAACTGCATCGGGAAGCATTAATTACAAATAATTAAAAATTAAAAAAAAATCACTCACCTAGATAGGTCAAATTCAGGAGAAAACTTACATGGGTCATGGGATTAGATTAGCCTGCGTAGAGCTACTATTTGTTAGGGTACTACTGTAATCGTGTGAAGCTATTATCGTAGTGTTGCTGTACATGGCAGCTATTGTCCCTTGAGATATGGACTGTTATGATCATTTCTGTTGCAAGGAATGCTGCCATTATATGGACTGCTGCCGTGCATGGACTACTGTATGTCAAGGATGAGTGTACTGTCGTAGAGTGCTGTGCATCGGAGATAAGTGTAGTATGGGATTGAATTGTTATAGGGCGTGCATTTTGGAATTGTAAAGTGATTGTGTGTGTGGAATTATTGTTTTTATTTTTATTTTTTTTAAGATGAAGTCTATCATTTATAAACAAGTAATCTTGATTCTTTTGGATCTTTTTAATGAGAATTCAATCTTGACAAATCTAATATTTATAGGATACGACAATACCTGGTTTAGATTTGTTAGTTTCCCAAATAATTCCTTGAAGTTTTAATCCAATCTACTCTCAAGTTCTAGAAGCCCCATGTAAATACTCAATTTTTGCCCCCTTTATTTTGTTTTATTTCAATAGGATAAGGGGTCCTAAATCAAGAAAAACAAAAAAAAAAATAGAAAATCCAAGAAACAAGAAATTTAGAAAAAAAAAAGAAGTTTAGAAAAATACAAAAAAAAAGGAAAATAGGAAAAACATAAAAAAAATAAGAAATTTAGAAAAATTGAAAAGCCACAAAAAAATAAAAATGGAAAAAATAAAGAATAATAAATTTTTAAGTAGTTTAATAGAATAGATTTCTTTATTTAAATAAATTTAAGGAAAAAACCATTGGACCTAAATTTAGATTTGAATATAGCCCAAGCTAACCTAGTCCATATATGTAATTTTAGATAAGGCACAAGCCAACTGCTTATCAAATAAGCACATGAGCATGGTATTGGCTGTCACTTGGAGGTTAAGGGTTTAAATCTTAGCAAAAGTATAAAAAGCCTTTTTATTTTTTAAGATGACACACTGCTGCATTAAATACTGCCACGTATTAGGGTTTCACTGTGCCATATGGTAGCCTCAGATTGGCCAACACTAGTGTGGCGCTACGTAGCATGACACGTCAGCTATCACGTGTCATGTAAGATAAATGGCACACAACAACTAAACGACGTAGCTAACATGGCACGACATCAGCGTTGGTCAATCCGAGGCTACCATGGTATCATCTGTTTTATAAGTTTCTTAATGTAACATAATTTCTACTCCTCTATATCATCTTTGTAATATAATCATCATCTTATGTCCTCGGTCATTAGTCCCAATGTTTTCAATTTTTATTTTTAGATTTGTCGATGTCAGTATTAAGCTTCTATAACATAAAATCAACATTATTTTTTTTTTCAATAAAAGTTTCCAAAAAAAAGAGAAAGGTTTTCAAAATTACAAACTTGATTTTTTCAAAAAAGAAAGAGAATGCAGTATTGCTAATAAGAAAAGATTCTTGCAAGATTTGAAATATTGCTTTTTAGGTAGTTTAACCCAACCTAAAGCCCATAATCACTCGTTTTCAAAACAAGATGTTTTAAGCTCTTTGTAGACACTTCATTTTTACCAATTTTGTTAATTGAGTTAGGTTAATAAATAAACAAAAATAAAGAAAAATAAAATAATAATAATAATAATAATAGAAAAAATAAAAAAAATAAAAAAATGAAAGTGAAAAATGGTAAAAAAATAAAATCAAGTTAAGTCGTAGTAAGTTAAGTTATGAGTCGATTCGTATCAAGTTTAATCGAGTTGAATTATTGAATCAAGTGACGAGATGGACTTAATTAATTAATATCTAGCCATATTTGATTTTCTTAATTTAACCTATATCAAGCCTAACTCAGTTAATATAAATTACTCAATATTAAATTAAGAAAAAGAAAAAAAATTAAAAAATGGAGTTGCTAACTAGTTCAACTAGTAAAAAATAAAATAAAATTAGAGTTTTCAAGTAAGAAAACTCTAATTTTACCACTAGTCTACGAATATTCCAAAAAAATTAATTTTTAAAAAATTAAACCAAAAAAGTAGGTTCGAGAGTTAACCTATTAAGACTAAGTCACTATATGAAAATTTAAAAAATTGATGGACTTTTATTTTTATAATTTTTCAAAAATACTAAAATTATACCTAAATGTACAAAAAAGCAACTAAAGTGAATTTTATTATTTTTTATTATTACAAATTTTCAAGGCAAGGGAAATTTTTTTTTTTAATATAGTTACCCTGAAGGTGTCTACATACCAGCTAATTGGAATCAAATCGGCCATAGTTCTGTTTTTATAAAATTTTTAGTGAGTGGGTCATTTTTGTATTAAAAACCGAGTCAATTTTACGTTTTTATCAATTTATTATTTTAAGAAAACAAACCTAAAAAAAATATAAATTTTCCAAATTAAATAAAAAAGCTCTAAATAACCCAATCTTTTTGAAAAAAACTCAATTTAAGATTTTTCATTTTTCAAAACCGCTACATGTCAAAATATTTTTTATTTGAAAAAAAAACATGATTTTTCAAAAAAATAAAAACTTAATTCAACTAAATTTTATTGGAAAATAAAAAATTTGCAATTGGAATAAACAACAATTAAAAAAAACCTACACATAAACACAAAAATAGTTAATAAAGAAAAAAAAACATAACTAATAAAGTAAATTAATAAAAATTAATGAAATAAATAAATAATAATAAAAATTACTGAAAATTTACCAAATGTCAAATCATATCAATATTAGGCAATGGACTACACACTATTGGGTGATGCTAGGCGATGGATTAGTAGTAAACTGGGCAACGCTGGGTGGTAGACTGAGCACTGCTGGGTAACATTGGGCAGTGGACTAGGCGATGCGAGGCAATAAACTAGGCAATGCTGGCGATGGACTAGCGGTGGATTGGGCACTATTAGGCAATGCTAAGTAGTAAACCGGGCGCTATTGAGCGACGCTAAACTGGGTGACGCTAGGCAGTAGACTGAGGTTGAACTAAGCGCTGCTAGGCAATGTTGGACGATGGATTAAGCGCTACTGGGTGACGGACTAGACGTTGCTGGGCAACGCTGGGCACTTTTGGGCAACGCTAAGCAATAGACTGGTAGTAAACTAGGCAATGCTGGATAATGGACTGGACGATGCTGGGTAGTAGACTGGCAGTGACTATAGTTATTATGTAGTGGTTGTATGGTAGTGTAGTGGTGTTTGTGTGGTGTTGCGTAATGGTTGTATGGTGGAGCAGTAGTATTTGTGTGGTGTGTTAGGTAAGAGTGTGATTAAAAAAAAAAAACCATTTTTCGAATCCCCTATCGATGTGCTATTTATAAGCTCAAAATCAAATATTTCATATCGAAGATACGGAAGATACGATTGCAATTCTTCTAAGATTTACCTTAGCTTCTAAAAACCCTAATTTATGTTGAGCTTTTTTTTTTTTCTTCTTCCAAGGCCCAATCCAATCCATTACAATTTAACCTAATAATTCCTTAATCTGATTTAAGTCCTTAAATTAAATAAATTTTATTCTATATTGGTTTGACCCAAAATTAATTAAACCCATACCGCCACATAATCCGACAATCCAACTCAATTCGATTTAACATGACTTGACTTATGACTCAACTTACTATGACTTGACTTGATTTTTTTATATTTTTTATTTTTATTAACCTGGCTCAATTATTAAAAATTAGCAAAAATGAGGTAGCTACAGTTGCCCCTCTTTGTAATAAAGTTCGATTAGAACTTTGCTACAAAGGCAAGACAAAAGCAATATCCATTTTTGCTAAACTCTACTTTGAATTGATCAACTAAGCTGTGTTTTATTTTAATGAAGGATATCAACTTGAAAAGTCGATGTAAAGAATAAGCTGCCCATCTTGAAAGGATGGAGTAAATGAATGCCTGTCTCAAAAGAATAAAACAAAAGGTTAAGAAGCCTATCTTAAAAGGATAGGGGTTAACAATGCCTATCTTGAAAGGATAGAGCAAAAATTTCAAAGGGGCCTATCTTAAAAAGATAGGGCTTAATGTTGTCTATCTTGAAAGGATAGAGCAAAATTTCAAGAGGGCCTATCTTGAAAGGATAGGGCAAGAACCATTAGAGGTAAAATTAACTTGTTTTAGTTTGGTGGATAATCCAAAAAGGATAGATCTCTTTGAGATTTCAAAAAACTTGTTTTGGTTTGATGGATGATCCGAAGAGGATAGATCTCTTCGAGGTTTCAAAAAAGAAAAAACTTATTTTGGTTTGGTGGATGATCCAAAGATGATAGATCTCTCCGAGATTCCTTTTTGGTTTGTAATCTGAAGAAGATAAATCTCTTCAAAAACTGATTTTACTTTGGTGACCCGAAGAGGATAGATCTCTTCTAGATTCTTGCTTTATTTTGGTTAATGGATGACCTACAGAGAATAGTTCTCTTTGAGATTAGTTTTGGCTAATCCGAAGAAGATAGATCTCTTCAATATTCGTTTTGGTTAATCCAAAGAGGATAAATCCCCTTGAGATTTGATTTGCTCGAAAGGATAGATCTTTTAAAGATAAGATAAGATGATACGAGACAACGCTCTCATAAGTAGGCAATCTTTTAAATGACTAGATAGCGCTCTTTTGAGCAAGCGATCCAAGCGATTCTATAAAGGAATAGATAGGATAACGCTCCTTTGAACAAGCGATCCTAAAAAGGACTAGGACAACACTCCTTTGAGCAGGCAATCCAACTAAGGAATAGGTAGGACAGTGCTCCTTTGAGTGAGCAATCCTAGCAAAAGATTAGATAAGATAGTGCTCCTATAAGCAAGCAATCCTAGAAAGAATTAGATGTCACTCCATTGAGCAAGCGATTCAGGAAGTAAGAAAACTTTCATGAATTTTCACAAATTGATCTATGACTTGAGTTTGAGGGATTTTGATGATTCCTTGAAAATTTTGAAAAGTTTTTCTTTTTCTCTTTTTTCAAAAAAAAAAAAACTCTTTGATAGAAAATATTGCTGCTAATAAGTAAGAAAGTCTCGAAAACTTTTAAAGATCACCAATAAGAGGTTGGCTTACCCCTTGCCCATTGATCACTCATTCTTTCAATCTTGTTTCCTAAAGCATAATTCTTGATATTTGAACTTTTTAGAAGCACTAATTTCCAACTTGCAATAGCACTTAACTCTTCAGTTTTCCCCTAAGGGGATAGATATTATTACTTAAAATGTTTAGTCAAACTAAACTTCTTTACACTCTCATGAGTTTGTTTTTACTTTCAACATCAATTCCAAAAACTTGTGGCCTATATTGTAAGTAGCATATTCTGGTCAATCAATAGGTCTTTTCTAGGTTTACAATGTAAGGTTTTTAGTCAATGGTTTAAGTAAATGGATATCAATGTACTTGGCTAATTTTGAAGAAATCATATGCAATCGGTCTCGGGTTTACAAGCTAAGAACCTAAGAGAAGCTAAACATGGGCTTGCCATAATTTCATGAGCAAATTTTGCTTAAGATAATTCTATTTCTTTAGTGAAAAGAGTTTTATAAAAGCTGGTATAATGAGTGGGATCATAAAACGAGGGCTTTGCTTTTGGGCTTAGGAATTAATAACGTTCAAATTTTGGATACCATCACCAGTTTGAACTTCAAGCTATTTTGGTAATTTAGATATTCTTTAAAGGTGATCAACTTGCTAATATCTTCAACCTCTTTTTTTTTCTTTTTTTTTTTCTTTCTTCCCTTTTATTTTTTATATTTTCTTTTTCCATTTTTTTTTTGTCAAGGTGGTCACCTTCCACTGTTGAGTTTTCACTTAATAAGATTTGAAGTACCAAAAGGTAAGTTCAAGGTATATAAGCTTGGAAGAAGTGTATATAGCTTTAAAGTGTTTGGGAAAGAATATATGGACTTGATGTGCTTAAATGAATGTATAGGCTCGAGTGAGGTGTATATGGTTTGAAATTCTTTTTCATCCTAAAGAAATTGAATTATTTATGACAACATTTGCTCATGTCTTGGCATAACTAAAGTAAGCATAAGTTATTCTACTCCTTTTCTCCAAATTAATGATCATAACCTCTTGATTGCCTCAGTTTGGGGTGGTTCTTGGTAGGGCTAATTTTAAGAAAAATCCCCTAAAGGTTCAAATGGGTTTGCAAGGGATAATCGTATTTAGGGATGACAAAATGAATGCCTAACATCATTTTGACACATATACCAAGTTTAAGATAGGCCTCCTTTAAGGAATGAGCCCAATTACTCACCTTAATGGCACTCTTCTCTCATGTGTGTTTAAGGTCAGTGTTTGAGACATGGGTTGTCTCTTTTCATCCTAAACTTTTCAAGTAAGGAATTATCGTTCCTTTAGGTGAAAAGTTTTAAATTTCAAGTTCACATTTTCTTCATCCATTTTCACTCATTCGAAGTGCCCCTATCTGAATTAAGCTAGCTTCATAGCATACAAAGACAATATTACACATGAAAACTGCTTTATTCAATAACTTATATCTATTACAATCTCCAAAATTAAAGATTATTCAGGAACTAAAATTCTTTTCTACTTCTTACCCCCTATTTCTATCACTTCTTAGCCCATTCAATTAAATTGATCACTCGAAGGTATACCTAATTCCTTTAAGCGGTGAGCCACCTAGTTGGATGATAGTGGTAGATCTTCAATGCCTATTACTAGAAGTTGTCTGTTCAATGCTTCTTCAAAACTTGGGGGAAAGAATACTGTTGCTAATCAACCCATCAATCTCTAGAAAACTTGGTTGGATAATCTTGGCATCAATCAAATCTTGCACCTTATGCTTCAATCTCTAACAATCTTCAGTGATATGGCCCACATGATAATCACACCATTTATTGGGGTCACAATCCTTCGACATGCATTTTCTTGTTGGGTTTTCGCATGTCAGTAATCCCATGTCTCTCAATTGCTTGAACACTTAAGTCATTGGCATCTTGAATTGCATAAATCACCTCCTCTTATTGTGGACAGGCTTGTCTTAATTCTAGGTTTTCCCAATCAACACATTCGTTCCTGACTTCTCTTTCATTGAATTATCTTCACGCTTAGGCTGTAACTTTCTATTCGTATTAGGATGTAAGCTTCTAAGCTGCTTGAGCACATAACCCATCGCCATTTCCATACTAGTAAGTCTTACTTCTAATATCACCAACTTTTCTTTAAAGGCCGTAACTCTTTCTTCCAGACCCTAGTAGTAACATGCCTCTTGGGCTTGACCATTCAAATCCACTTTTGGCAACTTTTCCAAACTTTGTATCATATTGATAGTAGGCTCTTAAACCTGCAACTTTTTAGATTCATCTACCTCAGATGATATGTCAATTGTCACTTGGGCTTGGGTATGACTTGTGGCCTTGACTTGTTTCCTATGCTTGCTCAAAAACCCTTCTACTATGACTATTCTCAGTTCAAGTGCTTCAAACATCTTGATTTTTTTTTTTGAACAAATGATTACAGGCTTCAGGTAGGGCCAGACCACTTAAAAGGTAATATTTCAAAGCCTGCAAGAATCCCTTCTTATTAGTAACATTGCATTCCCTCTCATTTAAAAAATAAAAAATCAAGTTTTTTTATTTTGAAAACCGCTGCGCCCAACATCCCTCCCCTCTCCTCCTCTCGTTTTCCTTTGGAAACTCTTACTACGAATCAATGTTTATTTTATATTATAGATAGCCTAATATTGACGTTGATGAATCTAAAAAGAAATTGGAAATATTGAGACTAGTAATTGAGGACATAAGATGACGATTATCTTACAAGGGTGATATAGAAAAACGGAAATTATTTTACAATGAGAGACTCATTAAGAGTGACGACTCATAAAGAACGCTTTATCAGGAGCGTGACAACTTAACGAATGAATACAAAAAACAAGAACCTAAACATTTACAAGATTGATGACTTTGAGAAGGGAAATAATTTACAATAGGAATTTGATTGTTAAATCTCTTGTTGTCTTTTTGATTTTTTTTATTTTGTTAGTTCTTAAATAGTATGGTACATGTGGGACATTGCAATAGAAATCGATTATGTAAAAAATTATCATGAAACTGGTTTTTACCATAAAATATCATTTGAAATTTCCACCTTTTTTAAAAAAAATGTTAGAAAGCCTTTTTAAAAAAATGATAGTTTTATTATTATCTTTATCATAGTTAACCTCCATAATTACATACCTCAAAAAATTTAAAATTTAATACAGAAGTTTTTTTCTTTTCCTTTTTTTAGCATTGGCACATTATGGTATATGGGGGAATATTAATGATTTTGTATATTCTATTTTAAATGTGACGTTACAAACCTATTACTAATGAAATAAAACAAAATCTATAAGACAAACACATATTATAAAAAATTGCCTATACAAACAAATATGCAAAATAAATGTGATGCAATATGCTACATATGCGTGCGATGCAATATGCTACACATGCGTGCGTGGGGTTGGTAATTAATAAACTATAAGGAATATGATGAATCCGCGATCAAGAAATATCATTATATATAAGTAGATCTAAAATAGGATTTTTTTTAAAAAAAAAATGAAGTTTGTGAATACTTATATATAAAAGTTACTAGTTTTTTTTTTTTAAATTTTCCCTTTTATGAAGAATAAGATCGAGTCAATCGCTAATTAATCGAGCTTTTCCTATAATTTAAGAATAAATACCCCTTTTTTAAAAGTAATGATGCAAGAGGGTGAGGTTTACGGGTCTCAAGCTCTATAACTCTAAGGCTTTTCGGAGAGATGCCTAGTGAGCTACATCAAAACCAAAGTAAGCTCACCTATCACCGCCAGGTGGGGGTAAAAACCTCAACGACTTGAAGGTTACACAATGGTGATACATCCTAAAATTCTAAGGTAGCTTAGGTCCGACCCTATCTAAACATGTAAATGATTATTAAAAAAATAAAAAGCCCTCCCATTAATTTCCCAATAACGCCCATTAGGCTAAACTTTTTTTTTTTAGGGCCTACATCACTGTACAATTATAATACAAAAAACAAAAAGATAATAATACAAAATCACATTAATAATTTTTTTAATTTTCACATGGTTAGCCCACTAGGCATCCCCAGTAGAGTCGCCAATTCAGTCAAGCCATATTTTGATTTCTTTAATTTAACTTATATTAAACCCAGTCTACTTAATATAAATTACTCGAAATTAAATTAAGAAAAAGAAAAAAAATTATTTTTAAGAAAAAATGGAGTCACCAACTAGCTTACTTAGTAAAAAATAAAATTAAATTAAGGTTTTCGAGTAAAGAAACCTTAATTTAATCACTAGTTAACAAATATTCTAAAAAAAATTAATTTTTAGAAAATTGAATAAAAAAACTAAGTTTAAAGGCTAACCTATTAAGACTAAGTTATCATGTGAAAATTTAAAAAATTAATGAGCTTTTATTTTTATAATTTTTGAAAATACTAAAATTATACTTAAATGTACAAAAAATAACTAAAGTGATTTTTATTATTTTTTTATTATTACGAATTTTCAAGACAAGAGAAAAAAAGTTTTTTTATTTTTTAATATGGTTACCGCGAAGATGCTTATGTACTCACTAATCGAGATCAAATTAGCAGTAGTTTTTTTTTTTATAAAATTTTTAATGAGTAGGTCATTTTTATATTGAAAACTGAGCCAAGCTTATGTTTTTATCAACTTATTATTTTAAGAAAACAAACTTTAAAAAATCTAATTTTTCAGAATTAAATCAAAAGAAAAAACCTTAACTAACTGGATCTTTTTGAAAAAAAAAAACTCAATTTAAAAAAAACTCAGATCACGTCGGTGTTGGGCGATGGACAGGACATTGTTAGGCGATGTAGGGCGATGGACTAGATGCTGCTAGGAGATGTTGGGAGGTAGACTAGCCACTGCTGGGTGACAATAGGTAATGGACTGGGCACTGCTAGGCAGTGGATTAGTGGTAAACTGACGACGCCGAATGGTAAACTGGGAGCTTTTAGGTAACGGTAGGCAATGGATTGGGTGATAAACTAGTGACGTTGGGAGGTAAACTAAGAAACGTTGGGCAGTAGATTGGCGGTGAACTGGACGACACTAGACGGTAGACTAGGCACTACTAGTAGACGTTAAGCGACAGACTAGGCAATGCTAGGTGGTAGACTAGCGATGATTGTGGTTGTTGTATGGTAGTTGTGTGGTGGTGATGTGGTGTTTATGCGGTGTTGTGTGGTGGTTATGTGGTGGTACGGTAGTGTTTTGGGTAGGAGTGTGATTGAAAAAACCATTTTTCGAATCTCCTATCGATATGCTATTTATAAGCTCAAAATCGAATATTTCATATCAAAGTTACGGAAGATATGATTGTGATTCTTCCAAGATTTACCCTAATTTGTAGAAATCCTAATTTATTTTAGGCTTTTTTTTTAATTCTCTCAAGGCCTAATCCGATCTATTACAATTTAGCCTAATAATTCCTCAATTTGATTTAAGTCCTTAAATTAGATAAATTTTATTCTATATTGGTTTGGCTCAAAATTAATTAAACCCATATCGTCACATAATCCAACAATCCAACTCAAATTGATTTAACATGACTTAACTTATGACTCAACTTATTATGACTTAACTCAATTTTTTTTATATTATTTATTTTTTTATTATTATTTTTTTTCTTTTAATCTAGCTCAATTAATAAAAATTGACAAAAATGAAGTGTCTACAATTAATTTTGGGCCAGACAAATATAGAATAAAATTCATCAAATTTAGGAGCTCAAATCAAGATTTATTAAATTATCGGGCTATATTTAATTGAATCAGATTGGGCAGAGAAAGAAAAAACCCGAATTAACTAGGGTTTTGAGAAGTTAAGATGAATCTTTAAAGAATCGCTATAGTATCTTTCCTACCTTCGATACGAAAGATTTGGTTTTGAGTCTATAAATAGCATGTCAACAAAGAAGTTGAGAGGGCTTTTTTATTTATTTTCCATAAGCCACGTACTCTCCAAAGCACCACCAGACACGTCGCCCAACACCAACCAAACAACTACCGCGACACTACTGCACACCACCGCAATAACCACTATTGCATCACCCATTATTGCTTAGCCATCGCCCAATGATGCCTAGTCGTCACCCAACGTCTCCTTTTGTTACCTGACCATCACCCAGCATCACCTAGCCGTCGTTCAGCATCACCTATTGTCACCTAGCGTAACCCACGTTCACCTAGTATCACCCAATCGCTCGCCCAGTATTGCCCAACAATGCCCCAACATTACCCAGTCTCGCCCAACAGCGCTCAACTCTTACTTAAGCACTCGCCCAACAGCACCCAACTCTCGCCTAAGCACTCGCCCATTACTGCCCAACACCGACACGATCTAAAGCTAGGTAAATTTTCATTAAATTATTTTTATTAATTTACTTCATTAATTTTTATTAATTTACTTTATTGGCTATGTTTTTTTTCCCTTTATTAACTATTTTTGTGTTTAAGTGCAGGTTTTTTTTTGTTATTTATTTTTGTTGCAACTTTTTAAAGCCATTCCAATAAAATTTAGTTGAATTAAGTTTTTTTGAAAAATAGTGTTTTTAATAAAATATATATTTTGACATATAGTGGTTTTGAAAAATAAAAAAAATCTTAAATTAAGTTTTTTAAAAAGAGATTCAGTTAGTTAGGGTTTTTTATTTAATTCGGGAAAATTAGATTTCTTAGGTTTTTTTTAATAATAAATTGACAAATAAACGTAAATCTCGTTCAGTTTCAAAATACAAAATGACCCACTCACTAAAAATTTTATAAAAAAAAGAATTACAGTTGATTTGATCCCGACTGGCAGATGTGTAGGCACATTCAGGACAACTGTCTAAAAATAAAACAACTTTTTCCTTTTTCTTATAAATTCGTAATAAAAAAAATAAAAAAATCACTTTAGTTATCTTTTGTTTATTTATATATATTTTTAGCATCGTTAGAAAATTATAAAAATAAAAGCCCATCAATTTTTATTTAATTTTTACATAATGATTTAGTCTTAATAGGTTAGCCCCTGAAATTGGTTTTTCTGGTTTAATTTTTTTAAACTCAATTTTTTTTGGAATATCTACAGACTAGTGGCCAAATTAGGGTCATTTTTTTACCGGTTGAACTAGTTGTCAACTCCAATTTTTAAAATTTTTTAGAAAAATATTTCCTTAATTTAATGTCGAATAATTTATATTAAGCGGGCTAGGCTTAATATAGGTTAATTTAAGGAAACTGAAATAAGAGTTGACAGAATTAACGACTCTATTAGGAAAGCCTGGTGGGCTAGCCATATAAAAATTAAAATTTTACTGATGGACTTTTGTATTACTATTATTTTCTCTTTTTTTTTTGTATTATAGTTATACTAATTGTTTTTTAGTGATGCAGGCCTAAAAAAAAGCACTTGGCCCAATGGGCCTTCTTGGGGAATTAGGGGAGGGTTTTATTTTCACTAATCATTTGTATGTTTAGATGTAGTCGAACCTAAGCTACCTTAAGAACTTAGGACGGACCGCCATTGTGTAACCCTCAAGTTATTGGAGTCTTTACCCCCGCCTGGTGGTGATAGGCAAGCCTACTTAGACTTTAATGTAGCCCATTAGGCTTCTCTTCGAAAAATCTTGGAGCTATAGAGCCTGAAACCCATAGTCCTCACCCTCTTGCATCATTCTTTTAGAAAAATGGATAGTTATTTTTAAATTATAAGAAAAGCCTGATTTAATCTGCAATCAATTCATCGCCCATTTTCAATTAAAAATCAGTAATCCTTATATATAAGTATACACAAGCTTCATTTTTATTAAATCTTATTTTCAATATACTTATATATAAGGGTGTTCTTTGACCGTAGATTTGTCATAATTCCTATAGTTTATTAATGACCAATCCTATTGCATTGCCCGTATATATAGCATATTGCATCACATTTATTTTGCATAATTGCTTATATATGCTATCTTTTGTAATATATTCAGGTCTTGTAGATTTTGTGTTATTTTATCAATAATAGATCGTATAACATAGTATTTAATATAAAATGCTCAAAATCATTAATATTCCCCTCATACCATGATTTGCTAATGTTAAAAAAAAAAAAAGAAGAAGAAAAATCCTTCTGTATCCACTTGTAAATTTTTTAGGGCATATAATTATGGAAGTTAGCTATGGTAAAAATTATTATGGAATTGTCATTTTTTCAATACTTTCGGAAAAAAATTTAAAAAGAAAAGGAGAAATTTTGAAATGGTATTTTACAATCAAAAACCAGTTTCATAACAATTATTTACTTAGTCAATTTCTATTGCAATGTCCAACATGTACCATACTATTAGGAACTAACAAAATAAAAAAATATATATCAAAAAGACAAAAAAGATTTAACTATTAGATTTCTACTGTAAATTATTTCCCATCTCAAAGTCATCAATCTTGTAAACGTCTAAGTTCCCGTTCTCTGTATTTATCCATTAAGTTATCACGGTCCTGATAAAGCTTTCTTTACAAGTCGTCACCCTTATGTTATCTTTTAATTAGTGTCTCATTGTAAAATAATTTCTATATCACCCTTATGTCATATGTGTCATCGGTTGTAGTCTCAATGTTTCTAATTTTTTTTTTTTTTAGGTTCATCAATGTTAATATTAAGCTATATGTAACATAAATAGACAATGATTTTTAGTAAAAGTTTCCAAAAATGAAAAAAGGGGGATTTCCAAAATAAAAAAAATTAGATTTTTAAAAAGAAAGGGAATGCAATGTTGCTAACAAGAAGGGATTCATGTAAGCTTTTAAATATTACCTTTTAAGTGGTCTAGCCTAACCTAAAGTCTATGATCACTCATTTTAAAAAATTAAAGATGTTCCAAGCTCTTAAACCGAGAATAGCCATGGTAGAAGGGGTTTTGAACAAGCACGGGAAACAAGTCGAGGCCATAACTCATATCCAAGCCCAATGGCCTATTGACATACCATCTTAGCCGTATAAGTCTAAAGAGTTACAAATTCAAGGGCCTACTATCAACATGATACAAAGTTTGGAAAAGTTGCCAGAAGTAGATTTGAATAGTTAAGCTCGAGGGGCATTTTGCTGCCAGGGTCTAGAAGAAAGGGTTGCAGCCCTAGAAGAAAAGTTAGTGATATTAGACAAAAGGCTCACTAGTATATAAATGGCGATAGATTATGCACTCAAACAACTTTGGAACTTACATCCTAATACAATTAGGACAGAAGTAGATTTCAATGAAAGAGAAGTCAAGAGCGAATGTGACGATTAGGACAGATGGTATATAATTTCTTTCAAAATTTGCCAAAGTACATTAATATCCATTTATTTAAACCATTTACCAAAAGCCTTACATTGCAAACCAAGAAAAGACCTATTGATTGACCAAAATGTACCACTTACAAGATAGGCTACAATTTTTTGGAATTGATATCGATAGTAAAGGAAGACCTATGAGAGTACAAGGAAGTTCAATTTGACTAAGCATTTCAAGTAATGATATCTATCACCTTAATAAAAAAATTGAAGAGTTGAGTGCCTTCTTAAAACCATGAATAGTCATTCGTTCCAAGTTAGAAATTAGTGCTTAGTGTGAACCATGACCGAGAACAAATAAGGTCAATCATTAGATGGGTCGAAGCTTACAAAAAGCTCATAAAAGGGTTAATGGGGAAAGGTACAAAAAGACTGATAAAGACGAATGGAGCAATAAGCAAAAACCCACGAATAGTTCCAAAGGATATGACCACCAAAGGAACTTCTAAGGACTTACAGCATAATTCGATATAACGCACAAATTAATCCAATGAGATTACTCACCACCTAACTGTAGGCCTTAAAGATAAAACAAGTAACCGTATGATTAAATTTAGTATACAAAATTTAAGGCGATTAGTTAAATGATCAAATTAAACCGAAATTATAAACTAAAGTTAAAAATATTAGTAAACGTGATCTTATAAGTTTGAATTTAAGAAAATAAGATAATATAAAATTTTCAAATTCTAAGTATATAATTTGTTATTTATCGAAAGTGCGTAAAATGTATTTCGATAACAAATAAATCACTAGAGATAAATTATATATATATTAAAAATCATCAAATGACCTACATAATATTTAAGAGTGTTTACATATACCCCACATATATTTACGTGTAGGTAGAAATATGCGAAATTATCTAAATTGCTTAAAATTAGCTAAAAATTGCTAAATAATTAAAAATATTATAAAAAATTTAAGGAAAAATCAGAAAAAAATCAAGGAAATGAGGAATGACCTAGATCAAGTTGTGACAGCAAGGGAAGAAGAAAGAAAATATTAATCAATAAAAAACAAACACTTAAAAAGCAAAAATAGTAGAGATATAAGCCTTATTTTGTCCAAATTAATGCACTATAATTGCTTTAAGCCCCTATAAATAGTAAGAAAATTTACAAACCTCATTTGGTTAGTTGGGAACTAGAAAAAAATTAAGAGAACCGAAATTGAAAGAAAAATTAGGGTTTTAGAATTTTTTTTCCCAAATCTGTGCATTTATGACAAGTAGCCTAAACCCACATATCACGACCACCTAGAACCAAACCACCACCACTACCACCCCCAACCCACTCTACATCGACCGACTAGACCAGTTGACATACATGAACTGGTGTTGGAGGCCAAAAAGCTCTCAAACCAGGTAAGTCTTAAGTCTTCTCCAATTTCGTAAAATTCCTTAAAATTATTAATTATACTAAGAAAATTATGAAATTTATTATTCTAATGTTTTATTGTATGTAGATTTAGGAAAAAATAGTGATTAAGTTTAATCATGTCTATAAATATAAGGTTTTTACGAAATCGGACAAAGCTAAGCATGTTTAAAATTAGAAATAAATAGGCTTAGGAGTGTAGTTTAGAGCTCAATTTTTTTCTATAGAATACTTAAGTGATGTCAAACAATACTATGAAGCCATTTTTAAAAAATTAATTTTTGAAAATTTTAAGTAATTTTTTAGCCCTAAAATGATAAGAAAAATAGGTAATTTTAGCTTAATTAAGTGATTAAATGATTAATTACCGACTTAGAAATTAGATGTTTAAGGATGTTAATCCCTGATGTGGAAACCTAATCCTACCATTTGGAGTGTTAATTGTAATTAATATGGGAATTATGTGGTAATTGTAGAAAATTTAGTAATATGTGAAGTTGGGATTTTAATAAATATGAAATAATAGGTTAAATTGGATAATATAATAATAATATTTGTACAAAATAAATCTAGTGCAAAAATTAATTTTAGATAATTAGATAAAAAATGTAAGATTTTCTCACATTGGGAGTAAAATCCGGTATGCTGATTAAGATTAGAGTGTACCAAATATGTTAAAATACTAAATTAAGACTTAGTATGATATTAGAATATTCAAGCTTAATATGACTAATTTCACATTAGGATTCGAGCGTATTTATAATTTCTCATAATTGAAAACAATTTAGAACCAAAATTGGAATCTAATTCAAAAACCAAACCCTGAACTAATGTAAAATAAATCGTTAGTAAATAATAGGTATATATGGAGAAGTGAGTTAAATCATAACTTAAAATATATATCATCAAAGTATAAGTACTAAAAGGACATATTTATATTATAAGATATACGAAGGAAAACAACATGCAATTGATTGATTGATTGAGCGACTGAGAATTCTAGGTAAGTTAAGTTTATTACTTCACCGTATTTAGAGTACTATTTTAAGGTACTCTGAGACTTAGGATTGTGTATGATTATAATTATAAGTAGTTTTATGCATGTGCTTGCATATTTAACTTTATGTTGGAATTTGTGTTGTTATTGATGACTATTATGACTAGATTGGTGTGAAATTGTCTAAACACTTTAAATTGAACCTAATCCTAATCTACCCTAGTAACCTAAATTGTCACGCATTGTAACCTTTTAAAGGATTATTAAGATTCTCTAACCAAACACCAATACCTTCAAAAAAGGTAGTGCTGGATAGCAATTTGGTCTTTTCCTTATCCTTAGCCAAACTAAGTGATAGGAGAGGAGGTCGCGGTGAGAATGAAGGTATTGGTTCGAAGGATAATCTTAGGAGGAGTAGTGTCTCCATTCTACAAACCTAAGCTTTATAGAAGGTGAAATTACTCTAATTTCACAACAGACCAGACTATGTTGTGTGATGACACTTGCTTGTTGCATTGCATGAAAATAATTGCTTGATAATCTTGTTTGTGTTTGTATACATTTATGAGTCTCCAATTCAATTTACTATACTGTAGTTGCTCATATCCGTATAGATCCTTTTACTGGTCCTAATTTCTGATTACTCAAACTAATATGCTGTCGTACAACTATCTAAAGGTTAGTTCTCTTTTGAAGCCTGGGGGTGTAAGGATCAATTTGGCTAATAGTTAATTTATATCTAGAATTTCACTAGTATCTTTAAGATTGAAAGATTGATATTTGATATGTAAACCAGCTGACCGTTATGATATGATGTAGAATCACCTAGGAATTCTATAGTAATGTACATGTAATTATATATATAATGACCTATGGTTTTAATACTTATTATAACTTTAGATAAATTTTTAATTGAACTACTTACTTCAAAGCGAGGAGTCATCGATGCCTTATCTAGATCATATTTATGATAAGTATTGTGAGGCTAGTTACTATCATAGAATAGTTTACACAATGGGACTACTGCAACTCTATGACTTCGGGGTGTAACACTGACCTTATTTAAGGGAAAGGATAAGAGTGATGCCGAGAGTAAACTAGTAGTGTTTACGTAAAGAAAAAAGTACTCAAGTGTATTGAAGGTAATCTGATGATCTTACAACTGCAAGTATAAGGGTATTTATACTTGTAAACTAAGGCAACTTGCCTAAAAGGGAAAAAACAAAAAGGGTATTTCCTAAAAGGGCAATGTATATGTTATAAAAGGGTAAAAATGAATATACAAGGAAAATAATCATTAGTGTTACAAATTCTACATGTGATATTATAGACATGGTGATGCGGCATTAGCAAGGTCGTTAGGAGATGCTAACAAAAAGTATGGACAAATGGGCTTGTCTGAGTAGGGATGGCTTGATCAATTTGGATTCTCTCTCTCGACTTCTTGGCAAAGGTGATGTCGAGTGATTGGGCAGTTCAACAATAGAGAGTAATCATCAATTTAGCATGCTACAGAATAAAGGTCAACTTGGCATGCCATAGAATAAAAGGCAATCATACGGCATAGCATTAGAGGTGACTCGGCAAGTAAGTATTCAGCCTCATCAAGGGTTAATTGAAACATGAGAATTCGTCATGCCAACCCTTCTAATCCTCGAGCTCAACTGCGGGTTAAGGGTCCCGTAGCTTATTTCCTATCAGTACTTCTAAAAAGTTCAGAGATCATGAATTATGCTTTAGGAAATGAGACTGCGATAATGAGTGATCAACGGGTAAGGGGTAAGCCAACTGCTTATTTGCGATCTTTAGAGTTTTCAAGACTTTCTTACTTGTTAGCAATATAATTTTCTATCAAGGAGTATTTTTTGAATTTCTTAAAAAAAGAAGAAAAGGAAAAAAAACTTTTCAAAAGAGAAATGAAACTTTTAAAATTATCAAGAGAGATTTCTTAAAAGAAAAGAAAGTTAAAATTTTCAAGGAGTCATCAAAATCCCTCAAACTTAAATTACAGATTAATTTGTCAAAATGCATGAAAGCTTTCTTCCTTTTTAGGATCACTTGCTCAAAGGAGTGTCATCCTATCTATTCCTTAGTTGGATCATTCAGAGCATTGACTAGTCATTTAAAAGATTGCCTGCTCGCAAGAGCTTTGTCTCATTTTGTCTTTAATGGAATGTCATCTTATCTTGTCTTCAAAAGATCTATCCTTTCAATCAAAACAAATCCGAAGAGATCTATCCTCCTTAGATTCTCCACTAAGTCAAGATAAATCTCAAAACAAAATAAGAAATATCAAAGAGATCTATCCTCTTTGAATCACCAAAGTAAAACCAAGACAAATCTCAAAGAGATCTATCCTTTTCAAATCACCAAAACAAAATAAGAATCTCAAAGAGATCTATCCTCTTTGGGTTATTCATCAAAATAAGTTTTTCTTAAAATTTTGAAAAGATCTGTCCTCTTTGAATTATCAAACTAGAGAAGTTTTTTGAAATCTCGAAGAGATCTATCATCTTCGAATCACCATAACAAAACCAGAATCTTAAAAAGATTTATCCTCTTAGAATCACCAGAATAAAACTAGAATCTTAAAGAAATCTATCTTCTTCGGATTATTCACCAAAAGAAGTTTTAAATATGAAATCTCAAAGAGATCTATCATCTTCGAATCAACATAACAAAACTAGAATCTTGAAGAGATCTATCCTCTTGGAATCACTAGAATCTTGAAGAGATCTATCCTCTTCAGATTATTCACCAAAAGAAGTTTTGAACGCGAAATCTCGAATAGATCTATTTTCTTCGGATTATCCAAGACAAATCTCAAAGAGATCTATCCTCTTCAGATTATTCAACAAAGGAATTTTTTTTAAATCTCAAAGAGATTTATCCTCTTTGGATTATCCACTAAGGGAAGTTTATTTGAAATCTCAAAGAGATCTATCATCTTCTAGTAATCTGCCAAAACGAGTTTTTAAATCTCGAAGAAATCTATCCTTTTCGAATTATCCACTAAAAAAGTTTTGTTTGAAATCTTAAAGAGATCTATCATCTTCGGATTGTTTACCCAAACCAAAACCAGTTTTTAAAATCTTAAAGAGATCTATCCTCTTCGGGTCACCAAAATCAGTTTTTAAAATAAGAATCTCGAAGAGATCTATTATTTTCGGATTATCCACCAAAACAAAGTTTTAAATTTGAAGAGATTTATCCTCTTCGAGTCACCAAAATCAATTTTTTAAAATAAGAATCTCGAAGAGATCTATTATTTTCGGATTATCCACCAAAATAAAGTTTTAAATTTGAAGAGATTTATCCTCTTTAGATTATTCAAGTCAGGTTTGGCAAAAATGGGTATCTCTTTTGTCTTTATAGCGAAGTTTTAATCAAACTTCACTACAAAGAGGAGTAGTTGTAGACATCTCATTTTTGCTAATTTTGTTAATTGAGCTAAGCTAATAAATAAGTAGAAAAATAGAAAATAAAATAAAAAATATTAAATTCCAAAAAATAAAAAAAACGAAAATTAAAACAAATGAAAAAATAAAAAAGAAAATCAAGTTAGGTCGTAGCTAATCGAGTCATGAGTTGAGTCGTATCAAGTTGAATTGAGTTAAATTATTGGATCAAGTGACGAAATGGACTTCATTAATTAATTTTGGGCCAAATCAATATAAAATAAAATTCATCTAATTTAAGGACTTAAATCAGGATTTATTAAATTATCAGGTTATATTTAATTGAATTAGATTGGGCCTGGAAAGAAAAAGCCTAAACTAACTAGGGTTTCTAAAAGTTAGGGTGAATATTTAAATAGTTGCAATCGTATCTTTTATATCTTCAATAGGAAAGATTTGCTTTTGAGTTTATAAATAGTACATCGACAGGGAAGTTGAGTGGGGGGGAGGTGGGGGGTCTTATTTTCCATAAGCCACGCACTCTCTAAAGTACCACCTAAATGCGCTACCCAACACTACCCAAATAACCACTGCATACCATCGTAACAACCACCATAGCGTCGCCTAGTGTCATCTAGCCATCACCCTGTAACACCTAGCCATCACGCACCATTGCCTAGCCATCACCTACTATCACCTAGCTGTCGCCTACTGTCCCCCAGCGTCTCCCACTATTGCCCAACCGTTGTCCACCATCGCTCAGCAGTCACTTAACTGTCATCAGCCAGCACCCAACCGTCACCTACTATCGCCTAGCCATCACCCAACAACCGTCGTACAGCATCGCCTACTGTCGCCCAGCCATTAACCAACATTACCCAACCATTGCCCACTATTACCCAGCGTCGCCCACTATTACCCAGCGTCGCCCACTGTTACAGTGCCCCAACGTTGCCCAGTCTCGCCCAATAGCGCTTAACTCTTGCTCAAGCACTCGCGCATCATTGGCAACATCAACATGATCTGACATTAGGTAAATTTTCATTAAATTATTTTTATTTATTTACTTCATTAATTTTTATTAATTTACTTTATTAGTTATGTTTTTTTTTCTCCTTTATTAACTATTTTTGTGTTTAAGTATAGGTTTTTTTTTATTTATTTTCGTTGCATCTTTTTTAAATCCATTCCAATAAAATTTAGTTGAATTAAGTTTTTTTGAAAAATCTTATTTTTTTTAATAAAATATATATTTTGACATATAGTGGTTTTGAAAAATAAAAAAAAATCTTAAATTGAGTTTTTTAAGAAAGGGATTTAGTTAGTTAGGGTTTTTTTTTATTTAATTTGGGAAAATTAGATTTCTTAGGTTTTTTTTAAAATAATAAATTGACAAATGAACGTAAACCCTATTCAATTTCAAAATAAAAAATGATCTACCCATTAAAAATTCTATAAAAAAAGAATTACGATTAGTTTGATCCTAACTGGCTAGTACGTAGGCATCTTCGGGACAACCGTCTAAAAATAAAACAACTTTTTCATTTTTCGTAGAAATTCATAATAAAATAATAATTAAAAAATTGCTTTAGTTATCTTTTGTTTATTTAGATATATTTTTAGCATTGTTAGAAAATTATAAAAATAAAAGCCCATCAATTTTTCCTTAATTTTTACACGGTGACTTAGTCTTAATAAATTAGCTCTTGAAACTAGTTTTTCTGCTTTAATTTTCTAAAAATCAATTTTTTTAGAATGTTCGCAAACTAATCGCCAAATTAGATTTTTACCACTCGAAAACCCTAATTTTATTTTTTACCAGTTAAACTGGTTGGAGACTCTAATTTTGAAAATTTTTTAGAAAAATATTTCCCTAATTTAATGTCAAGTAATTTATATTAAGCGAGCTGAGCTTAATATAGGTTAAATTAAAGAAACCGAAATAGGGCTCAACACCCTTGAATAGAAAATAGCCACAATGGAAGGAGTTTTAAGTAAGTAAGCAAAGTAATTCAAGACCATAGCCAATACCTAAGCCCCCGAACTCGAGGGCTCTCTTAGTGGTCTACTAAGCTATCCGAAGTGAGTTAAGCGTCGAGGAGCAATGCTTGCCCTAATCCAACCTACTGAGCTACTTCACTCTCCGGCATACCAAATGGGCTAAATGTCCTCTTGCTTACTCTAAGCAAAAGGATACTTAGCTCTTGAACTTGGTATACATATCAAAATGATATTAGGCATTCATTTCATTATCCTAAGTATATTATTCCTTGCAAACCCATTTGAACCTTTAAGGGATCTTTCTTAAAGTTAACCCTATTAAAAATCACCCCACACTAGGGCAATCAAGAGGATAGGGTCATCAATTAGAGAAAAGGAGTGGACTAACTTGTTCTTGTCTTAGTTGTGCCAATTCAAGAGTAAATATTGTCATAGATAATTCAACTTCTTTATGATGAAGAAGATTTATGATGAAGAAGATTTTTAGACCATATACACCTCACTCAAGCCTATACACTCATTTAAATACCTCAAACCCACTAAATTTTCGTAAACACTCCATGCTATATACATTTTTTCCAAGCTTATACTCTTTGAACTTATGGTTTTAGAGCTTGAAACCTCATCAAGCAAAAACTCAACAAGGGAAGGTGATTGCCTTAACCAAAGCGAGAGAGAGAGAGAGAGAAGAAAAAAAAGGAGAAAAAAAAGACAAACAGGTGAAAATGAGAAAAATTGAAAATATTAGCAAGGTGATCACCTTTAAAGCTAAGTCAAATTACCAATAAGCCTATGGTCAGAACTTGTGAAGGATATACAAAGGCTAAACATTTTAAATTTTCAAAACCTAAAAACAAAGCCCTTACTTTATAGTTCCACCCACTCTACTACCCTTGATGAAACTCTTTTAACCAAAGAAATGGACTTGCCTTAAGCAAAATTTACTCACAAAACTAAGGTAAGCCCATGTTTAGTTTCTCTTAGGTTCTCAGTTTGTAAACCTGGGATAGATTTCATATGATTTTCTCAAAATTGACCAAGTACATTGATATCCATTTACTCAAACTATTAACTAAAAAGCTTTACATTGCAAACCTAAAAAAACAAAAAATCGATTAATTGACTAAGATGTACCATTTACAAGATAGGCTACAATTTTTGGAATTAATGCCAAAAGTGAAAATTGACCTATGAGAGTGCAAGGAAGTCCTGTTTGACTAAACATTTCAAGTAAAGGTATCTATCTTCTTAGTGGAAAATTAGACAAAAGTTGACTGCTTTCTCAAAAATATGAATGGTCTTAACCCCAAGTTTGAAATTGATGTTTCTAAAAAGTTTAAGAATCATGAATTATGCTCCAAGAAACAAGATTGAAAGAATAATTAATCAATGGGCAAGTGGCAAGCTAACCCCTTATTTGTGATCTTTAGACTCTTTGAGATTTTTTTACTTATTAGCAACACAATTTTCCATCAAAAAGTTTTTTTTTTTTAATTTCTTGTTAAAAAAACTTTTATAAAAAATTGTTAATAGAGATTTCTTTAAAAAAAAAAAAAGTCAAAATTTTCAAAGGATCATTAAAATCCCTTAAACTCAAGTCTAGATCATTTTATCAAAACCCATCATAATCCTTTCTAGGATTGCTTGCTTAAATAAATGCTATCCTATTCCTTGTTGGATTGCTTACTCATAAAAGTACTATCCTATCTAATCCGTTGCTAAGATCACTTGCTCGGTAAAGTATCATCCAATCCTTTTTAGGATCGCTTGCTCAAAAAAGTGCTGTCCTATCCTTAGTTGAATCACTTGCTCAGTAGAACACCATCCAATCCTTTCTATGATCGCTTACTTAAAGGAACGTTGTCCTATTCCTTGTTAGATCACTTACTTAATAGAGTGTCATCTAGTCCTTTTTAGGCTTGACTACTCAAAGGAACAATGTCTTATTTTTTCTTGGATCGCTTGCTCGTTTGAGCACCATCCTATTGATACAAGGTAAGTGCACCTATCAGTTTTAATATAACAGATGTGAGTCTAAGTTGATCCTTCAGAGACCTCGAGTACTAATATTAACCTTAACTCTATTATCTAACCGGAAAATTGTGATTGAATGAATTAAAAATATTAAAATTAACAAACTAACCTAATTATGAGACTTAATTAAGCAATTTAGAAAGCAATAAAATTAAGAACGACTTCAAGAAGGTAAATAACATATTTAGGAATTATTTCCCCTAGTGTTTAACATGTGACCGCTTAAAATGTATCCAATTCAATCTCTATTATTCTTGACTAAAGGGATTCACAATTAAAGTTAACAACTTTCCCAAGCATATTAACCCTAATCCTAAATTATTTACTGGAATCTCTTCACTTAGTAATATAATTCAGAATCGCATTAATATATAATGAATTCCCACATAAAAGAACAACTTTCCGAATGTAAGTACACATGTAATTCTCTCCAATTATATCAAGATTTCATTATATATGTGATTTCTCAATCATAATGATCATAGATTGATATCCTAGAAATATCATCGATTGATATCCTAAAAATATCGATTAACAATTAAAAAACATAATTGAATCAAGAAAAGATAGAAATTTTATTAAAAATTATCAATAAATCTAATAGTCACATGAAACCCTAGGTTTCACAATCCTAAATACAAGAATCTTAAGCTATCATAATGAAAATAAAAACGAATTACAACAAAATCAAGAAATAAAACATAAAAAACCCCTTTTGTTGATGAAAAATTTCTTCAATCTTCAAATTGAGTGTTGCTTTTACCTTTTTTTTTTCTCTTTCTCTTCAAGTCTCCTCTCTTTTGAATGTCTAAAATTATGTACGAAACCCTAGTAAGTCATTTTATAATGTATTGTAAAGTTTCTTTTTTCGTCACTAGACACAGCCTGGGATACAGTTGTGTCCCCAGGTTGTGTAACTTACTGAACTTAGCACAAAAAATATTCCTGGATGGACACAGCTTAGGGACACAGTTGTGTCTCAAACTATGTAACTTTTTTACCAAAATTTACCACTTTCTCCTATTGTTTATATAACTTCAAAAGTCCATAACCCATTCATTTGAACTCTAAATTGAGTAAAACTTGATTCATTTTCTTTGTTTTCAATCCCAAAACGCGTTCAAATCTTAAAATCAAAATTTTACTCAATTAAGTATCAATTTCTTTAAAAAAAACCAAAAATGTAAGGAAAATACTATAAAATCACCATGTGAAATGTATTTAAAATAAAAGTTATCACCTATCTTTTATCAAATCACCTGCTCATTAGAGTGTCGTCTAATCCTTTATAGGATCGCCTGCTCATAAGAGTATTGTTTTATTTTATCTCTAATCAAGTATATACCATCTTACCTTTGAAAGATCTACCCTTTCAAGCAATAAGTTCTTAAAGAGATCCATCCTCTTAAGTATATCTTACTGTTTAAGTCGATACCCTATTTGTTTGACATTAAAAGTCCTTACCTTGCCAATTTAAGCAAGGATCGGGCAAAAATAACTATGTCCTTTGGTCTTTGTAGTAAAGTTTTTACAAACTTCACTACAAACTACAAACTATAAAGAGGGGTAGCTGTAAATGCTCCATTTTAGCTACCTTTTATTTTAATTTTAGTTTTTTTATTTCACTTTTAGGTTGGGTTTACAAAAAAAAATTTTAAAATTAAAAAACTTGAAGAAATTAAAAAAATAAAATAAAAACTAAAAAAATAAATAAAAATATAAGAAATTAAAAAAGGAAAATTTTAAAAAATATAATATTAATAGTATCATAATCAAGTCAGTTAGTCATTTAGGGTCAAGTCAAATTACAATAAAATATATACGTATGATTTAGTAAATTTAGGGTCTTTTGAACTTATTAGAAAAATATTATTTAAGAAAAATCCAATCATATTTGAACTAATGAATATGGACCTTGGTCCAATTTTAAATATTTTAACTTTGCTTAAGAAAAAGACTTAAAATTTATTAAATGAGTTATGGGCTATGATTAATTAAGTTGGGCTAAGTCAAGTAGAAGATAGAAAGCCTAAATAAATATAGGTTTTCTAGAAACTTAATCTTGAAAATGGATTAGATTAAATCTTGAATAAATTTATCAAATCTAAATTAGGTATTATCGTATCTTGTAAATATTGGATTTATTAAAATTGAATCTTCACAACAAAAAGATTCAAATTTATGGTCTATAAATAATGGACTTTTGACTAAAAAATACATGTTTCACAATTACAATCACACATACATCCAGCCAATTATATAATTTTTGTACCCAATTTCCATACTCCATCACTTCACCGTACATTCACGTTTTCACAGTTAACACATACACAATTTCTACTGTAGTTCACATCACTCTAGTCCTCACTTACACACGTCACACTCCAACCCTCATAATCCCATATACATCACATGACAGATTCACCCACACACACCATACGACACATTCACTTACACACACGCATAGCTTACCATACTACATAATTTACTCCCTAACCAGTATACATATACACCATACGTCAACAACCCACTACATGGTCCATTCTACATTCAGTAGCATATACGACAGAATTCCATGCAGTAGCACACATGTTCACATCCATACAGTAGCACGTATAGTAGTCACTCACAATCAATACTCACACACATGTCTGAGTCCGTGCACATTCAATCCAATCACATATACAATTTGATTTGTGTAATTATTTCCCTAAATCCAACTCGCTTAGGTAATTAAGTAAATTGTTTTAGTTATTTATTTATTTTAATTGATAGCTTTATTTTGCTAACTTGTTTTTTTAGCACAAGTTGTTTAATAATTTTAACATAAACTATAAATTTGCAAATATTTAGATAAGTTGTTTTTTTAGATAAATTTCATATTTTTAGTTAAATTGCATTTTTTTTTATCAAAATTGTATTTTTTAAGATATAGTTGCATGTCTTTTTCGAGATTCATATCTTTGGTAAAAATATATATAAATTACATCTCACGTCTTTTTCATCAAAACTGGATTTTTTTCAGATATAGTTGCATTTCTTCTCCAAGATTCATATTTTTGGTAAATATATGTATTTAAATTGTATCTTACGTTTTTTTCATAAAATTACGTTTTTTTCATAAAATTACATTTTTTTAGATATAGTTACATATCTTCTTTGAGATTCATATCTTTGGTGAAGATATGTATATAAACTGCATCTTACATCATTTAGATATAGTTGTATATCTTCTCCGAGATTCATATCAATGGTACAGATATGTATCTATATTGCATATCTAAATTGTAGATTCACATAAATCTTGCATGTAGGATTTTAGAAAAATCAATTTTTGGTACGTAATAGTTTTTTTTAATAAAAATCTTAACTAGAGTTTTTTCAAAATATTTAGTTAGTTTTTTTTTTTTTTAAAAGTAGATTCATTAGATTATATTTTTTTAGGTATTCTTTTTTATAAAAATAAATTGTTAAATAACGTAAATCTGGCTCGATTTTTAAATTAAAAGAATAAACCCACTAAATCTTTTCTTAAAAAAATAGAATTACGTTGATTTAATCCCGACTAGCGGTTGTAGGCACCTTCGGTGTAATCATAAAGTTTGTAAAATATTTTTGTTTTCTTTTCATTTTTAGGGAAATTTCGTAATAAAAAATAATTAAAATTTCATTTTTATTCATTTTAGCATCCTTTGCATGCTTTTTCATTTTTTTGAAAAATTATAAAAATAAAGGCCCATTAGTTATTTTTTTAATTATTATATGATGACTTGATTTGAACTGGTTAGCTCCCGAATTTAAATTTTTTGGTTAAATTTTTTGAAAAATTACTTTTTTAGAAAATCCATAGACTAGTATCTAACCCTAATTTGACTTTTTACCAATTTTACTAGTTGGTGACTCCAATTTTTTAAAAATATTAATTTTTTAAAGAAATATGTTTTTTCTTAATTTTATGTCGAATATTTTATTTTAAGTAGGTTAGACTTAATATAAAATAAATTAAGGACAATTGAAATAGAGCTCAACAAGAGTTTGGGTGATTAAAGCAGGACTTGATGTGCAAAGGTCTCAGCCTCGACAAGTGAGTGGTTGGCATCGACATAAGGGATGAAATAGAAAAGGTGTATCTAAGCGAAGTTCTCAAAGAGTTCACCTATCATTCTTCTATACACTGTTTCTTGTCCTTAACAAATTAACAAGAAAGAATTCTTCTAAAGAGGGACTAGAGGTCTCATAAGAGTGCGCAAGTAAGTGAGCCATTAGTCAATAGTCCATTAGTGCGTTTATAGAAAGAGTAAGCACCAAATGGTGATGCTGTTATCATTATTGATGGTCCTTAAGTGGTCTAACAATCGTATGTGACTGTGAACCTACAAGAAAGACCCCTATGGTGTTGTCAGCGAGGGTCATCCTTGATATTTATGTTAGTAAGAAGGGAAAGAGAGAGTACTTAAAGTGCCTAATAAGGTGTCAGGAGAGCTTGGGATTGAATCCTCATACCAATAGCTACATGCCCTATTTACCTACCTAGGACATAAGGTAGATTAGGATTGGCTTATACATGGTTAGTATAGGGACGCTTACGCAATACAAGAGGGGATAGCACCTTTCTACTGGTTGGTGGCTCTAAAGAAAGGTACCTATCACATTAGCATAAATAGTCATCATGGTTAAAGCAGCTAGGCATCTATGCGAAACCATAGACTATTAGGTGGCATTTAATGAATAGAGAGGACAATTGACAAAGTAACCGTTGAACCGAGGTCTTCAGGTCATATGTAGAGCACTTGGCAGGAGCTTAAGGACTAAGGATAATGCGAGGTAACAAGCTTAGGTCTGGCTACTTGAGGAATATGTTGTCCTCAAGGTCTTAGGTATTAAGGAGACAGGCACCCAAGGACGTTAGTAAGAGCTTCTAATGTCCTTCGTTGATTAGGGTTATAAGAGTGCTTAAGGTTGGCCTAAGCGGGATGCTTTGGCACTGGATAGGTCAAGTGGAAAATTCCTTCTAATGTAGTCAGAATGATGTGCCCGAGTGCCCAATAAGTAGCTAGACTTAAGTTGGAGCTAATGCATTGAAGGAGACATACTAGTTGGCCTACTAAAGAGGGTTAGGCTATCAGCTTGGACAAGTGCTCAAGGGAACCCAAGTAAGCAAAAGCACTTAAGCCTAGGTCTTTGGATTTAGGTTTCTTAGTCCTTTAAGATATCGAATGAGACAGATGTGAATTAAATTTGATCTACTAGAGATGTAGAGCAAAAATGTAAGGGTAAAGAAGTTAGTTACCATCTTCTTTGAAGGGTCCTATTTGGATTGTTGGGAAATAATTAATGATAGCAAAAAACCAACTAATAATATATAGTGAAAAGTTATTGCTATTCCTACTTTATAAGGTAATTTCTTATTATCAACTTCAAGTAATTTGTCCATCAATTTTAATATTTTTCCTCATGTAGCTTTATCTTAAACTATGGAAATGCTAATTTCTATTAGTATTTGAGTGGAAAAACTTAATTTTCTTTCAAAATTTAATCAAAGCTTTAACTATCCTCTCCAATAGCAATAATAATGGTTTGAGATTGTCTAGATTTTTTAAATACGGTATTGTCATGATATTATATTTTTCCTTTTGATCTCAACTATTGAAACACGTGACGGTATTTTAACTAGATAAATTAAGAAAAATTAAGATGAAGTAAATTGAAAGAATTCACTTCTAATTTCTTTCATTTATAGATAATTGAATTGTTTTATAAGGGGGGTTGTACCCAAATTTCTTATGTAGTGTTATACCAAGAAGTCTTATATGATATTATAAATAGCTTTTGAGCATATAAACTGTAAAGTAGCCATAAGGTTGCATAACTGTTAAGGAGATTTTGATTAGCTAGGTATAAGTCTTATGTGTGAAAAGTATTCAATAGGTCACGGTACAAAGTAAGGGTATAACCAAGTCGAATTGTACAAATATAATATTGAGCTCTATCTTAAGCTCCAGCTCGATATGAGTTTATGAGTTTAATTGAGCTTTAAATTTTGAACTTGAACTTGAACTTGACTCAAAATATATTTGGTAAGCTCAAGTTCAACTCGATTAAACTTAAATATTTTATAAATTTTTTCTAAATAACCTTAAACTCACTTGTATTTAAAAAATTAAAAATAAAACCAAACTAGATTAGGCTCGTAAACTTAATAGGCTTGGTATTTTAAAGTTCGAGTAACTTGATTTGTTACTCAAGTAAATCAAGTTAAAATTTAAGTAGAACTTAAGCTAAACTCGAGCAATTTGTGAACTGGTTTAGTTTATTTACACTTCTAACATAAAGTGATCACCTCCGATGTTTCCATAACTAAATCAACGATTGAAATCATTATGAGACGTGAGATGTTTCTTAATAAGGGCAATAGGTACAAGTTTTGGATCAAACTAAGTATTAAATTGAAAATCATGATGGATATATCTCCGAGACTAATATGTTGATGCATATGAGCTATGATTCATTAGTTATGAGGATTTTGTCACTACTTATCACAACTTAAAGTGTTAATGAATTTCTCGACTATATTGATTTAATTTGTATGTCAAATTTTGCTTTTCTAATTGACACCTCTATAATGTATTGAATATGTGTTAAAAGAGTATCATACCATGAGAGTGTCAAACACTTTATAAAGCACCGATTGAATGTATTGATGCATGGTGATGGTGTTACAAGGGCCACCAAGGCTTCGCAATTACTAGATGGACCTTTTCGTCATTTTCTCCTTTTTTATATATTATGTTTTCCTTGACTTGTTTTTGGTTCAGAACTTTAGGTAAGAAATCAAAATTTTTCTCTCCTAGCCTTTTCCTTTTACACATGCATTAAAAACGTGTTTTGCTACAATGAAAGCGACATTCCACTCATATTTTAAATATTCTGTTCAACGATAAGAAAAATAGCAGTAACGACAGCTTTGAGGCTAATCATATTCAGAGAAAATGCTAGGAACCAGACCTCCATATATTCGTCCTGTCCCATTTCTATCCATACCCTGAAAAAAAAAAAAAAAAAAAAAGCAAAATTTGGTTTCTCCTTTAAAGTATCATAGATTTCAGGAGCTTGGTTTCACTTCATTTCTAGTAAAGAAAATCTAGAAACACTGGAGGGGAAAAGAAACATTCTTTGAGGCTAAACATGTCTGGCTCTTCAGGGATGGGAGAGAGAGAGAAGCTTTTCTTGGGAATGAAAAATGGTAAAACCATTGAGAAGTCAAACTTTGCACAGAAATGCAACCTATTAAGCCAGTATTTTAAGGAGAAGAGAAGCTTTGGAGATATTAATCTAAAACTGGATGATAAGAAAGGTATGTGGTCTGTATTATTTCCTTATTTATCATATTTATATCATATATTCACTCATGTTTTATATATATATTTTTTTTCATAATTAATTATAGGTTAATAGAAGTTAAAATATTGTTGTATGACTCAAAATTTGCAGAAAATTTGCTAACAGGACCAACCACAATGGATTTCCTAGCTAATATGGAGAAGACAGTGGATTTGTCAAGACATAATGGAGCAACACCCTCCATAGATCTCAATAATTCTACTGAATTGCCTTCAGATTCTGCAGATATTGGTCCTTCTATTTCCATGGAACATCCTAGTAAAAAAGCTAAGACCATGTAAGTTAATGTTCACAGACCCATTTAGTTCATTTTGTCCCTTTTCTTTTTTTTTTGGGGGGGGGGGGGTGGTTTCATACGCTTTATTCCTCAAATAATAATATTAAATATTATATATATATGTGCGTATTGTGTTCTCTGACCTTGTTTTGTCAGAAATCAGTCAAAGGGTTTGTGATTAAATTAATTGCCAAAATTTGGGACTACAATTTTTTTTTTTTTTAATTAATTTAGCATAGTTTGGGAACTTTTTCGATCAAAATATTCTTGAAGTACTTTTCTTTTCTTTTTGGCCAATTTTACATTTTACAAGGGAATAGTGGGGAATCCAACCTATTCCATACCGAGGAGTCATAGTTTTATATATCATATAGGTAGTAAGAGTCTCAAACGATTCTCGATGTTAGAGGCATGATTCTCAGATGCATCGTGATTTTAGAATTTCCTCTGCATCGGATATCAAATCCGTATTTTGGTAGGTTCAATTTAATTTTGCCATCTAGAATTTAACATTTTAAAAAAAAAAAATTTGCCCACCTGTAGTTTCAGAGCCATGGCTAGAGTTACCAAAATATATTGCAGTCATATTGTCTGGGAACCAGATTTTGTATTTTTATGAATATAGTGGGTAATTTTCTGTTTAAATAACAAGCAAACTTGTTTTATGATCCTTATCTCAGGAAAGAAGAAACAGTGGAGGCAGAAAGTGCCCAAATGACTATATTCTTTGCCGGAAAAATCGCTGTATTCGACAATTTTCCTGCTGACAAGGCAAATGAGATTGTAGCAATGGCTAGGGATGTAAGCGCAAAAAATACTAAATCCAACACCATCAATGCTGCCAACACCACAAAACCGGCTGTTAATGTTGCTGTAAACACCCCAAAAGAAGCCTCTAATGTTGGAAATACTGCAAAACAGGCTGTTAATGTTGTTGTAAACACCCCAAAAGAGGGTTTTAATGTTGGCAATGCTGCAAAACAGGCAGTTAATGTTGTTGTAAACACTTCAAAAGAGGCTGTTAATGTTGTCAATACTGCAAAACAGGTTGCTGCTAGTAGCCAAATTACAAATACTGCTTCTACTAGTAGTGGGCGGAAATCTGCTCAAGAACATATTCAGATTCAGCCAGCAACCTTTGCTTCTGGTAATTCTTTGGCAATTGTGGTGTATTAAGTCCAAAGCCGTTTCAATAAGAGAAACTGTAATTGACCTACCTTCTAATCCAAAATTTTGCTTTTTTTTTTTTTTTTTTTTTTTTTTTTAGATCTTCCAATAGCAAGAAGGGCTTCACTTCATAAGTTCTTGGCAAAGAGAAAAGACAGGTAAATGGTGATACTTCTTATTCCTGTTACAAATTATCAGTTTTAGCTTTTGTAACTTCTTGAAATGAATTTAGGCATATTGTCCTGCATAGAGTTAGTGATACAAATTTCATGTGTTTCCAAAACTGTAAATTCTGTAGCTATACAGATCCATTATTATCTTTAAAGAAATCAAGATGAATCAGATGTAAGTAGTTTCCTTAGACTATGTCAAGGAAAATTCTAACATGGATTCGGTCCATATGAACCACGTGAGCATTGGTTACCTAGCATTATGCATGATATTATAAGTATTTCGTGGTTTGCCTGATACAATCCACAAAACCTGGTTTTGTAGAAAAATTTTTGCATTTGGTTAGAACTATTAAAAAGAGTCTCGTTGATGAGTATTTCCAGGGCACTAATTGACACGCCTAATGCATAGTTTACGAAAAAAGTAAAGTATATAAAAAGATGTGAATATCCTTTATTTATTTATTTTTTCCATCCCTTAACGAATGTCACAGGTATCCATTACCATTTTCCCTTGTAGAATGGACGCCGGTGGATGACTTTTGGTTGTTCTAACTTTGAAAAATTGCATGAAATCCTGGCTCCATTTCTACCCATCTAAAAAAAAGGACTTTTCTAGAAAAATAGAATCTAAGACATTGAAGTTTAGGTTTCATAATAGATGTGAAACATTAGCCATAAACTCAGTTTAGATGATTGTAAAAGTGTTAAATTTTTCTTAATGTTTGTTTTTCAGGGCTACCTCAAAAGCACCTGTACAAGTTAACCACCAAAACCAAACGCCAGAATCTCCTAACGAAGAGGGACCTAATGCATGGGTTGATCCTGAAGCCGAATCATCAAAGCACCTAAAGCTCAGATTATGATTAAGACGGAGATTTCAATGATTAGATAATGGATTTGGATAGTCTTGTCTATATGGCCGTAGAACAACCGTGACTTCAGATCATGTTAGTCCCTCTACATATATACACTAATTATTATTTATTATGTGGCAGCTTTTCTACTGACCTTTTTGCATGCTATATGTTTACTAACTTGTACTCGAGACATTTTCATGCAGTTTTCTTGGGGGAAAAGGGATTTATCGTTTATCCCTTTCTTTTTCTTTTTCTTTTTCTTTTTTTCCCTTATTGACGGAATTAGAAATGTTATTATTCTTCGGTTGATCTGTTATTATTTCCATAGTTTCTTTATTGTCTCTTACAAATTCAACAACAACGCAAACAAGGCTTACAAGTTTACTAGAAATGATGCATCGTGTGGATCACCAGGCAAGGGCATATACAATTGACATGATGAAGTTTTTTTTTTAATTATTTATAATAGTTAGCCCATTTTATATATGGTTTTCTACTGATGAACAGAAAAATAAATAAATAAAAGGTATAGTTATTCATACGATTGAACCAAATTAACAACAAAGTGAATCGAGGTATGCATTTACTATATTATAATAGGATTTGAGAAGGATTCAAATGATTCATGATACAATTTAAGATTAAGTCATATCAAATTATTGGTTACCTAAAAACAAATAGAATCAAAATTTCCTTTATTATTATTATTATTTTTTTTTTAATTCTTATGCTTGTTAACCAAAAAAAAAAAAAAAAGGAGGAAAAGAAAAGAAAAACGCCAACCTTAATCGTAGGACCTAGGTCGCATTCCCAGGATCTCGACCTCAACGTACTCACTCGCACTTTTCAAAATCTCACCCTTAGACCAACATTTTGGCCTTCACACCAGCTCTCAGTTCATGCCTTCACTCTCTTCGCTCAATCTTGATCCATCACACTCACAATCTCACTCTTGTCTCTCAGTGTCTCCCCAATCCCCGACCCCGGCATTCGACGCTAACCAGCAAATTGAAGCAAGCAACTAACGGCAGTGATTTGCTTGATGTAGGTAAGTTTTTAATTCATGTATTGGTGCCTTAATAAGTTTCAAGTGGCATTTGATTGATAGTTGGCACATATCACATTGCTGTAACACTGTCACAATTGGTTAATTAACTTGATGATGAATTTAATTTTTATTTGTGGATTTTAACATATGTTAATGACATAATAATTCAAAAGAAATGTATGAAATAGCTCAATTTAGAACCTTAAAACACATTAGATAGTTTAAGCCATTAAAAGTCTAAACCAAATTATTTCAAATTGACTTTGATTTGATCCTAAGCCAAACCATAAGAACTCCTCAATAAAGGCAAGCAATCTAAACAAGAAGTACAATAACATATCTATCCTTTATAATAAAGCAACAATATATATATATATATATATATATGCATAGCATCTTTTACAGTGATTTTTAATTAGATTCTATCATAAAACAAAAATTGAAACTTTTGAAATTAGAAGTAAAAAGAAAAAGCACAATAGCCATTGTAAACTTGGCAAAACATTAGGTTAGATCACTACCCTTGTGTCACATTGTTGCTGGGAGTGGAGACCTTAGTCTAAGTCAACACTCGATCTTAGTTGCTTTTTCTCTTTAGTGCCTCACCTCCCATGGCCTATTTGTCACATACTAGTACTTAGGAGACAATACAGCTATATTGTCCTCGAGTTAAGGATAAAGCTATAGTAGAACCAAGCACAAACTAAAACCACAATTCACCATACATTTATGGAAAATGTCACGGAAGCATCTTTTAAGAACTTAACGTTTGAGTATTATATTGCCTAAACTCACACATGAATCCTACCCATACACTTTGAATTTATTTCAAGTACAAAACCAAATCTAGAGTCTTTCATTAAACATTAATGAGATAATAGATAGTCTTGCTCTCGAAATCCTGCCTTGACTTAAGCTCTTATGATAGCTCCATCTTCAAAACTTGAGATAAGGAAAAATTGACCCCTCAATTCATATTAAAATAAGTGACTAAATAGAAAATAACGAACATCATACAAATAATAAGCACATATAGCAAGTTAGGCATATATAAGTACATATTAGATAGTACACAAAGTCTGCAAATACTTATGCAATGATATACCATGCTAATGCATACAATGTGCATTGACCAATACCTTAACCAAATACTACATATGTAACCCTTACACAACTCTATGATAAATTTGAAGAGATCTAAAAACAAGTGGCAAGTACCACCATAACATCAAGAGCTTTTATTGCACGAACGCATATTATCTTCTATACAGGCATAGGTATAAGCACCACACAATAATACCATAATAACAATTTATTGTTTCATCAAACTAGTATTGTTGGTTTCCACAAAAGCAAATCAATAATGTGACACCATCAAGTCAACACTCGATCCTTAGTCCAAATCAACATTCCGAATATTAATCATCAAATCAATAAACAACATCAAGTAATACCATAATAACAGTTTATTGTTTCATCAAGTCATGCAATTTATTTAGGTAAGGTTGCAATGAGTCCTACTTAATAAGCTAGCAATCTTATAACCATTTTATACAAACAGGAGAAAGTATAAGGGTGTTACGACAATCTTATATGATTCGATGACTCGAAACATCAACTATCCATCAACATATGCTTAAACATCATATTAAATCAATGCTTAATCAATCTGTATCAATTCATGTGATTCACTTAAGTGAAAATGCAATAAACCCTTATAGAACAAACGAGTGATCATACGAATTACAGCTACTATACACCGATCATAGAAGTAAGGGGTATTCACATAAGCTTTAGCGAAACTCCTAAGCGACATTCTTGAGTTCACTTATGTTACACAACTAAATTTTAGTTATTCCATTTTTTTTTTCCATATCTTGAAACTGTACTTAAACTCATAATCACATATGTTAAACTCTTAAGGTTGTAATTTTTTCTTTTCTCATAAGAATTTTATGGCTTTTTTATCATTGTGATTATTATTCTAAGGACATTCACATATCCTAAGACATCAAATTGACCTAATCTAATGAATTACGAAAACACCCTTTTATTAGGCTTACTTATCCTTTACTATTATAAATTCCTCATTTAAGTCAACTAGTGCTCAATGAATTTTCACCTTTTTCTTTTATGAATTCAGTAACTTAATATAATACCCCAGGCCAAAAGTAATTAATAACCATGTCAAGAAACACTAGTAAGCTTATTTCAATCACTTAGGAATAAAGTTTATAACTAGTATTAACATGATATTATCTACATTAGCCTTATAAACCAATACAACTTCTCTCCTACAATTCATGTATCACTACTTATACATGGAAAATGACACTTAAGGCATTTTTGTTTAGTAACATTAACAAATATATAAACCAAACAATGGACTAAAAAATTGTCCAATGTTGTATCATAAAAATATGACAATTAAATGATACCTTAGAATGATGGTGGCTTACCACAACAAAACTCCATTTAGTGTTTTGAATACGAGGGTCAAATTGTTTTCTTTCAAGCTTCTATGTGTTTTTGAGTTTTTCTCTATTTGATCGAAAATTGAAGTGATCTTGAGTAGAGCTTAACATTTGAACACATTTTAGGATAGCAACAAGTGCTTAAAACTGATCCTACATTGTTCTTTTTTCTCTTGGTGCCATAAGAAGCTAGAAGCCTAGTTAGATCTCTAAGTATACCATTGAGATCTTGAATTAATTTTGATAAGATATTGGAAGTGAAGAAGAAGTAGAAGAGAGAAAGAGAGTGTGTGACAATGGAGTGAGAACGTGTTTGATCTTGCATTAATTCGATATCGTAAGATTTGAGAGGATTTTGTGTAGATTTATTTTTACTTTTTGAAGAGTATTTAAATTTAGTTGAGATTTAGAGAGATTTGGCAAGAGTTTATGAGATTTAGGTGATCCATATAGGCATCTCACATGGGACTTAAGTGGGAGGATGGATATGGTGATAGGTTTGAGCTTTTAGGCTTAATTCCTTCTAAATGGGTTTAATTTAGGTGTTGTGCTCCCTTAAAACATTTCACTAATACATAGGTCATCTTATGGACTTAGCCATTTCCAATCTCTTTTTTACATCTCTTTGATTCCAATTAGTGGGCTATATAATTCTTTTAGCTCATCTTAAGCATTTTGTTAAGTTCAGAGCTTAAATCTCAAGTTTCCAACTATAGCAATGAATCTAAACTAATTGAATCATGTTTATCATTAGATAAAATTTCTTGTCACTTTAAATTTTGAAAATTGTTTTCATGAATTCACTTGATCTAATTTTTGTGACCTCCTCACAACAAAATTAAAGTCGTTTCCCAAAAGCCCTAAATTTAATAATTTGGGAAAAATAAGCTATCACATTTTCTTTGCCATTTTTCATTTTCAATAATGAGATAATGTATTGGTAATATTAATTTGTAAGAAGACACCTAAACTAATAGACTAATGGTATGTTCACTTTGAGGGAATGGTAATTTCATTCCCCTCTAATTCCTTACACCACCCTTATTACTTTGTTTACTTAATTGAGTTATGATTCCATGGAATCGCAGTTCAATGAAACCAATAAATTAGGATTCCTTAGCCTAAGCACTGAATTGGGATTTAGTGCAAATTTTACTCCCAGTGCCCTTTACATTTCTAAACATAACATCATCCAACAGCTAGGACACTAATCACAATCTCACACCACACTATACACTCGCTACTGTACACTACCACCACTACACTACTCACCAACACATGCACCTTCACTATTAAACACCACTTACTCACCACTATCACTCAACACAACAACATTCACATCTTCGCCATTATACACTATTGCACATGCACCTTCTTCATTGTATACTTGCCGTTGTCACCTTCGCCTCTAATTTCCAATAAATAAGAATGATAAGAACAAAACACAAGTACAACATTGAATATTAACTACAAATGGGCTTACATACGAATGATTATGAAGCAAGGATTTTGAGTGTTTGCCAGGAGAATGGATGGACCAACTTTTGATGAGGTGTATATGGAGGAAGAGGAAGCTAAGGAGAGATTTGAGATCGAAGGGAGAGATCTAAGACTAAGATTAGAGAGATGAGAGATTAAGGAGAGAGGATGAGAGGACAAAATAGAGGCATCTGAGATCGAGAGGAGAAAAAAAATCTAGAGAAATCTATAGATTAAGGAGAGAGAAAGTGAAAGAGAGAAGCAAAAAAAGAGGATAAAATTGTTTTTTTAAATTGTATTACGAGTTAGTATATGTTGTTCTTTTTATTTAACTAGATGATGTAATGAATATTCCACCCTTATTCCATTACATGAGAATTCTAATTACATTCCTCATCTATTTCATTTAGTAAAGTAAATGGGCAATATTTACTCCGACAAGAAAACAAAAGAAAAGAAATCTACAACCACAACCCAAAGTAACTCAAAACCAATTCAAAAGGACCGAACCATAAACTAATCTCACTCTACTAAGATGAGTATTAAAACTTGCAAGATGTTTGAACCTATCATACCTTAAATGTTAGATAAAGTATGATTATTAGGCATTATAAGGTAAGTTCTTATCCTAATATCTTGAAACCTATAATCATAGGATGAGTATAAGTATGACCTTTTATCCACCATAGAATTTGTTTGAAAATGTAGTGTATAGATTACATGTTCAAAGTTTTAGGATGTCCAATAATTTCTCAATATATGTGAAGTACCATGAAATCAACCTATAAATGTCACCATTACAAAAAAAAAACTATAAATTTCACTAAAAAATATTATTTAATTTAATAAATATAATGAAAACTCAATCAAATAGGCTTAACTCATCATCTAATATTTTAGAATCACACTCAAACATATTGTTAAATATATTTCAAATCTTCAATTTAAATTAGTATTGTGGTTTATATATATTGTATTTTGTTATCATTTTAAGTTCTTATCAAAATTTGTTATATTTATTATAACTTATCTTCAAAAGCGATGTGTAGTTACAAATAGATTTTGTTGATCTTAGACATAGATAATTGATAATATTTTTAACTCAAGCATTAAAAAAGAAAAACTCATGGGTGTAGACACCTAATTTTTGCTCCTTGTAATTTTAAGGTTTTTTTTAAGGTCATAATTAAAAAAAAACAATAATAAAAAATAAAATAATAAAAAAATTGAAAAATGATGAAAATACAAAAAAAATGAAAAAAGAAAAAAATTATAAAAGATTTTTTAGGTTTTTAGAAAATGTTTTAAGGTCAATCATTTTAGGTTTAGTTCGATTTAAATAATTATTTTAGAAAATTACGTAGTTGAAATATAATTTAATTGTGCTAAACATTAAGGTATAGGCCAATTACTTAATGGATAAACATTGGAATATAGATATTGAATTAGCTTGAGATTGTGGGTTTGAATTTCGCTCGGCACATATGTACCTTTTATTTATTTATTTATTTTTTTGTTTCATTCATTTTACGAAAATCAGTTGAACATACAGAAATCAAATCTAGTTTTTAAATCTAATCAAATTTTTTAATCTGATGCGATAAGGATATAAAAAATTCAAATCAAATTTGATTTTAATCAAATCGGATTTGAATCTATATAAAACATTTAAATCTAATTTAATATTGATATGATTTGTTTCGAGTTTTATAAATAAGAATTGTGTAGCATAAAGGGGACACAAATCCAGACTTTAACCAAGTCCATCCATCCTTCATTCAACCCCACGGCCTGCAACGAACACTAACAGCCAATTCCCCTCGCCAACACGAACAGTGGCGGGTGATAGTGAGTCAACTTCACAGTCAACATACAACAGCAACAACCGATAGTAGGCAGCTAATTTACATCTACACTGATCGACTCCAGTCATCCGCACGTCCACGGCAAGCCCTTCGCACAATCCCAAACTGACAAGCACCTCAATCCACATCCAAGCCACGCAAGAGCAATGCACCCATCCACTGTTACTTCACCGAGCAGCACACAGCAACAGTGGCGCACGATCCCAATCCAACCCCACGCACACTGCTCCATCCAGCTTCACCACACACACGAATACGGTAGCACGTCCAGCAGCAGTGGAGGCCACTCTCGCCCAACCGACAGCCTACAAACCCGTCACACGCCACAGCTTTTTTGCCAGCTCTTCCTCTCTCGCGCACATCTGCAGTAGCCCCTCACCCACAGTCATCCGTGACTACAGCAAGCAATAGCAGATACGTCCACTATCCTGCACACACAAGCATGACACAATCGACAGCCCAATTCCTGCACATACAAGCCAAGCACAGATGATCAACACTCCCCCGCAAACAGCCTCGATCTTCTCTTAACTCATATCTAGCAGCGTCATAAACGCAACATAGCACAGACCGCAACCTGAACAACACGGACAGTTGCTGCGGCAGCCGTTGTTTTCTCTATCCACAATTAGCACCGTGCACATTCTCGGATCAGCAGCCTCACATCTGTGCTTCTCTACTGAACAGCAACTTCAATTACGACTCACTGCAGCACAGTCAGCAGCCAACGTTCCACACTTTCGCACGATGATCAGCTTTTGCTCACCACAATCACCAACGCCAAAGTCCCCTGTCCTTCATCCAGTAGAACACACATCAACCCACAAGCTAATACGTTCAAGCTTTGTGAACTCACACAGACGTCCAAGCATCACCAACAGCCACGAGCGACAGACGTCCATGACCAAAGCTCTCCACTACACACGCCTTCAAATCCGCATGCCCGCACTGCTCCGATCAGCACTCCATCCATGCGCGAGTAGTGATTCAACACACTGACGAGCGCTCCTGATTGCGGCCAAACAATAAGTCAGGTCAATTTTTTTTATATATTATTATTATTATTATAATTATATTATTAGTTAACATAATATATAATATATGAATATGGAAATTTAGGAGATTTTTAGTATTAGTTTTTATATATTAAGTGTATTATATGGAATTATCTTATTTTGGTGGATAGCTGTATATAAAAATCAATAATAATAATAAAAAAAGCCTTAAAAAAAAAGACTTTTAGAGAGTTTTTATAAAATAAAAGAGTTCGAGAATTAGGATCCTTTCGTTTTTATTTAAATAAATTGAATCGATAACAATGTAAACTCAGTCAGTTTTTAAAAATTAAAATAAACCAACATACTAAAGTTTTTAGAAAGAATTACGATCGTCTAATCCTAAGTAGCGGATACGTAGGCATTTTCGAAGTGATGATTTTTTAATTTTTTTTTAATTTTTTTCTTAAAAATATTAAAAAGGGATAATTTGAAGAATAATTTTAATTTCGAAAAATAGATAGTAGTACCGGTTAAGGTTTAATAGGTTAGCCCCCGAATTCAAGACAGGACACTTCGGTTTTTCATTCAAATTGAAATAAAAAACCAGTAGTTAAATCGTGGTCAGTCCACCCAATTGATCATAATTTATTTTTTTTTCCGACTTCAATCGAGTGATAATTCCAAAAGTTTATTTAAAAGAACCGGAATTTTCCAATTTCTTTAGTCGATGATTAATATTAAATAGGTTAAGGTTTAGTATTAATCAAAAAATGAAAAATCAAATTAAAAACAAAAAACCGAAGATTCATGCTCAACAATGGGGTTAACATGGTAGCTTTTTCCTTGCTAATAAAGATAAATTTCGTTTGATAAGAAAACGATACATCAAATCATTCGATACAATAGAACCCAAAGGTACGAAATCCTAATTGGATACATTGGCACATCTCTATAAAAGTTAATCTATCTCAACTAAGTGCATAAGAAAAAATCTCATATAAGGGATGTCGAGAAAAAGAAAAGAAAAAATTGACAAACACATGAAATAAAAACACTTATTATAAAAACTACTAATAAAACAATATCTTGATTATCACAATCTCTTTCAATTCACAAAATCCATTAAAGTAGACTTATGGCAATAGATATGTAATATGATGCATTGGTTACGGGATCTATAGATATTAAGGAGGTTTGTGTATGTGGGTGTGTGTATGTGTGTGTGAGAGAGAGAGAGAGAGAAAGAGAAAGAAGGTAATTTCAAAATACCAAAGGCATTATCTTTACATGGTACCTTAAACCTAGTTAAAAAAAATATGAAAAACTAATTATAAATTTGTCAAACATGCATCTTAAAATAAAAATGTAAAAATAAACTACCAAAATCCTAATTTCAATCACTTTAAAAGTACAATTCTAATAAGAAGCCAAATTTGACATGTAAAGAAAATTCTTATTTATATATGGGGCCTCTACAAGCCGCCCCCCCCCCCCCCCCCCCCCCCTCTTCCCTTTTTTTTTCTCTCTCTCTTTTAGCCAAATTACCATACCCAATGTTGATTAACTATTTCCAGCATGGGCTTCTAAGCCTAGACCAACTAGCTCAATATAGGCAAAAAGGCTCAGGTTAGATAGCCTAATACATAATTTACATAAAGACAAGTGAGAAGAGCTTTGGAAGTAAGGCAACCTAATGGATTTGTAACTCCCCCTTTACCACCACCACCACCACACACACACATAACCTACCCATTCCCCCCACCCTTCAAGTAAAAAAAGCCCTCTTCCCCTTTTTTTCTAGAGTTAAAGAGGAGATGTTATGGCATACTTTCCATATCTAGCCAAGCTATCCTCCTATAAATACAATGTCAAGCCTCTTGGTAAAGGATCAAAACCCTGCCATTTTGCTTATACATTCCTTCTCTTATTAAGGTACCTAACCCACTTATTTTGCTAAAAACTTTATGTGGTACTACTCAATAGGGTTTTATCCTATAGGGTTTTGAGAAACGGCTAAAAATCCATTAGGGTTTTAGGTTAAGTTTTGGGATTTGTAAAAAACCTATTAGAAAACTTGTTATTAGATAAAAACAATAAATTAATAATATCATATTAAATAGAATATCAATTAGAGAAATAATGTAAATAAAAGATTTTCACCTTTATATATGTATATATGTATGTGTGTTTTAAAAAAATTAAGGTACCATAAGTAAATTCTTAATAGATTAACCTAGCTCTTCATCAATTGTACTCCATATCTATCATCTACCTCTCTTCTATCCTCTCCCACTAAACTTTAGTCTCTGAGTCTCCATCTTCTCTAATCCTCCCTGGTTCAATCTACCTCATATCTCTTTCTTAAATCTACTCTCTCGGTCTTCACTTCTTTTAATTCTCACATTTCACAAATCATGATCATAGCATTGACATCTAATATCTACGAAGTGACTCTGATTCAGCATTTATGATTGTGTTACATCTAGATCTGCATTTAGTACCAATAGACAAGTACTTACCTCGTAGAGAATCGACTCAATCCAAATACAATAAAGGTATTGATGTGTACTCAAAATTGGTTATCAAAAGAATAAGGAGGTAAGAGTTTTTATTACATAATATTGATATCGACTTTCTTTGTTCATGGAAATGGTGTATATTTACCTATTTTCTAATGCATTTATGGAATTTTATCCTTTTTCTTTTTAGGTATGGAGAGATTTAAATTTGGGGCAAGAGGTGAGATGTAAAGTCTAAAAATATAAAGGTTAAAAAGAGTTAGAAAAATTATGTGATAGAAAACTTTATTTTATTCTATAAATTTTCAATTGTTATTGTCATGTATGATACTATTGCTAGTATTCTTTGATAGTTTATGTCTTCTAGCATGTTACATAATTTTACGTTATTATCATGTATGTTGTTATACTATTAATTTCGAGTAGGAATTACTTTATTATTCAATATATATGTCTAGTTTCACTAAAACAATAACACAAATTTGATAATTTGTTTAAGTTAAAAAAATCCATGAACTTAAAAAAATAATAATAAATAGGTTCTCAAGACAAAAAACGGATACCCTATTAAGATCCTAGGATGGAATGTGAGAATATGGTTAAAAACCCATTAGAGTTTCCCAACCGGTCTAATAAGCCCATTAAGGTAGTGGGACAAGATCTAAGATTATATGACTGTCCCAGACCCGTTTTGTTACCATCCTTAATCAAAGTGCGTACACCCGAATCAACTTTGGCACCCCATAGCTCTTTGTTTTTGCCTTTTGCAGACTACCTAGGGAGATCAAGTAGCAGCACCTACGAAGTTCATGCAGTGGGAATTTTAATTGTCTGATGATGAATTGGATAGTCATGACGATGGAACCATTGAGTAACTCCCATATGATGAACCATAAGGATCTTGGTCAGTTTCAATAATACAAAACTAAAAATTAAGAGTTTAATGAATAAATTTTTATAAAGGATTTATATTGGAAAATCTTCTTTTTACTTATCAAAAGTTGTTTTCAGATACGTTTTTGAAAGATTAAGGGATTATTGTAAGTATTTTTTATGTTTTATCTTGAAAAGAATTTAAGTTCTTGAAGAAAGCAAGTCGAAATGATCTGGGAATTATAAAATAATAGAAGCTTGATTTCGGTAAAAAATGATTCCGAAAAATTTCAAGAAAGTCCGGAACTTTTGAGGCTAATCTTGAAGCTTTACACAAAAAGCATGGAATAATCCAGAGCTTTTACACGAATTATCGTTAATTATTTTGGGGTACATTGTTTACTTTTATCACCTCGGTCATAAGATTTCACATCTCTCCTAACAAGTTCCATGTCATCTTTCTTTTCATCCTCGTCCGTTTCTCTAATCCCTGGTGTAGGTAAGGCAGCTAGTGATCTGACCCATCTCCTATGGCATTGCCTCTCAACCTTTTTTTCTTTTTTCGGGTGCCAGAAACGAGAACTTTAATTATACTAAAGAAGCGATTACAAATTAACATCAGGCAATCTTGAGCCGCAGTCATGAAACATCAAGAAAGTAAAGGAGACGGGGGACTACAATAATCCCTAAACATGTTGCACATCTCCTTCTTAGCCTGGAAAGCAGCACAGTTGCACATGCATTGAGTTCTACTACACTAACAGTCTTGTGTTGCAATCTTTTAAGCAATCTAACAATTATCTGCTCATTTAGCTTTAATACCAACTCATGATGAGCAGTAATATCAAAATTAGATCCTGTATTGGGGTTCGCTATTGATGATCGATCACATGTGATGCATATGATGTTGATATTAGAGAAATCTTAATTTAATAACACATGGAGGAATAATATTAAAGAGAAGTATGCAAGGAGGAACAAGTAAGCTTGATGTCTCACGATACACACCTATGATAATGGATCAAATTCAATCTTCATGAGAGTTCTTGATTCATTCTTCATGAGAGTTCTTGATTCATTCTTCATGATTTTGGTGTTTGATCTTCAGCAAAGTCATTCCAATAGAGTAACTTTGTTTCTATGAAACTTATCAAAATGAGGACGAAAAGGCTCCTATATGTTGGATTTTGGCTCATGATCTTAACCGTTGGATCATGTTAAGATGAATGGATCTAATGAGTTATTAATTGGAGTCGTTGAATCAACTTTTAGTGATCAATGGTCCAAATTTAGGCCTTTTAACTCATACATAATAAATGGACCTTAGGGAGCCAAGTTAAGCTCAGTTGCTTATAAAATGAGATCGTCTCCTTTTAAATAAACCCCGAGCTTATTTAAGCCTTTTAAGGGCATATAAAGGCCAAAAAAGGCCTAAAAGAACTTAGAGGAACCTTTTTTTAGTCTACTTTTCATAGAAAAGACAATTGAGTAAGACTGGGAGTAGAAAAATCAGTCCCACAATCTCTGTTCCAAGCCTTTTAAGCTAGATCTTCCTAAGATATACTATATTGAGCATGGTTTCTTGAGCCTTATTACTAGCCCATTAAACTTGTCTATGATATTGAATTCGATTAGAAGTTCAATTACCCTCTACAAATTCTCTATGATTTTTAGAGTTCATTATAAGGAAAAGAGATGCTTTTATGGTCTTTTGCGTTTTGAGAGCAAATTAACTAAAGGAATATGGATGAAATCAACAATTGGATATAATGTTCCAATTGTGAAATTAAAATAAGTTGAGAGATTGATAAATACAAGGTTATTTGCTATAATCTATTACTAGATTGATAAGAATAAAGAATAGGAGCAAAAATTCATTATCTTATATTAAAAGATAATAAAGGTCTAAATTATGAAAGTGAATCACAACCATGTCATATAGGCTTATAGAATAAAAAGGACAAAAATAATTTTAAAAAATGCATGAAAATACCAAACACCTAAAATAACTAAAATGCCTAAATTGGGGAAAAAACTAAATAGAAAAACATAAAATAAAATAAACATAGAAAAAAAAAAAGGAAGGTTGCAAGCCACATATGGTTCTAATGAATCAATTGACCTTGACCTTTCTTTTACGCTCCTTATTCGTCTTGTTTTAATTAGTTGCTTCAGGTCAATCCTCTTTAAGCCTTTGTACATAATCAATTTTGATGTGCACTAACACTAACTAATGGATTATGATGAAAAAAAGACTATAACCCTATAACTTAATAAGATACATGTGCGACTTATTAATTTTAGCCTTTATTTCATCTGATTCAGATAATAATGATCCATATATTTTACATAATAGAGTAGACATGGAATGAAAAGTCTATTTATTAGGAAATGAACTGTTATTGTATAGAGTAACTATTTCATTATTCACTTCATATTGATACAAGAAATAATAAGTTAATAATACATTAAAAGTACCAATACGTCCTTTCCTCAATAAAAAATGTATCTATCAATTTTACTATGTCGCCACTACTAACATTGAACCATTGGAACACTATTGCCTTGGTAATGGTGGTTACAAGGTGGTGTAGTACTAATGATAATTTAATGGATATGGTAGAGTTGATGTGAGGTAAAAGTGATGGTAGTGTTGGTGCTATGGCAATATCTTGGTATAAATAGTGCCAATAGCGCAAGTTGGTACCATAAAGGTAGTTACGATGATGGTGATAGTGTGATAATGGTGAGGGTTCAAAGGGTGATGATGGTACTATAGGTACAATGACGGGGATGTTGTTAAAGCAAGGATAATGGGTAGTCTTATGTTGTAGTTGTGATGGTAATAGTAGTGGTGTAACAATGTTAATATTGGCAGTGATAGTTATGCATTAATGGTAGCTATGTTGTGGTGGTGCATGGTGGTAGTGGTGCATGGGTAAAGGCAATTATGGTGGTATAACAACGACTGTAGTGGTGAGACGAACTAATGTGCCTAAATCCTAGGATGAATTATGAGCATATTCTCAATATTGCACAACCTAATAAAAATTAGATTGTAATATCTTTCAACCAAAGTATGGCAACATAGAAAAACGGTTACAAGGAAATTATAATTTCGAGAGCTTCAAATATTGAATCTATGGAAGCAACCACTATATCATAAGGGCACTAGTAAATATCGCAAAAGAAATAACAGAAATAATATTACTTAGGTTTTTATTAAGATGAGTAGGTAACTCTATCGTACAGGGTACCCACTTGAACCCTGTTAGCTTTTGGTAGGTAATGAGGAAGGTTGATTACGGTAAGTGATTTCTTAGAACTTACTCCTATAGGGTAAGGTATAAGCATAAAGTCAAGTACCTATATCCATCTCAAAACCTATACTCTTAAGTATACAAGTTATAGATTCTAAGGTATGCTAAACCCACCCTATAACAACAATTGAACAATATTAATAAATAAAAAATAATATTATTACATTTTCTTTTAACTTAAAGGAAAATAATAACAAAAGTCTAGCTCATAATAAAACATCATGATTACACACTGCTTATATTGACTATCTAATCCCTCTCTCTTCTTCTTCTTCTTCTTCTTTGCAGTAAAATCTTTCTCTTCTTTTACTATCTTATTTGTTTTGCATCCTTCTTCCTTTTTTACTAATTCTCGTCTAGCAAGAGCTTAAAAACATTGTACTTCTTAGCTTATTTGCACTATTAAAAAAGGTATGTTCTTTAACTTTTTGTACATGTGGATTATGGAATCATTCATTTGCGCTATAAAATCTCATTCCTTTCATATTCTTATTGGCTGCTTAAGCGGTAGTGAAGCTAACGGTTTAATATTGATTATATGTTTATGACAATATTTCGATAAAAAAATTAAAAAAAATACAAGTCCTATAAGGTACACTTATAGAATCCACAAGGTACAGGGTGATTCTAGGTATAAAATTTTGGAAATTAGTTCCTACAAAATAGAATATGAGTAGAGTCTTATACTTTATCTAGGCTATACATACTCACCTCTAGTTCTTATGGTTTTATGGAACGAGAAATAAAAGGATATGAATGATTCTTAATATTGGATTTGATGCACCAATAATAGAAATGAACTGTACTAATTACTTTCTAAAATTGATATGACAAGCAATTCTAGAAAATAATCAGGTGGTGTCCAATGCAATGTATAAAATAGATAGGTAATAACAAGACAGTCGATAATAACTTAATGTATTAGTTCAATATGACTTCTTGTTGCAATATATAGCGAGCCTATTTATATGCATAAGGAGAAATTAATCTATTATCTATAAAAATACATTAAAAGAAAATTTATAAAAATATCATAGCATCTAAGGAGATAACATAAAAAGGGAATATTCTTAATAGCCTAATTATCTTGAAAATCAGTATGAATCACAATATATCTAAATACCTTGAATTCGTAAAATAGACAATTAAGACTCGACTAAAATAACAATATTCTCCATGGGAAGCATAACTCAGATCAGGAGCACCTTAGCAATTAGGACTAAAGGATTAGCAAATATTTGGATCAGAACCTCGACTTGTCGGGAGCTTCCTTACTTTGGCTAAGTTTTAGGATTCGATTCCCATCGTAACATAGGAGTAATGGTGGTGTAGGTAGTAGTAGTTGTGGCGGTTATGTAGTGGTATTATTGCAAGGGTAACGGGAGCAAGGGTGTGTAATATTGATGTTATTGGTGTTTTATGTGAGTAATCGTTCTTGGGAGAGTAAAATTATTATGTAACTATAAAACACGTGTTTCTTTCTATATAACACCATATTAACATAACATTATAATAAATTATAGCCAATTTCAATAAGTAATGATAAATCATATTCAATTTCAGTAGATCATACTATAAATAGTAAAATGGAAGTTATCGACAACTTTGCTTTTACCGTATTTCAGTAAATCATATCCATTAAAGATAAAATCAAAGATATTAATAGTTTCCATATTACTATTTATAACATAATTTACTGAAATTGAGTATAATTTATCATTGTATTACTATAATGTGGTATTATTGTAGAATTTCCCATTAAATAGCAAAAGATATACATCTAATGCGATGTATCGAAAGGTTAAAGCTTATGTTTTTATCGTTTTTTTATATTCCATTATCCCTACAGCCGATAGTGGAGCAGGGTACCCTTTTATTTAATGTGGACAAAACTTGCTATGAACCATAAACTTATTTTATAATTTGATTAAAAAAAGAGAACAAAAGAAGATAGATGATGAATTTAAAGGGTCAAAATTTACAGTTCGGTTTGCCTAATGTTTTAAACTAAATCGAGTCATAAATAAAGATCACCAACATTTTGTCATAAGTTTAAAGTGATCTCGGATTAAATAGAAAATTTTAATCCTATTTGGATCATGTTTTTATTTGGTTTGATTTAAATCCATGTTTACTAATCTAGCGTGCGTAACGAGCAGCAATCAAATAAAAGGATTCGTCTTTAAAAACTAAAAAATAAGAACAGGACTCATATAAGTACCGATTCTTAGAGCAAACATTTTTTTTTTCCCCAAGAGAGCTCTCTTTTCACCCCTCATTCTATCTCTTGTCTCGTTCTTTCTCTAGTTTACACCTAAGCACTACTACCAAGGGTTGTGTCAAAAATGCAGTATATCATGCATGGTCTAAGAATATGGAGGAATAATGGTAGGAGTCTTGAATAGGCTAACAATGACATTCCGCATCTTGTGAAATTGCAGCACTATGTGAAGTTAGAAGATTTAGTGTAGTAAAGCGACAACTTTGGAGGAAAGGCAGTATAGGGTGAATAGGAAGGAGGAAAATAGGAATGTTCCTAAATCTGAGTCTCGATTGCTTGTAAGAAATGAAGAGGTGTATGGTATTAATCAAACTCCAACATATAACCATGATATTAAATGCTTTTGATATTTGGTTGTAAGGCATTTAGCTTATTAGTGTTCAAATAAAGGAGGCAATATTATGCATGGTAATGGGGAGGTTGAGACATGCCACTAGGCAGCAACATTTATCATGACATACCACTACTAAAAGATAATAGCGATGGAGTGGAGTGTCCGGTTGAGGGGAAGCTTTAGTCACTAGGCATGCGTTGAATACGAAATACCTTGAAGGAAAATAATCAAATCAATTAAAAGAAAAATTTATACTAATTTAAGAGCAAGGATAGAATGGGTGATTCAAAAATCCCATTCACACAAGTTAAGGGTGAGTCACGAGAACAGGCAATTACTAAAATAGTCTTGTTTAACAAATAAATAAGTGGGGGCATTTTAGTAAAACAATCATAAGAAATATCAAGAATGATATAATAAATTCATTAAATTAACCTTAGTATTCTTTCTCAACTAAAGGGCAGGGATAGTCAATTACTTTGACCTACCTAAATGCATAAGAAGGGACTTCAACTCCTCTTCAATTCCTCAATTTAAATCAAGTGGAGAATTCAATTAATTTAGGTCAAGAGATTTGGGAAATCAAGGAATAATTAAGCTTTTGGGGGATGTCTACACTTGTAAGCTCAATTTGAGTAAAGTGAGGTTTTCTTTAAATCTGAGTATTCTAAGCTTAGATCTAAATTTCCTACTATCCATTGCAAGGAATATTAGAGATTTAATGAAGTTAGCAAGTTGAGGACCATTTGAGCTTAGAGAAGATTTAAAGCTCCAACCAACGTGGATCTTTTTGAATTTATGGATGATTAAGTAGACCTAGTAATCAATTATTGATTTTATTACTAATAAAGTAAAGGATATTTGACTCTATATGCATTATACAATATAGTTAAATACTTTTTTCCATTTTTAGTAACTATTTTCCACGTTTGGTAATTTCACCTTAAGTGACTACATTTTTATTTTTAATGTTTAGCAACTATCTCTCACGTTCCATAACTCTACCTTTAGTAATTGTCTTTCTTATTTTCATTTACACAATTCCCTCATTCTTTATTATTCTTCTCCATCATTTTCTCTCTCTCTCTCTCTCTCTCTCCTCCCACCATATTTCTTTGCAACCACCTATTTAGCTCTATATTTTTCTCCATCTCCAGTAATCGACAACGATGTAATACATCTTTAATACTAGGTGGCAGAACTCTAATCATCTAGGGGCTTTTTGGTGTAACAATTTATAGTACATTGAAACTCTAAAGTTAAACATGTTCGACTAAGTCAATCTCACAATGGGTGACCTCTTGTAAAGCTACTACATTAGGAGACAAAACTGTGTGGTGTTTCAAGTTATTACATGTGGTATCAGAGCTATCCACCGGCCAGAAGGGTAGAGTCCCTACTCATGATAGCCCTAAACCTATGTACCGAAACTGACGAGAATCTGAGTTTAGTAAGGGTTGTAGATTTTAATACCACTTAAGTAATAGGTGACAAAATTCTAATAATCGAGATCCTTTTAGTACAGTGTCTTGGAGTTCATCAGAATTTCAAAGTTAAATATGTTCAAGCTAAGTTGATACTACAATGGGTGACCTCCTAGGAAATTATTCATTAAGGGGACAAAATCGTGTGGTGTTCCACACTAAAATGAATAATACTTCGATAGGAGAGGTTCCCAATCAGGTTATTACAATCAACGACCACCATGTTTGTATGTGACCTTTTTTTAAAAAAAAAATTCCTTTCTTTTTAGGTTACCATCAATAAATGTCCCAACCATTAAACATCCAATAAATAATAAGTGATTTTTTTTTCTTTTGCTACATATGGCTACGGTGATGTGAATTCTTTTGCTGGAATAAATTCCAATGTGAATGAATACAAACTCGTTCATCGGACAGTAGAGTAAACCTCAAATGATACCCGTACCAATTCTTTGGATCTATGTTCTAACCTAATCTTGCCCATAATGACCACTTTTTGTTTATGTCATGAGGTATAAAGTTATTGGGTACAAGAGTTGGTGGTTTATATCCTTTCTTAGATGGCTTTACATAAAATACCAAATCTCTCTCTCTCTCTCTCTTTCTCTCTCTCTCTCTCTCTCAAACCCCTTTTCAACTCAATACTCCAATAAGGTTTTGATAATAAGTTTTTGGTAATTAGTGTTTTGTTCTTTCCATGGGAGAATATGGTTACTAATTCTTTATATGATAGATGATTCCATTTTGTGAATTCTGGATGAAAAGTTAGAAACTTGTATGGTGAATTTATTTTTATTGCCATAGATCGTTTTGGGTGGTGGATGACTATTTGTTGGTATGAATTAATTTTTTGAGAACTTAGACTTTTGTGTTGCTTCATATTAATTTTCTATATGAATGATTGATAAAGTTAAGAAACTTGTTAGCTTTGAAGTTGAAGTTGTGCTTTCTAATGAATAATTGGTTTTGTTTTTTTTTTTTTTAATTTATGATTGTAGATTCTATTGATGTAAAAATTTAGATTTAGAAGCAAAGCAAAATAGTTGTGTGCCTACAAATGTAAGTTTTTGCTTTAGAACTTATTGTCTTTCTCAATGTTAGACATATTTCTTTTCTTTTTTTTTCTTAATTTTCCTTCTTCTTTGGGTTTTGCAATATGTTCATCTTGACTTTATATTTTTAGGTTTAATTTTATATAGTTGTTGGATTTAAGGTTGTAGGATTATGTTTATTTTATGTAATCTGTATTGTTATTTGATATTATTGTAATATGTTCATCCTTTAAGTTGATATGTATGTCTTCGAGTTTTCTGTTTGGGAGTAGATCATACAGTTGCCAAACTTAGTTATGGAGTGGATGAGTTGACTCGCTTTTTTTTAGCTTCTTCTCGAAAGTTGCATCTTTTAACTGAGAATAAGGAATTAATTTTCAAGAATCGATACTACAATCCTCTTTCATTTTAAAGATCTGACTTTCAAAGGCATACATACCAACTAAAAGGAAGAGGAAATGAAAAGAGGTTATTTCTTTTAGTAGACATTTTTCAATTGCTAAATATACAATTTTCATCTTTCTCTATTCTATTTTATTATCTATCCATTAATATTGAGCTAACAACCTTTTTTTTTCTTGCCTAACCAAGCCAGCAACCACTGTTTGACTCGATTTTGATAAATTATACTTTCAAGACATTTTCATATAACCCATTTGTACTTCAACAATTGTATCTCTTGTTTCTTCCAAAACCATAAAACTATCACTTTCCACATCCATAAAAGAGCCTAACTTTACAATCACTTTCTTTTCTACATCCTCATCTTTGGAAAAACCTGCTTGCAATTAAAGAAAAGGAACATCAAAAACACATTAAGTGGATAAAGTATATGGTACAAATGGATGTTGGTTATACACGAAAATGGACAACTTTTTAAGATAATTATCTGCTCCTTCTTTATATGAATATTCTTTGATGGATAATTTACTACTTTATTTTCTTTTGTTAAAGATTATTTAATCGTTGTATTTGCTGTTTGTTTTTGTCCTTTGGGTATTGTAAAATTTTCATTTTTTTAGTTGGTAAAGTAGAAAATTTCAATCTTTGTTGTAATTTAGGTCCATTAAGTGTTAAGTGCTTAAAGGGTTGTTTATTGTTGATTATGGTTAAATCAACTGGTGAAGATGAAATGGAATGGGTTTCAACTCCTTGAAGAGGGTTCGGATGGGCTTCAATTTAGGCAAGCTCCTTACTCCTTGTTACTTGCAAAAAAAGGTCCCTATAGATATATCTACAATGGTCATCCGATGCTCAAATCCAAGGATAAGGAAATAGAGATTTGGGGTTTACCGAACACAATTGATCCTCAAGAATGGTGCTCGAATGAAGAGGTGTTGAATAATAAGAGGGATGTATATGAGGGTTCTGGGATTAGAAATTGAGAGAAAGCGATCCCTTTACCTGTTGGCCTCTTATGTTATTTATGGTGTAAGAAGGTATAACTATCTAGACACGTGTTGGCTCAGGCCTTGTCCATACTTGGCAATGTGCAAAAAATATGTGCTGCGAAGGTGATAAGGTAGTTCTAGGAGTTAACTAGCCATGACCATGTTGGTAGGGATGTTTATAATATGAAGATCTAATACCTTTAGAGTATGTTGGGAATACTAGCCATACTATGAATGTCATGACATAGTTAATGAACTAAGGTTAGATGCTGGCACTAGAGATGAAAAGAATTAAGGAGATAAGAGAGAGGTGGTGCAAACGCATCATCAGCGGTGACCTTAGCCTTAGAAGGAGCTTATGGAGGCAAGGAGCATCCTCGCTTGTTGTGCTCAGACTAGATAGTAGAGCGATTCCTTGCATCCTAAGCTCAAGTAAATTGTTGGTGGAGTCCTTGGATACAGGGCGAGCCTTAAGGATGGTGCCCATTGGGGTGATCGTCTAGGTCTTTGAGATCAAGTGCTTAGAAGATGGATCCCCATAGGGCTTAGACATTACGAAGACATCTAACCAGGTCGAAACACTTGAAAAAGGCAGGGAGTTTAATCCTTCAAGCTTGGGGTCTTCAAAGATCTTTATCAGAGTTGGGCTTGGGATTGGGCCAAAATTGAGTATTGTGAGATATCTCTCATACATTTTAATGATAACAAAAAGGGTAAAAGTTAATGAATCTTTAAGAGTATAAACTTATAGAAAGTTTTTCAGAAACCATATTTTTGCATATTTAATTCACATTGAGAAGCTTCAAACTGTTTGAAAATAAACTATTTTAGAAAGTTTTCAAAAAGTATTATAGAAGCTCTTATAAAAAGAATTCGTACGGCTCTTCAGAAACTTATTTAAAAATTTCTAAGAAAAGAAAGTTGATACTCTTCAGAAGGTTATTCAGAAGGTGGGTCTGTAAACTTACATAAAATATTAATTTGAATTAGATTTGGATTATTCATGATTAGCTCCACTAGATTGAATGTATTAGGAAAATACATTCAATTCGGTTTCACTTAGGATGGAATCATGATCCTTAAGGATTATTTTTAAGTGAAAATATATTTAAATAAATCAAGATATGCATAAGAATAGATAAGGATAAGGATAAGGTTGAATCGAATTTTGTAGAGTTTCAAATTTTAAACATGAGGCTTATCTGGAAGTTCCTAACAAAAGCAGATCTTTTTAAATTCAAATCAGAAGCTTATCTGGTGGTTACAGATTGAAGTTTATTTAATCTAAACAAATTAAAGAGAGTTGTTTTGAATTTCAAATTACCAAGATCCTCTTCAAAAATGTCTAAGGAATTATCTTAAATAATTAACGGTTAGATAAAACATAATCTTCAAATTTTTAGCCGTTGGAAAAACTCAATATAAAAGGAAAAAGGATTTAAAACGTTACGTGATACAACTCTGAAGAAAAATTATCATTACACGAAAAATTGTTGACTAGTTTTTATCTTTTGAAAAGCTTCAGAAAGTCTTTCAGATATTTTTTCAGATAGCTACACCGAATCAAAGTTTTACAACAAGTGTTATTTCCTTCAAGTGCAAAATTATTCGAGACTTGTACTTTTGTTCTCACTTGTAATCTTTATACTGTATTATAGAAAAAAGACAGTTTATAGTATGTAAATCTGTATTAGTCTAGGTTATAGAGAGGCTAAATAGGTAGAGTAGAGTGTTGTAAAGTTATTGCGACAAGCGCTTGTAATTTTTATGATTTGATTTTATGGATCAAGTGGAACGACATCGATGAAATAGACTGAGTCCCTAATAGTAGAGCTGGAAAAGAACAATCGGCGGAAGGCAGAAGGCAGAAGGCAAAAGGCAAAAGTTTTATAAAATATTTGCTTAATATTCTCCTTCCTTACTTTTTTAATTTGCTTTATTAATTTTTGTGTGTTTCATTAAATTATCACTTCTCACCATTATAAGTTGTTAAGAGAGGTAAATTTTATTTTATATTAAAAAAGTTTCAAAAGCTTAAAGAAATCAATTCAACCCTCTCTTGATACCTTATACGAAACCAACAAGTATCAATATTTATGTTTTGAGCTTTATATGTCAGTAAAGCTGTAACATAACACCACTAATATTGACAAAGTTAGAGACAATAAAAAAGAAATACAAAATAAAACCAACAAAAACACCACTAAATTTGAGATTCGATGCAACAAAGCTGTTTCCTTTTTCCAGAAAACATACAAGGAGAAAAAAATAATAGAGAGAGAAAATATTGGAAAGATAAAAGAAGGAGACTAAAATTTTTTTGTTTTGATTTATCTTGGATATTTTCTTTCTATAACTTTGTTATGCAGAGAAGATGAAGAAGAATAAAGGAGAAGAGAAAGACGTTCTAGGTTTCTGCGCTTTTGGTTGCTTTAGAGGCCTTATCCAATGAAGATGGAGTTGGAAATTTTCGGTTATGTCAAATATTAGAAATGACCTCTTCTTCCTGTCTTTGTATTTGTTTTGAGCACATTTGGGATTTTTTTTCTATATATTTAAATATCGAATTATCATCTTTTATAAGCAAAGATGGGTTCCGACATTGTATCAATTGTTATGGCTTGGTAAATTCATGGGAAATTTTGGGCTTTTAAGTAGTTTGAATTTGATATTTTTATGTGTGACTTCCTATTACTTATGTTGTTGATTTTTTTTTCCCTTTTCTCGGGGCCTGCAATATGTTTTTATGAATTCTTCGACTTCCATTTGCATGCCTTCCAGTGGAATATAGTGAACAATTGTAACTTTTTTTAATTATCAAATTTATAGTCATTATGGATATTATTTTGGAGGCTGCAACAAGATTGGATCTGTCATGTAAAGATGGTTTAGGAGAAATAGAATTTAGAAGGCAATTATTGTTTTGATGTGAACATACAATTAAGTGTATTTGAGACATTTTTTCCATCTTTCCCTTTATAAATTATTGTATCAAGCAACAAGGAAATTCGAAAAAAGCAATTACTTTTTTTTTAAATATTCACATATTTTTACAATGTGTATTATTCTTTTAATGCATGTATAATCTATTTATTTTTTGATTTGACTAGAATCCATGGTTTAATAAATTGAAAAGTAACATAAAATAAGTAGATTTCATTTATAAAAAAAATCAGAATTTTTTAAGTGTATGAAGGTTTGCTAAATCCTTTGTATACTCTATTCTTCAGTGAAATTAGACATGTATTAAAAGAACAATATCTGTTCATAAAATTGCTCAACTAGAAAAAAAAAAAGGAAAAGCTTTTAATGTGCAATATTTGTTCAACGGATAATATTTTTAAATTTGCACCCGTAAAATGGGTGCAGCATCAATTAGTGTTAAGATTAAGGAAAAAATTATTTAAGTATGGGTATAGTTGCCGCTTATATACGGTGATGAATTGAAATTGAGTTGATTCTTGAATGAGTTAAATTAATAGATCTTGAGAATTGAGATATGTGTAGATATGTATAGAATAATTATGAATGGAAGTTGATTTAAGTTTGAACCGAAGTTTGATTGATGAATACCAGTAAATGTGTGGCACTGTTGCTAAGTATAAGAAGGAGTATTTTGATTTGTTGTTTTCATGTGTTGATTTCTTAATATACATTATTAATATAGTTTAAAATTAAAGTAATTTAGCATATGTATGTATTATGTCCCATCAATGTTAGTAGTATAGGGGAAGTGGTTTCTAATCATTTATTTGTTAATTGATTTAATCATTATGAATTTAGTTGATTCAGTGATGTGTGTTAAGAGTTTAATTTAATTTAAAAATTGACATGATATGGATTTAGAGCTAAAATTTATAAGTTAATTTTTAGAAACTTCTTGGAAATGTGAATGTTATGAAGTTAAAGATTGTATTACTTTAACTTAACTTTGTTTGTGTATGTGCGATGATGAAAGCAAATAGAAAGATACGAAAAGAAGTTTTGTTGCAGCAAAAATGAAGAGTGAAAGAATTAGGGTGAAAATGAATGTATTAAGTTAGCTTTTCTGTATACAAAATTGATATATATAGTTTCTATGGTTAGTTGTTATGTAAAATCAACCAAAAAAAAAAATTAACTTCTGCAACTACACTAACTACCAGCTAGTAACAACTACCAGAACAAACAGCTACTAACAACTACATTTAACAGCTATAACTATAACACCCCCTCTCAAGATGGAGAGTATATATTCAACACTCCCATCTTGGATAAACGAAATTGTTCTAGTTGTAGTCCCTTAGTGAATATGTTTGCGAGCTATTGCTTGGATGAAACATACAGCGGAAGTATGTACCTTCAATGACTTTGTTATGAACAAAATGCAAATCCATTTCAATGTGCTTTGTTCGTTCGTGGAAAACAAGATTTCTAGTAATATGTAAAGCTTATTGATTGTCACAAAATAGTTGCATCGGTAAGGTACAATTAATATGAAACTCTTTAAGAAGAGAAATCATCCAAAGTATTTCACAAGTAGTAGCAACAAGAGCTTGATATTTTGATTCAGCTGAACTTCAAGCTACCGTCGCCTACTTCTTAGATTTCCAATTCAACAGAGAACTACCAAAAAATATACAAAATCCAATTATTGACCGCCATGGATCAGGGCACCCTCCCCAGTCATTGTCACTATATGCCCGCAGCACAAAATCATTAGCCAAAGAAAAATAGATGCCTTGTCCAATAGTTCCTTTAATGTAGCACAATACATGATCAGGTGCTAAATGGGGAGATTGCTTAAGACTATCCAAAAACCGATTAAGTACATGAACTGAGTAAGTAATGTCTAGCCATGTAATGCACAAATACAAAAGTTTGTCGACTATTCTTCTGTAGTGCAAAACATTAACTGTATTTGTGTTGTCATGTCTAGATAACCAATGATTAACCTCAATTAGAGTAGACAATGGCTTTACTCTAGTGAATCCAACGTCTGCTGGCAAGTCAAGAGCAAACTTTTGTTGTGAAAGAATTAATCCTTGTGATGATCGTACAATCTGTAAGCCAATGAAATACTTGAGCACCCCAATACCTTAATTTTAAACTATGTGTGCATAAAACTCTTGAACTGATCAATAAGAAAAAGATGCTTGCTAGCAACTGCTATGTTGTCAACATACACTAAAACAACCACTATATCATCACCCAAATCTTTTATAAATAGATAATAGTCACAATATGATTGCTTGAAACCATAAGCTAAAAGTGATTGTGTAAGTTTGGCATTCCATTGTCTAGATGCTTATTTTAAACCATAAAGAGACTTGTTAAGCTTACATATAAGTTTTTCTTGCAAGGAATTTTGCATAAGAACATGAAGTCCTTAAGGAATCTCCATATATACTTCTTCATTCAGATCACCATTGAGGAAAGCAATGTATACATCCATTTGATGCATATGCTAGTTGTATGCAGCTGCAAGACAAAAGAAAAGCCTCACCATAACATGTTTTACTACTGGACAAAATATCTCAGTATATTCAAACCCTTCCTTTTGACTAAATCCTTTTATTACAAGCCGTACCTTGTATCTTTTAATTGAACCATCTGCCTTAGTTTTAACCTTATATACCCACTTACACCCGACTGTGTTTTTACCTTATAGCAATGGTAGTATAGACTAAGTATTGTTAGCGACTAAGGCATCAATCTCTTCTTCCATTGCCTTACACCAAAGATCAAGTAACTTGGCTTATTCATAACTACTAGGTTCACTATGTTGTGCAAGTTGAACACTAAAAACACAAAAACTGGGTGATAAGGACTTATAAGAAAGAGATTGATGCTAAGGATGATCAATTGATGAAACTGTTGCTATTGAATCTATTGAAATATTCCAATGATAATCTTATAAATAAGGACTCTTACATGGTCTAGTACTTCTTCTAAGTGTACTAGGTTCAACACCACTAATTGTGCCCTGTTGATCAGTAGAAATTGGCTGTACTGCTACATCATAAGGAAATAAAGAAAACACATGATCAGTATTCAACACTGTATCCTCTAAAAGCAAAGAAACTAGCAAGAAAGATGCCGCTGTTGCTAGTTGTGTCATCGGTTGAAAAGGAAAAATTTGTTCTAGGAACTTAACATCTCTAGAAATAAGAAATCATTTTTCTATCAGATCATATACCTTATATCCTTTAACATTTAGAGGATAGCCAACAAATACAGATGGATGGGCTCGAGAATCAAATTTAGACCTATCTCGAGCTAAAGTAGATATAAAACATAAACAAACAAACCCCCTTAAATGAGAATAAGATGGTATACACCCAAACAACAACTGAAAAGGAGTTCTTCCTTGTAAAACATTAGTAGGAAGTCTATTAATCAGAAGGACTGCTACTAATATAGCATACCCCCAAAAACATAAAGCCAAAGAGGCTTGTAACAATAATGCCTGAGCCATAGAGATTAGACGTTGATGCTTTTGCTCGAAAACACCATTTTGTAATGGTATCTCTACACAAGAAGTCTAATTAACAATCCCCTGATCAACATAAAACTGAGACATAACAAATTCCTTACCATTATCACTATGTATGATCTTAATATGTGAGTCAAATTGTTTAGTCGCCGATTAACAAAAACTTTGAACAATTACAGACACTTCATTCTTAAACTTCATCAAATACACCCAAGTCATTTGAGTAAAATCATTCACTATAGTAAGAAAATACTTATAGCCTTCAATTGTTGAAATAGACAAAAAGGACCCCAAATGTCCATATGCACCAATTCAAATGTAGCGGATGTATATCGAACATGAACAGGAAAAACATCACACTTCTATTCAGCCATTGGACAAATCAAGCAATCAAAAGAGGTACAATTAACACTGCTATCCAACTGACTAATCTGTTTTAATTTTCCAAAAGATGGATATCCAAAATGGAAATGCCATACATTAAAAGTTTTAGGCTATGACTCACTACACCAGAGATAAAGCTATGACCAACAGGAGTATGATTCTGCTGTACACTATCTACCACACCAAGCTCATGTTCAACCAGATACAAACAATTTTTAAAATGAGCTTGTCCAATCTCCTTCCGACCAATACGATCCTGAATAAAAGCTAGTCGATTTGTAAAATAAACTGTATGGTTATTGTTTTAAACCAATTTGTGAATAGAAATGAGGTTATGTTTGAATGAAGGTAAAAATAGAACCTCGTGAAGAACACGACTTGGATTTAACAATCGTACCAATATGTGTCGCTATTATTTGTTGCCTATTAGGTAAGGACACAAATCTTTCATCAATTTCAGAATATGTTTAGAAAAGACTAACCATCTTGACCAAGTGATTGGTAGCTCCCAAATCCAAAATCCGATGTATGGATCCATTCTATGAATAACAAGAAAAAGGATTAGCCATACCTGCCATATGGCTCATTAGCTGTATTATGTCTTAATTACCAGTTTGTATCATTGAAGTTGATATAGAGGTCTTACTCATCTTAGCACTACTACTGCTAGCATAAAAAACATTCATCATACTCAATAGGCTTAGAAACTGCTCTTTAGAAAAACTTACACATCAACTCCATCAGATGAACTTATAGTTCCACTCTTAGACAAAACATATTCTAGAGGAGGTCTACATCCACGATCCCCTCGACTTGAAAGCCCAATACTGCCTGAGACTTCACTATCACCATCTCCTACAAATACATAATTCGACTCCAATGCTGGTTGTTTAGTAACATTATAATTCCAAAAATGCGATAAAAATTCAATTAGTTTGTAGCACTTATTCTTTAAATGCCCTTTCTTTAGACAATAACTACAAAATATATCACCTTTATTCTTCTAATCTAGGATGTGCACTCATCATAGCAAATGCATCTGAAACTGAAAAATCTTTTAGCTGATTGGCCCTCTGAAATTCATCTCGCATTACCAAATTGTAGGCCTCATATAGAGTGGGAAATGGTTTTAAAACCAGTATTTGTGACCTTAAATGAGCAAAATTCTCATTTAAACTATTAAGAAATTTGAAAACATAATCTTTATGTGCCATCTCAACATACTTATCAAAACAACTAAACTAACAAGAACCACAAGAACAATGCGGAAGTGGTTGAAAATTTCGTAACTCTTTCCACACAATATTAAAGTATTCATCCACAAATCTTAATCCTTGAACTATAGTGTTTAACATATAATGCGACTGACAAATTCTAATATCGTTCGGTTGTGAAAAACATACCTGGAGTTTTGTCCATATGTCTTTAGCTGTGTTCATTTACAAAAGAGTTAAAGCAATTAAAGATAAGACTAATTGGAGCAACCAAGCAACAATCAAGTCATTACACCGACTCCAAGGTACATACAACTTATCTGATTTGACTGGTATTAGAATAGAACCATCCACAAAACTGACTTTATTTCGGATTAATAAGGCTAACAGAAATGAACGGCTCTGGGTATTGTAATTGAGACCAGTGAGAACAAGTGTTATTGCAATTGAATTTTGCGAATTCGAATGATGAATGAAATAAGGAGAATGAACATCTTTTGTATTAGTTATTGACATTATGAATCAATCACGAAAGCGTATACTTTGATACCATGTTACTTCAACTGAACTGTGTTTGTGTATGTGTGATGATGAAAGTAAACAGAAAGATATGGAAAGAAGTGTTGTTGCAAAAAAAATGAAGAGTGAAAGAATTATGGTGAGAATGAATGTATTAAGTTAGCCTTTCTGTATATAAAGGTCGTATATATAGTTTCTATGGTTAGTTATTGTGTAAAATCAACAAAAAAAAAAAACTAACTTCTGCAACTACACTAACTACCAGTTAGTAACAACTACCAAAACTAATAGCTACTAACACCTACATTTAACAACTATAACTGTAACAGATTGCTTATGATGATAAGTTATAAATGATGTTCTTAATATAATTCATTGTGTTCGTAGTGTTATTCATATTTGGGCTTATTTTGAATAATGTGTTGATTGGATGATATGTTACAAAAGTATATTTTTATGGAACATGATTTATAATGTTATTCATATTTGGGATTGCATATTCTTGATAATTCATTAACTGTTCCTGATGATCTTAAAGTATGTTCTTGTCATTGCACTATTTTAATCCTTATAATTCAATTAAATTTAAAGTTAATATATGTATGTGCTTTATATTTTTCATAAAAATTGAATGTTCTCAAATGAGTTTGATTATATTCAAAGTCTTCATCTGTGTATTCATAGTGTTTTCGTTTTCATCAAAAACTTTCTTTTTTATGAGACTTTAGATATGAATATAATTGATTAGATTGGATATTAAATAATATTTACGATCAATGAATCCCTAAGATCATGAATGAATAGAAAATAACTCAAATCAAATTTTTTTTTTTTTTACCAAATTCGTATATGAAGGTGGTTTAATCTCCTATGAGATGAGTAAACATGTGACATGTGAAATTGTCTATGTAGCTAAAAAATGGAAAATAATAATATTTTTTATCAAATAATATACATAAAAAAATACATTAATAAAAAAATAAATAAGGAAAATATAAAAGATAAGGAGAGAAAAGCATCACTAAAAACTTATCCAAGGCTTATTTGAACTAAACTAATAACAAACCAATTACCTTCAACCGTAAAGTAGATCATTTAAAGTAGTCATGTAAATTTAAATAATCAATAATAATTAATCAAACAAAAATAACTAACAACAAATAGAATAATCTAATTTGGGCCGATTTGGTTTTAAAATTTAACTAGGCATACTTAATTATTGAATTGAGCTTACAATATAGCTGCATTTTACCTTAAACGAATTAAGTACTTCTCTATATGGACTTAACTAATAAACGCTAAGTACGTAATCTATTTAATTAATAAACTCTAAAGAGCTAAACTTCATTTAAATTAAATTATTAACTTTGTTAATCATAATTAATGTTATTGGATATGATATTAAACATAGATTCTAAGATTCATTTAATCAACTTGGTTCATAAATATGAAGAACATTTAGGTATGCAGTAGCCAATGTGTATCATATGTGCCTATTAGATAATGAATTAAGCTTAACTCAAGCATGGCTAACTAAACTTGTGCAGCTTACTTGTGCTTAGTCATTCCAACCTAATGGGTCGCACACTTAGATTGGATTTATGGCTACAGTTGTAAATCTTAGGATGATATAGCAATTGGACACTTAGTTACCTTAAGTAAGTCAAGATAATTAATGTAAAAGAATTGTATTAGTCATAATCGACAATAATAAGGAGAAACTATAGGAAATATTATATGAAGGTATAAGACTCTTGTATAATATGTTATGTGTAGATTACAAAATAATTGTTAGCAGCAATGGTGCGTCAACCTCTTACCTTTGGCAAAGGTCAAGATAGACTAAGTCATAATTGAACATGGTGCTTAGGGCTACTAGATGATTGAAATAATTTGAGTTACACGTCACTATTAGCTATAGCTATTGTTACAATAATAAAGCACTTGATACTACAATGGTACAACTTATGATATAAATCTAATGCCAATATATATTAAAGAGTTAGAAAAAACATTTTTTTTCTTATATACCATTATAGTGAGAGGGTGTCACTCCAAGTAGTTATAATTTTCTTTAGCATAGACTGGAATCTCACCATAAACATAAATAAACTTGCTTTATAATATGAACTTTTGTTTTTTTTTTTTTAAATTTTAATGGTTAAAAATTTCTATTTACTTTTGGTTAAATTTTAGGCCCCATTTGTTTTAAAAAGATATTTTTTGAAAAACAATGTTTCTATTTTCCCTTATTTGTTTTGCTAGAAAAGGTGCTTTAAATAGAAAATGTCACCCATTAAAGATAAAATTCTTCTCCTTCTTTTTTGGTGAAAAATGACTTATTCTTTTTAAAATGGAATATTGTTTTCTAATCTAATATTCACGAGTATTTTAACTCTAAGAAAATGATTTTTTTTTTTTATATCTTGTTGTAACTTACTTATAAATTATGTTTTAAACATGAAAAAATAATATCGGGTAAAAAACTATAGATTTATTATTAAAGTCAACTAAAGCAATTACAATTATGTATATTAAAAAATCATTTATATTTCTACTTTTACTTTTAAATAAAATTAGCAAGTAAATGCAATTGTGATGCATGTCTAAATGTAAAAATATTGAATACGTGAAATCTTAATTATAAAATAATTATATTTACATATTTACACACGTATCACGAATTAGTTTATTAGTTAAACTTTTGATAAATAATATATCAAGATATTGTTTATACATCATCGCAAACGAAAAGGAAGAAGGGAAGAAAACATAGATGAGAGACATTAGGGAGATAAGTATAACGAATTGATGATGGAGTTTCTGGAAACTATCAAATATAAAGAGAGAGGAGGAAAGAGGGAATAAAATGCAAAAACAGTAAGCGGAGAAGAGGAGGAGAAGAGGAAAGATATAATGGAATGGTAGGGAAGAGATCTTAATAAATTAACAAATTTATCTATTTTTATGTTTTTAAGAATTTAATTTAGTATTAGTTTTATTATTATATATTATTAGATTGATGATGAAATAGTAATTTTAGGAGAAGTCAGTTAGTTAAGTGCCTTCAAGATTTAATAATATTGATGTTTGATATAATATATTTATAATAACATGCAGATTCAAATATTGGAAAAACTTTTCAATAAATTTTTATAAAATATATAAATACATAAAAATATATTAATTTTGTAAAAATAATTTTTTAAATAAAATATTTTAGTTCAACACAGTTTTTCTTAAAACAAATAGGGGTTTTAAGCTGACGAAATTGTATGTTAGAGTTGTATGGAGAATTTGAAATAAGTCATTATGTATTTTCATCAAAATATACCCAACTATGAACAATCAAATAGAAACATCACGCTTCTAAAAACTAATAAACAAAGAGAACTCTTATAAATACCAATTCTCCTAGCCAAAGTATCTTTTCATTTTCCAGAGAGCTCTCTTCTTCCTCTCTCTCTCTTCTCATTCTCTTTCTTTTCCTCTCTCTATCTCTTTGGTTTTCATTTACAGCCCCAAGCCCGCGCAAACCCTAACCCTGCATTTCCGTACGTACGCAAAAATGCAGAACCCAAGACTCAAACAACAGCAGCAGCAGCAACACAGTCACGCCTTGATGCAACAAGCAGCTATTCTCCAACAACATCAGACTCTTTATCATCCCGGTCTCCTGGCTCCTCCTCAGGTTCGTCACGTACTTCTTCTAATTCATCCTTTGTGTTCTGTGCTTTCGTATCGCTTTGATTCGTTGTTCGATTATGGTTTCTGTGATGTTGATCTGAGAGTGAGTGGTTCCGGTGAAGGGATAAAGTTATGCTGTACCTGTGTTGCTAGTCTTCCGTCTATCCTATGCTGTCAGCAAATCGGGGGGCAAAAAAGTGAAAAATAATGCATTATATTTAATGCGGAGCCTACTTTTTGCTTTTTCTTAAAAAGAAAAAAAGTACGTGGAAATGTATGATTTGTCGGTATAGGTGGGGACGCAAAATTGGAAGGAGGAGGTTTTGTTTATTATGTAACTATGGTAAGTATGTAATGGACGGGGTTAGTGATGGGGAGATGGAACGGAAAATGGGAAACTTTATCTGTGGTGTGGAGTATGTGCTATGAGTATTTGATGTGAGTGCAGGGGATTATGGGGTTCGTAATGTAATGACTTGCTTAGCTTTTGGGGTTTCTCTTTCTTAAGTGGTTGATGTTGAATTGGTTTTTGATAGGGTGTTGCAGTTGAATCTTAGTGATTGTTTTGGCCAAAATAAAGGATGTTCCGTAGTTATAGCTATGAGGGATATTTGTTAAGTATGACAACTTGATGCTTCATGGGTTTGGATGTATAGTGTCCAAGCAGTTGGTAGTTATTGACTTGGCTTGTTGGAATGCATATGTCTAAGTACATGGAGCACCATCTTGGTGGTGTCAGCTCCATTTTCCTCGAGTATGAGAGGAGTTGGGTTTCTCAATAAAAATTCGCTCTTTTTATGTTCTTGACTAGAAGTGTGTTGTATGACGAAATGATTGGAGATTAAAAAAGGAAAGCTTGTTTTGTGTGGATGTGAATTTTTTTCGATTTGAGCTTCAGGATTTCTGTTTCTTGTGAGCTCATGCTAAGCTCGTTTCAGAAATGAAGTCTTTGTTTTCAACCTGCAAATTTTTTTGTAGTCCCTCCCCCCTCTTTTTTCCTTTTGAATTGAACGTTTAGAAGATCAATTTTACACTACACCGTAATTTTTCCTTTAGTGCTGTTACTGCTGCGATTCTCTTATGTCAATTGGAAAACTGTTGAAACCTTCCCCACCCCCACACCCCCCACCTGCCTCATATCCTCAGTATACCATTTATATGCATATAACAAGCTGTTGAGTACAACAATGCTTGCATTTCATAATTAAAATATACTTCTTTGCAATTCTTTTATTATGGCTAGTGATATTCCTGCAGTAAAAATTGTCATCAAACTTACCACTTTACTCTCTGCATTAGGAAACATGTTAAATGGTTAAGATCGATATTAAAGGATAGTAAATGGAGGGAGCAATTATAATTAAGTGCTTCAGATTGGATACTTGTGTGGCATTGAAAGATTTAGGAGCTCTCTTGTATTGGTTTCTTTGTGATTTTTTGAAAGATTTTTTATGTGTTTTCTTGCTAGGTGAAAATGTAATTGGCCTTTTCTTTTTCATTTCAGCTTGGAGTTGAAATGCCTTTTGATATTTCTGAGGAGGGTGGATGGTTCTCTTTCTGTTTTATATTTTCTTTCATTTTCTTTTCTTTTTTCCCTTTTTCTATTTGCAGATAGAGCCAATCCCAAGTGGAAATCTGCCTCCTGGTTTTGATCCAACTTCTTGCCGCAGTGTGTGAGTGTCGTTTAGACATTTCTTTTTTGTCGTTTTCTTTTTCAATCATTACTTCTTCCTTAACTGGTCTTTTTCTACTTTCGTTCCATCTAGGTGTCCTAGCTTTGTCCATGCTGATAAAGCCTTGTACTGTTTTGGAATTTTTTTACTTTATTATGCCAGCATCCTTTAATTGTTTTGGGGTTTTTTTTTTTAAGTTCCTTCTATGGTCTTCTGATTTATTGCAACTTGTCCTCACAGTGATATTAAATATTCTATTGTTTTCCTATGTATAGGAAGTTTTCTTCAGTAATTTATCTACTAGAATTTCATTATTATGATGTATTGATGCACGGATACTTATTTTTCCATTTTATGTGGAAATTCAGGTATGTGGGAAACATTCATCCACAAGTAACTGAACCACTTCTTCAAGAGGTATTTGCCAGTATGGGTCCTGTTGAAAGCTGCAAACTTATTAGAAAGGAGAAGGTAGTAACTTGTCTTTCTTTGCTAACTTTCCTTTTTTGGTTGTGTTTCTTAGCTCCTACTATATCCCTAGCTAATCTTTTTTTTTTTTTTTCCTCCCCTTCTTTTTGTCTGCTTGCTGTTGATTATTATCTAGTCATCCTATGGATTCATTCACTATTTTGACAGAAGATACGCTGCTGTGGCTATATTATCTCTCAATGGGAGGCATCTGTGAGTATCTTTTTGTTTTCTTCCCATGCTGTGTCCTGTAGAGGTTCTTATGTTTTCATTGATACGACTTGCAGATTTGGGCAACCTATCAAAGTGAATTGGGCATATGCCAGTGCTCAGAGGGAGGATACATCGAGTAAGTTTAGCAATTATTTCCCCCTTCACCCCCAACTCTTCTTCTTCCTCTCTTTGATTGCATCAATACACATTGCAGATGATGTGCTGCATCTTCTGACTATGCTCAATGTCATTCGTTTTTGCAGGTCATCACAACATATTTGTCGGTGACCTCAGCCCTGAAGTCACTGATGCTATGTTGTTTGCATGCTTTTCAGTTTATCCAAGTTGTTCGTAAGCTTCATTCTCATTGCTTTCGCAATTTATGTTACTGAAATGAGTTTCTGTTGTTGATTCTAATCATTAAAATGTCTGATACTTGAAAATCTCTCTCTTAGAAAGATAAAGGAGAGATATGGTTTAAATACACAAAAAAGGTTTTTGGTTTTATATATAAATTTCTCATTTGTACATGGATGATGAGTGATGAAATCAGTTATTAGATATATCAGTGGGGGAACAAACCTGCTATCAGATATGATTTTTATTACATATGTAGTGAAGAAAGTTAAAAAACAAAATACAAAAAAAATGAACGAGGTTTCACATCTTGCTTTTAACTTAGGGATGCAAGAGTCATGTGGGATCAGAAGACAGGGCGTTCAAGAGGGTTTGGTTTTGTTTCTTTCAGGAGCCAACAGGTTCACACAATTAAACATTATTTACCAGGTTATTGGGCTGCTGTATTGTTTTTACTCCATTGCTGACTTATGCTATCCTGTTTCCAGGATGCCCAGAGTGCAGTAAATGATCTAACTGGTAAGGCTGTTCAATCGTGCATGCATGTGTTCTTCTGTCTCTTTCTTTTATGCAGTGAGATTGCGAAACACAAGCATGTTTGACAAAGACTGATGTTGCTCAAAAGAGGCTGATGTGATCTCCATATCTTTTTCTTCTTTACAAGTTCTCTTTAAGTTAAGATGTATAGTCAAATTCATATTTTGCTTTGATTGTAAAATACAAGGGGTAGATTGGACTCACCATTAAAAGCTGCTTCTTTTTTTCACCTCTAGCATTTATATGAAGAAAATTTTATTTGAAAGAAATTTTGTTTTAAATTTCAACATTCTTGACTCCACAATTTTTTGTTTATCGAAAAGGTTGGTGTGTCATTTATTGAAATTATTCCATCCAATTAACCTTAACATTTTTATTTTCTGATATATAGTCCATGGTGACTCTATTTTAAAAGAAAAAATAAGATAAACCATTTTTCTTGGTTTTTGTTGAGTAGTCTATATAACACGAGATAGGCCTAATTTATGTTAAACTTAGGAAAACATATGATATGAATTAAAAAAATAAATAAATAAATAAATTTCAGGCTTAATGTTGTACAAGACTGTTTGTACCACATGAGATCACTTATCAGTTTGCATTCAAAGCATTGATCCATCCAAGCACCAGCAACTTTTATCATGTATATTTTACCAAACCATACTCAAATGCTGAAGAAACACTAGTGTATTTAGAGATCAGCTGTTAGTCAATGTAAAATCAAGTTTCATCACATTAGTTAAATAAAGATTTATAAACTCATTTACCCAAAAAAAAAAAGAGATTTATGAACTTGAGCTCTGTGAGATTTAACACCAATTAAATAAGAAATAGTAATCTATACTTTGTGCATTTAGCTAGAATATGTACACTACCTTCATCCATCTCATGAGCATTGTAATTAAAATAAAGGCATGTAACTTCAATTCATCCCCTAGACTTTTTCCAAAAGATTCCCATGCTCACATTAATTGAGCTTTTTTCTTCTTCTTCTTCCCTTATTTTTTGGTGGCCAACTATCATATTACAATTTTAGGAGATAGGGGATTAAATCTAGTCTATTTTGTTGGGAGGATCAATATTCATGCTACTAAGTTACAACAGCCTTATTCACATTAATTGAGCTTATCCTCACCTTTTTCCACACAATTATTCAGGGACTTTTATGCATTTTGCATTTATTTGATTGTGTATGATCATTTATCTGCATCCTGCTACTTGTGTATTTGTTTTCTTTCTTATTTTAAGAAACATATCTCAATTATTAATTCACTCTAAATTATCATGCACCTAGACTTCTAAGGAATGAGTACATTAAACTTAAAAATACAAATGATTAACTCCTAAGTAGTGACATTGCCCTAGTTATAAGTTGAAAATCAAATTGATAAAGTTCACTAAATCAGGTAAATTTGAGTGTATGTAATGTGCATTCTTGCCTTTATACAGGGAAGTGGCTTGGTAGTAGACAGATACGTTGTAATTGGGCTACAAAAAGTGCTGGTTCTAGTGATGATATGCAGAACTCAGATGGTAGGAGTGTTGTGCAATTAACAAATGGCTCATCTGGTGAGTTGCTTCACAACAAAATACATGTTAGCAAACATATATGTGCTTGGTAACTAAATAGTAAATAGATATCAGTTTGCATTTGTTTTGTCTAACCTTTTGTGTGTACTGTTTTTGAAATCTCTCCTAATGCAGAAGATGGAAGAGAAACTACAAACGCTGAAGCTCCTGAGAACAACCCTCAGTATACTACTGTTTATGTGGGCAATCTTGCTCCAGAGGTGATAAATGATGATTTATCCACTTGTCAAATTTTTTCGTTTCTTTGTGTGCATGCAATTATTCCCACTTAGAAAAGCTCCAGCTAATTTTAATAACTGAAACTTCGGTAGGTTCTTAATCTTGCCTTTATGACTGGAAGAATGGATTTTTTTTTTTAAATCATTAATCACACAGTATTAAGTGATCTTTTCCAAATGAAGTGTGGGCAATCTTTAAAGTGAGCTTACAATAAACTAATCAGCTCTAGTTCAGCTACAATAAGCATTATTTAGAACAATTTATAAAACCTAACGTGTAAAGACTCAACTAGGTGCAAATATTTCAGGTAACTCAGCTTGATCTTCATCGTCACTTCCATGCTCTTGGTGCTGGAGCAATTGAGGAGGTTCGTGTCCAGAGAGATAAAGGATTTGGTTTTGTTAGATACAGCACTCATGCAGAGGCAGCATTGGCTATTCAGATGGGAAACACACAATCACATCTCTATGGCAGACAAATTAAGGTGAGGCTTTTGGCGTAATTTGAACAGACTACCGTGCCTTTGGTTATTCTTGTGGTCCTTGCACTTCTTTTGCTTTTGTTGTGTTACATTTAAAAGTTGCAAAATATTTCCTTGGGCGGTTATCTTTTGTTCAATTGCTGTCATCTTTCTTTCCCCCCACCCCCAAAACAAAACAATCCACCCCAACCAAACCCACCCACCCGCACCCCCTCTCTTCTCTTCTCCTCCTTTTTCTTCCCCTTGCTTGGTATTCTTTTGGTTGAGTATTGAAATCCTGTATTCTCCATATCTTTATGCATGATATGGCTACTGAGGGGCTTCACATTGTTGCTGTTAATTGTCTGAATTGGTGTGCTGCATTGTCTACTTGAAACAGCTCACTTTGCCTTTTAGGTAAAGTCATTAACTGGAATATTTGTTTATCCTTAATCAAAAAAGGAAAAGAGTAAAAGTAAGAGCCACGCCACGCACCACAAATTAGATAGATCATTCCTTCAATGACAAATGTGCTATGAGTAAGTTCATCAGCTATTATGACAAGAGAATAGGAAGTAGGAAACGGAGGAGAAATTTGGGCTATACCAATTTTTATGAGAACATTGTGTCATCTGTCCCCGTGCTATAAAGCTAATCAGTTCCACCTTATTAAATATATATTACATTACTTTTGGCCAGGCATTTTATTTTGTTCAGCTGCCTGTCATACTATTTTATTAAAAAACCAAATTTTGAGAAAAGCAAATGATCCACCAAATGCGGTTGGGGGTGTAGGAAGAAAATCATAGAGAAGGAAAGAACTTTGAACCTGTATTTCGGATATCAGAAAAGGAATCAACAAGACATTTTGATCTTTGCAATATGAAGTTCTTAGTCTCACATTATCTAAGATGTTGGAAACTACAATTTGAAGGAGAGATCAGTACCAAATACTATTTGCAGTCATTTGATTTTCTAAGATGACTTAGCATGCCACGAGAACCCATGGAAAAGGGTAGCTAGTTATTGTATATTGGAAGCAGTTGTATATTCTACTTTAATTTCAGGATTTATGCTTTGTCATTGCTTTAGCTGCTAATCAGCTTCTTATTCATTGTGCTCGTAGTGCTCTTGGGGAAGCAAGCCAACTCCTCCAGGAACTGCTTCCAACCCACTTCCACCTCCTGCAGCAGCAGCTACCATACCAGGCCTCTCTCCGAATGAAATTATGGCATACGAGCGACAACTAGCAATGAGTAAAATGGGTGGTATGCACGGACTCATGCATCCGCAAGTGCAGCATCCTCTCAAGCAGGCAGCAATGGGAATGAGTGCTGCTGGAGCCAGCCAGGCGATATATGATGGTGGTTTCCAAAATGTTGCTGCTGCCCAGCAGCTGATGTACTACCAGTAATGTGAGAGCTCTAATTATTGGCCAACATTCTGCTTCTCCTGCCTTTGCATGTGCTGTTGAGAGTTTTGGTCTTCAGGAGCATCATCTTCTTTTTGAATTTTACTAACTGGTGGCCTTGTCACCTGTTCTTCTGTATTTGGGTGTGTTTAATTTGTTCATACTTGTAGCTGATTTGGATACTAAGATGAGGTATTAGGAGGAAGCAGCTATTCCATGAATAACGCTCGTGTTTCTCGGACCATGTTCCCTCTGAAATTTTTTTTATCTAAGGCCTCTGGTTGCATGAAAGTAGTTCTTGTCACGTCAGACATGCCTTGTTGGTTTATTGTGGGTTGATGTGGTTGTCATTATTGAGTCTCTTATTTTTTCCATGATACAAGGCATACATATGGGAGCAGAAACATGGTTGGTTAGAGGTGCTTTTTTTGCTTGGACTCCTCTTGTTCTTTGAGGATTAGACGGTAGACGCTTTCAGGAAATGGTTGCTTGTCTCTCTGATTGGCCATCTCCTATCTTGGGATAATGTTCTAATGTTCACAGCACAGCATGGTCCCTGTCTCTCACTTTGGAACAAAAAGATGAAATAAGTTTTACACGTTTGAGGATTGAATTTCGGGACTGGTCAATGCAAAATCAGAAAGGCACTGATATATGCCTTTGTTTCACCTCGTAATCCGAGCAACACGGTAAAATTGCAAGTGCGCCCAATTACGTCTTCTTTGTGATTAGACCTCCTTCATCTTTAAAAACGTGAATTTAAACCTTTAAATTTTAAACCATTAAAAATAGTAAAAATGCACATTCTTAAAAGAATTAAGGGTTTGAACTCATGATTTTGAAGATAAGGAGAAGTGGGCAATAAAGTAAACATAAAAGATGTATTTTTAATTTATTTATTTTGTTTTTAAATTTAGAAAGGAAAGATAACAAATCGATAAATAAATAAAGAAACTAGTAATTTATTAAATATCAGTCAAAATTAGCTACTAGATTTTGATTGTTTACTTGTCACCTTACGGATAAGACATGACGGTTCTTTGTACTAACGTTTTTCTTGCTAATCCATATGCACGCACAATTTACAATGATAATGATAATAATAACCAATTTACATTTTATGTATATAATATTATATATACGTACATACATTATGGATGGAGTTCCATTGGAAAAAAAGAAAAAGAAAAAATTAATATAAGTAGGAGTCTCACGGATATTTTAGGCTGTATGGTACAATCATGACTGTAGTAAAAGTAAAAAGTCAATTACAAAATATCTTCAGTTTTCATTTCACCACGTAACATAGCTAAAGGCTTAATTACAAAATGTATGGTACAATCATATGTCCATGTGATCAAGTTGAAAGTTAATTACAATGATAAAATTTTAGCTGTCATCTCTCCTTCCTTAAAAGAAAAAAAAAATTACAAATATATTTTCTTATGTTTGCTTCATATGCACTTAACTTCCTTATTTTTCAAATTGTGCTCTTGAACCCCCCAAATTTTTAAGAATGTTCATTTTTACCACTTTTAAGTATCTAAATGCTTAGTTTTTAAAGATTTGTGGTATAAATGCATGATTTTAAAGATAAGGGGCTAAATACACATGGAATAAATATAAGAGCATATATTTACAATTTAAACTTAACATATATTATATAAAGATTATGGACATTTGAGGACTAACTTCTTATTTCAAGATTTAATGAGGATTAATATCAATATTAGTGTTAACACCCATTTCTAGCTGGCCTAAGGCCTAGCTTGTAGGAAGGCCCATAATAGTCTAAAGGTGAGCACCTTGCTCCCTTCAAGCACCATGATCTAATCGGGTTACTCTTTGTGAGCTCTTGAATGACCACTTAGACATGCTTAACGCCAAGCATCAAGCCACCCTTGCCTAGACTCAAGTAAAACATCCATAAGGGTTCCAGTAAACACCCATAAAGCCCGATTCATCCTCAAACAAATACTTGCTTTGCTCCTTAAGTGCCATTGCTCCTCTTTTGCCTTAAGCACCAGTACTTGGTTAAGGTTCATTAATTACCCTCTAACACTTGTGGGACAGTAGCACACTCGACAAACCTAAAGATATTGAACCCGTAGACTATAAATGTAATTGTCAGCATAGTCATAGCCCACCGTCCTCTAGAGCCACTCTATCAATTACACATTAAATGGCTCTTGCCGCTTACCAATACGAGCGAATCCAAACCTCCACGTATCTAAGCAATCGTACCTTTGCTACACTATAAATAATATAAGAAGCTACTAGAAAAATGGGCAGAAACCTTCTCTTGCACAAAAAACACCTCTTCACACACTCTCGACGAGCACTCCCCACCTAAGCTTTAGTGCTCACTCACCTTAATCCTTTCTCTCCCCATTTCCTCATCTTCCTTACTAACTCGAGGAGTAGGGAACCCATAGAGCCCGACCTCTTCCAAGGCCCATTCAACACACCGGTCCCTATTTGGAGTTGATTCCCACACGATCAACAACTGATATAGATATACAAAGAGGCTCTATTAGCAAGAGGCTATTTATAGTATATTGGTTGACTTTTGACTGAGGATGTTCCATGGCTTATTGGGCATACTGACAGTGCCAGGATCCAAAGCCAAGAACGAGGGAATCATATAAAATTTGGTGGAAGTTGTATTCGAATTGATACTTATATGTGTATATGCCGGTATTCTCACAATGTGTAGGTGCACGACAATCCCCGAGTTGAACCAAGAAAGACAGATAGATGAAATAGTCCATTCTTTACAAGAGATAAAGTTCTTCCATTATTATATAGTCATGTAAGAGCTTCTTCATGATATAAATTTTAGAAACAATTGAGCTTTTTCTCTTTACAATTACTCCAACACAAATTTTTTGTTCGCGTAAAATTAACGCGTTTTGTTTGGAATTACATAATGCACGGTGAACTGCGCGGTGTTAAGAAAATTATGTAATTGGCGCGACTGCATTTTCCAAATTATTTTCCCCAAAACCTGTTTTCTGAAGTTTAGTTTAAAAGTAACAAGTTAATTTTACCTAATCCTCCATTTTCGCTATCATCTTGCAGAAACTAGAACTTCATAGATCTAAGTGCAACGTAAACAGCATGCATAATGAGAAACTTGCAAAGTTAAGTTGAAGATCATTATCCTAAACACTCTCATATTTTCTCATTCCCAGTTTTTGAAAAGCAAATCAGTCAAAAGAAAGCAAAATCTATTCCCTAAGTAGTTTAGACGGTGATATTCCAAATCATGCACAAAAGATCAACATGCTATGTTCACATTCAGTCAACTGATTCTTAAACGGAAACAGTATAGTTGAAAATCAGAAAAAAATTACATATCAGTGTATGAATATTTAGATTTAAATTCGATTAATGATTTTAGTAATATAAAGAGGAAATACAAGATATTAAAAGAAAAGCAATACAAATAGAGTATACTATCACATCGCTATTATCACTCTACTAGATGACGATGATGTAGGACAGAAGATATTAACATTCACTTTTACAGTTAACATACTTCATTAATGATACATAACGAATATCCTTTACCTTTATTAGTTTTAATAGGGTTTATTACCTTTTTACAGTAGTAAAACTAATTGAGATAATTATACATGAAAGAATCAATATTTGAGATCAAGTTTAAATAAAGAATCAAAGTCTCAAATGGTTCATATAAATGATTAATGTTATATTATGTGATTTAAATACTGTTTAAAATAAAGCATAAATGTTATGACAAATGGTACAAATAAAGTATTAAAATTAGGGTTTTAATCTTTTATTTAAACCACTTATCATAATATTTATGCTCTATTTTAACCTATTGAAAGTTCGATCCTTTATTTAAACCATAAAATACAATATTGGTTCTCCATTTGAATTATTTAAAAGTTCAATCCTTTCTTTGAACTTGATTCCAAACATTGATATTCTCAAATGTAATTTTCCCAAAACTAATTTCATCCTCTATTTAATCTTAAAAACAAACGCTCACATTCCATCATGTGATTTTCCCATATAAGATAAAACGACAGTTTAGACCTCACCGAGTTGGCTAATATTCTAGGGATACCCCCCATCCAGAGAATCTAGCAACGCTGGCTTTCTTAGACTGATATAAACTCATTAATGGGTAACGACTTGGCAGAATCACAATGTTCAGCTTCCAATAACTGGGCAGCACATACGAGGAAAAGAAAGAATTATGATTACAAAGAAGTTGGATGTCAAATCCACAAAATCACGACTAAAGCAGAAATACTATTTTCAGGGCTGCAACAATAGGTAAAAAGATGGATACAAAATTTCACTCATTTCTGCATATAAAGAGGGTGCCTCGTTTACCTAGTGGTGATCGACAAAACTCATCCATGGGTCTCTACAACTGCTGGGACATAATCATATTAGTCTGATTCCAGCCTTGCTATATATTTGTCGTAAAACTTTCCTGCTCTCTCAAGATCTCCCAGCTCAGTATAACAATCCGCAATTGCCCCATAAGCCTCTGTATTTCCAGATTCTTCTCCTACTCCCTCGGAAATCTGAAGAACTAGGGAGTGGTACTTGATGGCATCTCTGTATTTACCTTGTCTTTGAAGTGAGGCTCCTGAAAGATGCAAATTCTACTGAGACTTCATTCATTCAACATAACCGTCTACATAGTGAACGCAGATCAAATTTCTGAGTTACTATGCCAAATGCAACACACCACACATCACTTGATTAATTGAACAGAGACCAAATTATATCAGAGATTTATTATTTAGCATTTCTGTTTATACTAAATGGTAAGTATTTTGACAAGAAATGTGTACAGGAGAAAAAGGAAAGAAACAAACCTAAGCCTCGTGCAGCTTTTTTCTCTTCAATTGGATCCTCCAGAGCCTGAGCTAGATCCAAACCTGCCAAAAATTCCACAAAAGCTTTCTCTGGATCTTGATTCCTTAAAAAGTTCTTTCCACTTTTCAGTCGAGCAATCAACTCCTCCTTCCTTGGATCAACAATAACTTCTTCTTGAATTCTACTACCCACAGGTGCATAACTCAAGTTGGGGGCATAAGATTCAATCTTAGCTTGCCTTCTTAAAGCTGTATTGATCTGGCGTAACTGCTCATTTAGCCGCTGCAGTTCCCCTCTCCTTTGTCGTGCAAGCAACCCTTCATTATGAAAAAGCATTGGGGAAGTCATGTGAACGATATGATTAGAATGACACTCAAATTCCATTTCACCATATCTAAAAAATGTAGTATCAGAAACATCTCTGCTCATGTGCAACAATGAAGAATTACAACTCCTAAGGGAAAGGGAGACAATGAAAAGAATCAAGTACGCATGGAGGAAAGTATCCTACATGCTCACATTTGACTAGATTAATCATTAAATATAATGATTAAATTAGACTAAAATAAAATTGAAAATTGCAACATAAAGTGACAAAAAAAGGATAGAAAATTAGCATGTAATGGCTAGTCGTCAAAACTTTTTGAGTTCGAGGGTCCAAATTCATTAGCACAGTATCTACCCACCAAGCTAGCAATATCCTTCACGATTTCATACATCAGGAAAAGAAAAGAAGGAAACGATGACACAATCATCGTAATCTCTTAGTTTTTAGTTGCAATATTAATTTATTCCATAAAGCATCTTCATTCTAAAATCTAAATGATAATAATGAGAGCAAAAATATCAAGGAAAAAATATCTTACCTCCAACAGTAGCTCCAATAAGGGCTACCAGAAGAAGCAATGGCATGTTAAAAAAGGAATTATTGGCTTCACATGTTTCTGCTAGAGCTTGAAAGGGTGTGGTGAAGATGAGGGCATTAGTTGCTAGAAGTGCCATTGCCAAAGATTCGATCTTTCTCTTCACCTGAGAAACATAATTGGCATGAGTGATGAGAAGTCATATCCTAATCTATCCTAACAAGAAACAAGAAAGAGGAATAAAATGGACCGTGATAACAAAGGTGAACTCACCATCATACCTGATGAGCTGACAACTGTTTCATTGCCATATCGTATTGCAGCAAAAGAAGTTTACTGCTACTTAACGGGCAATAACTTTCAAATTTCCTTCTTAAAGCATCACAAAGGGCTGATTTGAACATTTCCCCTTTAAATGGGAGAGAAACTATCTTACCTGATACAAAAAAGAAAACAGAACATGTGAGCTGCAAAGCACAGTAACTAGAAAAATATAGTCGACACCAGAAGTAAGAGTGAATAAATAACATCTGAGAATTATTTTTGCACTAAATTTGAAAACAAAATATACACATAGCCGATAATATCAGAGAATAAGTCACTTCTACTTTTGTAAAGCAGCTTAAGTAAACAAATTAAAACTTAAAGAAAGATTTGCAGTAGGACAGTTCAGCATAATTTTTTACAGGGCTAAATTTTCAGATTCATTATAATGAAACATGGAGGTAAGATCCTTGTATGGAATCAGTTGGATTTACCAATTCATCATAAAGTTCAGCACGCCGTAATTGAAAAATCAATGATCCTTCTCAAGGGAATGCTATTAAATCAGCTCAATACTCATTTTGTTCATCCAATTTTACCTTGCAGACAACATACTGAGTTTCCTTGTGAACCCTATGTGTATTATACATACTTATTTGCAGAATGATATGCATTTTTTGCTCAATCATTTATCATTGTCAAATTTTTCTTCATGAAAATATTGATCTACATTCCAGTATAGTTTAGACAAATATACATCAAAACTTTTTCACTATAACCCACAGCTTCAAATGAATTTTTCTTTAATATCTTTCTATAGCAATCTCAACCAAATTTCTTACCCAAAAAAATCTCATCCAAATTCAACAACTCTCAATCTCTCTGCATAAGCTCCATGATACAATCCTAGCAAACAAGTACACTTGTGCACCATAATTTTCAGAGACACAGGATCAATGTCCAGTCAAACTAGTCATTTAAACCATCACCTCCAAATTTCCTATTTTATAACTACCACTCAAATGGACATATGCACCTTGCCAACAACATTAAGAACAAAACATACAAATCCATAGAATTGCTTTATCAATATTTAATGCATAAAATTTTCTAACCACTTGAGTTTAACGTACATGTCCATGTTGTGTCCTGACTCATATCCCGGTGGTTGCTGTACATTGGGCTGCGGGCTAGTCCTGGCATGCCCCCAAGCTATTTGAATTTTCCTACTGCAGCCCTTATAAGTTATATTCTCCCAGATATGGCTATAAGAATCATTATTTTGTATTTTTCCTCTCATTTCTTTGTATTGGTCTGCTCCTAGACTAAAAATATATCCCACAAATTTTAGATAGATATCACATAGGAATAAAGTTTTCCATATGAATATTCCCTGTGACCTCATTTTCAGTCTTAATAGTGAACACACTGATCATAACCAGCACCTGAAAGATTAAGACATATATTATTATCTCCATCTTATAGGTGTCCAATTATGACCACTGGTACACAATTCAGACAGTGAAATGAGTACATCAGATGAAAATCCAATTATGGCCATTGGCATGCAGTATGGAGTTCTCTCTGTGTTCCCAACACACCCACACTACGATGTAGAAATAAAAAAATTGTGAAATGTGAGGACCACTTTAAGGGTGGTGATAACGGTTGTAGAGGTGTTGGTAATAGAGGTAACAGTGGCGGTGGTGATGGTGGCTTGGTGGCAGAGTGAAGATGGCTACGGCATACAGTGGTAACAAACTTTCCAAAATTCTTCTACAATTAGATTATTTTATTACAAAAGGGGAATAAGAAATCCTCACCCAAAAACTAAAAGAGAGGGAAAAGAAAAAAGAATTCAGATTCCTATGGAGTAGAACTCGTAGCAAAACAAAGAATGCCTAGATATCTGACTGGAATGGACATGGACGGTGACACCGAACAGGTATATACTTCTAAAACTAACAGTTAATTAGACTTCGTTTATCACATAAATAGAAGACGATACTACACGAAAAAGAGCTTCAACTAAATGAATGCTCAAGAATGTCTTCTTCTAAACAACATAATTAAGATTGAAGTGACTGCATTTAGCTTTCACAACACTATTATATCAAAACCAACTCAATAGTGAGAGAGAGAGAGAGAGAGAGAGAGAGACGTGGTTGGAAGGAGAAGTCACCGGAGGAGGAAGGAGGATGCGGCGGTGGAGAGGCGAGACGGAGAGAGAAGGAAGAGCAACGGATCACCATAGCCATCTTCTGCTTCTTCTTCTTCTTCTACAGTGTGTGTGTTCGATCGAGATAGAGGTTTTTCCGTTTTGCCAGTCAATTCAGTGGGTTTTTGATAGGTGTAACTGACACCAGCTTTACTTTAAATTACATGGGAATGCCATTTCGTTGAAAATGCCATTTCTCGAGGTCCCACTAAACATTTTCCCGCAATTGAAAAGAAAGCGGTCAGCCGGTACAAAGTAAAATAGAGTATTAAGTATATTCATATCATATTTTATAAATATAGGTTTTTAAGTTTTTTATCTAAGATTCATTTGAAAATCACCTTTTACATTGGATTGTACAATTTTTATATGATATAGGGTATCATATAGAACTTATAATTTATTTTTTTTATCTTTTTCTCAAAATTTTATATCGAATATATAATTAATATCAAAATTATAATTATACTATCGATAGATTTGATGGTAATAATTTGTATATATTACAATGTATCTTAAGTTAAGAAAATATAAAATTTTAGTAAGTAAAATAGAGAATATTAATGTGGTTGAAAATGTTGAAGCCCCTTATTTAGTCATGCTTAAATTTATTTTATCCTTTCTTTTAAATGATCAAAATAAAATTTTTTATCAAATAATAAAATTATTCCACACATAATATAAAAACCATGCATAAGTAATTCTAATATAATATATGAATGATAAGTTAAGAATTGAGATATTTTTAAAACTTTACTAGTTTAGAGTTAGTAAGAAAAAAATGAGGATAGAAAAAAAAAAGATTAATAAAAGAAGGGAGAGATTTTTACCAAAAAGAAGAAGAAGAAGAAGAAAAATAGACTAGATAGTAAACGTAAGCTGCATATAGTCTTAAGATATTATTATGAGTTGAGCTTTTATTGTTAATTATTTTAAAATTGAAATAAAAAAGTAATAATATTAATTTTTTTTTGTTTTTACTAATATTATTTAACTATTGTTACAAAGTAGGTACAAGGTACCACAAAACTTATACTCCTTACACATTAGAGTACAAGTTCTAAAATGGTATAAGATATCCTGATTTTATACTTATACCCTATCCGGTAAAAGTAAATTCTAAAAAATTATTACCCGAAACCTATCCTATGATCCTTATTACCCATACAGAACATATTCGATAGAGTAGGATCTTGGTGGGTACTTTGTACGGCAAGGTTACCTGCTTACCCCTAATGCACATAATGGATTAAAGCCAATTTAGGATTCATGTAATTCAAATAAGAAAAATCTCATAGCCTATCTACTTGATAAAATAAATTGGAAATAGAAAAGTTATATCTAAAAAATAACTATTGTTATCTCAAGATTCTAGTATGGGGTTCCCAATCATCAAATTGACCAAATATGAGGCAATTCTAGCGACTCAAGGTTCAACTACAAGATAGATAGGGTGACTAGTTAAGACTGTAAATGAGTCTCGTTTTAAGCTTGGCTCGACTCATTTCAAACTCGATTAATAAACGAGCCAAATTTAAGCTCAAAATGAAGTTCATTTATCTAAATAAGTTGAACTTAAGCTCCAGTTCAAGCTTGCGAACTGAGTTGTAAGCAAGCTTATGAGTCCTAATGTATTACAAATAGTACATATATTATATATCATATACTACATATTATTAAAATCTAAAAGCTAATATTGATATAATGTATATAAAGATTTAATATATTATAGGATAATAGATTATATATATATTCTAATCCTTATTTAGTATTTGCTAATATATTTATTTATCAATTTCTTCATTTTATATACTTAAATTTATAAGTAAGTTTGGATTGATTCACTTTAGACTTGGTTCAACTCGAGCTTGATTAGAAAATAAGTCGAACTTGAACTCAAGATAAAGTTCTTTTATCTAAATAAATTAAGCTCAAACCTTAATTGTAGGTTCAAATAAAAGCTTTGCTTAAACTTAAGCTCAAGGTCATGTTCAATAATATTTATATGAGTTAAGCTTGAACCTATGGAAGTTCAGCTCAGCTTGGCTCATTTACAATTTTATGAGTAATATAGCCAAAATTATCCGATGGGAACAACACAATGCATAATTTAGTAATACTTACAAGAGAGTATGCAATTTGAGGAGAGAGGGAGTATAGAATGGGAGATGTAATTATGTTAAAATGTGCAATGATTACGGGTTAAGATTGTAGTGTGTCCTTATGCTAATCCCAATGCTTATAATATGATATAATCTAATATAGGAAAAAATTAAAAAAAATCCTCAACATTTACTTTCTTTTTTTTTTTTAATTTTAGTGCTTAACGTTTTAAGAATTTTATTTTAGTTGTTAACGTTTAAACTTTTATCAAACAAGTCATTCCTTTAGATTTTTCATTAATAAAGATATGTTGTATCACATGATTAGTTCACCTATAATTTTTAAATAAAAAATATATATAGAAAAATTTAAAAATGAAAAAAAAATTGTAAAATTAAAAAAGGATATCTATAATAAATATATATACTTATAGACATATTTATATATGAAAAATTATACAAAAAAAATTTGAAAATTCACAAAAGAAAAGGAAAAACATTAAATGATGAAATCCAGCCACCCCTTATCATTAGGTAGTTAGATTTTCACTTATGCAAAGAGTACGTTGCTACTCACTTTAAAAAGTGGCTTGCATGATCCACTAATAACTTAAGGTGATCGTTAATCACCTGAGAAAGGGGGGTGGGGGGGAAGGAGGGGAGGGGGTTTGCACAGCCCCCCCCAGGTGATAGGCAACCACCCTAAGCTGCCTGAGTAAAAAATAAAAAAATAAAAGAGAGAGTTATCGTTTAAACTCAATCAAGTTACCTCCTTATTTTGCCTTTTTTTTTTCTTGTTTTTTTCTTTGAGCAACTTAGGGTAACTGGCCATCACTTATGAATCCCCCTTACTCCCCTTCTCGTGGTTAGCAATTATCTTAGGTCACCAGTAGGCTCTGCAATCCACTTTTTTATGTAAGTGGTGATCCACTCTTCACATAACTTGAAATCCAGCCATCTAATGGTAAGGGACCCTTCATTGGAGGTTGCCATCACCTTTTACCATTAGGTAGCTACATTTCATTGTTTAATATTTTTTAAGATTTTTTTTTTTATGAATTTAAAAATTTTTCATTTAATTTATTAATATATAAGTATTCTTCTTTTCCTAAACAATTTTTTTTTCATTTTTTATTTTATTTTTATGATTTTTTAATAAATTTTCCTTATCTTTAAATATTTTTATTATTTTACTTAAATAGTATATAAATTATTAATTTATTTAATTAAATTAATTATATAAACAAATTAAATTGCACCACATGTGAAGACTAACAAAATAACTCATTTGAATGTTTTTGCAAATATTGAAGATTGAAATAAAACTTTTGAAACGTTAAGGATTAAAATAAAAAAAGAGAGATAAAAACATTAAGGACTATTTTTTTTTTAACTTTTCCCTATGATATGTACACTATACATATATATATATATATATATATATATTGAATAAAAAAAAAAAAACTACCAATGGGTAAATATCTTAAGCTTGGTCTTTTCAATCCTATATAGGGTCTAAATCTTAGTGTATTTACTCGAGGAAATGGTAATTCCATATATTGAATAAAAAAAAAAACTACCAATGGGTAAATATCTTAAGCTAGGTCTTTTCAATCCTATATAGGGTCTAAATCCTAGTGTATTTACTCGAGGAAATGGTAATTCTATTCCCCTTTTATTTCTTACTCATCCACTTTTACATGTTTACTCCATTAGATTGGCATTCCCATTCAATCGCAATTCTTAAAAATCATGAATTAAGATTCTACACTTTTAACTTAAGAATTGCAATTCTGAAAAATTTACTTTCATTACCTAACACCACACAAGACCCATCACTCTAGTCACCACCTACCACCATCATTAACCATCCACTACGATCATCCATCACCACCATCACTCGATTCCTTCTTCTCTCTATCTCCAATCTGTTCTATCTCTTTAAGCTTTTTTCTTCTTTCTCTTACTCCAATCTGTTTTCACTCTCTCTCTCTCTATCTCTCTCTTAGAGCTTTCTTTTCTCTCTTTATGCAAAGAAACTAGCTTCAAAGTTGTAAGTGCTGAATTCATCAGATCTAGTCATGTGTTCGTCAAGATTAGTGTGAGAGATTGGTATGTTCATCACATTTAGTTCGTGTGTTCTTATTCAAAGTCGTGTGTTTGTCGAGATTGATGTGTGTTCGTTGATTTTGTCAAAGATCGATTTTTTTTTCCTTTCATTTGTATTACATATTATAGAATTCCTTTTCTCTTCATATGTTTTATGGATTACAAAATTCTATTTTGTTAGAAGTACAGAGGGGGGAGAGAGAGAAAGCGAGAGAGATGAAGATAAAAGATTAGAAGTCGTATATCATTTTGTCCAAATGAACAAGTAAAAAAATTTATTGACTTATTCAATTCCTATTGAGTAAGGAATCTATTATATGTCTATTTCATTAGGTGAAGTGAATAAGTCAATAATGTTTTGTTTAAGATTAGAGACCTAAGTGTGTAACATAGTTAGAGACTCTTTAGATGGTCAAGTGAGGGGATAAGTAAGTAGGTTTGTTTAAATGTAAATACTTTTCTATTCTATGGGTGATGAGCAACTACTCTTTGTTATCCTCATAAATAGATTGGTTTTGTATGTATGATGTATGTGTTTGATCTTGCATAATGGATTAATACCTAAGTGTTCTTTGTCTGGTTTGTTGTATTGTTTTCTGTGTGGTTTGTTTTATTGCCCTTACATGTTACATTATTGCTAAGTGTCTATAATATTATTTTGTCACTAATAATCAAATAATGAGACAAGCACATTGAAATCTTTATTAAGACATGCATTCCAAATCATATGGCACATTTAAGATTCTGTAGACCAAATACTGACTTTTAAGAGAGGTTATAAGATGATAAGGATTGAGGTCTGAGGAAATGTTGTTACAAAACTAGGAAAGTTGGTAAACATTTGGACGAGGTTAAAAATGTTCTAAACAATTGTGATAGATGAGAAGAGCACGAACATGAAACATGTGCTTATTAATGGGAGGTAAGTACATCAATCTAGTTATAGTATAGTAAAAAGATTTGAATTCGAGTTGTCTATTCCTTAGGGAACTATAAGTTAAAGGAAACACTGGATTAGTAATTCTTCCTATGTTTAATTATTTAACTTAACAATTAAGAACCAATTGCACCAGGTGAAATCTAAATTAATAAAATCTTAACTAATAAAACAAATAAAGGAAGCAAGAACTAGGAAAAGAAAAGTAAATCGAATTATTAAAGAACACATGATCTTTAGTAAATAGCAGAACATCAATCTATTTAATTACTTCTAATACACTAGTCTATTTACTATATGATCTCCCAAACTCTATAGTAAACTTAAATAATAAATCAATAGCCGGAAATATTAATTTAAAGGCAATGAGCATAATGTAATTAGATCTCAATAGCAATATCATTAAATGAAAAACAGAACAATGTCACAAAGAGGAATTGGCGTTTAATAATAATTTATTAAGAAGAGTTAGAATTAAAACATAAAACCAAATTAAAGAATACAAGAGAAGAGAAAAATAATCCTAGACTATACTTTACCTTACGTACTCTTCCTCTTGATACTCTCTAAGATTTTACTTAAGCTCCTATTTATAATGCTTTGAACCTAGGGTTACAAGAAAACTTTCCAAAAATAGAAAATTCTTTCATCAACTGTATATTATGCCCTAGAAGCATAGCTGTGAACCCCAAGTGTGATTCTTTTTTACAATTAAAACTCTTGAAAATCTTGAACAAGAGGATCACAACTAGAAGTATAAGCATGATCTTCAACCGTAATCTCCTTTGTGCTTCAATTCCCCCTTAAAATTTCTTTTTTTGAATGCAATAATCAATATCTTCTCTATGAAAGCTTTGAAACTTCTCTAGATTCTTCAAAAATTCCTCAAAGACTATTCAACAATCTTTAAATGAAATAATTTACAAATAAGCTCAAATCACTTCAAAAATAACCTAATCAATCAATAAAAACTCTACAAAACTTCCACGAAATACATGCACTAAATATGTATTATTAAATTCCTCCACACTTAACTTTTACTTGTCCTTAAGAAAAATAATTGAAAACCAAAGAACAATTCTTAAGGACAAAATTATCAATTCCTCCCATAACTTAGACAATCACATCCTTAACTTAAAAACTTCAACAACTTCCTCCAAAATTATCCCTTCTTCTTTCATCAAACAATTCCCTTAGATTACTTAGATATTAATATTAAGATCTATACTAGATTTCAATAGTCAATTCAGATAATCTAAAGTTAGCCTTATCTCTTAAGCAAAAACTAAACTAAACTAAAGATTAAAACAAGCATTAACAAACAAATAAGGAGTTATAAGCATTTCATAACTATGAGTCAAGAGGATAGAAATCTTTCCTATAATTACTTTTTATTGCACAAAAGTCAAACAGATGTATTATACATCACTCATTCACTAATCATCTCTTTATTATTGATTTGCATTGGAGGAACTTCTTTTCATTCATTATTTTTCAATTGAAATGGAGCATATTCACTTGGTCAATCGGTCTCAAACCAAATAACCTTACGCTATTAGACATTAAAACTCTCCTTTGAACCTCTACAAACTCTATTTAATTTAGATCTTTTCACTTTTATGCAAATCTAGTCTTTACATAGATTTTTCTCTTAACCCTTATAATGAGCTTTCAACCAATAATCCAAAGTTCATCACTCAAGTTAACAAGCTTTATTCCATATAAAGGAGGCGCCTTGTACACTTAATTACTTGATCAACGAAGCTTACAGCTAAACTCTTTAACATTTTAGCATTTTCATTTACTTTTCAATTTTTAGGCTCAATTTTGAACTCTTTTTCTTTCTTTTCATTCAATTTATTTATTCTCTAATTACTTTGATTTTTCAAAAGACTTTCAAAACACAAATCTCATTTGCTCATCTAATCTAAAAAACTTTCAAAAAAATTCAAAAATAGTTAACAATCATCTCAAATCAAGTTTAGAATTACAGATAACTAATCCTTAGCCTATCAATATCTATCCTAATCTCAAGTCTCAATTTGGTTTAAGTAATGAGAAACCTTGCACCACAAGGATTTAATTGTTCAAATCTAGTAAAACGAACTAAGGTCATACTAGGATCATAGGCAATTTTGAAAAAAAAAAAATTCTAGATAATCACAAAATTTGCTTAAATATAATCAGATGTAAATTTTTAAAGCTATGCTTAACAAAAGCTCAAACCCCCAAGTATGAAGTACTCGATATACACACTCATTATAGACATGTATACAATCTAGTATCTCTAGTTCTTACCATCTAACCCCCTCCTCTCTCCAACACTTAACTTGTACATTATCTTGAATATACATAATCATCAAAACACACATAAGACAATAAAGGCAAAGAGAAAAAAGTAAAAAGAACTAATACTTCCTCGATTTTGATTTTGATATGAAAATTGAATAGCCCACAGGCTGTAACAAGAATTCCCTTTCTTGTCTAGCAAATTTGAGTTCTTTGCAATACAAACATGAAAAACAAAACTAAAGAAGAAAAGAGTTAAACTCAAAAGATGGAACTGCTAAATCGTTAGTCAATCCTTACAAAAACTAGAAAAGGTTCAAATAAGATCAAAGTGGCCAAAATTAAAATTAGTTTTAGTCATATAATCATCTAAATCACAAGCTAGAGAAATAGTCTTTGTCAAAGAAAAAAAATAGAACTCACTTATCATCACTCCCCTCATTAATCTCCTCCTCAACATCCTCGACCTTATTGTCATTAGAATCAGAAATAGGTGGTGATGGTGGCATCAAGATCCTCTGGCGCTCAAGGAGTGCTTCAACTGCAGTCCTTATGTACTTAACTTTCTTAGAAAGCTTCTTATGCCTCTTGATTATCTTGCCCATCATCTTCTTTAATTTAGCCATTATGGATAATCTGCACCTCTAAGAAGATGAAAAAGGTTCCTTTCTCCGAACCTCAAGAATACCGACATTAGCTCCAACATCCCAATCTCCTCAATTGCTTTGGGGACTTAGGGTAGAGGTAGCAATTTAAGTAGATGGAGTCAATAGTCATGGGCTTAGATCTAGCAACCAACTCCATCTTGAGGAGCTCATCAAACAAGCCTAAATTCTTCACAATTATGGTGATATAGGGTTTAGTAAATATGTAACCTGCATTGCCTTTGGTAGCCTAACTTTTGAAAAAGAAGGCTAACCTATCTTTGAAATTAATTTGGCGACACTCCGCTAAACTATGAAGATAGACTATATCCCTGGATTCACTACCCTATTACTATAGTTCCTTCCTGTCAAACTTCTTGCCAGCATCCAATTAATGATCCTCAATGCAAGGTCCCTCATATTAAAACCCTTAGACATCTTTGGACTATACATTGAATCTCCAATACTCAGCTTGTTCCAAACCTAAACATCACTAACTCCATAAGGTAACTCAACCGACAATCTCTCATACTCAACTATATATACAAACTCCTTAAGATATATGCTAAGTACTAGTAATCTTAGAAAAGGCATGTGTACATATCTACCATACACCTTAAAATGTATGGTGTTTCTCACTCTATTAGCCATGTGATCAAAATCTAAGCTAAACGTATTAGGAATTTTAGTGTCAATTCCTTATAGGTTTGCTCATTGATGATTAATAGCTTATCTCAACCATCAAACACAAGATACCTCCTAACCAACGCTTTATAACCCACTTGTGTTAAGTTTTCCCTACTAATACAAGCAATAGTGCTAAAGCCTTTTTATCAGAGCTTAGCATATCTTTTCTTGTGAGCTTGTTCAATGAACCATAGTATCAGGTGAGTCTGTGAACAAGTGGAAGTGCTAGTACCATCCCTCTTAATAGCATGTTTCAATCTAGCCATTCTCTGAAAAACAAAAAACAAAAGTTATCATATGGTCATGGCTTATCAATTTTTTTTTTTCCAAAGCAATTCATGCTTCCAATAATCTGAGATGAAGAATTCCAATATTACACTATTCAACTTCAACAAAACTAATTCCATGAACTTGCTTCATAAGGAAAAATAATAAGATCCTTGCTAACTCATCATCTTTTACATTTCGACTATGAATAAGCAATGAGTGTTCATGTTATCACTTTACTAAAAGGACATATGCACAATCATCCTCATTCTAGCAATGCAAAGAATATGTGCTCATATCAATGATCTGGTCCTCAACATGGTTATGTCAAGGCAATTGAACACTCCACTAAGAACAAACCCATCATTATCAACTACAAACTCTCAATCATGTTCTTCCTCACAACCACTTCAAGGTTGCAACTTTAGGAGTGTTAATCAACATATAATGGTTAAAGATCAATTATCATCAATCAAGTCATCAAAATCACTCCTAAAATTAAAGATTACATCATGTGTTCATCTAGCAATTTTGAGCAAAACCTAACAAAACTAAGTAATAATTCTCAAAATAACAAGAAAAACATCAATGTAAAGCATAGATCAAAGTGTGCATACCTTTATTACTTAAGAAATTGCAAGGATCATACTACAATTGCAAGGAAAAGGTGAGTTCTAGTGAGTGAAAGTGAAAGAATGGAGGGTTTTAGAGAGAGAGATTGAATAGTAAGTGAAAAGGAGAATGAAAACCATGATATTCAAATTAAAGAACGATTATAGTCGGAATCACATCCGTGATTCCAACCTTGATATGTGCTTTACCTATTCATGTTCACAAACAAGGATCACAGGTGTGATCCTGATCGTGATTCTCAAGGACCTTGTTTTTTCCCTTGAAAAGTTCATACTTAGGTTCACAAGCATAAACCTCGGTCATGATTCTCTCTAACGTTTGACACTTAAAAATCAATCAATATGGCGTTCCTTAGCCTAAAATAACTCCTTAAAGAATTAAGGGCACTATTAAGCAAATCATCAAAGACAAATTTTCAATTAAAATTGACGTTCATTAACAAACGCAAATTATTTCAATTCTACTAAGTAAGGTAATTGAAGCCGTTGTAGAAAGTCTGTATCTACATCCACAATGACAGTCCTTGATGTAGACATTGCATCAAGAGATCCTTAATCTGTCGTATGTTGTATAGTGTCTCACCATCAATTTGAGTATAAGATGGTATATCATTCTTAAACTTACCCATTCTAGCAGGTGGAAAATATTTTCTTAGAAATTTCTTGATTGACTCATCCCATTTAATAATTGATTATCTTAGTAATGAATTCATCCATTGCTTAGCCTTACCTCTATGCAAGAAAGGAAGCAACCTTAGCCTAACTACATCGTTTGTTGCCCCCATTGATCTTGAAAGTGCCACAAATCTCTAGAATGCTTGAAAGATGATTACTTAGATCTTCATTAACTAACCCATCAAACTGAATAAACTATTGCATCATTTGAATCACATTCAGCTAAATTTGAAAATTAGCTGCTTGAACTATGGGTTTGGTGATACTAGAGTCGAGCCAAGTTATTTTTGGCTTAGCGTACTCTAACGTAGTTTTGTTGGCATCCTCTTTATTCACAACCATCTCTTCTTCCAATTCTTCTTTTAAATCTCCCCCTTCCTCTTCCTTAAACCAAAACGAAGAACCTTAATTTATTAAATCCACTATTTCATGAACTCTTTTGCTTAGAAAACAAGTAATTTTCAATCTTAGGATCAAATGCTACTAAATCCTTTCTACTAATTTTGGTCATACACTGAAAACATATATAAGTTAGAGGCAACTAAGAGAATAAAGCACCATAAGAAAAGAAAGATATAACATATAAATCAAAAATCAATTAGAACAATTGGTCAAGGGATTTTTCCTAATATCCTAGTAAATGCGCCAAAAACTTGATGGAAGGTAAGTGCACATATCAAGTTATAGTATATAAACGAAATTGAGTCCAAGTTATCGATCCTTTAGGAAACCATTAAATTAGAGGAAACATTAGATTATTAGTAATTCTCCCAATGTCTAATTATCTAACTTAACAATTAAGAACTAATTACTCTAGGTGAAATGTAAATCAATAAAACCTTAACTAGTAAAACAAATAAAGCAAACAAGAACAAGAAAAAGAAAAGTAAATCAAATTATTAAAGAACACATGATCCTTAGTAAAATTATTATCTACTACATAGTCCTATGCAACTTTCAAACCTAAATTGCTTATTGAACCATGGGAATTTCTAATATAAGTTAACCAGAATAACTTCAACAAATTAACTCTTAATCTTAAGTATATTTTACTTAAATCATTGCAACAAAATATCCAGATTGCATTATGTTCTTAGATTCCACAATTTTGTTTCCCTAATTTAGAGAAACTCAATAGTTGAACCTCAATCTACTTAATTACTTCTAATTACACCAATTTATTTACTATAAGATCTCATAAACTCTATAGAAAACTTAAACAATAAATCAATAATATTGATTTAAAGACAATAAGCACAATATAATTAGATCTCAATAGTAATATCATTGATTGAAAAATTGAACAATGTCATAAAGAGGAACTAAGGTTTAATAATAATTTACTAAAAAGAGTTGAATTAAAACATGACACTAAATCAAAGAATACAAGACAAAAGAAAAATAACCCTAAACTCTACTTTGCCCTACTTGCTCTTCCTTTTAGCACTCTAAGATTTTACCTAAACTCTTTCTTATATTGTTTTAAACCAAGGGTTAAGAGGAAACTTTACAAAAATAGGGAATTTTTTCATCAATAACATATTCACACTCTAGAAGCACGGTTATGGACCCTAAGCACAATTTTCTTGCACAATTAAAACTCTTAAAATTCTTGAATGAGAGGATCACGACTAGAATCATAAGCATGATCTATAATCATGATCTCCTTTAGACTTCAACTCTCCACTAAAATTTCTTCCTTTGAATTCAATAATCAATATCTTTTACATCAAAACTTTGAAACTTCTCCAAATTCTTCAAAAATTTCTCAAAAGGCTCTTTAACAACCTTCAAATGAAATAATTTACAAATAAGTTCAAATCACTTCAAAAACACACCATCTGTGTCAAAATCCATACATACAGAGAGTGTAGTCTCCATAGTATACATTGGAACACAGCATGTGGGATTTCCTCACACTAGATACATGTCATGTAGGCATATTTGTGTGCATGACGTATATCGATTGTTACACGGTTATTCCTTTATTATTTCTTTAGGGTTTTTATAAGTTATTAAATTTTATTTAAATCAATTACACCAATACCCTTAGGAATGTCATAGGAAGTATAAATACTCTTCTTAGTCCTAGGGTTTCAGTTATTTAGTTGTTTTTATGAATATCCCTTTGAGCACTTTCTAAGTTCTTTTCAAAATTGACTTGAGAATTGAATTTCTCTTATTGCTTACTCTTATCAATTTATAAGATTTGATTGTGGCAAACAAGTTGTCTTGATTATTAATATTTATCGGTATTCAAATAATCAACCTTCTTTGTTAAATTGCTTAGATTATGCATAATATCAATCTAAGAGTTCAAAACTTAGTTCAATTTTAATCTTTAGTGCATAATATCCTTAAGTAAATTGATCATATCCTTTATTTTTATTGCATTTGTTTATTCCTAAAATCCCTATAATATACCAAAATAAACATATGCCTAAATTTTGCATCATAATCTCTCATCAAAATCTTGTCATATCATTATCTTTTCCTAATCTCAACCAAACTAAGTAATAGGAGAGTAGTGAAAATGAGAAAATGAGGTCTTTGGAGAAATAGAGAATCTCTGTAGCATAAGTCTTGGTTCAATTGTCAATTGTTTGCGTCAGTATCCAACATTTCAAACCCACACTAAAGCAGGGTTTATTTATTTAGTCTTACATGGGGTGGGATAACATACAGATGGCATTTGTATGTTTATGCATAGCACTTAACTTGGATGGTAACATTGGTTGATGTGGTGCACTTGACATGAATGATATAACCTTAGTTGATATGGTCTTATGGTGTAATAGCAAGTCTCTTACCATAGGTCTTTTGCAAGTTAATGCCTAAAAGTATGGCATGGACTTAGAGTTTAAGCAAATGAGATTCTCAATATATCTTCCCAAAATAACAATAAGATATATATCATGGAGTTTGATATAAAACTATAATTTCAACTCTTAGTTGCCCATCTTTTATCTCCAAAATTTAGAATCGCTTCAATAGAACCCCATTTTACAATTTGGTGACGGATGCCCATTTTTTGTGGTCTTAAAGCTTAATGAAGATTCTCATATTTCTTTCTAGTTCTTTTATATCAATTTCTATGAAAAGGTCTAAAATCAATAACCATGTTCTAGTTTCTAAAATTTTGTCACATAAGCAATTGTAGCATATGGAACCAAGTAGCCTTTATTATGCTTAGTGCTAGCCCTATGTTTGTGGTGTGACATTTTCAATGGTACTTATATATTATGGATAAATAGTAAAATGTCCTCTAAATTATTGGTTGAATGTTAATGAATCTTGTAAACTTTTAAAGTATGGTTTTACCTTGATAAGTTTCAAAAATATGCAAATGGCCCCTAAACAATATCCCATAACTTTTAAGGTCTTTAGCAAAGGTCCAAGGTTCTTTGTATATTTCTGAAACTTATCAGAAGATAAAACCATAGTGAAAGTCAAAAGGAGTATCTACACTTGATCAACAATTTCAGTGGTTCAATTATCCCATATATTTTTACTGTTGTTATTATGTCACAATGGAGATAATGCACTTGGTGTTGCTGTGATGATAGTGAGTACGGTGGTGCTGATAGGTCTGCCAGTGGCATTTATATGGTGGTGGTGATGGTATGGCTTGTCTTCAAAGGTTAATTATGAAAAGAGGTTATAAATAGTGTGTAACTACCGCTATTCATAGGTGTATAATCATGAATTCATATTCAACAAGTCGCAAAAATAGAAATACACCATGGAGTAGCTATTACATATTTAAAATACAAGTAGACACAGCAATAACTGCTACATGGTAATAAAGAGGAATAAAATAGTGATTTCCCAACCGAATGTAATGATAGGGTTACAAAGAGAAAATTCACCATTTACCTCCTTTTTCGTTTTCAATAAGCAAAAGCACTCTTCCTTTCACACGTCACTTTCCTTATTAACTTTTTCATTACCTCCTTGCCAGTATAAGGGAGTGAATTGGTACAACATAAATATATACAACACCATTTTTTTTTTTTTTTAATCGAGGAACGGCTGTTTTGCTTTATGTAAGGTAAAAGGGATTTTCTAAAACAAACGCCATTACATTGTTGTGTTTAGAGCGTTAAACCGAGTCGGAAACAAGGTACTATGTCCTTTCGTTTGAAAGCAATTTCAACAAACTAGAGTCCTAACAAACAATAATTTCACATTTATACATACATACATACATACAGACATATATATAATCAATAGAGAAATGTTGTATAAGGTATCAAGTGATTGCCATGTTTCAGAAGTTATCGTTTAGGAAGGTTTTAGCAGTTTGCAGAGGAAAATCCAATTTCAAGGTTTTAAGAACATGCACCAATGTGCTAGTTTGTAAGATAAGAATTTGTATTATACCCATTTCTATATTCAAATGGTCGAGAATCTTGGTATCTGTTTGGATGTTCCCATCTTATGATGTTCCAAGCAAGAAGCTCTAAGAAAAGTAAGAACAAATGATGCTGGAAGAAAAAGCTGCTGTCACTCGGAGGTAAAGAAATCCTCTTCAAAGCAGTTGCTTGTGTTTCCATTCTACTTAATGAGTATCTTTAAATTTCCGAAGAAACGGTATAGGGAGGTCAATGCCTTATTAGCCAATTTATAATGGGGCTAGGAACAAAATGAGAGGAAAATTCATTGGAAAAGTTGGATTTCTCTAACCACTTCTAAGGGCTAGGAGGGGTAGGCTTTTAAGGATTTATAAACTTTCAACACCTCTCTCCCAGCTGAATTGGCTTGGAGATTAGTCTACAGCCACGATACTATACGGGCCAAAACTCTAAAAGTCTAAATTTCATGCAAATCAGAAAGGAGGTAGAACATCTTGGAAATGGACTATCATTTTCAGTGTTAGCCAAGTGATCCAAGACAAGATTTTAAGGCAAGTTAGGGAAGGGAGAAGACAGAGACATTTGGAAAGATAGGTGGGTTCCAGAGTTAGCAACTGGTAGGCCAATCTTCGTGGAGACTCAGCTGAAACTGTCCAGACTTTAGTCAAGGACTTGAATGATCTGAGAACTCACCAATGTAACTTAAAACCAACCAAGGAGCATATCTCAAATGATAAAAAGGGCAGCAACATAAGGAATTTATATCAGCTGTGCAAATGTGGAAGATGAGGTAAGGTGCATCTGGTTTGTTTTCAGTATTTGCATGAACGAAGTTTGAATCACCACTCTTATAGCGTGGTTAAATGAGCTACTAGCAGATTTCGAAGTTAAACGGGTGCGTGTCGAGGAACAAAATTTCTTGTCCAATGTGGTAGATATGGAAGTCAAGATGGAATCACATGAACGACCACAAGCCTATAATTCGCTCTTCCACCATCATGATGATTAAAACAGCGGTTAAGAAGTTCTCCTATGTGAAGATCAGAATCTTAACAACCAACAGCACCTCCACCAAGTTTCTTCAGCAGCTGCTACTTGGTCCCTCCCATCACCTAATGACATGGCAAAAGGTAATTGTGATGCGGTTGTCAAAGGAAGTGATTCCAGGCTGGGTTGGATTGGATTACCAGAGACAGCATGGACCAACTGCTACTGTTATATATAGATATGCATTGTATGATTTTATGAACGAGAGCAATTGTTAACAAACAATATCTTGCAAATGATCAACTTCAAGTACAACAGACTACTTATACGACCTGTAGAAATATAGATATGAAATAGGATTAGCAGATACATTTATTTCTAGGCACACACATTGACTTGAAGCCCAAACGACAAGCCAATTTCAGGTGCATATATGATGCAGGGAAGAGCTTTTAGAATCACAGAGTAAGAAATAAAGAAAGAATATTTTTTCCTGGAGCTGTTGATGGACAAGCGACAAGATGGAATATAAGTATATGTTCTTTAATCGGGAAAAGTCCTAAAAAGTCTCGACTTTCTTGAAATTAAGTACAAGAACTTTCATTTTCAACAACTAAGTCCTAAAATTTGTTAAATTTAAAACCTGTTTAAGAATGTTTTAATTTTCAACAAAACATTCTTGTTTTCGAAGAAATTTGCTGACATGGCACATGGTAAAAAGACATTAAAGCATGCCACATTAGCGCCAAAGTTGCATGTTTGGACTTGATTGCACGATTTTAAAGAGCTTTAATTCAGTTGTTGAAACTGGAAGTTTTTGTATTTGATTGTAAAACTAAAAACTTAAGATGTTTCAGGACTTCCACTGCATTTTACCTTCTCCAATCCCTTGCGCAGAAACTTAGTTCTTTGGCTGAAAGGAAACTCCCTTTACGAGAAGTCCACTTTTCCACCGCCCACTAGTTTCCATCAATCCAAATGTAATCTCCCCCACATTCTTAGAAGACATAACAAACTGGCAAAACGGCACATCAATCCATTGCTTTCTCGGAAGTTCTCTGAAACTTCGAGTGCATTTTTCCTCACTTCCATCTGGAAAAGTGATTTTGAAATTCACTGGAACACTCCAATCAAAATATGAACTGGCCATCTTTACCACAAATGCAATTTCATATGAAGTTTTTGGTGCTAAAGCGATTGTTTGAAACTTCCCATTGATTTCTAGCCAACAGACTTTTTCCAAAACAGCCACTTCAACGGTTGTATTTCTGCAGAAAGTCCCAATATATAATACATTAATTTAGACATTGGTTGTACTTAGCAGTGTAAATGAAGTAAACTAACTCATCAACTAATTGAATTCGGCTAGATATTCAAATGAATACAATTTGATTGCACTAGAACTGATGTTTGAGCGACTTAAGCAGTTTATTTAGTGAAGCTTGAATGTCATAATACTTCACTCAATAAGCTTGCCAGCTTAATCATGCCTGAGTCCAGCCTAAGTCAAGTCTGATTTTTAATATTATTTCAGTTAGAAAAAGAAAAAGATCCAAAATAATATGAAATTGACAACTTTGATCAAGTTGAACTCTAGCCTTTCGGTTACCAGTTTCATCTTGAACTTAAAATTCTAAACTTAAAAGAGCTCAAGCTTAGAGTTTTATAGTCGAGTTGGATTTCAAGCTCGATACTGCACCAACTTCACTCGAATGAACACATGCCTGAACCAAAATATGTTATTGCTATGGGGGCGTGCACAATTACAGGGGGATGTTCAGTACCGATTCTTATAGCACTGTTCGGGGAGTAGATAAGCTAATTCCTATAGATGTCTATTTGCTGGGCTGTCCGCCTAAACCGGAGACAGTTATAGATGCTATAACAAAACTTCATAAGAAAATAGCTAGAGAAATCTATGAAGATCAAATTAGGTCTCACGAGCAAAATAGGTGTTTTACTACCAACCACAAGTTTCATGTTGGATGTAGTACTCATATTGGAAATTATGATCAAGCATTACTCTATCAATCACCATCTACTTTGACATGAAATGAAATGGATATATCCATATATCTCGGATTTCTATTTCGGATTTCTATTTATGAGATGATAAAGTATGGCAAAATCTATAGCAAGACCCGGTTCACGTAGAAATGTGCGTATTGCTTCACGTAAGAATACACGTAGAATATCAAAGGGAGTGATTCATGTTCAAGCAAGTTTCAACAATACCATTGTAACTGTTATAGATGTACGGGGTCGGGTAATTTCTTGGTCCTCCGCTGGTACTTGTGGATTCAAAGGTACAAGAAGGGATACACCATTTGCCGTCTGCAACTAGTCCTATCAAGGTTAACAATAAGGATAGAAGGTAAAAATAAGAAAGCTGATTTGGACAAAGCGTTATTAGTAGAGAGCAATAAGTTGGTGTGAATTATCTGGAATGTCTCAGCTCGATCATTGAGTACTCTGAAACTTTAAATAATGGTTTGATACTTGCTACCTGAATGTTCATTTATTAATTCCCAGTAGTACTTGACAACAGACTCGAAATAAGTAAAGTAACTTCTAACCAGTGAATAAAGGAGGCGTGTGCTTGACTCCAACTTTGATTCAGATGGTATCAGTAAAAGAGTATTACTGAAGTTCAATCCCTGTGGGATTGTCAATATTGTGATGGGTTTTTCTTTTTCCAGTACAATGAACAAATACAGTTATCGTTCTTCATGCATAGCAACGCAATTTTATGTGCAAGAATGTCAAAAAACAAAAAATGAGATAGATTCTTGTATAAGAGCAAACGTTTTAACAGAGATAAAAAGCAAATAATTAAAAAGATTTCCAGATTCATGGATTTACCAATATTAAATTAAGTTAGTAAAAAGAATCGAATTCTTCTTGCCAATTTTAAGTAGCGTGGCCTGACTATATTGCTATTGTCCTAGATTGAATGTTATAGAATATATGACAACAATGATTCCTAATTGTTACCAGAACAATTTTTTTTTATGATAACACATACCAGACTAAAGGTAAAGAAAAAGGATACACAATCTTTTGCATCACTTACCTTGTTTCTTTGTGTTCGATCCATTTCCAGTATTCACTATTTTCACCATGAACAATTCCAAGATCCCTTGCAAGTACCATGAAACAGTTCTTATTCAAATCTCTGTCAACCCAGTACATCTGCAATAATGAACTTGAATAAAAAGACCCTGACTATATAGTAAGGCACCATGCGTAATGTGATAAGCTCTAGGAGATTCATAGTTATGCAAAAAACTCTTGTATCTTCCCCTGTATAAGAGAATTAGATTTTGATTACTGAATCTAAGGTCATATTGTGCTTTAATGACTGTACTTATGAATTCGTTAAAGCAAAAGAAGATATAATTAAATCACATAATTTTCCGAAAAGTCAATGTTATTCCAAACTTTACCAAAAAGCTATGTTTCAGGAGACATTAATTGGCATCTAGGGGGTCAAATCACTCATTTAGGAGTTGTGAGGGCTGTCGATATTATTTAAGTTAAGGAAGTTAAGTGCAAGTTTCAAACTTTAAGGTGTCAAATTCCGATTTCCATGAATATTAACTGCTCAAATGAAAGTACTACAGCAGAGGTGGAAAAAGATACAGCATCACATGCATGCTTGGAAGTGCAGCCACAGATTATTCGGGGTTCTATGGACTGCCAATGTGGCATTATCATTAATCAACTTCATTTCATTAAGCGTTTTTCCTGCTCCAAACTTGGGATAATATGGTCTAGAAAGGAGTCTCCACATCAATTAAATGGGGATAATCAGAATCGCTAAGCATTTTTCCTTTTTAATTTCAAATTATTGCTTGTCAAATTTACTGCATTTGCCATCTTTGCTACTCTTCAAACAATGATCCTTAGCCACAATATTTTTCCAAGATGCAGGTAATGAATTTACAAACAAAGATCCAACTAAGTGTGACATTTAACAACTTAAAATATTCACTGTAAATTTTTTGACAAGCAAACGTTTGATTATGTATGAATTTAGTAACCTGGAGTTTTAATAATAAAATTGCAAAAATGCCTAAAGTTCAAGCAGCATTTTGTCATTATTCTGTGAAAATAACTAACACGCAGGTAGAGGGAAATTTCATGAAATCAAATCACTCTTGAGAATCATCATCTACTATATAAAAACCTCACCCAAAACTCAGTAGGCTGAATTACACTTTTCCAATTTTATACTTCAACAATTCCATAATGAATGAATTGTCATGTAGATTAAAACTATTTGTGTGGAACTAATTATACCAGAAGACTAATAACTTATGAGACTTTCCATCTGATATCATTACCAACTTGTCTGAAAGTTCAATCTGGTAGAACAACAAAAAAGGCAGAAAGCTCAACCCAACATTCATTGATTTCGAATGAAGAATGAACGGTGCACTGGCCAGAGAAGTGTTTTCCCACTGTACAAAATGCTTTCCAACTAGAGCACAGATAAAGAAATGGAAAATGCATATAGCAATCCTACTTACAAATTACAGCTATATTTTGCGAACATGCTGTTTCCATGCCTCAAAACCATGACCATTATGCCAAGTCTCGCCCTCTTAGTAGGTAAGATTCAATATTTAACATTTCCGCGAATGACTAATATGAGATATGGAAAACCACCTTCATGATATCCTGATAATTACTGTAAGTTATGGTTCAACACTTGCCTTCTTGCGTCCATCTAACAGCACACCTTCGTAGAGCTGTTGGCACACCCTCTCTTTAGAGGACTTGTCAAATGGTTCAACTGCATCTTTTATAATGTAAACATAATTGTGTGGTGGTCTCCGTGTTCCAGTTTGTGCAATGGATTCCCTGATACATGTAAGCTACAATGGTCATTCAAACTAACTGATTTTATTCCTAAAGCATATAAGCAGAAGTTCGTATTCTTCAATATAAAAGCTTTTACATCAGTTGGTTGTAGAACTAAACTCAGCATAGTAGCAAAGCAGGAGATCAATACCATACTAACTGATTAAGTAGTTTACATAATGGTTTCAGTCAGAGTTTCACAGTAACTGGAAATCGAGCTAAACTCAACACACATAGTGCATGTATTTAAAGGAATCAATAATGGCATTGATAAAAATTTTGTATAGCTCCAAACAGAGGTTTTCATATGTTTACCAATGAAATTAGATAAAAATTACACACATAATAATTATATTAAAAAAAAATTATACACAATAACCATTACTAAATTGCATGTCAGAAACGAGATTATTGATTTTACATGTAAATCCATTTAAGAAATACGATATTCATTATTTTATGGTGTGCAGCTAAGTCGCAATGGTAACATGCAATTTCTCTGTAGGGACTAAGGAGATAAATCATATTTCCAAGATGCGACATATCAACGTACATAATTTATAAAGTTGCAACTTAAAGATGCAATGTCTTCATAATTTTCAAAATCACATCTTTAAAATGTAATTTAACATCAATATTTACGTAATTAAATTTATGTGATTTGCATTTATATAATTTTTTTTTTTTTTAAATCGGTAGAAATGTGTTATACCCCAACGGTATGACTTGACAACTGTAAACATGAAACGCAGTTAATCTAACAGCAAGCAGACATCAAATTACACGAGACAAATAGGTTGCTAAGGAAAGCACTTCGGTTGTTTTCTTTTCTCACAAAACTCGGAAAGCAAGCAGATCGATTGGTTGTCGAACTAAATTCAACGGCGATCCAGAGTTCAAATCCATACATTGTTGTTTTCACCCCCATTTGATTACATAGTTTACAATTTTACATGATGGCTTCTGTCAAAGTTTCAGCCCGCAAATAAAGGGAAATCTAGCTAAACTCCACACACATTGCATATAGCACCAGGAACCAATACCCTAGGAATGGCATTGATAAAAATTTTGTACAGCTCCAAACAAGCAAACTTTCCATTCAAAATCGAAATTCGGGCATGAACTGACAACTGCTAACATGATGCACTTCTAATCTAACGTCAATCAGACGTCAAACAACGCGAGTGATCGGAGGTAGGAGGATTTCATAAAAAAAAAAAAAAAAAAGTAGAAGCCAATTGGCGATTTAAGTCAGATCATGACAAATAGCTTTTGTTTTTCTTTTCTCGTAAAACTTTGAAAAAGCAAATAGATTAAAGGAGCAACAAAACCATGACAGCGAGTGTAACTTCCTGGTAACTGGGGCTCTAAAACAAACCTTTTTCATAATCCCCAACATCTTAATAAGTGCTGAGACGAAAAGGAAAACATTGCACACCAAACAACTAACCCAAACAAAATTTAGGATAAAGACTGATAATAATAATAACTCACAGTTGATAAGACTTCTCTTCTTCTAATTGTTCTTGCTCCATTTCATTTGCCAATCTATGTCACTGTGTGGAAGGGGGGATAGGGGTTTTGACAACGTTTCTTCACGATACGTGTTGTAGATTGACTTAAAGAAGTCAACTTTGGTCGATAAAAATTAACAGAATTTGACATCAGTGCTAGTTAGCTAATGTTTATACATAGTCCATTCGAGTGCTTTGCTAACTCCTTGTAAAATTCTAACACATCAACTTATCATCAAATCATAAATAAAATTTTATTAAAAGTTATATACTATACAAATAAATATATAATATATCATGTTTAATAAATCATTTTTAATACCTAAGTACATATATTGATATGACACACTAGGTAAAAATATATTTTATAAAAATATATAATATATAACTATTAATCGAATTTGAATATATAAATTAATAATAAATAATTACATAAAAATCTAATAACAATCAACTAAATTCAAACACATTAATTAATAATAAATAATTATATAAATATATTTAATAATTATATACCACCTATTCTCACATACTAAGCATTCTACCAATTGAATTTTTTCTCCAAGTACAACTCTTTTCTTTATAGACACTAAGCACCGACCTTGCTAACTTAGATGGAATGCTTCACCGGGCTGGTACTTGGCTCTTTTTAAATTTCTCTTCTTGCTTTTATCTAACTTTGTCAGCTGCCTTCTTTTAATTTCGGCCAAATGTTTGCCAAAATTTCGCAGTTTGGCCTTGCGAGGCCTTTTTTATAATAATAATAAAGAAAAAAATTATAATATATAGTAATAGTAAAATAATTATTCCAGATTTAATAATTTTTTATAAAAAAATATGTTATATATTGGATCAAAAAATAATGATCATATGGAACATATAGAAGATTTAAAGAAGTAGATCAATATGTAAAATTGATGGAAATTGAGAAAAAATAATTTGAGAAGATCCAAGTCCAAAATTTGAAATTTGATAAATAACTTTAGTAAGTTATTTATTTATAAAATGGAAAGTTATTTAAAATACCGATATAATATCCTAAATACCTCAATTAGGTACCTACATGGCCTTAAGCACATAAAGTCTCCATTCTCGAGCGGTTTGATATAACCTTTTTTTTCTTTTTTCCTCAACTTAACTCATCATTTTATTATCCTTTTTATTGTCCTTTTAGCATCGATTTATAAATGAACCTTAAACAGAAAAAAGGACTTTTTAAAAATTTTAAAAAAATATATAAATATACATAATAAATATAAATTTTATATAAACTACATATAGATCAAAAATTGATATATTTAGAAAATAATATGTTTGGATAGATGGAAATTATTATCCTTCATTCCAATGATTAGAAAAAATATCTCTCTCTAGCCTTATTGAGAGAGAATATTCTCTCTACAAGAGAGTTGTTACAATAATGAAGTATTTGTAATAGTTTTTTTTACGCATTCTTCATTTTTTTTCATGCTTTCTATGTGATTCATAACTAGTTATGTATTATTCAACTGATTTTATGTATTTTCCTTTCTGTTTGTAGCTCGCTTATTGCATCTTGAATCTTTTCATACCTATTTTAAACCTTTATTTCATTTTAGTGTCTATTTCACATTACACATAATTTCAAAAGAAGAAGAAGGAGAAGACAAAATTGCAAATCACTTCAAAAATACTATTTAATGTATGTCTATTAGATTCCATTCCTTATCATTGAGACCTCTTTACTTTGTTGATACTCCAATATTTACTTTCCATTCTAGGTTGTTTTTCTTCGTCATATATGTTATGTTTTTTTCTATCTAACATCCATATTTCCAAATCTATGGTCTCTTCATCCACAACTGCCAACCTACTTATTCTGAAGCTTGATGAGGTTCTTCCTAAAGATCTTGACAGACTGGCTAACTCCAGTACCTGTGATCCAAAGGAAGTGTTACCGATGGTTAAGATTATTGCTAATAAGACATTGAATCGTACTGCGACTATTAATATCATGAACAACACGTAGAAGAGTTATGGAGAAGTGATTGCATCTCATATCAATGGGAACATGCTCCTATTAAGATTCAGGAGTAGATAACATCTTACAAGAGTCATGAATGAAAACTCTTAAGCTATTATAGGCCATTGTGTAGTAATTAAGGAATAGAAGATGGAGTAGAAGTTAGGCCTAAGTCCTACCTTATGAGAGGTGCTGACCATGCTAATTTTGACTTGATTTGTGACATTTCTAAGGAGTAAAAAGGTTAACATATTGCCAAAAGTAATTTTTCTATCCCTAAAATTATTGTTTCGGCTGAGCTGGTTCATGCCTTGAAGAAGCTATCATGTAAGAGGGGAAGGAATGATCTAAAGGAGCTTTGTGTCTTAAAGAAATTTAATTTTGAAGGTGGCTCTAAGGATATTGCAAGTTATGTTGATGGTGATGATTAGAATAGTGTTTCAAAATTTGAGGGGAATGCTCAACTTAAGGAGCTTATTGATGGAAAAAAAATTAAAAGAATAGGAAGAATGAGAAGAGCTGTTCGAATTACAAAAGAAGTAGTAAACGAAATTAGGTGGAAGTTCTCATGCCCAACTGTGATGTGATAGGTAGTAGTGGCCAACCTTCAATAGCTACAAAGGAGGGGCATGAGTTTATTTTGTTAAAACTATTAAGAGGTTGGTCCACCTAAGACAATTTAGATTCTTATTAGCCTAATAAATAGATTTAATCCTACTATTGTTTTTCTTATAGAAAAAAAAAAGCTAGCTAAAATATACGAGTGGTAGACTTCATTATAAAAGAGCTTACTATGTTGAAAGAAGGGGTATTGGAGGAGGTCTTGCTTTATGGTGGAATAGTAGTATAGATGTCACCATTTGGGACTCTTCGGATTATTGTATAGATTCTGAAATAAAAAATAAAGATCGTTATTCTATTAGTTTTTTCACACAGGTTCATTCTTCTAATGATTATTGGTTAACAAAACAGTTGCAAGATCGACTCATAATTTTTGCTAGAGATGGAAGGGAGACTTGGTTTGTTATTGGAAACTTTAATGCGGTTTTACATTATCACAAGAAAGAGGGGTTTCGTTATGCTAAAAGAAGAGTCATTACTAGTTTTAGAGAAAGGGATTGATGACACCTATCTTTAAGATTTAAGTTATATGGGTTCGAAATTCACTTGGTGTAATAAAAGAGAGGAGAATGCTTTAGTAAGAGAAATAATTAACAAAGGGTTGGCCTCAATTGCTTAGATAGAAAAATTTTTAGATGGTAAAGTTAAACATATACCAACCTATGGTTCCAACCATGTAGCTTTGGTGCTATACTTATTGGCTAAAGATGGGAAAGGAGTGAAATTATTTAAGTTAAAAAACATGTAGTTAATGGATTGGGAATGTAAAAAAATAATTACAAGTAATAAGGGTAATACATCAACAAAGGAGGCATGGTCTGTAATGCTTGAAAATCTTGACATTTATAAGGAAAGATTGTAGAGTTAGAGTGCTAAAGCCTTCCCCAATAACAGAAAGCAAATCAACAACATACTAAAAATATCAATTAAAGTCCAATCGAATCCCATGAGGTTAGATAGTAAGGTGGAAGAAAGACTATTAGGCCAACAAGATGAACTTTGGGAAGGGGAAGAGAAATTCTAGCATCAAAGATGTAAAACTCATTGGTTGAACTATGGAGATAGAAACATGGCATTTTTTTCATCATTCAACCTTTAATTGAAGGAATAAGAGTAAGATATTGAGAATACAAAAAGTTTATGGTAGTAGGGTTGAGGAAGAGTTGGGAATTATTACTAAGTTGTTGGATTTCTACAGGGATCTATCTTACACTTCAAAAGTAGACAATACAGTTGAATGTTTGAATTGACTCGCTGAAGCTCTTTTTATAGATATTAGTGAGACACTTTGTCGAAATGTTGAAGATATAGAAATTCAACAAGTTGTCTTCCAATTAGGAAGCTTTAAGTCCTCGATCCAGATAAATTTTCATGAGGTTTTTATCAATAATTTTTTACGATAGTAGGTGAGTCAATTATAAAGACAATAAATTCTTTCTTTAATTCAGGTACATTTCCCTCTTGACTTGATTTAATTGATCTAGCTCTTATTCCTATAGTTGCCTTCCCCCAAAGTGTTAGCCAATTTAAGCCAATTAATCTTTATAATTTCCTTTATAAAGTTATATCCAAAATCTTGGTCAGTTGTCTTAAACCTTTCTTAAATGAGTTCATTTTTAAAAATTAAAGTGCATTAATTTCAAGAAGAATAATTCAATGACAATGTTATAATTAAACATGAAGCGTTCTATTTTCTTGAAAACAAAAAGAGCAATAAGAAAGGTTTTGGTGCTTTAGAATAAGGCATATGATCATATTTTGTGGAGTTTTCTAAAACAAGTTTTGTATAAATATAGTTTTTCTAAAAAAACGGATTAATTGGTAATGCAGCGTATTTCTTCAATCAAGTTGAATTTTGTTATTAATGGAAAAAGATTCGGCCACATTAAACCTAGTAAAGATTTGAGACAAGGAGACCCTATATCTCCTTATCTATTTATTATTGTAGCTAATGTTTTATCAAGGGGTATTCTTAAAGTTGTAAGGGAGGGAGAGTTGAAAGGCATTATCCTTTAAGGGCATACCCTATTCTTTTTCACTTAGTATTTGAGGATGATTCTTTATTTTTTCTTGAAGCTATAAGTAGAGAGGTGAAGATTTTAGCAGGTATCTTACAACAAAATTGTAGAGCTTCGGGTCAAAAGGTGAATCTAGAGAAATCTGAGTTCTTTTCAACAAGAATACAACTCTACAAGATCTACTGGAAATGAGTTGGTAGCTTAGAATTTGAGCTATAAATGAGCTAGGCATGTATTTAGGTCTTCCCACTATGTGGGGAAAGTCCAAAAATGAAGCCTTATCTTTTGTGAAGGAGAAGATTATGAAGAAACTCAAAGGTTAGAATTAAGAGTTACTTAGTGAAGTAGGAATAGAGATCCTTATAAAGTCTGTGATTGCTGCAATTCCAACTTATTTTATGTCATCTCAAGTAATACCATGATGTGAATTCAAAAATGGTGAATTTCCTTTAGGGGTAGAAGAAAGATGAACATAAGATTCACTGGAGTAGTTGCGAGAAGCTAACATTTGCTAAAAAGAAGGGAGGTATAGGCTTTAAAGACCTATACACCTACAAGCTTGCTCTCTTAACAAAGTTAGCTGGGAGACTAAAGAGTAACCTTAAGGCACTTTGGGTTAAAATGCTGAAGGGTCCATATTTCCTAAATACAGACTTTAAAAATGCAACAAAAGGGAGTAAGGCCTCATGGGCCTAGAGCAGAATTGTGCAAGGAAACAAATACATTCTAAAGAAGGCTCATGGAAGGTAGGGTTAAGGGAAAGGATTGATGTTTGGATAGATAAAGGGGTTCCATTACTAGAGGTTCAAAAACCTAAAGGAAAACCTCTTTAACTAAGGGAGGACTTGAAAGTGAGTAATTTTTTGGATAAGGATAGTAAAAGGCGGAACCTTATTGAGACAATATCTGAGTGAATGTAAAGTTGAGAGAGTAAGAGTTATACCGGTTGCCAAAAAGGACACCATTGTTTGGCCATATAACTGTTAAGGGAAGTGCTCTGTTAAATCCATCTATCACCATTTTACAAATCTAAAAAGCATTAAGCCAAAGTTACAACCTTCATCATCATTTTTAGTCTCTAGTTCCCAGTGGAAATAGATTTGGAAGATTAAGGCCTTATCGTGAGTTCATCACTTCATATGGAGAGTCTTCTCAATCTCCTTACCAACCATGGAAAAGCTTTGCTACAAGAAGATTAAGCGAACAGGCTATTGTCCTTTGTGTGAAGAGGTGGAAACAATTGAACACATGTTGTTGATATCTCATTAGATCGAGGTATAGTGGTTTGGGTTTGACTTTCGTGTCAATAAGAGCAAAGTTTGCTCTTTTATGCAGTAGTTTGACTAAATCACTTTACGTAATTCACACCGAAGAGTTGACAAGGAAACTTTGGTTAGTATTATTGCTTGGAACATTTGGAAAATGTAATGTATGGTTGTGTTTGAAGATGTTAGGGTAGATCTGTAAGTAGTGTTGAAGAGTGATAAGGCTTTAATCAAGAGCATAGTAGAGGTCGAGGGAAGAAAATGATGGGTCGATTGAATTAAATGGGGGAAGGTGTCAGGGTCACCTTTTATAGCGCATTTGTACTAGTAGGACCCCATCATTTTTGTACATTATTGTATATAGGGAGGGGGGGGGGGGGGACATTTTATACTTTGTTGCTAAAATTACTTGCTATTTTTGTACTTTCCATTTATAAAGGCTACATTCATTTCAAGAATTTTAATGTCTACTTCTACCAAAGCCAAAAATGCCTATAAAGCTCTTTACAAAAATGATAGTACTTTTTTAGATTGAAGTTTTTAATCACCATTTTGGTAGACTACAAACAAAGGCATCTTATTATACACCAAAACCTATGCACACTTGCTTATAGCCTTGTAATATCGATAGATTAATAAAGTGTGTTATTTCATTTTATAATTCTTGCTCATATCCCTTTTACTTATTTGTTGCCTCTCGATCTTGTTTATGTTGCCTTATAGATATTAAGCCATATCAGCCATTGCTACATAGGTTAGGTGTGCTTACTTCTATAAAAGCAAAACTGTAAGCACTACAAGTCTACTGTGATAGGGATCACTAACCTATCACGAGCTCAAAGACTCACTCATATAGTTCACCGGGTTATCTGAAGGGAGTTAAACTCCAAAGAGCAATGCAATCTCCAGTCTAACCTACCGAGTTACTCTGCCCTTCACCTCATCTAAGAGACTACCGAAGTGACTGACCTGTTGCTAAACCAACCCCTCCAAAATACATCAATCCAAGGCCAAGCACCGAAGCTACATACTACTGACTTGCTACATTATCAAGGCTGGGCTAACTCTAATCTCAAGCCGACCAACTAAGGTTGACTTAACGATGGACCACCTGCCGAACCAGCTTTTCCTCAATTCGAAACATCCGAGCTGCCAAGCCTGACCTGGTTTGTTTTAAACCTACTCTACTCGATAAACAACATCATTAAGACCACAAAATGTACAACTGACATGGGCCCTATTTTATGACATATGTGCTGTCTTTTTATAACCAAATATTCTTTTGTTTGATTACAACTCTACCCTTATAACTTATTACTTTTCCTCTTCTAGATGGAATCTTTTTTTAATTTACACTAACCTAGAACTTACTTTAATTAGGTCATATAAATGCTTGTACATTATAATAGTTGCAACGATTAATACGATTGACATTCAGACATTCCCTTCTTATGTAAGCTAAGTTACTCTTGCTTACTCTCATTTACTCTTATCTGATTTATTATGAGAGTGGATTAGTGGCAAGTGACTGCCAGCCACGCTTATACATCATATTAAGTGTAACATAAACTCGTGTAAGGCGTTGGTGTGTTATATTTATTGTCGATGCACAAGAACCCCTTACTCAAACTTTCGAGTACCATTTACCTTTCGAACCGTCTGACAATTCGGACCTATCCTCTTGGTTTGTGCAATACCGGATGTTGTATGTTCATCCGCATCTGCTCGTATCATCTTAGAATCAGAGCTTAGCTACGTTTGAGCAAGTTCTATTACTTTGTAATCCGAGAGATTTATTGCTACTTTCGTGTGTTTTAGAAGTTCTATTGTTATTATAATTGTTTGAAGAGTGTTTAGTGTTAAAGAAATTTTGTGCTCTGTTTTCCCCTGTTTCTTATACGTAGAATAGAGTATGAGTGTTTATTTGTTTATCGTATGTAGTTGACATAGCGTTAAGAGTGTTAGGTTTTGTTCTATGGTTGTTATTTGTGGAGAGAATTTTAAGTGGTATTTTCAATTGTTAATCTCTTGAAATAGACTACAATGTCCGATTTTAGTGTTCAAGGAACTCTACGTAACTAAAAGAGTGGTGCTCAAAATGGCTAAGGTCAGTAAGGAAGTTTCACACCCCAGTCAATAGGTGACTAACTGGATAGACTCACCAACCTAGTGGCTAGTCTAATGACCGTCATAAATAAAGATAGACAACGAGCCAAAAATGATCTATACAGAGGACGAGCCAATGAATAGCCTAAGAGAGACAATGGTCAATATAGGTGAGCTAATTCCTTAGTTTAACCGCCCTAAGCTGCAGGAGTAGATAGAGTTACTAGACAAAGGCTAGCACTTGATGGAATTGAAGAAGCAAATGAGGCAGAAGGTGATGAAGTAGAGAAGTATTATGAACCTGAGGAGAAGAATGTCTGAGCTCCTAGAGTAGAAGGGTTGAGAATGCATATTCCAAGTTTTTTTAGAAATAGTGATGCAAAGAACTACTTAGATTAGGTAGATAGGATCGAGAAGTAGTTTGAATGTTATGAATTGCTTGATAATGCTAAGGTCAGACTTATTGTATTGGGGTTTATTAGCTATGTCACTTTGTGGTAGAAGAACTTACAAGCCACTCGTAAGAGAGAAGGAGAACATGAAGTTAGGGGTTGGGATAAGATGAAGAGAGTCATGAGAAGGAGGTTTGTTCCGAGCTATTATTTGCAAAAGGCCTTCAAAAGATTACAAGAGTTGAGACAGGGTGGATCTAATGTTAATGCCAACGTAAAAGAATTCCAAATGTTGATGATCCGATATGAAGTTGTTAAACCTGAAGAGCGAACCGTATCTCGATTTATTAATTGGTTAAAGTACGAGATTGAAGATATTCTAGAGACCATGGACATTGAATCACTTAATAAAGCTATCTAAGCTACCTAGAGAATCGAAAAGCATCGATTAGGGAGATTCTAAGCTCCTGTCAATTGACATATCCTTAACTAACCTGTTCTGAGCAGAGCTATGCGAATAAAACCAAGTAAAATTGCTGAATCCCAACCTACTCAAGTTGTTTGAGCAAAGGAGAAGAAGATCCCGAGGAAGTTTGAGAAAGGATAGAGCTTAGGAAAGAAGACAATTGAGATCACATGTTTCAAATGTCAAGAATTTAAATACATGGCTGTCTAATGTCTGAACAGAAGAACCATGGTGATCTAATGTGAGGCTCTAACCATTAAGGTGGACAGTACTGATGAGGAAGTGGAAGAGCTGAAAGAGACCGAACTGTCTGAGGAGGAAGAAGCCATCTATAGTGAGGAGGGTAACTCATGCCTACCATCCTGGTGTTAAGGAAGACGATGAACGTGAGTCCTATACCTAAGGATGAACAATGAGAGAATATATTCCACATTGAATGTAAAGTGAATGTTTCATTGTATGCAATGATTATTGATAGTGACAGTTGCACCAATGCATCCTTTCCTTTCATAGTCCAGCAATTGAAGTTATTGACCAAGCCTCACCCTAAACCTTATAAACTACATTAACTCAATGATAAAGGAGCCCTACAATTGAATAAACAAGTGTCTATGCCGATCAGTATTAGAAACTATCAAGATGAAGTGTTTTATGATGTGTTACCTATGAATACGTCATATATTCTACTTTGACAATCATGGATGTTTGACTGAAGTGTAATATACGATGGAAGGAAGAACACATGTTTCCTGGAGCACAAGGGTAGGAAGGTAAAGTTGAGCCCTATGACTACTAAACAAGTTAAAAACATGTAGGCTTAATTGAGCTAAGTTTAAAAGAAAGAGGTTTTAGTGATGACTTAAGTCGAACTGAAGAGAGAGATGGAGCTTGAAGAGCCAACTTATCTGCTAATTCGAAGGTTACTTAGGATGAAGGGATCCAAGAAGGAGTTGCTACCTATTAAGGTAAAAGCCTTATTAGATGAGTTTGTCAACTTGGTCCTAAGAGAACCGCTTAAAGGTTTGCTTCCCCTCTAAGGTATTGAACATGCAATTGACTTATAACCAGGAGCCATACTACCAAATAAGCTTACCTATAGGCTGAACCCTGAACAGGCTATCGAGCTGTAGAGACAAGTGGATGAGCTATTGAAGAAAGGATATATACGAGAATCCATGAGCCCATGTGCCTTGTCAACCTTGTTGGTACCAAAGAAAGATGAGACATAGAAGATGTGTGTAGATAGTTGAGCAATCAATCGCATCACCATTAAGTACAAGTATCCTATACCAAACTTGATGATATGCTAGATGAATTGAATGGAGCAAGACTATTCTCCAAGATTAATCTCAAATCTGGATACCATCATATCTAAATAGGGGAAGGAGATGATGGAAGACTGCATTTAAGACCCATCATGGATTGTCTAAATGGCTTGTGATGTCATTTAGATTGTCAAATGCACCAAGCATATTTGTGCAGTTGATGAACCATGTGCTCTAAGAACTAATAGGAGATTTGTGGTTGTATATTTCGACGATATCCCAGTCTATAGTCTTGATCTGAAGACTTACTAAGAGCATCTTTAAGAAGTCTTTTCAAAACTCCAAGTTGAGCAACTCTACGCAAATCTTAAGAAATGTGACTTCTACCGACCTGAAGTAATCTTTCTAGGGTTTGTTGAATGTAGTGGTGACATTCGAGTTGATGATGAGAAGATAAAAGCAATTACTCAATGGCCTAAGCTGACCTATTCAACTAACATATGAAGCTTCCACAACTTGGCATCATTCTATCACTGATTTATAAGAAATTTTAGCACAATTGTGATTCCACTCACTAAGCTATCAAAGAAGAATGTTGAGTTCATGTGGGGAAGTGCATAGGAGTTTTAAAGAAGTAGAGGAGAAGCTTATTACAATCCCAATCTTAGCTTTGCTGAGCTTTAACAAGGTATTTTAAATGGAGTGCGATGCATCCAAACTAGCCATAAATGCTATGTTGATGCAAGAAGGCTGACTTATTGCCTACATCAATGAAAAGCTTCAAAGAGATACCCTCAATTATTCTATTTATGATAAGAAGTTTTACTCCTTCATTCAAGCAATGATTGTATGGCAACACTATTTGATACCCAAAGAATTTGTAATCTACACTAATCATGAATCTTTGAGATATCTGAAGAGTTAGCCCAAGTTATCTTGACGACAAGCAAAATGGGTTGAGTTCATAGAAGGATTTTCATATGCCATGAAGTACAAGAATGGAAAGAACAATATAATGGCCAATGCCCTATAGAGAAAACATTCCATCTTGATTGAGCTACAGGCTAGGTTACTTGGTCTCTCTTTATATGCTGAGGATCTACATTTTGGTCTGATTTATGCCAAACGTGAAGAGGGTCGAACACTAGATGACTATCATAGGGAGGGCAGATACTTATTTAGAAAGAAGAGATTATATATCCCGAGTTGTTCCGTGAGAGACTTGTTAGTGGAGGCGCATAGAAAAAGGATTACTTAGACACTTTGGCAAGCACCGAACCATGAGATACTATCCTCGAGATTCTTTTGGCCTAAGATAATGAGAAATGTCTAAGCTGTATTGGAAAGGTGTAATACCTATACAAAGGCAAAGAGCCAAGCCGAACAAGGGTAATATTTACCATTGCCGATCCTAACCAAACTATGGTTCAAGTTGAGCATAGACTTCATGTTAGGTTTGCTGAGGACGTCTTAAGAGAAGGACCTCATCATAATAGTCGTAGGCCGTTTCAGCAGGATAACATACTTCATGCCCTATTTTAAGAATAAGGACACTTCAATTATTTCTTTTATTTTCTTGCAGGAGGTCATCAAACTTCATGGAGTACCCAGGACCTTTGTTTTGGATAGAGACATAAAGTTCATGAACCACTATTAGAGAACGTTATGGAGATGAATGGGAACTAAATTGTTGTACAGCATGTCCTGTCATTCACAAACGGATAGGCAGATCGAAGTTGTCAATAGGATAGTAAGACCTTTACTCTGGATTGCTGTTAGTTGAAACATGGCCGATTGGAATATATGCTTGCCTATAGTCAAGTTCGCCTATAATAGGACCACTCACAGTATCACAAACATGTCGCCATTTAAGGTCGCCTATGGGTTTAACCTTAAGCTCCCATTGGACTAAGCATCCCTTCTAAGCCTAGATTACGATCAACTAGCTATAGAAAGAATCATAGCCATTAGAGCAATGCACCAAAAGGTTGTAGAATATTTGAGCTAAGCTGCTACCAAGCTCAAGGACGGAAGAACAGAGAATTTTAGCGTAGTGATTTGGTCTGAATCCAACTCAGTAAGGAATGATTCCCACGTTTAAGGAAGATCAAGTTATCTCTCAAGGCCGACAGACCAGTTAAAGTGCTTGAAAGATCAACCCTAATGCCTATAAAATTAAAATACCAGAAGATTACGAAGTCTCAAACTCTTTAACATTGCCAACCTCCACCTGTATACTCCTGAAAACAAGCAATGCAATACCGAGCCAAATTTGACCCCGAATCTCAAATAGCCAGAGGGGATAATAGGTATCATAAACCTATCACGCACTCTCGAGCTCAAGGACTCACTCATATGGTTTGCTAAGTTGTTTTAAGGGAGTTAAACTTCGAAGAACAATACATTCTCCAGTTCGACCTACCGAATTACTCTGCACTCCACCTCATCCAAGAGACTACCAAGGTGACCAACTTATTGCCGAATAGACCCCTCCATGATACATCAATCCAAGGCTAAGTACTAAACTTGCATACCACCGACTTACTACATTGTTGAGGCCGAGCTGACTTTGATCTCAAGCCTATCATCCAAAGCCAACCTGACAATGGACCACCTCTCGAACCAGCCTTTCCTCAGTCCAGAACATCTAAGCCGCTTGGCTATTGAGTTGCCGAACCCTACTTGGTTTATTATAAACCTTCTCCACTCTACAAACAGCATCATTGGGACCATAAAATGCACAACTGACACGCGTCCTATTTTTCGACATTCGTTTTGTCCATTTATAAACGAATGTTATTTTTGTTTGATTACAACTCTACCCTCATAACTTATTTCTTTTCCTCTTCTAATAGGAATCTTTTTGTAATTTACACTAACTTAGGACTTATCCTAATTTGGTCATATAAATACTTGTACATTGTAATAGCTGCAACAATTAATACGATTAACATTTAGACATTCCCTTCTTACATGAGCTAAGTTGCTCTTACTTCCTCTCGTTTACTCTTATTTGATCCATTGTAAGTGTAGATTAATGACTAGTAACCTCCAGCCATATTTGTACGTTATACCAAGTGCAACTTAAGCCATGTGACGTATTGGTGCATCATATTCACCGTTGAGGCACGAGAACCCCCTGCTTAAACCTTCGACTACCATTTACCTTTTAAACCATCTCACAGTTCAAACCATCTCCTTGGTTCATGTGATACTAGACATCTTGTGTTCATCCACCGTGTCATACTGTATGCTAGAAAGAGTCCCAAATCGTAACAAATAACATGTGATAGCTATTTATAGGTACAAAATCATGAATTTCTATTCAATATTCTGAGCAATAGAAATGCACCATGGAATATCCACTATATGTTTAAAATACAAATAAGCACAGTAATAGTCACTCTAATGATAATGAAGGGGAATAAAATATCGATTTCCCAAGTAATGTGATGATAGAGTTACAAACGAAAATGTATTATCACCTCCCACTTTTGCATTTTCAATAACCAAAAGCTCTCTTCCTTTCACTTATCACTTTCCTTTTATGGGAGTGAATTAGTAGGACAAAGTTATACTAGGACATTATAAAAATAAAAAAAAAACAACGCTTTTTTCTTTTATATCAAAGAACGGCCATTTTTATTGCTTGATATTAGTAAAGAGGGTTTTCTATGTCATATTATGGCCATTACTTGTAAAATAAACTTCTTGTGTAATTTTCGAAGTTTATTTTTACACATGAATTGGCACGTAGTTTTTAAGGGGAAAGGCATTAACTTTTGAAATATTGGGGTCCGTATAATTTACCTTTATTATTAAGTCAGACTTAGTTTGTTGTTGAAATTGCTTTTAAATGAAAGGGCATTGTACTTTATTCCGATTTGGTTCACTGATGAGTTTGTTTCAAAAAAATCCTCTTTACTAATATCAAGAATCAATAGAGAATTGTTATGTAAGGTATCAAGTAATGGGCATAAAATAACATGGTTTGGCAAGGCGTCGGTAGGTTGCGGAGGAAAAATCGATTTCAAGCTTTAAGAACATGCTCCAACACGCTCGCTTGTAAAGATACAAGTTTCTACTATGCTCATTTTCCATATTCAAATTGTTGACAATCATGGTACCTACCTGGATGTTCCCACCTTATGATGTTCCAAGCAAGAAGCCCTAAGAAAAGTAAGAACAAATGCAAAGGAAAAGATCCAATGCTGGAAGAAAAAGCTGCCATCACTTGGAGGCAGAGAAATCCTTGCATGTGTTTTACCATAATACTAGATGAGTGTCTTCAAATTTTAGAAGAAATGGTACAGGGAGGTCGATGCATTTTTGGCTAATTTATTATGGGGCTAGGAGCAAAATGACAGGAAAATTAATTGGAAAAGTCAGATTTCTCTAGTCACATTTAAGGGCAAGGGAGGCTTGGGTTTTAAAGATTTAACAGCTTTCAACAGCTCTATCCCTACCGAATTGGCTTGGAGATTAGTCTACAGCCAACATATTCTGACGGAGCGAAACTCTAAAAGTCTCAATTCAATTTTGTGCATATCAAAAAGGAGGTAGAGCATCTTGGATATGTACTATCATTTTAAGTGGTAGCCAAGTGATCCAAGATAAGATTCTGTGGTAAGTTAGGGAAAGGAGAAGACACAGACATTTGTTCCGGAGTTAGCAACTGGTAGGCCAATCTTCATGGATACTCGGCTGAAACTGTCCAGGCTTTAGTCAAGGACTTGATTGATCTGAGAACTCACCAATGGAACTTAAACCCAACCAAGGAGCATATCTCAAATGAAGAAAGGGCAGCAACAAATATAATTTATATCAGCTGTGCAAATGTGGAAGATAGACTTTGTTGGCCTCTTGAAGGGTCAATGGAATTCTCTCGCAAATCGGCTTATAGGCACCTCAATGCAGTGAATCGAAATCTCGGAATTCAAGGAGCATCTAATTCGACTTCAGTATCTCAAAAGCTTTTGGTCCCATCCATTTTATCCCCAAGGTAAGTCGTTTTCTTTGGAAAGCCCTTTCCAAGACACTTGTCCTTATCTATGGAGAAGCCGAAACAGTGGAGCATGTGCTGTAAACGTGTGAATAACTAAGGTGTATCTGGTTTTGCTTTCAGTATTTGCATGAACGAAGGTTGAATTCGCACGCTTATAAAGTGGTTGAATGAGCTATTAGCAGATTTCGAAGTTAAACGGGAAAGTGTCGAGGAACAAAATTGCTTATCCATTGTAGTAGATATGGAAGCCAAGATGCGATCACATGTACGACCACAAGCCTATAATCCGCTCTTCCACTATCATGATGATTAAAACAGCGGTTAAGAAGTTCTCCTATGTGAAGATCAGAATCTTAACAACCAACGGCAGCTGCAACTTGCTCCCTCACATCACATAGCCAAAGGTAATTGTTAACAAACAGTATCTCACAAATGATCAACTTCAAGTACAATAGACTACTTATACGACATGTAGAGATATAGGTATAAAATACAACTGGCAGATACATTTATTTCTAGGCACAAGCATTCACTTGAAGCCCAAATGACAAATCAATTTCAGGTAAATATATAATGCAGGTAAGAGCTTTTAGAATTACAGAGCAAGAGAAAAAGAAAGAACGTTTTTTCCTGGAGCTGCTGATGGAGGACAAGCAACAAGATGGAATACGAGTATATGTCACTTCAATCGGGAAAAACAAATCATGAGTCCTAAAAACCCCTCGCGTTTCTTGAAATCAAGTACGAGAACTTTCATTTTCAACAACTAAGTCTTAAAATTTGTTAAATTATGCAATTGAGTCCTAAAAATTTTAATTGAAGTAATCAAGTCCTAAGCTTCAAACTTAATTAATCAAATTTTAAAACTTGTTTAAGAATATTTTAATTTTCAACAAAACATTCTTGTTTTTGAAGAAATTTGCAGACATGGCATGTGGAAAAAGACAATAAAGCATGCCACAATGGCGCCAAGTCGCATGTTAGGACTTGATTGCACATTTAAAAAGCTTTGATTTAATTGTTGAAACCAGAAGTTTTAGTACTTGATTGTAAAACAGAAAACACGAGAGGTTTTAGGACTTCCACTGCTCCAATCCCTTGTGCGCAAAACTTAGTTCTTTGGCCGAAAGGAAACTCCCTTTACGACAAGTCCTTGTTTCCACTGTCCGCTAGTTTCCATTAATCCAAATTTAATTTCCCCCACTTTCTCAGGAGACATGACAAATTGGCAAACCGGCACATCAACCCATTGCTTTTTTGGAAGTTCTCTGAAACTTTGGGTGTTTTTTTCCTCATTTCCATCTGGAAAAGTGATTTTGAAATTCACTGGAGCATTCCAATCGAAATATGAATTCACTATCATTACCACAAATGCAACTTCATATAAAGTTTTTGGTGCTAAAGTGATTGTTTGAAACTTCCCATTGATCTCTAGCCAACAGACGTCTTTCAAAAAAGCCACTTCAATGGTTGTATTTCTGCAGAAAGTCCCAATACATAATATATGAATTTAGACATTGGTTGTACTTAGCGGTGTAAATGAAGTAAACTAACTCGTCAACTAATTGAATCCAGCTAGATATTCATATGAATACAATTCAATTGCAGTAGAGGTAGAGCTAGGGTTTGAGGGACTTCAGTAGTTTATTTAGTGAAGCTTGAACATCATAATACTTCACTCAATAAGCTTGCCAGATTAATCATGCTTGAGTCCAGCCTAAGTTAAGTCTAACTTGTAATATTATTTCAGTTAGAAAAAGAAAAAGATCCAAAATAATATGAAACCGAAAAACTTAATCAAGTTGAGCTCGGCCTTTCAGTTACCAGTTTAGGCCGAGCTTAAATTTAAAATTCTTAACCTAAAGGAGCTCATGCTTGGAGTTTTATAGTCAAGTTGGATTTCAAGCTCAATACTGCACCATCTTCACTCGACTCTACAACTAGTCCTATCAAGGTTAACAATAAGGATAGGAGGTAAAAAAAGCCAGTTTAGACAAAGCATTATTGGTAGAGAGCAATAAGTTGGTGTGAAATTGTCTGGAATGGCTCAGCTCAATTATTCAGCACTCTGAAACTTCAAAGAATGGTTTGATACTTAATACCTGAATGTTTAGACAAAGTGTTATTGGTAGAGAGCAATAAGTTGGTCTAAAATTTTTTGGAATGGCTCAGCTCAATCATTGAGCACTATGAAACTTTCAAACAACAGTTTGATACTCGCTACCTGAATGTTCAATTATTACTTCCCAGTAGTACTTGATAACAGACTTTAAAGAAGAAAAGCTACCTCTATCTAGTGAATAAGGGAGGTGTGTTTTAGAGTCCAACTTTGATTTAGATGGTATCAGTAAATGGGTATTCACGAAAATACAATCCCTGTGGGAATGTCAATATTGTGATAGAGATTTTTTCCAGTGCAATGAATAAATATAGTTATCCCTCTACATGGATAGTGAGGCAATTTCATGTGCAAGAACGTCAAAAAACAAAAAATGAGAAAGATTCTTGTATTAGAGTAAACATTTTAAAAGAGATAAGGAGCAAATAATTCTTCTTGGCAATTTTAAGTGGCGTGACTATATTGCTATTGGCCTAGATTGAATGTTGTCGAATAAATGACAACAATAATACCCAATTGTCACCAGAACAATTTTTTTAATGATAACACGTATGGGGTTAAAGGTAAAGAAAAAGGATACACAATCTTTTGCATCACTTACCTTGTCTGTTTGATCTCATACCAGTCCCAGTATTCCTTATTTTCACCATGAACAATCCCAAGATCCCTTGCAAGTACCATGAAACAGTTCTTATTCAACTCTCTGTCAACCCAGTACATCTGCAATAATGAACAAGGAATGTTGAATAAAAAAACTGACTAAATAATGCAAAGTAAGTCACTACGTGTGATATAATAAGCTCTAGGAGATAATGGTTATGCACAAAACTCTTGTATCTTCCCATGCATAAGAGAATTAAATTTTGATTACTGAATCTAAAGGTTATATTGCACTTTAATGGCCATACTTAAGAATTTGTTAAAGCAAAAGAACGTCAAATTAATGCACATAATTTTCCGAAAAGTCAATTGTATTCCAAATGTTACCAAAAGGCTACTTTTAGGAGCCTTTAGTCGGTATCTAAAGGTAATTTCATTCATTTAGGGGTTGTGCGAGCTAAGTCCATATATTTTAAGTTAAGGAAGCTAAGTGCACATTTCAAAAGTCAAGGTGTCAAATTCCAACTGTCATAAATATCAACTGCTTAAATGAAAGTACTATGGCGGAGGTGGAAAAAGATACAGTATCATATGCATGGTTGGACATGCAGCTTCAGCTTATTCGTCATTCCATGGACTGCCAATAAGGCATTATCATTAATCAACTCCGTTTCATTAAAAGCTTTTTCCTGCTCCAAACTTGGGATACTATGAGTCTCCACATCAACTAAATGGGGATAATCAGAATCACTAAGCATTTTTTTTTCAATTTGAAATTATCACTTGTCAAATTTACTGCATTAGCCTTCTTCCCTACCCTCAAACAATGATCCTTTGCCACAATGTTTTGCCAAGATGCAGGTAATAAATTTACAAACTAAAATTCAACTGAGTGTGACATTTAACAACTTCAAATTTTAACTGTAAATTTTTTGACAAGCAAACATATGATTATATATGAATTTAGTAACTAGAAGTTGTAAGTATAAAATTGCAAAAATGCCTAAAGTTCAATCAGCATTTTGACATTATCCTATGAAGATACTTAACACACAGGCAGAGGGAACTTTCATGAAATCAAATCACTCTTGAGAATCATCATCTACTATATAAAAACCTCACCCAAAACTCAGTAGGCTGAATTACATTTTTCCAATTTTATACTTCAACAATTCCATAATGAATGAATGAATTGTCATGTAGATTAAAACTATTTGTGTGGAACTAATTATACCAGAAGACTAATAACTTATGAGACTTTCCATCTGATATCATTACCAACTTGTCTGAAAGTTCAATCTGGTAGAACAACAAAATAGGCAGAAAGCTCAACCCAACATTCATTGATTTCGAATGAAGAATGAACGGTGCACTGGCCAGAAAAGCACCAACTCCTATCAAATCAAAAGTGTAACTCATACAATATGCTTTCTGACTAATGCAAAGATAAGGAAATGGAAAATGCATATAGCAATCCTACTTACAGATTACAACTATATTTTGCGAACATGATGTTTCCACGCCTCAAAACCATGACCATTATGTCAAATCTCTCCCTCTCAGCAGGTAAGATTCAATAATTTAACATTTCAGTAATGACTAAAATGAAATATGGAAAAACCACCTTTATGATATCCTGATAATTACTGTATGTTATGATTCAATACTTGCCTTCCTGCATCCATCTAACAGCACACCTTCATAGAGCTGTTGGCACACCCTCTCTGTAGAGGACTTGTCAAATGGTTCAACTGCATCTTTTACAATGTAAACATAATTGTGTGGTGGTCTCCGTGTTCCAGTTTGTGTAATGACTTCTCCATTGAGTGGCTCTGAAGAAAACATTTGTTGAAGATGCACATCTTCATCCTCTTCCAATTCGCTGTCCTCCTCTTCATGCATACAATTTTCATCCATGCAGTCACTGGATTCCCTGATACATATAAGCTACAATGGTCATTCAAAACCAACTGATTTTATTCCTGAAGCATATCAGCAGAAGTTCACATTATTAAACATAAAAGCTTTTACATCAATTGGTTGTGGAAGTAAACTCGGCATAGAATCAAAGCAAGAGATTGAGAGTTGAAATCCATGCATCCTTATTTTGATATTATCTGATTAAGTAGTTTACATAATGGTTTCAGTCAAAGTTTCAGCCTACGAGTAACTGGTAAATTGAGATAAACTCGACACGTAGTGCATAGAGTTAAAGTAATCAATAATGGCTTTGATAAAAATTTTGTATAGCTCCAAACAGAGGTTTTTGTATATTTACCAATGCAATTAGACAAAAATTACACAAATATCAATTACATAATAAATAAATACACAATTACCATCACTAAATCACATGTCAAAGATGGGATTATCGGCTTTACATGTAAGTCCATTTAGGAAATGCGACATTCATTGTTTTATGGTGTGTAGCTAAGTCACATTGGTAATGTATGATTTCTATGAAAAGACTAGAAAGGCAAGTCGCATTTTCAAGATAGATTCAACATAACAACATACGCAATTTACAAAGTCACATCTTAAAGATGTAATATCTTTGTAATTTTCAAAATTGCATCTTAGCATCGATATTTACGGAATTAATTTTATGTGATTTATATTCATATAATTTCTTTTTTCAAATTGGTAGATATGTATTACACCCAAACTTGTTTGGGGTATGAATTGACAACTGCTAACATGAAACACATTTAATTTAACAGCAAGCAAACATCAAATTACGCAAGACAAATAGGTTGCTAAGGAAAGCACTTCAGTTGTTTTCTTTTCTCACAAAACTCTGAAAGCAAATAGATTTGGTCGTTGAACTAAACCAGACATAGCATCGAAGCAGGAGATCGAGAGTTGAAATCCATGCATTGTTGTTTTCACCCCATTTGATTACATAGTTTACGTGATGCTTCGGTCAAAGTTTCAGCCCACGAATAAGGGAAAATCTAACTAAACTCAACACATATTGAATATAGCACCAGGAATCAATACCCTAGGATTGGCATTGATAAAAATTTTGTACAGCTCCAAACGAGCAATATTTCAATTCAAAATCGAAATTCGGGCATGAACCGACAACTGCTAACATGAGACACATTTAATCTAACATCAATCACACATCAAACAACGCGTGTGGTTGGAGGTAGGAGAATTTCATCAAAAATAGTACAAGCCAATTGGCGATTCAAGTCAGATTATGACAAATAGGTTTTGTTTTTCTTCTACCGTAAAACTTTGAAAAAGCAAATAGATTAAAAGGAACAACAAAACCAAGACAAAGTGTAGCTTCCTGTTAACTGGGCCTCTAAAACAAACCTTTTTCGTAACCCACAACATCTTAGTAAGTGCTGAGACGAATGGAAAAACTTGCAGACCAAACAACTAAACCCAAACAAAATTTAGGCAAAAGAATGATGGTGATGATGATGATAACTCACAATTGATAAGACATCTCTTCTCCTAATTGTTCTTGCTCCATTTCATTTGCCAATCTATGTCACTGTGCGGAAGGGAGAATAGGGGGTTTTGATAATGTTTATTCATGATACGTGTCATATAGATTGGTTGACTTAAAAAGAAGTCAACTTTAGTCAATAAAAATCTATGTGGTATATAATTTTCCCTAAGATTGCCAATCATAAACAACAACGTATATTAAAATTTTATTAGGAGTCATACATTTTACAAGCGGACACATGAGATATATAATGCCTACTGAATATTTCATCAATGCCTAAGTATAGTTTTTCTCTTTATAAATACTTTCTGCCTTAACTCCGTTTGTTTTATTTTTTTTGTTTTTAATCCTACCTATTTGATCTCCACTTAAATCTTACCTGTTAAGAATAAAATATTAAAATGATAAAAATCTAATTTTATATATACTTCTTTTTTAAAATTAATTATGTGACAAATTTTAATAAAGTTAAATTTAACTACCTTTTATATTATTCATATTTATAAAAGTATTAATTAAAACAATTTCCTATAAAATATATATTTTAAATTTTTTTAAAAGTACATAAAATTTTAGTTTTTAATTCTGATACTTTAATTACTACTTTAATTATAATTGTAAAATAAGTAAATATTAAGTTTTAAATAAATATAAATCAGACACTAAATATATGCAAATAAGATACAATTAAAAAAAAAAATTCAAACAGACCTTAGTTGGCTTGCTTCACAGGCTGGTACTTGGCTTTTTAATTTTTTTTGTTGCCTTTATCTTTACTTTTTCAGTCGCCTTCTTTGAATCTCGGCCAAATATTTGGGCGTTCGCCGAATTTGGCCATTTGCCCTTGCAAGCCTTTTTTTCTCATAATAAACAAAAAAAAAATTATTATAATATGTAGTAATAATAAAATAATTCTTCATACTTTAATAGTTTTAAAAAATATATTTTATGTATTGGATTGAAAAGTGATAATAACATAAAATATATAGAAAATTTAAGGAAATGGAGTCATCTGAAATTGAAAAGTTTTTATGAATGAACTTTTAACTGGAAAAAGGATTTAAAGAAAAGAAAAAAATGATAAATATACATAATAAATATAAATTTTACATGGATTAGATATAGATAAATATTGATATATCTAAAAAATTGGATAGATGGAAATTAGCAAAAATATGTAAAATTTGGAAGGAACTACGGGGAGTTTGTGCTTCCAATTATTAGGAAGAGAAATGAGAAAAATTAAAGAGAAGTGAACAAATTAGAGGTTTCATCAACAAGAGAATAGAATAGAAAACGGGGGTGTGAGAAGCCATATATTTTCTTTTTTATATTTGGTTAATGTAAATGGGAGAAATTGAAGGAAAAATAACATTATTCATTGCAAAATTTATCTTTATATATTATATTATATATGTTATATATAAAGGCCCTTTTGATGTCTTACATATTTTTAAAAAAATAAAATGACTAAAATTTTTTTTTTATCAATTACCATATTGCTTATTATAAAAGATAAGACAGTTAATAAAATTATTTAACTAAATTCTTTTATGAAATATGGTATAATCTAAAATCCTATAAGGATATAGAAGTTACAAATTTGGCGAGAAAACTTTCTCAAGTAGCAGAATGATATACATTAAACAATTTTAAATTCTTTTATTTTTAAGTAGTATATAACATTAATGTGTCCCTCTGCTGTATCATCCACTCAGGAGCAAAAGGTATTGTTCTCGGTTTAAAAATATAAAAGTTTGATGAAGTACGTAGGTAAAGTTACTTAATTCTTATTTTCGGAGGTTGACATGGCAATTTCATGCATGACACATAAATCGAAATAGCACGTAATACGATTATAAAAGGGTTTATATTGTGTGAATCTAGACAAAACATGGTAGGATCATAGAAGTGTTTGTATATAGAAAAAACTAAAAGAAGAGATAAACATGTTAGACTCGTTTAAATATGATAAAATTCACCATGAACCTATTCATACACTTATTTATTAAACAAGTTTGATAAACATATCATCAATTCGATCTGTAAACTTGTTTAATTTTGAAATAATCAATATTTTGAAAGTTAAAAAAGCATTTATAACGCCTTAAAACTCAAGACACCATAGATTACCATATATCCTCAGTCCTCTAATGACACGTTAAGTATACAATCAACTAAAATCTTCAAAAATACTCTCGTGACAGTCTCCAAATATCCTTATAAATTTAATTATTCAAACTAAGTCAAAACAATCTCCAAATAAAAACAATTGATTCTTAAACCATAGTTGGTAACCAACTAAGATTAAGACATCTTAACTTTCAATCTCTACGGTTCCTCTTTGAAAACATATGTAACTGTCACTCTTCCCATCCCAAAAGTAATAATAAGTATCTCCATAAATATCATTCCAACTTGCAACAATGAAAATAAAGAGTAAGTCGAAACTTAGCATGTAATACACAATCATATGCACGTGAGCAATCATATACAGTATAAGCACATGCATTTAAATGCAGACAGGTAAAGCATACACATTATTTTAATTATCTTTAAATTAACCAAACACTCATTTCATAATAGACATCCTCATAAACCCACCACAACATAAATCGACTCAACATCTTGACAATGGGCATGCCTCTCTAAGCCCCTTTACAATCTTATGCAGGCATGCCACTTTGAGCCCAATTTACAGCAACCTAACATTGGGCATGCCACTATAGGCCTCATCTAAACAACCTAGATTTACTTCAGATCATTTCTAAGCGAGAATCCGTTAGGGAAAACACATCGCAAGGATCATTGGGATTGTTCCTTAAGGTTCTATCACTTCGAGCCTCCAGGCTAAGCCATACGCAGGCATCAAGCAATAATTAAGTCAAATAATTTATTAGTTTATTTTATATTTTTACAAGTATATAAGCTAGCTTAACAAGCACAAGCAACACACAATGTCACATACTTAGAGTCTAATTAAAGAACTTAACTGACTTTAGAATAGAAGAGTAATCTTTAACAGAAAGACAAACTAAAGTTGCTTTACTAGCAATGTACAACTTATTTTAGTCTTCTTAAAGGTTTTAGACTAGAACCCTAAGCCAGTTTAGACTAAACTTAAGTTAGGAAGAAAGAATAAAGCAATGGAAAGGACTACGGTTGGGGTTCACGCCTGTGGACCCAAACAAGAACCAACGATTTAGATCATGCCATTTGCCATGGTCATGTACCTTAGTTGTATTCCTCTTTAAAACACCACAATCTTAAATCATGATTGTATACTTAACCGTAATCCACTTATCCTAAATTTCCCAAATTTCTCATGTTTAAATAATTTACAAGGGGTGCACAATCTAAGACTATGATCATAGTTCTTAAGCATATTCGTGCCCTTCAATGTTTCTTCCTTCTTTTCTCCAAAAACATCACTCCTCAACCTTAAATTCAACCTCCAAACAAATCCATAACCTACAACACCATCAATTACTCTTCCAAAACAAAATTTCTCATGTCTATAACTTCTCATAGTCATCAAAATTATAAATTTACAAAAAGATTAAGATTGTAAGAGAAAGAAGACATTCCCTTAAGTTGTTGAACCCTAGAGAGAGAAAGAGAGTTCTTCATCAATCCTTCTCCAAAATCTAGCCACACTTATAAGAACAATCCCAGTTTTCATATTTAATCTTATTCTTCACAATAATCTTAAATCTCTTACCGTTAAGAGAAACTAAGGTTATGCTTAGTCTTGTACAATAACCTCGCCACTAAAACTTCTCTCTTACACTAACGAAAACAAAACAACAATCAATACTATGATCTAATGAATCCCTAGCAATTCTTGTCTTACCATTAGGGTTTGGGTCATTCACTCCGAGAAAGCCTTGCTCTGTAACACAATGGAGGCTTTTGTGAGTCTTTAGGAAAGAAAGGAGGGTGTTTTGTTGTAAACCTAGGTTAGGAACTTTCCAATATTCCTAACATACCCTTGCTTCTTTTATTATTTATTTATCTCAAATAACAATAAACACCCTTTTTCCTATTATTCCTTAATTTAGTTTCCTTTGTATTTTATTTTTGCCTAGATGTTATAGTATTATTTTCTCTTTTTCCATAAATATGTAAAGAATGATTGTATAAGTACAAGTTCAAATTCAAATATTGGTACTAGTAAGTCAAGAGCTTAGAATTCTGTTAATGATGAATGGATAGATGACTTGTAAGAAACAAGGGCTGTAAATGAGTCAAGTCAAACCAAGCTTGTGAAGGCTTAGCCTTAGCTTATTTAAAAAATTTTTAGCTTATATAGCAAGTTTTATTTTAAGCTTAAGCTTAAACTCAATTTGCCTTTTACAAATACATATATACTGAATTTAAATTTGTTTCATTTGTTATGATGTTTATAATCTTTATTTATCTATGATTTTCAATCCTTTAAAAGCATGCAAACATTTAAAAGTGATAATAAATTTGAATTAGAGCCATATCATTTATATGAGGAGTGGCGTATGATGATTGAATCAAGCAGTTTGAGTTATTAGAATAATAATCAATTTCAATATCCTTAAGTTATAAAAGTGGCATGTGATGTTGTATTGATATTTATGGTAGATTCAAAATCCGTATCCGTACATGGTCAAATTCTTGATCAACACAATAGCTCATTGAAGTTATAAACTACGGAGTCTTTTATGTATAAAGGAATGGTTTTTATGGAGAATGCAAGAAACTAAATTATTTTTATAAATGTTTTGATACCACTTATTTTTATTTAATACAATGTTTTTGTATTTCTACTATCTCTTTAAGAAAATTATCACTAATTAAGATATACCATTGTGACGTGATTCAACTTCATATCAAGATGTTAGTCGATGAATGTTTGGATTTGTTATATTATATTAAACTTTTGTTAGGTTGTAATTTTATGTATAAGTATTAAGACTATATCATTTTCATTTGCAAAATCTTAATTTTATGGTCATTTCCCCTATGGATTTATAATTATCTTGTAGATTTAGTTACAAATTTTTAATTGATAAATGAGTTCAATTCGATGATGAAGCAAGTTAATTAAACGGGTGAAGTTACGTGTTCAAGTTTTCATAAACAATTGATAAAATGAATCGAATAATAGGTTAAGATTACATAACACATCAACACAAATTACTAGCCCCAATTAAAGGAAAGTGAAGCCATGTCTACTATGTTTTTAGATGGCTAAACTTTTTTTTAGTTTTTCTTAAACTTTAAAACTAAATTAAATATATTGAGCCGAATAGTTATGTTTTTCTTTAGTAACAGAGAGACATGATTTCTTAAAAAGTTGAAAAGCACTAAGCAGGAACGACATAAATAAGAATAGTATAGGGTAACGTTTTGGGTTTATATTTTTTTAATACTATTCGAGGTTTGCTATTTTTTTTTTATTTAACAAATCTTTTTATAAAACATAACTGTTTTGTTTTTTTTTTGTCCCATTGGAACAAAACGATAGAATATGTCACACTAGCAGCAAATTGCATGTTATGACTTAGATTTTTTTTTTTAAACATATTCGTAGTTATAACTTGAGAAAAGAGGAATTTAAACATAATCCATCCCATAGAGAGGCTAGTGTTCAAGCCACTAGTTGCATAGACCTTGGCAAGACTTAATTATTAGTACTTGATTATTTTATTTTTAAAGTTTTGGACTTAATTATTAAAATTGAGAATTAATTTGGATATGATTATGGAAGCTTAAAGGTTAGAGGATTAATGGTGTATCTTTCCAAAAGCAAAAAATATAAAAGCTATATTATGACACACGTTTTAAAAATGACAAACTTTAAAGAAATGAGAGGAGGACGGGTTCTTGTCGGAAAATTCTTTGGTTCAATTTACACATCGTGGAGAATTTCCTTTTCGTAAAAATCTATTTTATGCGCTGTTAAATTAGCATTCTATTTTGTATCAATATAATGAAGAGCATAATATAAAGAAATTTATATCTGAAATTTCAGCAAAACTTGAATAAGAATCTTCGTCAGACACCTTAAAAATGGGAGATTACAATTATCCATATTGTTTGAGCCCTAGTGATGTGTTGATCACTAAGAGGTAGTCGTTTAGTGGTCCGATCATTGTGTATGGTGGTGGATATGTAAGAAAATCCCTTGTGATTAAGTCAGTGAAAACCCTCCACTACTTAAGTCAGCAAAGGAAGGAAAAGAGCGAGTATAATGAGTCCAAAAGCAGTAAGGCAAAGGTTTTAAGAGTTGAAACCCTAATGCCTGTGGGCATAGAGGTTACATGTCTAGGATACATGATAGGTCAAAATCTGCTCATATGTGGTTAGAGCAAGGAAAGTGTAAGCAGTACAGGAGAGAATAGGGCTACTTTGCTAGTTGGTGATCCTTAGGAAAAGTAGCTATCACATCCACAATGTGGGCAACCATCACAATTAGGGAAGCTAGGTACATAGGTTGTACTGTAGATATCAAATGGCATTTAATGAGAGAGAGAGAGCAACAAAGGCACTGAAGTCTCCCAGCCATGCCTCGAGCATCCGGTATGTGTTTGGAGGGTCAAGGTTAAAGTTGCACATCAAGCATGGATCTAGCCGACCCTAAAGGTCAAGGCTACAGAGGATGCTAACTAAAGTCTCAAAAGACTCTAGGAGGTTAGTCTAAAAAGGTACTTAAGAGTAAGCCGTACTGATGCTATGTAAGTTGAACTAAACTCTCCATCAAGTAAGGTTTAAGGAGGTGTGCTCAAAGGGACCCAAACAGATTATTTGACTTGGGTTAGACTGACCTTGCAAGGGGACGAGCCAATTAGGCTGCTGAAGGAAGCCAAGTTATTGACTTAAAGTAGTGCTTGGGGGGGTACTTGAGCATACATAGACACTTGGGCCTAGGCCTTCAAAGCTCCTAAAATAGCCTATCAACATCCCTAACCTCCCTGCTTTCATAGGCATCAAGACAGTAAGGAGAGTATACAATTTCAAGCTCTAAAGGCCAAGGCTCGAGCTGCAACAAAATGATTCTAAGGAGGTAAGTGATGGACCTAGGCTTATTGTTTAAGGACACGATACGGTCAAGCACTTATATGTGTAACATGATAGTTTATTTGACCTATAGGACCTTTGGGGTGTTCAAGGCTCAACGAAGGCACTTCAGATAGTGTACACTAGTTTAGAAGCACACATGGGGTCCATATAAGCAATCCATGTATTGGGCAAATATATGTTGTTGGGTATAAAGTGATGATACATAGATAACTAAGGTTGAAATTCCCATTTAGGTGGGAAGTGACGATCCGTATGCCCCTTCTTCATCTATACAAAGGCCTTGGGGGAGGCTCATTCCTTCACCTTTACTTTCTTCCTTGGCGAAACTCTACCAAATTCTCTATAGAAATCTCTTTGCTTTCTTTAAACACCAAACACATCTAAAAATCCTTCACCTCACTTTTCGAAGTGAAACTATTACTGACTGAAGTGGCTCAGGGTTCCAAGGTAATCTTTCGACCTTTTAAGGAGATCTCTACTATGATTAAGGAGACCCACAAAGTGATTACTAATCCCACTCCCATTTGAGGAACAACGATGGTAGTGAGATGTGGACATAGGAAATAAGGAAGAGGGCAACTATAAATAGGCTTTAGGAGATGTTTGTCAATGATGACACGAACAAAGATTGAGTTAAGATGCTATGCCCAACGAGTGATAACCTAAATGTTACTGATTATGTAACATATAAGCACAATGACTAGGCATTTGACAAGGTCTGCATGGCCGTACAGGATGGGATCAACGTTTGGATTGTGGAAAGGCTTGGGGAAGGGGAGAAAGCATGTAACCTTGGGGGTGAGAGGACATTTTGCTTATATTGAAAGTTATTTGAGCTCGGGCTCTGGTTGCCCTTCGCGAAGTTTCAGCTTAAAGTGTTCAGGTACTCTAGGGTATACTTAGTCTCTCTTTACTCGAATGCTAGGCTTTAAGTGCTTAAGTTCAAGGCTATGTTTATCTACCACCTAAGGAAGCTTATAACTCAACTCTTCAATTATTTCTTAATGCTAAAGCCGAGCCTAGATGGGTAGGTATATTACTCGGCTTAAAACGAGCATGTTAGGTTCTTCTGAGGTCTGAAATCCAAGGTAGAATGATGGAAGGATGTGTTCATTTGAATGAGGTTGAATGGAGAGCTACCTTTCCCTAAGGATGATGAAGTGAGGGAAGTGATCATCAATCAGGTGTACCAACTTGGGGACCAATTTAACATTACCATCATAGTCAACAACTATGTCCACAAATGGCTACTATTTAGCGTAGAGATAAGTATTATTAAGGGGCCTAGTTGAGGGGGGTAGTTGGGACTTCACCATGGTACACCATCATTGTGAGTGGGACTTAAGACTACTAGTCTTTAGCAAGTTTAGTTTAAATTTTCCTTTTGTTATTTATGTTATTAACCTACTTTTTTGTTCACAACTTTACAAATCTACACCAAAGACTTTTGGCTTACCATGGTAAAGGTCTACAAGAAGAGGCTCCAAGAGCAAAGCAAGAAGAAAAAAAAGGCCTAAGTCCAAGAAATGAAGACTTCCATGACTACTTGAAGGGGTGAAGACACTCCTCCGAGGAAGAGAGGCTAGAAGGATACTCCTGGCTCCTTAAAGAGGAAGAAGAGTAGAAAGTGCTCGAGGTCCCATCAATATCGAAGCTGTTGAAATCATGTTGAAGGGGGTACCCCTAGGTACCCTTGTGATGTAAGCTCTTAAGGGAAGCTTGGGTAAGTAGGCCCTAATTCTTGATGGTGGCTCAAGTAGAGCTATACCTTAGTTTCATATTAAGGATTAGCCCTCCAATGATAAGTGGGGAGTCAGTAGTAGTAAGAGTAATAACAAGAGTAGGCCTTGAAGGAAATGCCAAAGGATCGAAGATTCGAGGTACTAGAGATTGATGATGAACCACGACGATTGCCTGGCCATTGTCATGGGAAAGAGTCGGCCTCGATACCCAAAGACCCCAAGTTAGACCTCGACAAGCTCTTTTAAGGCAAGACATATGTCAACTCTACAACACTAGCACTAGAGAAGCTGTACAAGACAAGGCTTGCATGTTGTAAGTCTCTTATTATGAGTCAATTCTTGTGACTAACGGCTTATTTAGTCATCAGCAAGTGATTCACGTATACCGCGTTGCTTAGGTAAGTGTGCCTATCAAGTAATAGTATAGAGGACTCTAAAATTCAAAGTTGTCAATTCTACGAGGATTGAACACTTACTCATTCGTACTAAATTACGCTATTTAAAATTAAATAACAACAATAGTGATAAAATAAAAGATTAAAGAGATTTTATGAAATAAGAACTAAGTAAAAAATAACAATTAATAATGCAACAAGTAAGAAAAAAAAAACTAAATAACCATGAAAAGTGATTTTTAAACTCTGATCACAAAGAGATTAACATACAGTAACCTAAAGTTTCTAATGTATTACTTATTCTTATTAACGGATGAATTCAATCGCTAAATTAATAGGGCTCACTTTATTAATTTCTAATCCTAATTACATTCTATACGAATCGCTTCTATAATAGAATAAATTAGAACAACATTAGGAATATGAATTTCATAAACAACAAAAAATATATCGATATAAATTTTGAATGAAATTTATAACTTATCTTTAAACTAATAGCAAATCTCTTCAGTTACAATGGATATATTTATGTATTAGCCTTGCAACTTCAATACAAAATCTAATAATTAAGTTGAAACCATGGAAATAACAATTGAATCAATACAAAACATGTAATTTAATTAACAATAAGAAGAGAATTTCATTAGAATAACTACAAATAAAGTACACTACATGTTATTTGAAGGTTAAAAATCTAGATATCAGCAAATCTATGCTATAGATATGATAAAAATAAAAACTTTCATGATAAAATTAAATAAACACTAAGAAACACTTCGTTTCTATCCTTATGGTGTGTCTCCCCTTGTAATTGTATTTGAGATCTATTTATATTGTCTAAGCAAAATAATCTTTAAATGGCAAGTCGTTTAAAAATGATGGAAAATCCATAGGTAAGAACATGGCTGTAAAGTCTGGGGCGTGGACTACTTCAAGTCTGGGGCGTGGACTACTTCTTACAATAATTCTTTGAGAAGTTGACTTGAATTACACAACAAAGAGACTACAACCACAGATCGTGACCATGGAGTTGGACCATGGTCTTATACTTGGTCAAAAATTCTTCAAGTTTTGATTGGAAATTGAGGATATAGGCTTTACGAGCATAGAGATCAACCGTAGTCTTGCTCTTCGCTTAATTCTTAGATAAATTCTCTTTGATACTTGTAATCCTTAAGTCATTCTTCAAAATAGGTAAAATTTCCTTCAAAAATCGCCTAAATTCTCTTCTTTTCAACTTATCGCTTCATTTGAGCCATTAAATCAAGAAATGACTCAAATCAATAGCAAAATTGTCAAAATTAAATCAAAATAACTTAAAATACTCAAGAAAAAAACAAGAGACTAGTGTAAAATTATACTCATTAGCAAGCCATGGAGGTTTGTGAGTTCACCTTCATGCGTGGTCGCGGGCTCCTATAAGGTGTGTGTTTTGTTGTTTTTTTTTTCTAACTTCTTAACTATTGAGATGTGCTTGACATCTAACTTTGCTTGTCTTACAATTAAAAGACTGCTCGGTTGGAGAAGAAGCAAGTCTCTAAGCTCTAAGAGGAGGTTGAGGCTAAAAGGAGGAAGAGCAATAACTTTGTCTCAACTTATGGCTACCTTAAGGAGTAAAATCGAAAGCTTGTCAATGAGGTAGCTTTAGCAAAGGGTGAAGTTGAAGCTGCAAAGAAGAGTACTAAGGAGCTCAAAACTTTAGTAGATGCTCGTAAGCGCGAGCTAACTGAGGTAAAGAGGAGAGCAAAGGAGCTCGATGAGGCTTGAGTTAGGTTCCAAGCTCGGGAGGCCAAGATAATGGAGGGTCGTGACTTAACCCTAGAGGCCATACTACGAGTGTTCAGGAAGATTACCTCGAGGCCCATCTTCAAAAGTGTATCTTCTAAAGTCGGGTTCAATGGAGGGAGGGCAATGCAAGTTGAAGCTCGTAAAAGTACTTGACTCTCGACCTAAGCTTCCTCTATTAGCCGAATGAAGGTCTTACTAAGTCTAGTGAAGGTTTCAAGGAATTTGTCACGAAGGGCAGCCATAAAGATCTAGCTAAAGACCAATAGGGGGTTTCCTTTGTTGTTTTTGCTTTCTTTCCATTCTTTCTTTTATATATTTTGACCTTGCTTTCTTTTGTTCTTTTTTGTTGTACCCGAGGTTGGGATGTTGGCCTTCATAGCCTTATAAATATGACTTTGATGAATGAGAATATTCTTTTTTTCAAGTTACGTTGTCTCCTCATAGAACATTTCTTTCTTTAAATTTATTTTGCACGTTGTCCATTATTCTAAGTATCAGCATGAGCTCAGGTGTTTGAGCACTCATGAAACTATAAGGGTTTGATTAAGCTTAGGTAGGCCATTTAAGTGCCTATAACTTTAAGTCATGTCTAGTGTTCAGTAAGTAGTACCTTAACTGGGTTGTTCTTAGCTCCTCACGCTGGTCAGGCCCCACGTATTTTGATTGATGTTTTCTACAAGTGTCTGAGTATCTTCAGGAGAGTCGTTCTGCCGAGGAGTACCGTAGACAGGCTCATGGGATTCATGACCAAGTCATGCTTAGTTCAAAGCACTAAGCCTTTATAGGCTACCGAGTAGCTATGGGTCTAGTATATCGACTGGGCCAGTGTATTTAGTCTTGAGCATCAACCCTTCAAGTGTAAATACCACCACGGGGCTTTAGTTTAAGGATGTAAATTGACCTGGTATGCTCAAGGCTTAAGATTTTCAGGTATATGGACCGGCGATAGCACTTGAGCATCGAAGATGTGCATCGATTCGACCTTGCCCGAGGCCTTTTTTCCCTCAAGTGTCACTATTGGTAGAAGGTTAGGTTTGGGGATGAAGATCGACCCGTAGAAAAGTGTTTGGAGTACACTAGCAAAAAGAAAAGTAGACAAGTATATAGGAACTTATCTTTCATTAATTCATAGATATTTACATGTACACCAAGCTAATTATAGTACTTTACATAAAATAGGGTCTTAGGTTGTTATCATTCCACGTCTTCAAGATGAGTTGTTCGTCCAAGAATTCCAATTTGTAAGCTGTGTTTCTCATATCTTCCCTCACTCACATGGGGTCCTCCTATTTTAATGTAAGCTTTCCTTGTCCTTTGTGTAGCTTGTAGCCTCTAGCTTACGATACACGAAGTCACCAGGTTGAAAGACCTTATGCTTAACCTTCTTATTGTAGCACCAGGTTACCTGCTATTAATAAGTAGCTTTCTGAACCCGGTCAATGTTGAGTACCTCGTCAATTGTATTGAAGCTAGTTTGTAAGGCCATTCAATTCATGTTGGCGTCAAAATTCAAGACCATACTTGTCGAAAGCTCCAACTCAATAGTTAGGATAGCTTAGGAGCCAAGGGTAAGGCAAAATGGTGTCTCTCTAGTAGAAGTCCTATGAATGGTTTTATACCCCCAAAAGATGTTGGGAACTCGTTGGTCTACTTCCCCTCTACTCATTCTACTTTATTCTTCGAGTTGTTGAGGACTATCTTATCTAAGGTAAGCCATTAAAGTGAAGTAAAGTCTAATGTGGTGCTTCTCACAGAATTTCCTCAACTTTACGTTGTTGAACTACTTGCCATAGCCTATGATTAAGGCATAGGATACCACAAACCTAGTGAGGACGTTGGTGAGGACGAAACTGTTAGCTACTATAGCTATAATACTGGCAACTACTTAAGCTTCGATCTACTCAGTGAAGTAATCTACAACCACCAAGATGAACGAACGACCTTCATACACATTAGGGAAGTATCTAAGGATGTCAAGCCCCTATTGAGCAAACGGCTACGGACTCATCATGGGGTAGAGGTCGATGCTCTAGGTATGGTTGATGGGCGTGTGTTTCTAGTATCTATGACATTTCCGCACCATAGGCTTCATGTTTTCTTTCATCATTGGTTAATAGTTGTAAACTCTTAAAACTTTCGATCTAAAGCTTAACTTAGACTTAAGTGTGTTAGAAAACCATAAGAGTCAATAAGGCCAGATAAGATAAAAACCCTAATATAAGAATTGAAAACCTAATCATGTATAAAAACCTTAAATCCTTAAATGCATATAAACACTAAAGATTATACCTGAAAGTAATAAAAACTCTAAAACCATAATTTTAAGTTTATAAATATATTAATTTATTAAAATTATGATAAAACCCTAATTTAGTTTAAATGTTTAACACATACCAAATCATGTAACAAACAATTAAACAATACTTCTAAATGCTTATAAATGTATATGTACTAAATTAATTTATAAGAAACTATAATATTATTTTATAAATAATATTAACCATATGATTATATAAATAAACTAGTATTATGTAGATTTAAATATTTAATTGTTATTTAGATAATATATAGTAATTATTACTAGTATAAATTATAATTTTCTTCATAGTTATATTAATTATTATGCTAAATATTTATTTATAAGATTATAAATATTTAAGGAAAATTTTAATAATTTTTTTACTAATTATTCCATTTAATTCTTTATTTTTCCTTTTTCTTTAATATTTCTTCTATTTATCTTTATTTCTAAAAATATATGTAATATTACAAGAGTTGACCAAGTTAACATTTGATTAAGTTAAAATGTTGACCAAGACAACACATCACTTTCAAACTAGAATCTTCTCTATTTTTCTTTTGATTTATTTTCTTTTTTTTTCCCTTTTCTTTTCTTTTTTTTTTTCCTCCTCTCCTTGCCGTCCACTTGTATGCCTTCTAGAGTCCACTTGATTTTTCTTCTAAAACTCATTTAAAACACAAACAAAAATCCCCACTTCATTCCCCTTCCTAACCGTAACCCCTTTTTCCTCTTCCCCTTTTCTAATTTTTCTATTTTGCTTCCTTTTCCTTTAACAATTACCCTACATCTTATTACTACAAATATTACAACTCCTCACCCATACTTAGAGGGGGAAAGAGGTATATTTATTATGTTAATATTAGTATTATATTTAAAGTAGGTTCATGTCATTCTTTTATCTAAATTTGTGAAATATTACATTTAGTGTATTAATAAGTACATAGCATGTATTTTAGTGTATAATATTAGAAGTTTCATACATATGTAATAAAGTTATATACATATATATATAATTTTATTTCTTTCAAAAATCATGTAATATGTGTATATATACATATATGAACACTTATAAATACATATATGTGTAGGAATATATATATACAATAAGAGTAGTACATATATAGAGTATGTACTTATAAATTCTAGTAGAATATATAATATAAATTTATGTATACATAAATAAGATTAGGAATACACATATACATGTACCTATATGTTCCTATACATGTATATTTCTTATGTACATGAACACGTATATTAGGAATATTAGATATTTACATATACTTATGCCAATCGAAACCATAAATATGTATATATATGAATTATATTGAAATTTCTTCAAATTATACTATGAAAATAAAAAAAAAACTATAAATATATGTATATAATAGTATGTAAATACAAGTATAAATGTGTATATACGTATATGAGTACATGTATGGATATACGTAAAATAACATTATACATACAATACATATACTAATATGCTAGAGGTATATAGACATGGACATACATCTAAGAGGTATAGGCATAATTGTATAAGATGGATACATACATATTATAATACAAATGTTTAATATAAAGTAATAAAATAATTATATATAACATATACATAAACATATGAATGAGTCGAAACCCATAAAAGGACAATTTAAGCCCATAATGCATTTATCAATCCATTCTAATAGTATATAAATATATGTAATAATAAAATAAAATTTAGAGAATATAGAAATTAAGAAAATTTCACAAATTGCTACGTAGGCTAATGAAATTGTGCCACATTAGTAATTTATGTAAATAATTTACTTAAACGCAAATTACACTAATAATAATAATACATAATAATAAAAGTTCAAAATTATGAGAATATAAAAATTTAGAAATTAATTAATTATAGATCAATAAATTGAAATACAAAATTAATAAATAAAAACATTTAAGTCAAAATAACTAAATTTATAATAACTTAAGCCCACATTGAAAAATGCGGGTTTTAAAGTCCACAACGGATCCCATCATGTAAATGTACATCCGAAAATGATGAAAATTGACTATAAGCTCATAAATATTGAAAATAAAACAAAAAAGTTAGTAACGCAAGAGTTCAAATCGGGGAAAACTGATAGAAACCAAAGCAGATTTAGGTAAATGGTTATATAGAATAACAAGTTTACCTAGTTAGTTATTACCTTTTTCTATTTTATAATAATCAGGAAATCCTGAAAAAGGTTCGGATCTTCCTATTGATTACTACAACTCGTGAAATATGTCATGGTCGAGTGAGTATTTCCTATGATTCCATGCTTGTTTGTGTTTGTAGTGTAAATTTAAATAATACCATTAATTAGATGTTGTGTGTAGTTGGGACATGTATGTGAATGTTATTGTTTGTTAAATTGTGAAATTATTTTAAATATTGATAATGAATTGTTGTTGCATAGTGGACTGGATAGGAACTATATTATTTGTGATATTGACTTGTCATACAATAATCAGACTTAATTATATATGACCTACTAAATAATCAAAACATGTATTATACGAAGGTAGGAAGAGACTATACAGGGGTTGTTAATTTATGAGTATAGTGTTTTAATACGATGCATACGTACAATATAACCTTAACCTGACCTGCGGGAACACTAGGTGTTGGAAGCGCTAATAGCCTAGCTAATGGTCGAGTCAAGAGACCTCTGTTTAAGGATAAGTGTGGACTGTGGAGGCCTACTCACAATTATACTTAGAACTTAGTTTTTGATTAAAACAAAATGATTGATTTATTTGGATACGAAACGTAAAGTATCGTAGTAAAATAAGTTCTAGTATAATATCTGGATCTGATTAGTGTTATATATGCTCCAACCCTAACTTCAGAGAGCATTAAATCTGAGTTACGTACAATACCTGGTTAACTATATGTATTTGATTGTCATTTTATTTGTTCATGCATTCATTTGAATTTAATATATGTATAACTTGCTTATCGGTGTGACTGAAATATTTATTCACTAAGCTATTTAGCTTACACCTTCGTAGACTTTTGATGCAGGAATAACTTTTTACAAACGCTGACCACAGGACGTTAGAGGTCAATATTAGATTTTAGGCAAAAGTAAGACAGTATGAGTATTAGGGGACCAAATGTAGAATTTTATATGTCTTTTCACTATAACCTTATTGTAATTACTTTACTAATAATTTGGATTATTGTATCTTTTGTTTAGTATAAATATTTAGATTTAAATGTTATATTAATACATAACTAGATTATGATATCATTTTATCCGATTGCTCTCGGGAAGTTGGTGGTTATAATAACCTTGTATATTGTATGAAGGATCCATGATTGGGATGGAAACCAATCTGTGATCTTTTATGCGACATACGGCGTCTACCATAACTAGGTCGTCTTTGGCTCATGATAGTAATAACTAAGGTAGAGAGCTCAAACGTAAAGTGCTTAAGCCAGGATATGATAGCTATAGACCCCAATGTACAACTCTTTTAAGGATTGGGTGCCTTCCTCAAGTCTAAGGTATCATAGGAATGAAAACACTATGCTTGCAGCGGTATAGGATGTCATCAATGATGGTGTAGTTTATCGCATTGTCCGTTAACCTCTTGGCTTTGCCCCTATTCTTAGGAAGCATCCCTATCATAAGATAGTCAATGATCGGATCTATCCAGCAAGGCTTGATGGAAGAGGGTTGGATCTCTAGTACTTCCAGTTATTGTTCTTCGACTATATACTCAAGGAAATACTATAGGAAGATTTTCTTGTCACTCCTGTAAGACGGTAGGATAGCCATAAACACGAGCTTTGATAGTTTGTCTGCTTCAGAGTTCTTTACTTGGGGAATCTTGTTTTTGTTCCAGGATGTGAAACCTAAGGCGAGATCTTAACTACTCGAAGGTACTTCATCATGGTTTCGCTCTTCACTTTGTATTCTCCTTTTACTTGTTATACCATAAGCATGGAGTACGAGTAAATCTCTATCTTCTCAACTTCGACATCTTTGGCAATCTTTAGGTTAGCGATAAGTGCTTCATTATTGTTAGTTGGGAATCCGAACTTGAGAGTGTATCGGACCTTAGTATCATAAGGCCTTGTCAAAATAATGCTCACTACACCCCCTCCCCACCCCACCTTTTCCCTCAACCCCTGAGTGGAGGATCCATTGACATGGAGAGCCTACATAGGTTTGTCAATCTCTATTAATGCTTCTTCCTTCTAGTATACTTGCCAACAAAGTCTACAAGGACCCATGCCTTTATAGTTTGCCTCAGTTGAAGTTAGACTTAGTGTTGAGCTCCAATGAATACTTAACCATGTAGCCAGAGGCATTAAGCTTCTACTGGTATTCCATAGTGATTGGTTGGTGAGGATGACGATGGGAAAAGCTTGAAAGTACGACCTCTACTTCCTTACAATGATGACTACGGTCAAGACAAATTTCTTTACATGTATGTACTTGGTCTTTGGGCCCTACGATATATGTCTAAAGTAGTCAACCTGCTTGTAATATCATCCATCTACTCGGATGAGTACAAAGGATAGTGCTTAATCACTAATTGCTAGGTACAAATAGAGTTCTTCCCCCAGAACTGGCTTAGAGAGAACAAATGCAGTAGCTAAGAATTACTTTAGCTCGTCAAAGCTAGTATAACATTCTTTGGTCTAAGTAAACATTAATGGGTTCTTTAGTAGCTTAAGAACTTGGAGCACTTGTTTGCACTTCGAGACAGGAAGTGATTAAGCATAGCAATCTTAGCAGTAAGCCATTGCACTTCCTTGATAGTTCTAAGGGGCTTTATGTTGCAAATAGCTTCTATCTTGTTTAAATTGGCTTTGATGTCGCATTTTGTGACCATGAAACTAAGGACCTTGCCTAAAGCTACCCTAAAGACACACTTTTAGGGATTCAGCTTCATCTAATATCTACAGAGTGTGTTGAATGTCTCGCGTAAGTCCTCAATGTGGTTAGCCTTGTCTCTGCTCTTGATGATCATGTTGTTAATATAAACCTTGACATTTCATTCGAGCTATAGCTTAAAGATTCTTGTCACCAACCTATGATATGTTACCTTAGTATTCTTAAGGTCGAAGGGCATGACTTGTTAGTAGTATGTATCGAAGTTGGTGATAAAGGAAGTATATACTTTGTCTTTGCAACTCATGCATATCAGGTTATAGCGTGAATATACATCTATGAAGTTAAGCATTGCATAGCCTGACGTCAAGTCGACAAGCTAATCAATCTAGTAAAAAGGGAAACAGTCCTTCAGGCATGATTTATTGAGGTCTGTATAGTCAACACGCATGCACTACTTCCTGTTGGACATCTTGATTAACACTATATTAGCTAACAAGGTCAAATAGCGCTCCTCCCTTACAAATCTAACTCTGAGCAGCTTATGCACCTCTTTCTCAATGACGGCCTGTTGCTTATGTGCAAAGTGTCTTCTCTTATGCTTGATAGACCGCACATTAGGGTCTATTCAAAGGTAGTGTGTCACCTTAGGGATGTTGATGATGCTTAGCATGTCCCTTGAGGACAAGGCAGACATTAGCATTAGATCGAATGCAATCGATAAGCTAGTCTCTACAGTCGACGAATAGCGACATTAGTATCTGCGTTATCTGCTCAAGGCTGCTCTCGAATTGTATTTCTTCAGTCTTCTTAAGAGGATCTCTTTGTGAGCCGCTCATTTCCTTTGATCTTGACTCAATGTACATCACCTGGACGTGGCTTATGTCTTTAAAGTAAAGTGATCATGATAGCTTTTGGTTGGCTCGAGCTATGCTAACTCCTGTAGGCATGGGGAACTTTACCTTCAAGCACCATTGTCTCATGCACATGTCGAATTTATTGAGATTTAGTGTAGACACCTCATTTTTGTCATTTTTTTATTATTTTTATTGAGCTAAGAAAATAAAAATAAATAAATAATAAAATAAATGAAACTTAAAAAATAATAAAAAGGAAGTTGAGTCGTATCAAGTCCAGTCGTATTGAGTTGAGTCAAGTCGTAGTGAGTCTCGTTAAGTCGTATCAAGCTAAGTCGAATTGAGTCAGGTTTTTTAGTGTCGAATCGAATAATGATAAGAGATCGATTTAGTAAATTCTAAGTCGTTGAAAAATTGGGTTTCATTAAAATATTTTAGTCTGGTCCAATATAAAATGAATTTTTATCTAATTTATATTGGACTAAAATAGACTTAGGATTTATTAAGTAGATTATTGGGCTAAATCAAATTAGATCATATTGGGTCTAGAAAATAGAAAGCTTAAATTAAAATAAGGTTTCTAGAAGCTAAGTCAAATCTCCAAAGAATCGTTAGCAAATCCTCCATATCTGAGATGCAAAAAGATTCAATTGTGGGTTTATAAATAGTGAGTCTATAGGTGACGTTTGACACGTTTTTTAATTACACAACCCACATTCACTATTTTACACTAGCTCCACTTCCACAATATCAGCCCATAACTAAACACATCTACACACTAAATACACCAACCACAAGCAGCTACTGCATACACCGAATTCTACAGCACATAACTCACAGCACTCCGACATAGCACAAACCCACACACACTAACAATCTCGACCCACAGTCGCATTGCTCCACACATGCCCCCTGACCACCACTAGTTGAAGCACGCCCCTAATCAAATAGGAATCACGCCATCCTAGTTCCATACACTTATGTCCCTAAATATACACACGCCGATATGCCCCCCTAACTGAACAGCCTATATACACACTCACGCCTGATCTTCAATTCCACGACCAACAAATATAGCCACACGCCTTGACATACGACAAGCACCTATACACTAGAGCACACATACACACTCTCATTCATTCCAACCGCCTGACAACACAACAATACTCCCACGACACTTGCATTGACACGGTCACTCACATAATTGATATTACATACACGATTTCCTACATATAATACACGAACACGCATGCTAATCGTTGTCCTACACGCACTAAATATTGATCATATAGCCATACACACACAGTCCCTTGCTTACACTCCGCACACAATGTACTTCGTACACGATCCATCGTTACATACGTGTGATTCAACCTGTTTAGGTAAAAAAATTTAAACTATTGCTTTATTTAATTTTTTTTAGTTAATTTAATTATCTTTTACTAATTTTATTTTTTTGTGTAGTTTTTTTTATTGTTATTATTATTTTTAAGATGATGTCATTGGGTATTTTTTAGATAATTTGAATTTTTTGATAAAATTAGTTAATTGAATTTTACATTTTTGAAAAATAGTATATCTTTTCTCGGAGATCCATATCTTCAGAGAAGATACATTTTGAGATACATACCTTGCATTTAGGATTTAGAAAAAATATATATCTAGATTTATATCCTAACATATCCTATAGTTGAGATCTACGTATGAAGATACGTATCTAGATCATATCTTAATAAATCTTGCAGTTGGGATTTAGAAAAGATACATTATAGATCTTACATGTAAGATTTAGAAAATATATTTTTTATATGTAGTGAGTTTTTTTTTTAAAAAAAAATTCTTAACCGAAGTTTTTTAAAAAAATTTAGTTAGTTAAGGTTTTCTTAAAGTCGTAAAATTAGTTTTTTTTAAAGGTTTTTTAAAATATAATAATAAAAGGTTAAATAAACGTAAATCTAGCTTGTTTTTTTTTAATAAAAAATCCACTCACTAAATATTTTATAAGAATATGACTACATTTATTTGATCCCGATTAGCAAGTACGTAAATACTTTCGGAGTAACTATATAAAAAACTTTTTTTAAAAAAAATTCTTTCCTTTTTTTGAAAAATTCATAATAAAAAATCATTGTAGTTATATTTTTGCAAATCTATACATATGTAGTATTTTTTTTTAAATTATAAAAATAAAGGCCATTAATTGATTTTTATTTTATTTTTATATGGTAATTTAGTTTTAATAGGTTAGCCCCCAAACTCAATTTTTTTAGTTATTTTTCTAAAAATTATTTTTTTCAGAAAATACATGGATCAGTAACTAAATTAGGGTTTTCTTACTCGGAAATCCTAATTTCATTTTTACCAGTTGAACTGGTTAGCGATTTTGATTTTTTTTAAATTTTTTTTTTTTAGAAAAATGATCCCTTAATTTTATGTCAAGTGATCTATATTAAATAAGTTGAGTTTAATATAGATTAAATTAAAAAAAAAAACAAAATAGGGCTCAATACTTGGTCTTCTACATATGGTGATATATGGGGACTAATGATCAATAACAACAAAATCAATGAGGTATGATGCAATGTGCTCATCGTCACCTAACCAAACAAGGCGAGTGATGAGGTCGTTGGTGGGCAAGATTTGTCGATGAAGCCAACTAACCTCTACCTATGAGGTTAGGGGCTCCTTAATTTGAACCTTCATCTATTTGTAAGCATAATAGAAAATGATGTCCATCAAGTTACTATTGTCAATGAACGTCTTAGGGACATCGAAGTATCCTATCTCCACCTTGATGACCAGAAGATCAATGTGTGGGCACTCGATGCCTCTTTGTCCTCGGTAGAAAAGGAAACATAATGTTCATCTTCAATTTATTGCCTCAGATAGATAGGATTTTGTGTTATACTTTGAAGGAAGAGCTAGCATCCCCCAACCTTAAGCCACCAGTGATTGTTTAGAGCTAGCCTCTCCTACCCTGATACTGTTAATCATCAAGGTTATTTTGTTATTGTTGTTGTTACTTGTCAGTTCGGCGACATTGGGATGGTTGTTGAACTTGATCTCTCTCATCAGTAATGAGATGGTTGATGTAGTCTCGAAGTACGAGACCTTTGACCTCGTTCTTCAAGTGTTAGCAATCATTTGCATTATGCTCATATATGTTTTGATGGTCACAGAACTTACTTGATTCTACAACTTTTGCATCTCCCAAACTTAAGGAGGACTCGGTAGTTGTCTTTACAATTTGTAAATGATTTCACTAAGAGGGAGGTTTAGTGGTATGTAGTTAGTGTAGTCCACGAACTTCTATTTCTGCCTCTCTTGGCAGTCTTTCCTCAAAGAGGATGACTATTGTCTCTAGAGCCGAAGCAATCCTTAACCAAACTTCCTTTATCATAGTTGTCAATCCTCAGCTTGGCCTAGATGGTATCCTTTTGCTATAACATATTTCTTCGCCATCTTTACGAACTCATCGAAAGTCCTCCTATTGCAACATATTTGCTAGATGGGTCGACTTTATTGATTATAGCTCACAACACGAGCCTTGTGTCAAGCTTTAAGTTCTGGAGCTTGGCCTAATTGAAATGCTCTAAGTAGGCCTTAAGTCTTCATTAGGTTTCTTGACATTTTAGAGAGTAAATAAGTCCTTACATAGCACTTTGCTATTGAAGAAGTGTTACTAGGACCCGTTGGCGAGCTCTTCAAATTAGTGGATAAAGCCATCTTAAAGGGTATTGAATCGTAACAGTATTACCTTCATCAAAGTGCTTGGGATGGCCTTGCACATGGGCATCGAAGAAGTTGTAGAGACTCATCACAACATGAAAGTGCATAGGTGGCTGCTAAGGCTACCCTTGCCGTCATAAGTGTTAAGATATGGGACCTGAACACCCTATAAGAAGGTTTCCGCTAAGATGATAAACGTAAATGGGCTCCTGCTCATACTTAGTCTAGATAGCTGAGTCGAGGATTTGGCTCTCTTTTGCTTACGTATGTTGTATGAGTAGCGAATATACTCATCCAACTCTTAGATGTTCATGTCTTCAAGTAGCTTTCGAAAGTAGCCAGGGGATAGCTCCTTTTGTACCCTACTGCAGCCTGAATCCTCAACCCATATGACAACCTTGCTATGATTCATGTTCAGTTGATTACAGAGGTCCTTAAGTTGGTAATGATCGAGCCAAACATGATTACGTAGGCATACTGGGTCGATGGAGGTGTTGTAAAGCATTTACTCTGCTTATTTAGCCTACTTGATGAGTTGATGGAGGGGTCTTCATTATGAGCTTTGCATTAAGCCTTTTACTTGTTGAGTTTTACTATTTTCCTCTATCATTTGGTAAAAAATCACCTTCAATTGGTCAAACTCTAATGTTAAGATGCCTGTGGGTAAGTGTACTTGCTCTTAGCCAAGTGTAAAAGATAGGTAATAGAGGTGGATGCCAATTGGTGATGTGTTGATCACTTACAAGTAGTCGTCTAGTGTTTTGATCGCTGTATACGGTGGTGGACCTATAAGAATGCCCCTTTTAGCTAAGCCTCCATTTAGTGCTCAAAGTAGACTCGACAGGTTGTATAGATGCTTGGCAAATTGAATAGGATGCTGCATTATGCAATTGAATAGGTATAGAAGTTGACTTAAAAAGTGCTTCTAATAAGGACTTTAAAACATAGTATCGCATAATGCAACTTAAAAAGTACCATGTTTAGACTACAAAACAAAATCAAACCCAAAAGGTAACTTAAAAGGTCTTTCACTATGAACTTTAAAACTACATTAGTATAGAACCTACATTAGAAAGTATTAGCAATAAAGTCCACCTAAGTAATAATTTTAAGCCATCAATAATTTGGTGTAAATGAATTAATAACTTAAAACAAGATTAACCTAATCTCATAGTTAACAAGCGATTTTCTAATGTTATGTGCAAGGAAACTCTAAGCATCAATTGTAATATTGGAGCCATCGAGGAATAATGGCAAAATAGGGACCCAAGCATATGGATTCATTTAGACTATTAAGTAGCGTTTAGTTGCTCAATTTTCATGATATTAGGCTAAACAAAAATTTTATCCCATGTTTGATTTGTAAATTTGCTTGATAACTAGACAAAAACTAGGCTAATGGATTGGAGAAAATGTCTAAATTTTGTCTCATCTAAACCACGGTGCAAAAATGGAATTCACTGAATAAAAATAAAAAATTTTACATTTCTAAAAATACCCCTCCATGTTATAATATTAAGTTAATGAATATTATTTTTATTAAATATTACAAAAATTATTTATTTTATAATATAAATAATTAATTTTTTAAATTTTGTGTCAAGTACAATGCAAGCTAAACATGGTACAATAAGTTTGTATTATCCAGTCCTCCTTATACTTGTCCTCTCCAGTCCTTTTTATCATGTCCTATCCTTATAACCAAATGCAACCTTAGACATACAATAGAGATAAAAAAAAAAATACGATTCATAAAGTAGGTAAGGAGGGTTCTTCGACTTTAGTTAACCCAAGATTATCTCATAAAGTATCCTAAGGATATCCAAGGTAGAGGAATAGAGCTTAACAAATATGACGAATTCGAGTAACTAATCTCCAGATAAGTAGAATTATAGACTCCCCATTTTTATTCCCTATAATTTAGAGTGTTTTTTTTTAAATAAAAGAAAAAGGTCCTTTAGAAAATTAAGAAAAATACAAAAGAATTAAAATTTAGAGAAAAAGAAAAAAGAAGAGTTAGGAATGAATTTTTAGCCATAGGTCATTTTTCGAGTTCTTAAATCATTTAGATAAGAGTTATTTTTTTAACGATCAGATAGAGTCAAAGTTAATAGTTATGGATCATATTTGGACCTTGCTAAGACTTAAATTAATTTTAACATGTGCTTTGGTTAATTTAGAATTCAATTTTAGGTTTGGACTGCATTTAGTGTTTTTATCAATTCATTTATTTATCTTCATGTATTTATGGTTTCTTAATCAATTAATTAAAAATAATAATAATAAAGGAAGAAAAATAAAAGTTGGGCTAATTTAAGATAGGGTTAGAAGTCACATGGTAGGGCCAATCCGACCCATAGTGCACCCATGAGCACTAGGGAAAATTGTTTCCAACTAGTGTATGCAATCATGTGCTCTGCAAGTGACCCTCCTCATCCCCTTCCCCTAGTTTTTTTCAAAAAAAGAAAATAGAAAAGAAGGAAAAATGCTTGGGTCTATGAAACCTGAATCTAGTGACAAATCTAATCAATTTTTCATTGTTTCTAAATGGATTTATAGAATCATGACTAAATAATTGATGAAAACCATAAATCTAACGAAGATATTATTAAATATGATAAAATAGAGATTTGTAGAGGATTCAAATCTAGATTAAATCTTATTTAGGAGGATTTGATATGATTGGAAATTATTCATAAGATTCAATTTGGAGTTCTATAAATAAAGATCATGTTACAGTATGGAAAAGGAAAACAGATACAAGATAACCGGATTCCGACTTACTTGCCATCCCGTACTTTGATCATAACATATTATATACTGCTACCATCTTCAATAGCTATCGCGCGACCAACTTGCAACCATTGCATAACCTGTTAACACAAACCCCAACATCTATACACGTACGCAAAAGCTACCAGCCCTTGTCCCTCTCTCGTGCAACAATCCTAAACACAACAAACAAGCATACGCAGTTACCATACCCTATTACCATACGACTTCCCATCACCATGACCTTAGTACATACAACATACACCACACGTAGCAACCCATTCGATCGCCACTCTCTACCTCAAATACAACTTCCATTACCGTTTATGACCAAAACCCCACCATACACGGCCATCTCTCAAAACGCCATCAATCACACTTTCTTCGTCCAAAAGTAACATCATATGATATACAAGCATCAACACTACCACCTATGTATCAAGTACCACTCAAATAGCCACAACTCACCAATACGAGTACGCCAAGCTAAGTTTCATCAATAAGATTCTCATGAATCTTTAGTTTCCCATTCTATTCGTTAATTAGAAGCTCTCGTGTAAAGCCCCTTACTTGTGCCACTGTTGGTTTGAAGAAGAAGGATCTAACCCAGTATTGTACGACCTAAAAGCATTATCTAGATCCGACCCACTCCAAGGAGCCCCATGTACACCTAACTTAAGTCCAGTATCCTCTTGATTTTCTATTTTGCTTTTGTTCTTCATTTATTCCATTATTATAATTTTTTTTAAAAAAGGAAGTGTTCTAATAAATGAAAAATGGTGTTTTATCATTTAGAAATCTTTTGTTTTTCTTTAAAAATATAAAAATAATAAAATATATTTTTATAGCTTGGAAAAGTTGCTTTTCAAAAATAAAAATTAACGAATCCTCTTCAAAATGAGGACTCTTTTAGATTTTTTTTCATAAAACTAGATGGTTTAAAAACATAAACTTAGCTCTTTTCCAAATTTAAAAGAAACCAATGCATTTAAGGTTTTCAGAATAAACTACAAAAGTCTAATCCCTGCTAGCAGGTACGTAAGCATCTCTAAGGTGACTTAAAACATATGAAATTTTCAATTTTTCAATTTTTTGTAAATTGTATTTAAATCCATATTTTTTATGAGTATATGTAATTTTATTTATGCATTCATGGATAAACTTTGTTTTTTTAGAAGGGTAATTTTTTGAAATTAAACCTAATTTCGGAAAGTTAAAAAGCGATATCTGTTAGGGTTTAATAAGATAGTACCTGAATCTAAAATTTTTTTGTTTTATTTTTAAAATTAGTTTTATTAAAGACTGGTAGCTAAGTTGTAACTGATCAACCCAATTACTTACAACTTAATTCTTCTCTTGATCACGGTCGGGTGGCGACTCCAAGTGATTTTCAAAGAAAAAAAAATGGAATTTTCCTTAGTCCTTAGTCAAAGATTAATATTGAATGGGTAAAGGTTTAATATTAGTTAGAGTAAGGAAAATATAAAACCCAAAAATCAAGCAGAAAAGGATCAATGCCTTCCAATATTTAGAGTATTATTTTAGAATATTAGGAAACTTTAGTATATCTTGTTTACGATTGTAAATAGTTATTTTTGTGTGTTAGCACATATGCTTGAACTTTGATTTGCTATTGTAGTAGCTGAGCTCCATGTTATGTTGTTTTGTGTATATTATTTTGTTTGGAATGTTAGAAAATTTGCTGATCACCCTAAAAACAAACTAACTTATAACTTAGCCTAACTTTTAACTTAACATGTATTGCAACTCGCTAAGGGACAGTTAGGATTATCAGGTTAAATATGGACCCTTCAACAAGGATAGCTAAAATAGTCATATCCATACCCTTAGTCAAACTAAGTGACATAAGAGGAGATCACGATAAGATTGGAGAACATGATTGGAAGGTAGTCTCAAGAAAAGAGTGTTCTTCATTGCACGAGCCTTAGTTTAGCCTCAATTCATAAGTGTATTTAAGTTTTTCAATCCTAATTAGAGCAGACTTAATTTCTCTAATCTTACAATAAATTGGATAATGTCATAAGCTGACATTTGCTTGTCTATGCATTGCATTTGATCAACTTAGTTGACAACCCTACTTGCTTTATGATGAATGCATACATTTGTATCCATCCTGCTTACTAAGCTATGGTTGCTCGTTCCTTTCTAGATTCTTTTGCAAGTTTAGAGTTGTATGTTGAATGTCACCTAATTTCCAATTAGCATTTGATGGGGTTGGAGAGTAAGGATAAAGAAGAAACTATTGGATTTCTTATTTTCTTTTGTTGTCTTTTGTAACTTAATGGGAAATTAATTGGGTCTCCCTAATTGAGGAACATACTCGGTGCATTCTTAAAAAAAAATCGAAAAAAGGGGCTAGGGACAAAAAAAAAAAGGTGCACTTTAAGTAAGTGCCTTTTTTATTATCACCTACTGCACAGCAGCTAACAAGTGTAGTAGGCAACTATGCAATAGGCAATCAAAAATATAAATAAAAAAATAGCAATATCCAAGTAAAAATAAAATGGATACAAGCTAAAAAGTAACACCTCACTTCAATCTCGAATAGACAACTCCAAACTCCACTATATTTTAGCCAAGTTGATAGTTTTCTATCCCTTACAACCTACATATCCAACCATATCAAGACGATCAAAAGTTGAAATTAAATGTTTAAGTGCAAAACATCTAAAGCGTATGAAGAAACATGAAGAAGCATTCGTACATAAAGTGTACATAACTAGAAATGTCAAGTCATTGAGTTCATACAAAACAAAATAATGTATAAGGCTAGTCCCTTTTTCTCCTACTTTTTGGTGAATACACGAACTACTCAAGAAGCCAACCCCTACCTAGACCCACTTTCATCACTAATAGCTAAAGCCTGTGACTCTTGTGTCTGAATGTGCTCACAAAGTGGCTTTATAAACATAAGTAGAGCTACTGCTGGAACTTAGGATGAACTCTCACCTCTAGAACTCACAGATTGTCTCCTTCTCTTATGTAGAGCCGGTAGTATGAAGGGAAGATCAAGCTGCATCTATATGGGAGGAATCTCGAATAAGCTCAATGGAAGGCCCAACATGGTTCTTATGTCAGGATACTCAATGGTTGCCAAGGTATTGGATGGCCCTGGAATGTTAGGATCTAGTCAACCTTATCCCTACCGTCATGAAAGGCCCCTCATTCTCATGTGATCACCTCGCCTGGGTAGATTTGAAGGTTCATAATCTAGCTCATCCAAGTCATAATGTGCTTAGACCTATGCTTCAACCAGATGAGGTAAGTACAATGTGATCAGAGTGTAGTCCTCTAGTAGCTGCATACCCCGATTGATATGGACTTGAGAAGTGATGTAGTTAACTTGATCTATGGAAACTTTGATCTATTGGAACTCCTTGGCTTGTAAAATGAAGGAGCATTAACAAAAGTGGGTGTAAGATAGTGAATCACAAACAATAGATCAAATACATATACTTACCAATCCCTTCAGCAAAGCTCCATCACAACCAATGTAATAGTGCATAAAGGTCTTATACTACTTATAGTTGTACTCAACAATTGGCACCTTTAAGACCCTCTATAAGTAATACCTAAGCATGCTTATCATTCTAAATGTCGATATAGTTCGTGTGATAACTGATCTAATTGATATCAGTATAACCCCTCAAGTCGATGCAATGTAGTTACTCTACCTCATCCATGTCGCACTCTAAGGGAACGTTCCAAACTGGAACATCACTCGCTCTGTATGGTGTTACTCAATAATGTAGAAGCATATCAAGGGTACCTGAGCTGTCCATATATCTCTGCCCTGGTTGTAGTATTCGAGTATGATCTGAAGGGAGTCATCTGTATAAAGCTACTAGATGACCTGCATATATGAGTAAGCAATGTTAGCTCATGCACAATAGATATGGAATGAAAAAGCAGAAGTTGTGTTCACTGTGCATACTTGATATGAGCTTTGTTGATCAAAGGCGTCTCAATATACCTCACCACATGCATAGGGTGTTGTGTGGTATCTCACTCCATACTCCATTGGGCTACTATAGGTCCGGTACTGTCAAATACCATATCATGCTGACTGAGGGGGGCAATACGTGGGAACCGATCCTGATCCCATACCCAAAGGAGGATGGTCACCCTCCCATCTCATGAGTTATGTCCCTAAAAGCTAAGTACAGCTATCGATACAACCAGGTAAGGCATGCCAACCCTCAATTGTAATATTCAGCTTGTCTAAAGTCATTTAGCAATAAAAGGAACATGAGATGTACTGGGTTCCTTAACTTACCTATAGAGACATATCCTTCTAAGATCTATAAGATGTAGGCCTTAGTATGTCTCTTCACTTGCTCCTCATAAGCCACATGCGGTAGAAACCTAAAATGTTTTTGCAATCATGTCAACTTAACGCGTCCTCCTCTACTCTCAAGCATGATACTAAGATATCTCATGGATATTTGAGTCCATGTCTAACATGTGCTACCAATAATTGGTATGCCATCAACTCGGAGGCCGAACTGAACCTCGATATCCTGGAAGCTAATGGTGTGCTCCTAATGAGCTATGTGAAAATGTGTATCTCCCATCTCCATCACTTAATGAGCTTAGTGAGCAAGTGACAGCCTAGCTAGATATATGGAAAACGACTTAGCCTTCTGAATCCGACCTCCTCCAAGTGGGATCCATGTAAGGGTCTAGCTCAATCTCATTCACATCTTGGTCATGATGTAACTCTCATTCACAACGTCATATAGTAAGTGCCTAAGTTGGTTGCAAAAAAGAACTACCACCAAGCGTTATAAAGTAATGACCAAAGTACAATAACAAAGTGTCGTATGGAAAACGAGTTGTTTGTGGCTTTACATTTCCTACCTAAACCCGCTATGACCTATGCTTATCCTGCCCACTAAGAACCGATCCGTCAATGGGTCCCAACTTAATCTAGCCTGCAAAAAATGAAATACAAGAAAGTTAGAATTAACTACCATAAGAAATGCATTACATAGCAATAAGAATTGAGTAACACCATGATATGTATATCAATATTATTCTTATGCAATGGATTACCCTCTTGATTCCTAAGTAGACATATTCTCCTATTGTATCCTTTTCTCATGTACAATGTGTATGTTATTCTATTTAGACATCTTCGCACATCTATCTCCATGCTGAACCATTTTGTGTGAGGCTTGCCGTTGTTACATTCAAGCCATGGATTAGGATAGACTTTTCTAGAGATGTGGAATAACCAATAATGTCGACTCATCTCCAATTAGGAAGAAGTATGCTCTATAACATTGCACTTAGTAGATGGATTTATACCAATCCTCGATCGAAGACATAACATTGAACCACTCGAATTCGGCTATAGCTATTGCATATGAGCAAGGGATCTTATATATCTACCATTTGTTACAAGTGCACATGAGAATGTTAAAGTTGACCATTTGTACATGACCACCTCCTTTCATTTCATTGCTTACACACTTGTTACTTGTCACAACCTCATACATCTTGTTATATCTACTAAACCACACCACATGATGAAAACCCACTCTTACAACATATTTGCAGCATATTTCGTATAAGGTTGATTTCAAGAAACCCACTCCAGTACCTCCCCGTACCTCTTATCTTGGGATAGTATATGGTTATAGAAGATCTTCCTTACTAGTGATGTAACCGATAGTCCTCAAGCATATTTTAAAACCCCATTATAAACTTCAACAAGGTTCGATGTCATGTATTCAAACTGATAACACCCATCATGGGCAAGTATCTAGTAGTCCATCAGTAAAGGGCGAAACCAATCTGAGGCATCAAGCTTGAGATTTAGGACCTTCTTTGTGTAGTTCTTAAACTTTTAAGGCTAAACTTGCATTGCACCAAAAGTGGCCTACTTCTTGCGTTATTGATTCTTGTGTACCTTATTGAAATTGCTTGCAATGTAGCATATACACCAATGCCAAACCTTGAAGGGGGCTTTCTATCCATTCTCATCCCTCCTCGAAGCTAATCGGATACCTATCCCTCTATTCGATATAAGGCACATGGTCTCCTGGTCTGCTTTCTCACTACAAACATGTTGCCTTAAACTCTTAAGAAACCAACCCCATTCCTTTGCCATCTCATCATCTACTATTGCAAAGGCTAGAGGGACTATGTGGCTTGCGCCATCCACGCTGGTTGCAACAAGCAACTTATGACAGTATTTTCCATATAAAAATGTCCCATTGATAGCAACTATGGGCCTATAGAACTTTCATGCCTCTATGCATGAGCCAAAAGACAACTAAATCTACTGTAACTCCATCACCCCTAGTTTCCTTGACTATCCTACAGCCATTCAAACTTCATCCTAAGATTAGCCATCTGTATGGTATTGAGGAGTCTTGAAAGATCATCATATGATCTCTCTCGATTACCATAAACTGCTTCAATAGCCTTTATCTTTCTAGACTGTAACCTTCTATTGGTAACCATACACTTGAATTACCTGTTGATGATGCAGCATAATTGAGAAATTTTTGTATCGTAGTCTTCTTTAATGACATTCAGAAACTCCCTTGCCATAGTATTAGAATCCAGTTACGGGTAGTCTTGAGTTATTATTGGATTTACACATGTATGAGGTCCTATTAGCATTGTTATGACCTATACACCCTCTAACTTCTTCTTAAATGCCCACAATCTCTACTTGCATCCACTTCCATGCCTAATACATGTAACTGAATACTTACTCTTTTTGGATTCCACTGATGTAAACGCTTGATACGGTAGTGCTTCATAACTCACATCAGTTCATTCTTCTCATTGAATCTCATACCTATGTGTAGGTCTTCATCGGCTTGTAGGTTACTGAACTCTTCATTGATGCTCCTCTCGAATTGTACATAGCCATCATCTTTGTTAGGCTCGAAAGGGATAAAATCGTAACAATCCTACTGTATAAACCAACCTATAATAGTAAGTGACCTCATAACCATTAACATAGATACGATTTACATAAGGTATCAATGAATCTTCGCTTTAAAGCAAACAACTCATTCAAGATTAATAATAAAATTTACATATAGAACTAGAAACTTTAAGTCATATTTACATATATTTACACACCATAGTAGTCTGGTAAGTAAAATATTACACGACTATCCTATAAACCTAAGAGTTAATAAGAAAAACTCTAAAAAACTCAATTGATCATCCAGTTTGATCTTTACTTCCCAAGGTACTTAAAAAAAAAAAAAAAAACCTAACCTCTGGATAATTATAGCGCGGCATTTAATTGTCACTTGCAAGAAAATCTATAAGGGTATAAGCAACCAACAGCTCAATAAGTCAGGATTAAGACTTGCGAATGCATATCAAACACAAACACGGTATTCAAATAATTAATTAAATGCAATGCAATACACAAATGCCATCACACAACGTGGTTCAATCCATTGTGAAATAAGAGAAATATCACCTACTTTAATCTGGGTTAAGGAGTTTCAACGTTTATGCAACATCTTATAACCAAACCTAGGCTTATACAATGGAGGTATCGCTTTCCTCATGATTATTCTTCGAACAATTACCCTCATCCTTACTGCAACCTCCTATCCTATTACTTAGTTCGACTAAGGATGAAAAAGGGACCATTATGTTATAAGGGTATGAGTAACCAACAACTCAATAAGTCAGGATGGAGACCTAAGAATGCATATTAAATACAAATAAGGTATTTAAACAATTAATTAAATACAATGCAATACGCAAATGACATCACACAACGTGATTCGATCTATTATGAATCAAAGAAATCTCATCTACTCTAATCCACGTTGAGGACTTTCAACGTTTATACAATATCTCACAACCAAACCTAGACTTGTATAATGGAGGTATTGTTCCTCTCATGACTATTCTTTGAACCATTGCCCTCATCCTTACCACAACATTCTCTCTTGTTACTTAGTTCGATTAAGAATTAAGAATAAACTATCATGCTATAAAGCATTATCCCTTTCGAAGGTGTTGGTATTTGGTTGGAGAATCCTGACCATCTCCTCAAGGGTTGCAATGCATGTCTAATTAAAGTATTAGTCAAATATAGGTAAATTCGATTTGAGGTAATCAAATAATTTCACTCCATACAAATCACAGCAATTCAACATGACAGAGCATCAAAATTTAGTTCATTAACCAAAGATACTCAGGCATGCACACAAACATCTACCTATAAGCACAAACAGCACAATCCTAAGCCTTCGAGTACTTTAACATAATACTCTAAAATACAATGATGTATTGAACCCAACTTACCTAAAATTCTTGATTTGCCCACTCGACTTGTTGTAGGGTCAATTCATTGCCACTTGTCCCTATAATATAAATACCCTTATTACATACAAGTTTTTAAATCTTAATTATACTTAATTATCTAAGTTTTATATTACTTATAGTCAAACTAATCCTAGACTAGTTTCCAATTTAGTTTTTGAATTAGCTTTTAATTCAACTTTTGGTTACAATTTTTTATTCGTAAACCTTAAGTATTTCTTCCAAGCTAATTATGTAAAATTTATTTAATTATATTTAAATAACCTAAATCCCTTATTTGGCTCCTAACTAGTATTCTAACCACGCGAGACATGCTATTCCTAATTTAACTACCGAATTGATTCTTGATATAAGAAAAATTTACATTCTTTATTTAATTACCTAAATTTATATTTCATATCAGATTTATATCATGTTATTATTATTATGATGTTATCAATTTTTCCCTTTTATTTTCTACTCATTAATTTCCTATATACGTTTTGTGTATTATTACATAATTTACACCTAAATCACTTATCTAACATTTCTAACACTATAAATACCATTCTTCTTCACCCAATAATATATCAAAACGTCTAATTATTCAATAAATCAGAATTTATACCTAATTAATCCCCAAACCACAAAATTAGGTTAATTATATACTTTTACCCATTATTCATTTATTGTTATTACCTAATATGCATAATACATACAATTAACATCCCAAACTCCACAAATAACATCCTAATCAGTAATTAACATCTCAAAATACCTAATTATATGCTAAATCAGTATTTGTACCAAATTAACATTTAATCACTAAATTAAGCTCATAAATAGTTTTTTATGCATGATTTTAGGGCGTAAAAATTAAGTAAAATTTTAGAAAATTATTTTTTGAAAAATCTATTTATAGCATTATTGTATATATCCTAAATAGTCTACATAAAAATTTTAGACTCAAAACTACACTATTAGAGTCATTTAAATCAGTATCGAAAAATAACTCGAGTTTAGGGGTCTCTTAAGCACTGCATATCTTAAGACCTAATTTTATCAAACTAACATTTTCCCCTAAATCTATATACATAAATACTTCAAAATATAAAATTTCATAATTTTCCACCTACATTTGATATTTTTAATAAATTAAATAAAATCAAAAAGAAAATAAGGACTTACTGTCCGATCAACTTCCAATCACCAGTGATGACTCCAAGGGTGTTGGTCTACCCTGGTGATGGTCCTAGGGTCAGGTAGTGGTGGCTATTGGTTGTAGTTTCCCTTTATAAGTCTTATTTGCATATTATTTTTCTAATTTTTTATAAAAAAAATATTCTTCTCTCTTTCGGTCTCTTTCTAATTTTCTTGAACTCCCAACATGTCAAAATGAATTCCAAAAGAGGCTTTCTGAATTTATGAGGTTAGTTTAGGTTTCTCTTTAATTCTTTTTGTGATAATTGTCTCTTATCTATTCTCTTTTTGCTTTTTAATTGTCTTAATTTGATTGGTTGATTATCTCCCCTTCATTCCCAACATGCCACAACTACAATCTAAACATTTCTTGACTTTTACCTAATTTTCTTGATTTTTTTTAATTTTTCCCAATTATTTAATGTTATTTTAGCTTATTTTTTGTATTTTTACTTACACGTAAATTCATATATGATATAGATGAATACTTATAAATATTATTTATGTTATTTTATGAATTTTAGTGTACATATAATTTATCTGTATTAATTATCGAAACTCAATTTACGTGTTTCTAATAAATAACGGATAATATATATAAAATTTAATATTATAATATTTAATTATTTATCCTCCTAAATTCAAACTCACAATATCATTTTTACTAATATTCCTAACTTCGTCGTAAAATTTGAGCTCGATTAGACAACTTACTCAATCACCCTAAATTTTACATATCGACCATAAACACTTTATTGTAAGGCTTATAATCTCCACCTCTGTTGAAGAATGGTATCACATCCCTAACAGCTTATTTGATCACCAAAACCTCTAGAGAATGACTTGGTTCCTATGTGAGCTCCATTAAGCTTAAGCTAGAGGCGTTAAGGTGTTTAAGTAACATCTTTGGCATATAGGAATGACTACTAAACATTACAGGAATAATGGGAGCTGCTGGAGGCATCTTGGTTTCAATAGCATCATCGTAGTCATCATCGTCGTCCTCTTCATCTTCATGCAACTCATAATCCTCATCATCATCATCTAACCCTTCCATTCGTTAAATCATTTGGTCGAGAAAAACTTCCTTTTGAAATACCAGTCCAACCGTCTCGTCGATTGCAATATCATCATCCTATACAAGGGTAGAAATGGGTAGTAGCTTGTCTTCATATTTAACCAGCATATTGAATTGAGCTAGAGGCACATCTATTGCATTTACTAAGGGTGATCCTTCTAATTTTACAATCTTCATATACAATTGGTGAATATGGGTTTGCCTAAATGCTTCTGACATCTTAAATAGGTTTCCAACATCACCATTATCCTTGATGGTAACTAAGGGGTAAGATACAACTCCCAAATAACTGTTCGAATGTCTAAATAATATCTTAACCTCGCCTTCACTTGCATTAACCTAGCACCCTAGCAAACCTTTTGCTGCAATTCTGAAATGTTTACATTTATTCTTACTTTTAATATCTTCACTAGGTCCTGATTATATGCTGGTCTCAAATTCCCCCTTCCAATATTTCTATGGGTATAAACTATAAATTTCACCATACCCACTGTTTTCAACCTATCCACATCAACATGAATATCTCAGTTAGTACATCATGGTTTGTGCATCGTGACTTTCATATTCGTACTATTACTCATACCTTAAACTAAATAATTCAACATTATAAAATTTGCATTTAACCAATCACCTTATATGTAATATACTACAACCTCAAATTTTAACTCCACATCTAATTTACAAAAAAGAAAAGAAAAAAAGGCAATAACTATGCCTTTCGATGTTGATGATTACATAGAAGGAGGAAATCATTCATTCGCATAAATATGCATTAAGTAACTCTCTATTCCCATTAAAGCATTTCACCAAACACTTTACATATATTATATAACATGCTTAAATTTGATCTTCACGATGACTAATATGTGTTCTGACATGTTATTTACAAACAAACCACCTAACTATGCATTTTAAAGTTGACAATTACTCACAAAAACAAGATCAAAACATAAAAATTACAAATTCACATAAACATGAAACCTTAGCATGGAATTTGTCTAATTTGCATGTATACAAATGATTTGCATAAAAAAGGATTTAAACAAAGTGCAAGGTTGTTTACCTTTGATTTTTGGGTGAAGAAAATGCAAAAAGATGAGTTTAATATGTTAGATTAGTGGAAGATCATGTGTCTCAGCCAAGAGGGAAGGAGATTTTTTTTTTTTTATGTGGTTCTTGTGAATTATCTTGTGGGAGGGGGTCCTAGTTTTAAGTGTAGTGAAGGCACTTAGTGTCCTCTTCTTAAATTGTTAAGAAAAAGGAAGACACCTTTTTGAAAAGTGCCTTCAGGTGCATTCCTCTACTTTAGGTCGTAAAGCAGTTTTCAGCTCCTAATTTGTAATGCAAATAACATAAATCTATTGTTTTATAAGCCTCTTTTGAAAATGTAGCTTTTCATGTAAATGTAATATTGTAATTTTGAATATAAACTTGAGTTTTACACTATAGGTCTTTTGTGAAAAACCATTTAAAAAAGGATTGTATTGTAGGTTTTATATCTAAAGATACCAAGTTGGATGCTTTAAAGCAGTTAAGTTAGGTATGCTTTGTGTAGACCAAGTATTGTAAGGCTAGCTCCGATCTTAAGATGGTTTATTAACAGGATTGTTGTAATTCTACATATTTGAGGCATTACAATTTTTACTAATAATTTAACATATTATTTTTTTACACTCGTAAAACGAGTACACGATCCGTTGGTATATATGTTTTTTCATGTATTTGTGTTTTATTTCTAGACTGATTAAGAGAAATATATGATGTCATAATCTTTTCAAGGAAGGAAGCAACGTTTGTACAACTATTAGATTATAGGTAATTTTGAATAGATTTACATCAATGGGTTTTCGTTAGTAATATGTGTATTTCAAGATCATAAAACTTATAAAACCTTGGTTTTAATGAAGATTTTAAGCCTTGTATATTCCTATCAAGGTAAGAATATGTGACGGATCGATTGGATCTTGTAATTATGGGGCATGACACCCTCTAAATAAAATGAAAAGAAGGGATGTGAGGTTCGATGTTTTAGGTCTTCCAATTTGTTTAAGCAATTTAGCTTTTCTTTAGGGTCATATGCTTGTCACATGAAATATTACGGGGCACTTGACATTTACATAAGGAAGATAAACAAGGTCGGTCAATCACAAAAATATCAAATCACATGTCAATTTTTGGTACTATCGAGCCTGGTTTTTTTCTCCCAGTTTTTATAAATTAGTTTTCTTTGAATTAACTAATATTAAACCCTACACGTTTAACACTAACCCTCGACTAAGGTCTAAAAAAAACCTGTTTTTTAGTTTGAAAATTGTTTGGAGTCGCCACCCGTCTGGAGTTGGGAAAAAGAGTTAAGTTATAACCAATTGAATAGGTTAGTTATAACTTAACTACTGGCCTATCGATAAAACCGATATTTAAAACAGTTTTTGAAAACTAAAGATCTAGATTTGAGGGCTAATCTATTAAACCATAAACGGGTAGCAATTTTTAACTTTCGAAATATAACTTTGCTTTTCAATGATACCCTTTTTCAAATAAATAACTAATCATATCACATGCGACTAATTTAATTAATTTACACAAATATTTACAAAGATGGAAAAAATAAAACGTTTCATATTTTAAGTCATCTTGTACTTACGTATGAGTGTTTATGTACTTGCTATTCAAGATCAAACTCCTGCAGTTTGTTTTACTAAAAACGTAGGGAGTTGAGTTGATTTTAATTTTGTTGAAAAAACTCAGGTTTAAGTTCTTTACTTGTTTTAAGTCTATTTCAAAAGAATTTCTAAGGGTCCTAACTTAAGGTTTTAATTTTGGAAACTCTAAAGTAGTCTTAATTTGAAGACGATCCATTTATTTTTATTTATTTTATTGGAAAATTAGTTTTCTAAGTGATAAAGTAACTTTATTTATTTATTTTTATTATTTTTTATTTATTTATTCCTTATTTTTATTTTTTTATTAAAACGTGAAAATAAAAATAAACTAACTACTTCTTTTTTTTTCTTGGCTTTTCTTTTCTTCTTTTTCTTTTTTATTTTTTTATTATATATATATAATCCCAATTACATGGAAGCAATAAGTAAATAAATAAAGAAAAAATAAAAATAAAAACACATAAAAGACAACAAAACAATCAGACCAAATCAAGAGAAGGGATGCTCGCGGGTCGAATCTCGGGTCGAACTTTGTTCACGAGTTGGGTTACACACAGCAACTTGGAGGGGGTGTTTCAATTCAATTCAACCACCAAATCGAGTGGGAAAGGGTGGTTTTATGTGTTTCTTATTGCGTATGGGGAGTATAGAGAAAATACCGTAGCCAAACTCGGGCATCGGTGGTGGTTTTAAAGTATTTAGGTTAGAGTGGCGGTGGTAATGGTGATCACGTGTATGTAGTGAATGGCAGAGAGAGAGAAAGAGATGTTATGTGCGTGTTGGGGTCTTCGATTAGGTCGTGACAATAGAGGACAATAGCTGTATGTGGATGTTGGTTCGAGTGTTAGCGAGCGTATATTATGGGTTCAATACATGTCATGCAAAGGGGGTTAGAGTGGTGCTACTATTGTGTGTATTTAGCGGCATCAATGTGCAGATTCCAAAGAGGGGGAGAGGTCTGTGGGTCCAACGGTAGTAGGTGTGTGCTACAGTGATTTGGGTGGAACACAGGGATGGCCTGTGGTTGTGAAGAGTATAGGGTTGATCGTTGGATAATGGCGTACATTGTGTGTGTGTATGTAGTTCCTTTGAGCGTGAGGGAGAGGTTGATGATGTTTATTGCAGTTGGGTTGTGTGTATGGGTAGTTTCTTTTGGCATGGTGGATATGTGAGAAAGGATGTGTTCGAACAGATGGAAAGGGTTGAGATTATGTTATAGCTCGGTAGTAATTGTAAGAGAGGGAAAGAGAGGACAAGTTATGGGTTCGGTTGAAGTGAGAGAGAAAGAGTTAGTTGCCAGAGAGCATAATTTGTGCATGTATTATGTTAGTTTGTAGTGAGCAGTCGAGAATGAGAGGGAGAGAGAGAGTTGGTAAGTTGTGTTTGGTTTCAAGAGAGGGAGACGATAGAGAGAAAGGGTCTAGGCTGAGAGTAAGATAATTCGAGAGAGAGAAAGAGAGATAGATTAGTACTGAGAGAGCAAGCTCAATCCCCCCACTACTGTATGTATGTTTGAAAAATAGATCCTCCCCTTCTTTATTGTATAGTTTTAAAAAAACAATGGGAAAGTAAGGGGATGAAAAGGAAAGGGAAGAAGAAAAGGAGAGAAATTAAATGTGTTATCAAGGCCAATCGTAGAGTGTCACGTGTTACAATTAGATACATGACCCAATGATGACTTGACATGTGGTAGCACATGGAGTGTGAAAAAAAGAAAAGGGTAAAAGGCATTTTTATGCTTTTGGAGAGTTTCAAACCCCTGACCACTAAGTCAAACCCAATCCAAATTTATGTATTTATCCATTAAGTCATTGGTTTATGTCTTATCCATATGTACAATTAAATTATACATATAAACTAAGTTAACATAGGCTAAATTCAAATCTAGGTTCAAGCCTAACGGTTATCTCCTTAGTTAAATTAAAAAGTTATATTCTATTTAAATTATCTAAAAATTATTAATTTCCAAATTCCTTAAATCTTCTATTTTTTCAATTTTTTATGACTTTTCTATTTTTCTATTTTTTTATTTTTTCTAAATTTCTTATTTTTTGTGTTTTTTCCTATTTTTGTATTTTTCTCAAATTTATTATTTTTTATAAAATTTTATTATTTTCCTTTATTTTATATTTTTTTGTATTTTTCCTAATTTAGAACCCTTTAACCCATTTTAAAATTTTCGAAAAATAAATAGAAGAAAAAAATAAAGTGTTTACAACTGTCCCTTTTTTGTAGTGAAATTTAAGTAAAACTTTACCATAAAAATTATAAAAAAAAAACATTATTTTTGCCCCAAAAGTGGAAATTATCCTAAAAAATGCTATACTTAGCTAACTATCGTAGGCTTTGTCCAATAGCGACTTTGGTGAAGAGAGAGGTGATGCTTTAAGAGGTGGCTAAAAGACTGAAAGAAGAATTAAAGTTTAATCTTACTTTAACGAACTAAGATGAAACGGGCAAAATACTCCTTAAGTTAGCTACGGCCCCAAAAGGAATGAGAAAACTTGATTGTACCCTAATAAGCTGATTAACCAAAACGGGTGAAGCGCTCCTTAAGCTGGCTAATATAAGCCCCGTAATTAGCTACTCGGGGTTCCGTTCGTAAAATTTAGAGTAATCGAACAAATTATTTGATCTAACCTAAATTTTACGATGAAGCTAGGATTATTAGTAGAAGTGATCACATAAGTTTGAATTAAGGAAAATAAGAAATAAAATAATTAATTAATATAATATTAAATTTTATGAAAATTGTTCGTTATTTATTGGAACCACTTATAATGAATTTCAATAACTAACGAATCAATAAAAATAAATTATATATACACTAAAAATCATAAAAAGACTTAATTAATATTTAAGAGTATTTATTTGTACTATATATGATTTTATATATAGGTAGAAATACGTGAAATTACTTAAAATGCCCGAATTATATTAAATTAATACTAAATAATAGAAAATTCATAAATAATTAAGGAAAAATCTGGAAAAAAAAAGTGGAAATGTGTGGAATAAGAGGTGGCAAGCAGAAAATTAAAGTAGAAAAATTAACCAATAAAATTTAGCCAAATAAAAAACAAATTTGGAAGAGAATAAGGCTAAAGTCAAATCAATTTAATGCATAAAAAATCTCTTAAATCCCTATAAATACGCAAAATTTTTTAGAAGCCCATTTAAGTAGTTAGGAATCTAGAAAAATTAAGAGAGCACCAAAAAGAAAGAGTTAGGGTTTTCTTACAAAAATTGCAAAAAAATCTGTGCAATTAGGGCTTTAAAAAGAAACCTATACTTAACGGCCACTTGGAAATGAACGGCTACCACCACACCACCCTACCTCTATCGTACAAGGCTACCGACACACTTGTGGGGACTACTGGTTGCTAGAAGCTGATCGGTTGGGTAAGTCAAATTCTAACCCAATTTTGTTTAATTTTTTTAAAAATATTAAATATGCTTAGAAAATTATGAAATCTTTTATTCTAAGATATTTTAGTATGTAGAATTAGGAATTTTTTTTTATTTTGACGAATTTGTGTCTATAAATATGTTATCCTTAAGAAATAATGCAAAATCAAACGTGTTTCAAATTAGAAATAAATAAGCTTAGAAGTATAATTTTTAGATTTAAAATTTTTGTATAGACTACCTAGGTGATATAGAATAATGCCACGAAGCTCTTTTAAAAAATTAATTTTTGAAATTTTTAGGCTTTAAAATGATGCATAAAATGAGAGTTTTGGGCTAATTAAGTAATTAAAAGAATAATTATTGATTTAGGGAATAATTATATGTTTTAGGATGCTAAAATCTGATGAAGTATGATATTTGTAGTATTTAGGGTGTTAGATGTAATTATTAAGGTATTATGTAGTAAATATGTAATAGGTAAATATGGTAAATTTTAAGTTAATTTTGTAATTTATGATAATTAAGTGTAAAATATGATTTGAGATGAATTTAGATATTTTGAGATGCTAGTTCATATATGGAGATGATATTCGAAGTGATAGAGATATTAGATGTGAATATTATATACATAATAGATAATAATACATAATAGATAATAATACATAATATGTAATATAGGAAATATAATGAATAGAAAATATTAGAATAAAAATTGATAATATAATAATAATAAAATTATATAATAAATATAATAGGAAACTTAAATTTAAGTGATTATATGAAAAATTTAAAATTATCTTATATCAGGAACTGATTCATTTGTTAAAATAGAAACGTAGTATATTGTACTGATTGAAATACTGATTAGGGGACGTAGATTGAGGATACTTAAGCATAGTTAGATGAATCTCTTGTTTTAGATTGAAAAGAATTCATAGGGTTCATAAATAAAAGCAATAATTAGAAGTTAAAACAAAATTGAATCAAAAATTAATTTGAAACTAATTCAGTCAGAGGAGATATAGAATTTGGATAAATGCGTAAAATTATAATCCCTAACTTAAAACCCATGATTTAAAGCTTATATGTATATATATACATATGTATAAGCAATCACATTAAATATAGATTATTCCTAGATCATAATCTAATTTAGAAGTTGAAATTGTAACTGAAACAGGAAACAAATTCGAAACTTAGCTGAATAGGGGAAGTAATCCTAAAAAGACTTAGGCCTAAATCACTAAATATAAGAAAATCATAAAACAAAGACACTCATAATCTAAATTACATAACAAAACATATCTATGGTAGTCATGAACAATAAACCAACACTTGTATTATAGGGATTTTTGGTGATGGCCAATACGATTTGTACCTAGAGCGAGCAAGTAAGCAATAAATCCAAGTAAGTTAGGATTAATACATTGTTATGCGCATGTACTTGTTCTAAGCTGATGATATGATGTTAATGTACTGCTTGAACTTGTATTGCATGAGTTGTATGAGATGATTAATCACTCTAAAATAGACTTAACGAAATATTTGACTCATCAATCTAAATTGGACTTGCATAACAACTTATTGGGGAAACATTAGGAATCTCCGATCAAATACCAACTCACTTTAAAAGGGATAGCGTTGAATGGCATAATTGGTTCCTTCTTCATCCTTAGTCAAACTAAGTGACAAGTGAGGAGGTTGTAGCAAGAGTGAAGTCTCGTGGGAAGAGAAGTGTCTTCATTGTACAAGCTTGGGTTTGGTTATGAGTTATTACATTAACGGAAACTCTTCAACCCGAATTAGAGCAGGTGCAATTTCTCTAATCTTACGATGGCTGGACAATTTCATGCGATAGCATAAGCTTGAACATGCATTGCACCTAATAATTTGATTGATAACCCTATTTGTGCTTGCTGTATATTTTTGAGTCTCCGTCCCAACTTACTAAGCTATAGTTACTTACATTCTTATAGACGTTGTTGTAAGTGCTAGTTAAGAAGCGGTTTACAATTACCTTGAAACTAGCAACTGTTAGATCTTGAGGAGTGAGGAAATACATATGAAGAACAAAGATAGTTTTAAGGTCTTAACTTTTATTTACTGTAAACCCCACAACCAGTCACTTAGGGTTTTGATCGGCTGAAAGATCCAATTGAGCTTAAATTACAAATAAAGCTAGAAATATTTAAAAAAATGATTCTATAAGTTCGAATTTTAGAAAATAAGCAATAAAATAAAAGAATATAAAATTTCCAAATTTTAAGTATATAACTCGTTATTTATCGAAAATACAGAAAATACATTCCGATAATTAACGAATCACTAGAGATAAATTATATGTATACTAAAAATCATAGAATGACCTAAATAATATTTAGGAATATTTAATTGTATTATATATGAATTTACATGTAAGTAGAAATATGCGTAATTACTTAAAATACACGAAATATGCTAAAATAATAATAAATAATTAAAGAAAATTCATAATTAATTAAGAAAAAATCAAGAAAAATCAAGAAAATCCAGAATTGAGGCTTGGCAATCTGGAATTAAAGAAACAAAGTCAACTAATTAAAATGCAACAAATGGAAAGTGAAAAAAAGAAGAAGAGATAAGGCAATTGTCTTGTCTTATTAATGTACAATAATTTCCCTAATGCTCTATAAATAGCAAGAAAATTTCAGCAGCTCATTTGGTTAGTTTGGAGAGTGAGAAAAATAGAGAGGGACAAAATGGTAAGTGTTTGAATTTATTTAAAAAAAAATTCTCAAATCTATGCAATTAGAGCCTTAGAGGGGAACCAACACCTGATGAGCAACTGGGAGTAGACGGCCACCACCACCATACAGTGGTGGCAATGCCTAGGTGGGCTGACATACTCATTGACATCGATGATGGCCAGAGTTACCCAAATCAGTGAGTTCGATTTCTAGCCCAATTTTATTTAATTTTGTAAAAAATATTAAATATTTTTAGAAAATTATGAAACTTATTAGTATGAAATATTTTTATATGTATTTTTTGGAAAAAATATTATTTTGATGAAAATATATCCCGTGATATATGGTCCTTGAAAAATCATGCAAAACTGAACAAGTTTCGATTTAAAAATAAATGACCTTAGAAGTATAGTTTTGAGCCCAAAATTTTTATGTAAACTATTTAGATGATATATAATAGTGCTATGAAGCCCGTTTTTAAAAATTAATTTTCAAAATTTTTAGATAATTTTTAGGCCCTAAAATAAGGCATAAAATGGGTAATTTAGGGTTAATTAAGTAACTAAATAGTTAATTACTTATTTAGTAAATAATTATATCTTTTAAGATGTTGAAATTTGATGAAATTTGATACTTGTAACATTTATGGTGTTAGATGTAATTATTAGGCTAATAATGTAGTAAATAAGTAATAGGGAAAAATAGTAAATTTTAATTTAAATTTGTAAATTAGGGTAATTAGGTGTAAAATCTAACTTAGGATGAATTTAGACATTTTGAAATGATAATCGATGTTGGGATATGGTAATTAGAGCGATAAAAATATTAGATGTATATTATGTACAAAATAAGTAATGGTACAAAATATACAATTATTAGAAATATAATAAATAGAAGATATTAGAATAAAAATTGATATTATGATAATAATAGAAATATACAATAAATCTGATAGGAAACTTAAATTAAGGTAATTATATGAAAAATGTAAGATTTTTTTATAACGGGGGTGGATTCAACGATTAAACTGAGATCCGGGTGTACCGCACGGAATAGAACACTAGTTAGAGACTAAAAACGATATTTAGGATATTCGAAAATAATGCGATTAATTTCACATCATGAGTCAGAATTATTTCTTAGGGTGTAAATATAAATCTTTAACCAAAGATTGAGTTAAAAACCTAATTTAGAAATCAATGCGAAAACTGAAATAGAATTTAACACGATTCAAGAAGAATTATAAAAGACTTAAGACTTAGATAATTAGGTATATTAAACCCTAAACAAAAGATAACAATAAGCGTTATAGGATAAAACCAACCTATAATTGTTATATGAAAAACTTAAACTACGTTTATGTTAAAGGAATTATCGATAATGGCCTGAGCGAGTTGGACCTCGAGTGAGTGAACAAGGAGTCTAGATAAGTTGGGATTAATATGATGCTGTATTTTGGAGGCTTGAGATTATACTTAGTTGTACTTGTTAGATAGTTGGTTATGTGCGTGTGCGTATGCATGTGCTTGATTATAAGTGATGCTATGGTTCTATTTGTTATTTTAGCTTGCATTGTATAAAGTGATCAATCATCCTAAACTGAACTTAACAAAGATATGACTTGTAAACATAAATCGAACCTACATAACAACCCATTAGGGGAAATCTAGGATTCTCTGGCCAAATACTGACCGCTTCAAAAGGGATAGCGCCGGATGGCATAATGGGTCCCTTTTTCATCCTTAGTCGAACTAAGTGACAGGTGAGGAGGTCGCGGCAAGGGTGAAGTTAATGTTTCGAAGGTAGTCATGGGAGGAGCAGTGTCTCCATTACATAAGCTTGAGTTTGGTGGTGAGCTGTTGCATTAACGGTAACTCCTCAACTCGGATTAGAGCGGGCGCAATTTCTCTAATCTCACGATAAGCTGGATAACGCCATGCGATGGTATTTACTTGAACATACATTACACCTAATAAGTTAGTTGATAACCTTGTTATGTTTATGGTGTAGTTTTAAGTCCTCCATCTTAATTTACTGAGCTATGGTTGCTCATATCATTATAGATGTCATGCAAGTGATCGCTAACAAGCGGCTTCTAACTATTTTGAAGCTAGCAACTGTTGGATCTTAGGGAGCGAGAAAAAATATTTGAAAATAAGCATATATTTTTAAGGTCTAAGTTTTTATTTTAGAATTTTTCATTTCTGAATAATGTAATAACTAGGAAATATATTACAGTGAAATGTTGTAAACGTTCTTTGTAATAACTGAATTATAATATATATATATATATATATTTTCTCACTTTCTTAGGTAAATGATTTATTTAAATTACAAACTGTTTACTTTAAAGCGGGTTAGTTATAGACACCTTGTGCAGATCAGGTCTAGGATAGCGGTTGTAAGGCCAGCTTCTGTCTTAGAATGGTTTACATGGTAAGGCTGTTATAACTCTACCACTTCAGGGCGTGACATTTATAATTTTTCACTTTCGAATATTGTATTGTTTAAGAAATATATTACGATGAAAGCTTGCAAACATTATTTGTAATACTTGAATTCTAGTGAATATACATATATTTTCATACTTTCATAGGTGAATAATTTATTTAATTCATGAACTATTTACTTCAAAGCAGGTTGGTTATAGATGTTTTGTGTAAATCAGGTCTAAAATTATGGCTGTATGGTAAGCTTCTATCTTGAAATGGTTTGCATAGCGAGATTGTTACGATTATGCTACTTCAGGGCATGACAATTAAGACCCTAAAAGATATGAGAAAAACTTAGTCATACCTTAATGAGTTAACTAACCAAAGCGGACGAAATGCTCTTTAAGTTGGTTAAGATGCTAAAAGATATGAGAAAAACTTAGTCGTGCCACAATGAGCTGATTAACCAAGGTAACCAAGGCATTGCTTGAGTTGGCTAAGACCCTAAAAGATATGAAATGGGTAAGTACTCCTTGAGTTGGCTAAGACCCTAAATTCAATAAGATGGGTAAGCATTCTTTGAGCTGGCTAAGACCCAAAAATTGAAACCTAGCAGTACTCCTTTAAGCTGACTAACCTAAGAGAGAGTGTTTCTCGAGGATTAGCAACCTTAACTTTTGGAATTAATTTAAGATAAACTTGGTAGTGCTCCTTTGAGCTGACTATCCTTGGTGAAATGGGTAAAACGCTCTTAGAGTTGGCTAAAACCCCTAAATTGAAACCTGGTAGTGCTCTTTTGAGTTGATTAACTTAAGCGGAAGTATCTCTCAAGGACCAGCAACTCTAACTTGGGATCGATCTAAAGAACCTGGTTGGACCCTTTTCGGCTCACTAACCTAGGCAAGAGCATCTCTCGGGGATTAACAACCTTAACTTAGGATCGATCTGAAGAACCTGATCGTGCCCTTCTAAGCTCATTAACCTAGGTGGGAGCGTCTCTCGAGGACTAGCAACCTTAAGTTAAGATCAATCTAAAGAACCTAGTTGTGCCTTTCTAGGCTCACTAACCTAGGTGAGAGCGTCTCTTGAGAACTAGTAACCCTAAATGAAATCAACGATGAGAGAAAGCATTCTTTAGGCTTGCCTAAGAGAAACTAGTAAAAGAAAGCGCTCACATGGGCTTGCTAAGAGGAGTTGAAGAATGAAAGGAAGGACCCTTTAGGCTTACTTAAGAGAATTCAGTGAAGAGAAGTGCCTTATGGGCTCGCTTGAGAGAAATTAGTGAAGATAAGTGTTCTATGGGCTTACTAAGAGAAATCGATGAACGAGGGGATGGTGTTTCAAAAGTTACCCAGAACCATAGCAAGACGAAGCAACACCCTAAAGGTCGGCTACAACCCTAAAAAGAATAAAAGAGGGGATAACACTCTAAGAGTTGGCTTAAACCCTAATGAAAGATGGTACAGCGCCCTAAAGCTAGCTGAATCCTTAAAACGAATTAAAAGAGTAGGCTAGCGCTCTAAGAGTTGGTTAGAACCTTAAGAATGAAAGATAAGACAGCGCCCTAAAGGCTAGTTGGAACCTTAAAAATAATAGAAGAGGAAACGACACTCTATAAGCTAACTAACACCCTACAAATGATTAAAAGAAATAAAGGATAGTGCTTTAAGAGCTGGCTAAAACCCTAAGAATGAAAATGGAGACAGCGCTCTAAAGACTGGTTGGAACCCTAAAAAGAATAAAAGAGTAGGTTAGCACTGTAAGAGTTGGCTAGAACCCTAAGAATCAAAGATGGGACAGCTCCCTAATGGCTAGTTGAAACCTTGAAAAGAATAAAAGAGTGGGTCAGGTCTCTAAGAGCTAATTATAACCCTAAAAGGAATAAAAGAGTGGGGTAGCGCTTTAAGAACTAGCTAGGACCTTAAAAGGAATAAAAGAGTAGGTTAGCACTTTAAGAGATAACTAGAACTCTAAAAATAGAAGACGGGACAGTACCCTAAAGGTTGACTAGAACCTTAAAAAATATAAAGGGATAAGTTAGCGCTCTAAGAGCTAACTAGAACCCTAAAAAGAATAAAAGAGTGGGTTAGCACTTTAAGAGTTAGCTAAAACCCTAAAAATAGAAGACGAGGCAATGCCCTAAAGGTTGACTAAAACACTAAAAATGAAAGACGGAACAATGCCTTAAAGGTTGGCTATATCCCTAAAAACAAATTAAAAGAGGGAATAGCGCTCTTAAAGCTGGCTTGAACCCTAAGAAAAGTTGATGAAGGATTGAAGAAGTAAAGTGGTGAAAGCAAATAGTTTTAGAAGACTTCTTAACTTAGAAAAGTATTTACAGGGAAATTGTTGAAAAACCATTTATGAAAAATGTATTAGGGATAGGCCCCTTGATTTGAAAAAGAGTTAAAGGATGTTAAAAACTGTAATTGGAAAGAATGATCTAGACTATTAAGGTCAATTTAGAAAAGTGTAACCAATTGGAAAAGGAAATGGAATGACATAAGTTGAAAGCTTGACTACTTGAGCTGATATAGATTGGACAAAAATCTTATGATAAGCCTTTACTTTCTCTCTTTTCTTCATTTTTTTCTTTTTTGTCATGAAAGTTTGTCAATAGGTATAAATTCTTATTTAAGAAACAAGTTTATAACTACCCTTATCCTTGGTAATCATGTGGGGTTTCTCAATACCCTTGATCCTAGGGTTTTCTTAAGGGGCTTTTGTAATTTCAAGGCATTCCTTTCTTAAGGAAACAGTAAACAATGATCGGTTTAGTCGATAAGGGCTTCCTTGCTAACTTTTGGTTTAGATTTCACTTTCGACTACAGTTCCAAAAATTACGGTCCATTTTGTAGGTGATACGCCTTGATCAATCCGTTAGGTTTTTTCAGTTCAACATTATGAATTTAGGCTTTTGGTCTAAGGGTTTCAAAAAAGACTAATGAGAAGACCTATTTTGGAAGAAATACTTTTATTCATCCCAGATGTACAAGTCAAAAACCTTAGGGAAAAATTACAAGTATGCTTACCTTAGTTTCGAAAACAATTTTTATTAAATATAAATTATCTTTTAAGATCAGAAGAGTTTTTACTGTATAAGGGTAATAATGTGGGTGGGAAGGCCTTGTGTGATTTAACATAAATAGAAAAGACTTTAGAGTGGGTATAGAGACTTTGATTTTCTGGGCTTTAGAATATGGTTTTGTGTTTTTAGGGGCTTTTTAGGCTTAGATTCTTTAATTTTTTATTTAGTTTTACTGCCTCTACTAGGATGTGAAATATTTCTTGGGGCTTTCCATCTTAAACTTGGGCCTAATTTTTCGACCTCCTTTCTTCTCTCTTTTTTTTTTCTTTTTTTTTTTTGTCAATTGCTTTGCCCCATTATCTCTTACTATTCTCTCTCTTCTTTTAGCCTTAAGAGTGATTGTCCCCATTGCTAAGTTTTTACGTTTTAAATGCTTTAAAGTCGTAAATCTATGGATTTTTAGTGTATAGGCTTAAGGTACTTGAAAAGGAAAGTCAACTCTTCTTCATTTCAAAGAAAAATAATTTATCAGAAATAAAAGTTGTTTTTTAATTAACGTTACTTAAGTAAGCATAAAGGAATCTTACCCTTATCTTTTAATCAATGACCTTAACCTCTGAATTGTTCGATTATGGGGTGGTTTATGATAGGGTTCAAATTTAAAAATTCTTCAAATTGGTCCAACAGGGTTAACAGAGGGTAATCGTGTTTGAGATTTAGAAATGAATGTCTAACTTCATTTTAGTTTACGTATCATATTTAAAGTGGACCTCCTTTAAGGAATGAGCTCAAAGTATCCTTACCCTTTGTCGCTCAACTCTCAAAGTATTTTCAGATTAATCTGTAGAATATAGTTTACCTCTCTTCACTTTAATCCTTTTAAAAATGAGTTACCGACTTCTTAAGGAAGAATATATATTTGTTTGCCCAGGGTGAAGATCGGCTTTGCTCCCTGGTTTCTCTAATTTTTTAATGTGTATGTTTTAAATGCTTCAAGGCCCTATAAGAGGTTTTGGCTTGGCTTGGCTTGGTGTAAACCCCATAACTAGCCATTCGAGGTTTCGATTGGTTGAAAGACCCGATCGAGCCTAAATTATAAAGAAAAGTTAGAAATATTAGTAAAATGATCCCATAAGTTTGAATTTAAAAAAATAAGTAATAAAACAAAAGAATATAAAAATTCCAAATTTTAAGTATATAGCTCGTTATTTATCGAAAATGTGTAAAATGCATTCCGATAATTAACAAATCACTAGAGATAAATTATATGTATACTAAAAATCATAAAATGACCTAAATAATATTTATGAATATTTATTTGTATTATATATGAATTTACATATATGTAAAAATAGGCGGAATTACTTAAAATACGCGAAATAAAATAATAAAAAATTATTAAATTAATTAAGAAAAATCAGAAGGGTATGGATTAATGCAAATATGCTCGTGGCAGGTCAAAATCTGAAAAAGAAAAATTATCCAATTAGAATTAAGCAACACAAAAGCCAAAAATCGAAGAAATGGGGGCAATGTCATGTCTAATTAATACATATTAATTACCACAAAACCCTATAAATAGCAAAAAAAATTCAGAAGCTCATTTGGATAGTTAGAAATCAGACAAAATTAGGGAGAGATAAAAATTGAGAGAAAAACCAAAGAAAAAAAAAAGAAAAGGAAAATTGTGCAGTTAGGGCTACAAAGGAGAACCCAGATCCGACGGGCAACTGAGAGTAGACGGCCACCACCACCACATGATGGTGGTAGCACCCAGGTGGGCCGACACACCCATGGCCACCGACGGTGGCCAGAGCCACCTAAATCGGTGAGTTCGATTTTCAGCCTGATTTTGTGTAATTTTTTAAAAATAGTAAAAATTATTAAAAAATTATGAATTTTGTTATTCTAAAATATTTTTGTATGTATCTTTTAGGAAAAATATTATTTTGATGAAAATATATCTCGTGATATAGGGTCCTTAAGAAATTGTACAAAACCGAGCATATTTCGGTTTAGAAATAAATAACCTTAGAAGTATAGTTTTGAACCCAAAATTTTTGTGTATATTACTTAGATGATATAGAACAATTCTATGAAGCCCATTTTCAAAAATTAATTTTCAAAAATTTTAGATAATTTTTAGGCCCTAAAATGAGGCATAAAATGGGTAATTTAGGGTTAATTACTAATCTAGTGAATAAGTATGTGTTTTAGGATGTTGAAATATGATGGAGTATGATACTCGTAGCATTTAGGGTGTTAGATGTAATTATTAGGTTAATTATGTAGTAAATAAGTAATATGGAAAAATAGTACATTTTAAGTTAATTTTATAAATTAGGGTAATTAGATGTAAAACCTGATTTAGGATGAAATTGATGTTTAGAGATGGTAATTAGAGTGATAGAAATATTAGAAGTGTATTATATACATAATAGGTGATAATGCATAATATGTAATTTTTGGAAATATAATAAATAGAAAATATTAGGATAAAATTGATATTATATAAATAATAGGGATATATAATAAAACCGATGGAAGACTTGAATTTATGTAATTATATGAAAGATGTAAAAATTTTTCACATCAAGAGTGAATTCGGTACACTAATACGGATTTAAGTATACCGGGTGGAATAAAATACTAATTAGAGATAATGATGGTATTTAGGAGATCAGGAAGTAATGTGATTAATTTCACATTATGAGTTGAAACGAATTTCTAAGATTCGAGTATAAAATAATACTCAAAAATCGAATTAAAATCTAATTTAGAAATCAATGCGAAAACCGTACCCGAACCTAACCCCAAACCTAGAATAATTATAAAAGACTTAAGACCTAGATAATTAGGTATATTAAACCCTAAACAACACATAACAATAAGCGTTATAGGATAAAATGAACTTATAATAGTTATATGAAGAACTAAAACTACGTTTATGTTATAGGAATGATCGGCGATGGCCTGAGCAAGTCGGACCTCGAGTGAGTGAGTGAGGAGTCGAGGTAAGTTGGGATTAATACGATGCTATATTTTGGAGCCTTAAGATTATGCTTAGTTGTACTTGTTAGATAGTTGGATGTGTGCATGTACTTGATTATGAGTGATGCTATGATTCTGTATGTTGTCCTAGATTGTATTGTATGGTTTGTATGAAATGATTGATCACTCTAAACTGGACCTAATCAAATATACGACCTATAATCATAATCAGACCTACATGGCAACCCATTAGGGGAACTTAGGATTCTTCGGCCAAATACCGACCCTTTCGAAAGGGATAGCATAGGATTGCAATTGAGCCCTTTTTTATCCTCAGTCGAACGAAGTGACAGGAGAGGAGGTCGTGGCGAAGATGAAGTGAATGGTTCGAAGATAGTCGTAGGAGGAGCAAGGTCTCCATTGCATAAGCCTAGGTTTGGTCGTGAGCTGTTGCATTAATGACAACTCCTCAACCCGGATTAAAGCGAGCGCAATTTCTCTAATCCAGGACAGGCCAGACAACATCGTGTGATGGCATTTTCTTGCACACGCATTGCACCTAATAAGTTTATTGAAAACCTTGTTGTGTTTATGGTATAGTTTTAAGTCTTCCATCCTAATTTACCGAGTTGTGGTTGCTCACATCTTTATAAACGTTGTGCAGGTGCTGGCTAAGAAGCGGCAAACAACTGCTAAGAAGCGGCAAACAACTACTTTGAAGCTAGCAACTGCTGGATCTTGGGGAGTGAGGAAAAATATTGAAGAATCAACACATATTTTATTACTTTTCATTTCTGAATAATGTAATAACTAAAATATATATTACGGAGAATTATTATAAGCTTTAATTGCAATAATTGAATTATAGTGTATATATATATATATATTTCCTTACTTTCTTAAGTAAATGACTTATTTAGATTACAAACTGTTTACTTCAAAGTAGGTTAGTCGTGGACGCCTTATGTAGATCAGGTCTAAGATAGCGATTGTAAGGTTAACTTCTATCTTAGGATGGTTTACATGGCGGGACTGTTATGATTCTGCCGCTTCAAAACGTGACACTTGGTTACCTTTGTAGGCTAATGATTGTGTTTGGATCAGCTGCCTTGCTAGGTCGTGGTTTGTGTTTGGATTAACTGCTTAGCCAAGTGGCTTGTGTTTGGGTAAGTTGCCTAAATAGGCTTAAGGTTGGTGTTTAGATTGAATGTCTGGTAAAGTGGTTTGTGTTTAGGTTGAATGGCTGAATGGGCGCGAGGTTGGTGTTTAGATTGAATGGGCCAAGAGGCTCGTGTTGGCTTCTTTAATAGGTCGAGAGGCCTCGTATTGGTTAGAAACCAAATATTTGGTTGGTTATCTTGAGTGGGCTAAAGACTTGAGCTTATGTTAGCTTCTTGAGCCTATAAGGATTTATAGCCATTAGTAACTTTTCATTTTTTTCTTCTCTTTTTTCTTCTTCTTCTTTTTTTTTTAGAGAGAGAACGATAAAGTTTTATTTTACAGAAAATAATTTGCAAATAAAAATGGTGATTTTTAGGATTTTATCTACAAGTTTATGAGATTTTATTTTTCTTAGAGTAAAGGAGAACAGTGGTTAGTTGAATGCCTATTGAAGGATTATTTACAAAGAAGGGAATGCTAAAGAATGAAGAACGATGAACGATGGACTAAAGAGAACTTTTATTATTTCGAAAGATCAAAATTCAAAAAACAAAGGCAAAAAACCTAACATTTATTCTGGAATTTGACATTTATTCTAAGCTCTTTAAATGTGAAATAGAAAAAAAAAAAAAAAAACCCTTACATTAAGTCTCATATATGAGCCTTAAGGTTTTCTATCATCTTATAGGCATCCCCAATGACTTTTGCCAGAAAGGACCTTAAGGCCTACTTATAAGCTTTAGAATATTTGAGCTTTTCCTTGAGGTAGGCAATCTCATTTTTCAACATCTGTTCATGAATCCTAGAGATGTCCTGTAGCCTATCATTCCTCCGATTGTTTGCTTGATTGTCTGCCATTTGAGATCTATACATTTTATGAACAAGAATCAATCATCAACATAATAAAAGAAAGTTCGTGGAAATATGTAGATGTTAAGATTGTTTGGGTTAATGCACTACTTGTTAAGTTATAACCTTACTATTATTTTCAAAATTTTGATTGCATTAAAACTCTTAAAAGATTGGTAGGGTTGCAATTTCTTAAAGGTAGTGTATTAACTCAAGCTTGAATGAGAGTATATACAACTAGGATAAGTTCTAAAAGGTCCTTAAGCTTTGTGACCTTACTTGTTTTTAGAAAACACTTTCATTAGTCACAATGAACTTAAGTAAGGTGGCCTAATCAACCCTGAACAATGGTTACCCTACAACATTCGGAGTCTATACAATGACTCCTCTCCTAGGGTCTTAAAACGGCCTAGATTTGACCCTATCTACCTTGCATCTTTGATGTAATAAATGAACCTTCCATGTCCTGATGTACATGATATACAAAATAAATAATTAAAACAAAGTATACTCATGAGGTTAATAACAAATAAATAAATATACAAACATATAAAAAAATAAATTAATAAATAATATGGGTATTTTGAAAAGAAATTTTAATTTCTGAAAATAATTAAGTGGTTAACCCTCTTAACTTCCCTAATGGAGTCGTTAAGTTATTGATCTTGGTTTTTTTCTCTCAGTTTTTATAAATTAGTTTTCTTTAAATCAACCAATATTAAACCCCACCTATTTAATATTGATCTTCAACTAGGGTTTTAAGAAAATCAGTTTTTTTGTTTGAAAATTGTTTTGAGTCGCCACCTAATCGGAGTTAGAAAAAAAGTTCAGTTATAATCAATTGGGTGGATTAATTGATTATAACTTAGCTATTGGCATATCGATAAAACCGATTTTCAAAACAGTTTTTAAAAACCAAAGATCTAGATTCAAGGGGTTAATCTATTAAACCCTAAACGGATATCACTTTTTAATTTTTCAAATTTAACTTTGCTTTTCAATGATACCCTTTTCCAAATAAACGATTAATCATATTACATGTGACTAATTTAATTAGTTTACACAAATATTTACAAAGATGGAAAAATAAAATATTCCATATTTTTAGTTGTCCTGTCTTTACGTACGAGTGCCTACGTTCTCATTATTTGAAATCAGACTTCCATAGTTCATTCACTAAAAACGTAGCAGATTGAGTTGATTTTATTTTTTTTGAAGAAACTCAAGTTTAAGTTATTTACCTGTTTTGAGTCTATTTAAGAATAATTTCTGATGGTTCTCATTTAAGATTTTAATTTGGGAAACTCTAAAGTAGTCCTAATTTGAAGATGGTCTATTTATTTTATTAGAAAATCGGTTTTTTAAGCGATAAAGTAACTTTATTTATTTATTTGTTTATTATTATTATTATTATTATTATTATTATTATTATTATTATTATTATTATTATTATTATTTATTCCTTAGTTTTATTTTTGTTTTTTTATTAAAACGTGAAAATAAAAATAAACTAAATACTTCTTCCTTTTTTTTCTTGGCTTTTCATTTTTATTATTATTATTATTATTATTATTATTATTATTATTATTATTATTATTATTATTATTATTATTATTATTATTATTATTATTATTATTATCACAATTACATGGAAGCAATAAGTAAATAAATAAAGAAAAAAAATGAAAATAAAACATAAAAAGATAACAAAATAGCTGGACCAAATCAAGAGAGGGGATGCACATGGGTCAGATCTCGGGTTGAACTTGGTTCATAAGTCTGGGTCATGCGCAGCAACTTGGAAGGGGTGTTTCAGTTCAATTTAGCTACCCAATCGAGTGGAAAAGGGAGGTTTTATGTGTTTCTGATTGGGTTTGGACGGTATAGAGAAAATGTCGTGGCCTAACTCAGTCATTGGTGGTGGTTTAAAAGTGTTTGGGTTAGAGTGCTAGTGGTGATGGTGTTCGCGTATATGCAGTGACTGATCGAGAGAAAGAGAGATGTCATGTGCATATTGGGGTCTTCAATTGGGTCGTAGCAATAGAAGACAGTTGTTATGTGTAGATGTTGGTTTGAGTGTCAATGAGCATAGATTGTAGGTTTAATGTGCGTCACGCAAAGGGGGTCGTAGTGGTGCTACTGTTGTATGTGTTTAATGGTATCGATGTGCGAATTCTAGAGAGGGAGAGGAGTTTGTGGTTCTAACTATAGGGGGTGTGTACTATGGTGACTTGTAGTGGAGCACAACGATGGTTTGTGGTTACGAAGAGGATGGGCTTGATCATTGGATAGTAGCGTGTGTTGTTTATGTGAGAGAGAGGTCGGTGAGTTTTGCTACAATTGGGTTATATGTGTAGGCAGTTTCCTTTAGCATGGTGGATATATAAGAAAGGATGTATTCGGAGAGAGGGAGAGGGCCGAAAGTGTGTTGTGGCTCAATGGTAGCTATGAGTAAAGGAGAGAGAGGGTAAGTTGTGGGTCCAGTTGAAGTGAAAGAGAAAGAGTTAGTTGCCAGAGAGGGTGAACTATACATATGTTATCTTAGTTCATAATGAACAATCGAGAGTGAGAGAGAGAGTTAGTGAGTTGTGTTTGGTTTCGAGAGAGGGAGACAGTAGAGAGAGAAGGATTAGGTCAAAAGTGAGATAGGTTGAGAGAAAGAGAGATAGATCGGTACCAAGAGAGAGAGCTCAATCCCCCCATTGCTATGTGTGTGTTTGAAAAATAAATCCCCCTCCCCCCGCTCTTTTGTGTGGTTTTTTTTGTAAATGAGAAAGTAAAGGGAAGAAAAGGAAAGTGGAGCAAAAAAAAAAAGGGAAATAAAATGTGTTATCAGGGCTAATTGTAGAGTTTATGTGTCACAACCAGACATGTGGCTCAATAATGCCTTGATATGTAACAGTACATGGAGTGTGAAAAAAGAAAAGGGTAAAAGGCATATTTATGTCTCTAGAGAGTTTTGAACCCTTAACCTCTAAGCCAAATTTAATTTAAGTTAAAGTGTTTATTTATTAAGCTGTTAGCCTATGCCTTATTCATAATACAACTAAATTGTATATATGGACTAGGTCAGTCTAGGCTGAATTCAAATTTAAGCGCAAGCCCAATCTCTCCTTATTTAAATTAAAAATTTATATTCTATTTAAAATATTTAAAAATTATTATTTTCTAAATTTTTTAAATCTTTTATATTTCCAATATTTTCTATTTTTGTGACTTTTTTATTTTTCCAATTTTTGTATTTTTTTTAAATTTCTTATTTTTCGTGCTTTTTCTTACTTTTGTATTTTTCTAAAATTTTTATTATTTATTTTTTTATTTTTCCTAATTTAGAACCCTTTAACCTATTCTAAAAATTTTGAAAAATAAAAAGGGGGGCAAAAGTAAGGTGTCTCAAGTACTTTTGTATTATTTTTTAGAACCTTATATCGTATGGCATATCATGATTGTATTTATGACACTTCATGGAATTGCTTGCAAAAAAATGAAAGATTTTGAACTTTAGTAACAAATTCGAAAAGAAAAATGCAATTTTATAAATTTAAACTCTTTTTTCCCCTTTCTAAATTCACAAGCTAGCTATGATATAACTAGTGGACACGTATCCACACTGCATGTACATATATAAAAATATCAATTGGATGAAAGATATGATTGAATAACGGTGATTCATCTACTTACAAATTTTGCAATGAAAAAACATATAATCATTAGAGTATTAATTGTATCTCTTAATGCATTGACTTACTTTTAATAGGTCCTCTTCAATAAGAAATACAAAGATTTGAAATAATAAATGTAGTATGGGTAGAAAGAGAAATATAATGATTTTGTAAAATTCCCTATTGAGAACTAGAAAAATTTGAGACGATAAATGTAGTGTAACTGGGAGAGGGAAAGAGAATGATTTTGTAAAATTACCCATTTCCTATTAAATTATTAAGTTAGATTATTATAGTATGTATTTTGATAGTTTTTCTCAATATATTTTAGGAATAGAGATAAGTGTGTAGTTTCATATACTTATCTAAAAGATTTCTCTAAGAATTATATGTGATTTAATAGGTTTTTGTGTTAAAGTGTGTGAATTTTCATCAAAATCGCATATAACTTCTCAATACAAGTGTAATTCATAATTTTTTTTTTTTTTTGTGTTTTAGTTCTCAAAAGTAGTATATATTTAAAAAATTTAAGCTTTTTGTGTTTAATCTTATAAGTGTAGAGGCTATTACATTCAAGAAGTTAGAAATCAAGAAAAAGAAGAAAACATGGAACTGAAACTACCATTTGATAGTATCTCTAGTTATTGTCATGATGGTAGGTGATTTGAATAGTCAGTTTGAGCAACTGTCAAGTTGGTACACATATTAGAATCTATAACATAATGTGTGAAAAGTATCATAAAGGAGTAGACTATAACATCATGATGGTAGTCTTAATTACCTTTATGATAGTATGCTAGACCCTTGAAGTAAAAATGCATCATTTCATTAAAGAAAGAAGAGGAGTAGTAAATGATACTTATAGTAGTCCTGATTACCGTCATGACGATAGTACCTTAATATAAAAACTTCTTTTTCTTCATTTTCTGCAAATTTTACTTTGCGTTTTCTATGATTTAAGGTTCTAATTTCCGTTACTCTCTTCTCCTTAGGTTGTCTTAGGTTACTTTTAGGGTATTTTTATGATTTCCATGGCAATTTCTTGTATTTTCATGCTTGTAGTGTAGACTTTTAATAGATTTTAGCTCTTTTTAGGGTTTGAGTTTGTGGATTTTCATTGTATTCATGGAGATTGTTGGAAAAATCTTGAAGAACTCTATTATTGAGATTGAGGAGCTTAGTTTTGTAATGTTTCTCATACTTTTTTTCATATTTAATGCAATGCTTTTTTTTTTTTATATTCATGTATATTATGTGTTGAATACTTATACTCCATGAATGTGATGAATAGTATTTATTATGCTTATGATTGATGTTCTTGTATTGTGATAGTGTAAACTTAGAATTTTATTTAGTTCTATAATATAATTAGATATAACTCAAGTATTAGGTTAATGTTGAGATAAGTAGTGGTTCTCACATGTTGGGGCTTGCCCCTTGTTATCCTAATAGGGTTTAGATATTGTAATAGGATTCGAAAATCTCAAATAAAACTTAGTATGGTTTCATCTTTTGTTTTGTATTTCGGTTATTGTATTATTATTATTATGTTAGTGTAATGTGTAATTGCAAATTAAAGTGAAAAAAGAAAAAAACTGAAAAAAATGAAAAATAAAAAAGAAGTAAGAAAAAGAAAAAGAAAAAAAAATTAGTTTCATCCTATTTATTTTTAGTCAAAATAACAATAAAATTGAAAATTAAAAAAAAAAAGATCATTTCAAAATTAAGACCCTATTTAAACACCCCCACCACCCCAAAAAAAAAAACCCAAATTTAAGACTGTTTAAAAAAAAATCCTTAAATACTCAAATCAAATTAAAAACGTAAATTTTATTAGTTTTCATAAATTAAAATCAACTCACACCCACCTAAAGTTTTCAAACAAAAGAATTCATATATTAGATCCCGGATTATTTAGGTTACTTAAATTATTTAATTTGTTAACAAATAATTGAGTTTTGCTTCATAAAGTAGTCTTTTTTTAAAGGTAATTTTTAAGATGAAGGCTAAAATTTGGAAAGTCGATTACACCTATACGGGTTTAAAAATCCTAACCCTAAACTAGTTTTTTAGGTTTTTAAAATTGTTTACAAAATTAGTTTTATTAAAAAGACTAGTATCTAAATTATAATTAATTTATTAAATTGGTTATAATTTAACTCTTTTTTTTTTCGAATTCCAGTCAGGTGATAACTCTAAAAACATTTTCAAAATAATTGATTTTCACTAAACCTTAGTCGAGATCAATATTAAATGGGTAAAGGTTTAATATTGATTAATTTAAAAGAAGAGTAATTTATAAAAACCAGGAAAAAGCAGGCTTGACAATGTTTTAAATTGAACCAGTTCAAATGCAGTTAAATTTGTTTGGTTTAGTTTGAACTGCTCTTTAGAAATATGTTACGTTGTTATTCAAGTTGATAATATTAATAGTCATTGAAGTTTTAAATCAAATATTGATAGCTAAATTAATGAATATTATAAAAGGATTGTAGGTAGGGTTACTGCTGATGGCTGATCACATGTTATGCACATGATGGTTGATCTTCGAGATCACTTAATCCAATGGCATGTGTATGGATATAATGGAGATATTTGTAGGAGGAGGAACAAGTAAGCTCGATCACTTGTGTGCTTGTGGTAGAAGATGAAGCCTTGCATTTTTAAAATCCTCTTGATTCAGTCTTCACTAAATAGTTTATTTGATCTTTCATAAAGTAATTTCAGTAGGGCTTCCATGTTTGTCTTAACCTATTTAACAATTAAAATGACCCCATACGAGAGGAAGAGCCTTTTATTTATAAGTTTTGGAAGTTAGTCTCGTTTGTTAGATTACTTGAAGGTGGATGGTCAAGATTTGACATTGTTAATAGCTATTGGATTGCCATGGATGATCTAAAGCCTAACATTCACTCCTTCTTTCTTATATGGACCATGAACTTAGACTTTGGGTTTAAATTGGCCCAACAACTTATGATGAAAGGTTAATAGTGGAATAACCAATCCAGTAGTCCTTGTTTTGAGCCTTTTAAGCTGTATTTCCTTAGAACATCTTTGGTTTAGTTTGATTTCTTGGACCCCATCACCAACCTATTAAATCGGTTCATGGCATTAAATTGGATTAAAAATCCAATTACTAAAATGATCATCTACAAGGATTAAAACTACAAAATATTATATTTCTGATGATTTTGCATATTAATTGATAATGAAGGTGCATGAGTTTGGTAGAGATGAGAGGCAACGGTAAAGGAAGATAAATGGATTATACAGATTGAGAGTGAGATGAGAGACAATAGAAGGTAAAGATAAATAGGTAAGATTGAAATGCTGAAAGAGTTTAAAGCTAAAAAATGTTGCTCATTTTTTTTATTTGTTATAATATGAATTGAATTGTGAATCTTTTAAACCATCTTTAAAATGAATCAAAATATAGAAGAACTACTTTCACACTTTGGATTGTCTCAGCTTCGTCCAATTTGATGACACAATCCTATGTGTTATTCATATATTAGTCCAAAGAGCCACCTCATCCAATGGAATTAAGGGAGGTAAAAACAACACTTGCAACAAGTTCAGTTGACTTCATATTAGTGGAATGAAATAATCAATCATCTTGTGTAGGGTTAACATTATTTTTTATCTGCATAATAATTATTTTAGAAAATGCCTATTGTGGTTAAATAAAACTTTGCAATTCCTTAAAGGATTGAAGGAGTGATTTTTCCTTAGTCTTTCTTACTTTACCAATAAGATCCTAACCCTTACTTAAGTGATGAGTAGGACCATATGAACCTAACTATCATAGTTTAAGCCCAAACTCGAGGAAATTGCCTCACCATACCTTTCACACTGATACAACTTAAAACACCAAAATACAACCATTAAACCCATACAACTCAAATTATTTGACAATGTTCATCAAATCCATATCACTCAAACCATTAACCATGTTCGATCCTTATTGAACTACCCAAACATGAGTATCAGACTTATATGACTTAAACTACTTGACCATTACAAGACCTACCCTAAAGAACTAACACTTTTGCTGTAAATTATTATTGCCTTCAAATAGCTATCATTTTTTGTTATCTCTACTATTACGTCTAATGTACATTACTATCATCGTGATGGTACTATATATGTAATAAAAAGTTAATAATGTTTGCTTTATTATCGTGGTGGTGGTGGTGATGAGAGTGGTAAGATGGTTATGAATTAAGAAAACATCATAAAAAACTACTTAGTAATATAAAATAGTATAACTATTAAAATCTCCACTTTAATATAGTATTCCCATATAATAAATACTATAATACACAATATAGAAAAATTTTATACTGTACTTAACAATTAACACACAAAGATGGTATAAAAAATTTATACATCCATTCTTCATTTATTTTGTTGTGTATTGGAATCAAATGATACCAAAAGATTCAGATAGTAAATTGATCATAAACCAACCCATAACTTAATTTTATAAATTAATTTTAATTGAGTTTATCTAATTTAACAGCTTCGAGTAACATTTTTAGTCGAATTAGAGTGAACACTGAGTTGATGGTTTGATTTTAGTCAAAGAAGAGGAGACATTAACAAGCTCAACACTCACTATGTTTGGTGATTTTTTGAAATATAAATAGCAGAAGTAAATGGAAAAGTAGAAAAATAAATGGAAACAAAAAAAGTAATTTTTATTTTGTGTTTAGCAACATTGGAAATAGAAACACAAAAAATGAAGATATAATTTTCAATTCCCATTATTTAGTTGGTTTTACAAAATAGAAATAAAGAAAACGAAGTTAGTATTTGATAAAATTATTCCTATTTTATTTTAATAAATATTGTTATAAAAGACAATTTTATAATTATCTTCTCATTCCCATTATTATTTTCCAAATGAATAATTTATTTGAAACAAATCAACAATTTTGAATTTTTACATATTTTCTCTATTTATTTAATTTATTAAGCATAATATTTCATTTGATTTTTACTCATTTTATCTCGATCCATAAACAACTCAAGCAAACTAGCAACAACCGATGTTACATTTTACTTTCGTCTTTCTTGCACAAAAGCATCAAGGTTTAATCCATTAACCAAAGTTACCATCACTATGTTGACTATACTTCCACTAAAACTACTATTGGCATCATTACTATCATGGCCACCAACACTAACATCATCATAATCAATATAATAGTAGTATAAAGTCACTATCACTAACATTAGGCTATGGCCATATCACCACCATTATCTACCACCTTTTCCAACTATTGTTACTATCTTAAGACCTCATGCTTCTCAATTACAACTACTATAATTACACTGTATCGTGATTGCTATTGTTGCAATTTCAATATTATCATCATTACTAGTAATAACCAAAGTCATTGTATCACTAACACCTCCAAATTTCATTATCTCCATTGCTTTGCCTAATGCATGTCACTAATGTTGTGTTCACTCAAGGGAACTGTAATTCCATTTCCTCTACATTCCTATATTACATAGTTTACTTGACGGAAGCATGATTCATGGGAATCCTGATTTAGTGAAAGTAAAGAATAGCTATTACTTAGCCAAAATAAAGAAGTGCCATTCAATGGCTAAATGACCTCCACTGCCCTCTTCTCCTTGCAAACCAGATCACCGCCATCCTCGAAACACTCCGGCATCATTACCCACAATGACTACGCCAGATCATAATTAGTATTACAGCACTCTGGTACCACCACCCGCGGACGACCACACCGGATCACCATCACCGTCGAAGCACTTTAGCAAGAGCCGTATTAATTAAGTCAGATAGTATAATCCTTTACAAGAACTTGCTGTTACGGAGATTATGATTGTTCATTGCAACTTGGCTTCTCCTCTTCTCCTTCTGCTGCTGTAAATGACTCCGCTAGGGTTTCTTCTTCTGATGTCTTTTGTGAGAGGGCGTCAATTACGACTTCCATCTTAGGATTTCGAGATTATCATTGTTCATCGCAACTCTGCTGTATATCTTTTAAATTAGATGGTGTTATGGAGGTAAAAAAGCAACATCGACTTTAGCCATATGGACTCACGAGATTTCCTCCTACGAATCTTGTTTCACTGGATGTGATACAGAGTATAAGTTTTTTTTTTTTATAATTTTTTATAGAAAAATGTTTCACATGGCAGTGGATTAATTCAAAATTTGTGACTTTTGGCTGCTTTTTCTACAAATTTTGACTTTGAAGAGAGAGAAACTATGATGAAGAAGTAGAAGAGATTGTAGCAAAAGAGAAAAGATTTAGATGAGGGAAGTGTAGAAAGTGAGGGTATTATCGTCATTTTAATTTATTATAAATCTATTTTTATTTGTCTTTTTAGGTTTAAGTGTACAAAATAATATCTATTACAAGCTTATTCAATTCCGATGAATTGCAATTCTATTATGTATTTATTCAATAATGTTAAGTGAACGTGCTGTAACATTACAATTATACTATAGTACGGACTCAATGATGTTGCTGTTATTATAGTATTAATGGTGGTAGTTTCAGTTTTGATAGTAATAAAACGCTAATGAATTAAACAAATATTAATAAAATAATTGATCCATAATGCAAAATATTCTAACTACCAAAAGTAGTATTCTAATTTATCATTTGCATTCAATAAATTATACACAACATAGAAAAATTTTATACTCTACTTAATAGTTAATGCACCAAATATGGTAAAAAAATTTATGCTTCACCATTCTCCATTCATTTTACTGTATTAGAACCAAATGCTACTAAAAGATTCATCCAACTAACCTATAACTTAATTGTACAATATGAAATTTAATCAGAGTGTAGCGAATTTGAGGACTCCAAGCAACACTTCGAATCAACTTAGAGTGAACGTCAACTTAATGGCCCAATTTTAATCGACGAGGGGAAGATATTAACATACCCGACACTCGTTGTCATTGGCAATTTTTTTAGAACACAAGTTGGTGGAAGAGAGCAGAAAAGAAGAGAAACAAATAGAAATGAAAATTTACTTAATTTCCACCTTTTATTTGCAATATAGGAAATAAAACTAGAGAAACGAAGGTAAATGTTTCAATTTCCGATATATATATATATATATATGTCGTTATTATTAAAAAAGGAAATAAAGAAAATAAAGTTAATATTTGAAAAGCTATTCCTATTTCATTTTAATAAGATTATTACAAAAACAATTCTATAATTATCTTTTCATTCCTTTTTTTTTGTAAATATTGAATTAATTGAAACAAATAAAACAATTTTAAATTTTTACTCATTTCCTTGTTTATTTCATTTATCAAAGTGTAATATTTCCTCCTATTTTCACTCAATTTTATTGCCATCATTTGAATTCTCTAAAGTTTCATTTTTATTTTTGAGAAAAGTTATAAATAAATAATTCTTATTATTTAGATTTTTTAAATTTCTTTTAAAATGTCTTATAATCAAGTCTTAATTAGAGACTCCATTTCCCCCAGCAGACTAGTTACACTTGGCTCTCCATGTTCTCGAAGTTGAAGCTGCTCCAATCCTCTCCGGTGAACTCATAAGATCGTCAAGAACTCAATCAAAAACCCTAACGGAACTGTTGGAGAAACGAAACCATGGAAGTCGACATGGACTCTTCTTCTCCTCGTAGTTTTTACGACCCCGAGGACGACACTAGTCGTGAGCAATTTCGACGATACGGGTATCAATACATCACTTCTCCGTGGATGCGTGCGTGTATTTTGATCTTTCTTACTCACTGTAGCTGCGTTTCGAGTAAATTGAAGAAAATTCCTTATGTTCTGATTTTCTCATTTTGCTTGAACCATTTTTGAAATTCGAAAATTGTTGTGATTCCGTTTGGTATTTTATAGAATGTAATTGAAATATCGGGTGCCTTTTTATTTGCAAGCAATTTAATATATGAGATAGTTTTCCTTTAAGGATTTTTGTGAATGATTGGAAAAGTCGGGGGCTCTGATTACTAACACAGAAAAAAGGGTGATTTTAGTTGGATTCCATGAAATTGGTGTCAATTTGCTCTTATGTTGTTAGTAGCATCAGGATACTCCAGGTGATTGCAAGTCACATAAGGATTGTGGAAGGGAAGTGATCGTGCTCAGTAAAGCCAAAACTAGTAAAAAACCTGTCAACACTAGGTGGGTACTTTTGGGCCGAGTGGATGAAAGCCTCGCTATCCACTACCTTGGGCTGAGATGTCAAAGGCATGCATGGGGTTTCCTGTTTTTATCACGTTGTTTTTGACCTAATGTAGTGAAAAAAGTATGGTTAGTGTTGCTACCTTGGAATTGAGTTGAGTGAGAAAGGAGTTGGAAATGCTAGACTGGCTCTAATGCTATTTGCTAGTAAGCAGGTTTTAAGCAAGGTTGTGATAGGTTACAGATGGAAAATAGGTCTGTCCTATCTTAGGAATCTAGCAAGTTATCAAGAACTCTATACTACCATAAGCTAAAGCATAAATTAGCTGAGAAAATGTTCAAATGGACACTTCATTCTTCTTGTGAGTGCTTGGTCAAATTTAATTGGGATACGGTCCAAATGGACAAACTAAAAGTTCCTTTTGGCCATGAACTGGCAATTCCATGGAGTGAAGTGATTTTATTTTTGAAAGAACAAGACAGTCTTTCATCTTATAATCGGTGACATAAGGCAGACTTATTACAGGGGATAGGCTTTATATACATGGTGAATTAGTTTTTCCCTTCACTAACATCTCATTTTTTGGTGATATCTTTGATAAGTTAAAAAAAAAAAGAAGCTTTTTCTCCCAAAGGAAACTTGATCATATCCCAGTGAAGCCTAATGCCTTTGTCTAACCTGAAGCACTGATTCAATGGTGATTCCTTCTTTCTTCAATAAGAAATTTTTAATAGTTTTCTATATTTGCTTCATATGAGATTTTCAGCAAGCGTCCAACTACAAAGTTCCTTCCTTACCATTGGTAGAAGGTAGTCAACATCTCCTGTGATTGTCATGTTAGGGCCTGGCCTCAACCAATTCAAGATTGTCTAATCTGTTAATATGTGCTTGCTTGTCATTCCTATTTAAGGTTCATGCCAATTAACCACTAAATACTCCCATCACTTGACTCCAACATGTGCATCCTTTTAACACTTGGTAACTAATCAGGTATGCCAGTTTGCTAATAAAAAATAGTAGGGAATACTCTATACCAAACTGGACACTGAAATTCCATACTAATAAAATCCAGAGTTAGCCATGATTTTCACCCTCCCCCCCCCCCCCCCCCCAAAAAAAAAGTGTTAGCCATGATATTATTTTTCAGAATAAAAGGGAAAAATCTTTCAACTGGTAATTAGGTCTTAAATCTAAAATGTACTTGAGTATCTTAAGGAAAAACCCCCATGGCATAAATTTTATCTGCAGCATGGTTTATACTGTTTCTCCCATATTGCCTCCTGCCTGTTGTTATCTTCTCGAAAGCTAACGTCATTTGAAACAACTAACAGCACAAAAGACATCTCTGTTTTGCGATAATTCTATTTGCACTGATTTGTTTTGCATCAAATTAAGATGTTGTCTCTGTGATGGTGCTCTTAACTGCTATACTTGGCTTCATTTAAACTTTTATATCTTTTCACTAGTAAAAACTTGCAAACTTCATTTAGTTGGGTCCTTTTCTTTTCCTTTTCCTTTTCCTTTTCTTTCATAGATCAGTTCATTTTTTTTTTTCTTGTTAAGTTATGTCAAGGAAATAAGGCATTTGATTATTGAATACTTTAATCTTGTATTATTTTAATTGTAACCATGAGGATTTCTTTTAGGCTAGTATAAGTCATGTAGGTCTGAAAATGACCCGGTTTTGACTCCAAATATTGGCATTGAACCATGTGTATTTGCTGTGTTTAGGAAAAGGCTTTCAACTTCCAGCTTATCTCCCCATCATGAAAGCTTAACCTCAAAGACTAGACAAGGTAGGCTGTTTTATGATGGCTCGAGTATCCACAGTCCAACTAATGCTGCACTACTTCTTGAAGACATCAAGCAAGAAGCTGTCCATTTCGACAGTGACTACCTAGATCAAACACCTGTGAAGTCCCAGTCATCTTTCAAGAGGAGATGCTCTATTGATAGTCATGGGATCTTGGAGTCAAATGCAGGTGTTGATTCAATCCGAAGAGGTGGAAGCTATTCGCTGAAAGCTTGTAAGCAGGAGGATGAATCATTATCAGAAAATGGGGAGTCAACTTTTTCTTTATTTGCCTCTCTCTTTGATTCTGCCCTTCAAGGTAACTAAGGTATATCAACTTTTGAATTATCAAAAAAAAAAAAAAGAAAAAGAAAAAAGAGGAGGAGAAGAAAAAAATATAGTAATTCTTGATAAAACTAATGAAGATTACACGTGACAATAAAAAATATGTTGGAAACAAATAAAAATACTGTCAAGGTTAGTACTATAACCATCTGATATAAAAACTTAAGTTTATAGATATGGTGCTATCTTTATATATATTACTTGACACTCCGTGCAATTGTGGGCTTTGACATTTTTGAAATCCATTTGGCTTAATTGAATGGGGGTGAAATGACCATGTGAGAATTTGAGCTCATGATCTTCTGCTCCGTTATTATGTTAAGATTATTACCATAAATATTTTATTTAAAAGTTTAAGTTTATAGATATAGTGTGAACTTTTGTATTAATTACTTGATTGAGAATAATTGGATGCAAAATTAAAGATGTTTATCATCACCTCTCAAATAGCAGGAGAATCTACTTTAATGTCTTATGTTTTCTCACGAAATAGTAGCTGACAATATGAATACTTGATCTGTTATGATGTCTAGGCATAACATCAATAATATTGGTTCTTGATTCTTTCAAGGTCTATAGTCCCACAAATTCATAAGCTGTATGAGTCATGTCTTCAGCACTAAATCTAGTGACAAATGTATGCTTCTTCTTCTTCGCCTTCTTCTTCCCCCCCACCCCCAACACCCAAACACACTGAAACCGAACTCCTTTCCCCTCCTCTGGGTAATTATTTATGCTTCTTCTTTTTTTCCGAGACACAAGTACTTTCTACCCCTTCTACAAGTATCTTGTTTACCCCAATAAAAATGAAATATTTATAAGGCAGTTTTTTGTTGTCTCTGGCACTCACTAGTATAATTTGCATATGAGTGTACTTCATTTCTTAGGTGGCCTTTTTTCTCAAACAGTAGTATCTCTCCAGGAATCTTTTGGCATATTTCAGAAAATCGAAAGTAGTTTTGACCCTATTGTTTTGGATCTGTCTACGAATTGATGACAGACTGGATACCATAAAAGCTAATCACTACACCTATGAAGAATAGTATATTATTCCTAAACTGCACCCTCTTCTTATATAGAGGGTAATGAAAGATTACATACTGAAATAAAATCACAGGGATGCAGAAACTAATAAAAGAAATGATTAAAAATAGTGTCAAGCTTATGAAAAAGGTAATGAATTCTCTTCAAAACAAATGGAAGTTGCATTTGTGGATAATAATGCTGCTAATGTTATTCAACCATTATAGTGGAAATGCTGGGATTTAGAATAGAATAAATTCCACAGAGATATTAGGTGTTCTTCATAAGCTTGCTATAAAAACAGACCTACATTCTAATCATGATTTTCTTAAGGAGCTTCGTGGAATACTTGATTTCAAGGATCTATTTAATCGACAGTTGATTATGTCAGGTGACATAAATGCCTTCAGAACTCAATTATGAGTTGCCAATCTATAGCAAAAAAATTTACTTTCGAAAATGTAGGAAATGCCTTTGCTTTTCTTTTGAATGTTATGTTTGCTTGTTTCAAGCATTGTTATTCGATTGCTCAACTTTTTGATTTTCTTTTGAAATTTATATTACTAATTTCATGCATCACTATTCAATTTGATCTCAGGAGCATTTTTGCTGAATAGGGATGATTCCTATCGTGCCTTTATCTGCTTTCTTAAGAATGCTATCTTGCAGGCTTAATGTCTATACCTGATCTGATATTGAGATTTGAGGGGTCCTGTCGAGATGTTTCAGAGTCTATAAGGTATGTAAAGGCAATACCAATTGGCTGCTTTGGGCCTTTGGCTATGCTTTTCTGGCCCTGCTTTGGCTTAGCTTGTGGTGTTCACGAGTACTTTTCTTTGTTCTAGTGACTTCTAGCTTCTGGTTTTAAAATCTTCCTGATTGGCATCATTTGCTTTTTAGAGCTTTTTGTTTAGCATTCTTTCTATCACTTATGAGGGTGTTTTGATTGTTTATGGGGATGTTCCCCTTTTCTTCTATTGTCTTTTTTTTATAAATTGGAAAAAAAAAAAAATCTGACCTTACCCAAAGAAAATAATTTTGGATGCTCTAGTTGTAGTAGTCTTTTACCTGTAATTCTGGCAGATTGGTATTGTTTATGCCTCAATGGTATTCTTTCTTTTTCTGTTAGTTATGATGCAATGTTTGATATTCCAAAATCTAGACACACACATGATAGTTATAGTCTTTAACCTATAAGGTACTAATGCTGTCTGCAGAGTCTTTTTTAAGACAATGGTGAAGTTAGCTGCCATGTTCTTGTGGTTGTTCAATTACAGCTGCACTAGTTGAAGGAGAATAAGTAATATGGCTTCTCTATTGTATTACCTACAAGTTAAAAATCCCAGTTTTCTTTCCTGCACCTCAAAAAGCCCGTGGAGTGAAAAATTTGATCTGCATATTGTTATTGCTGGTGATAATGGTTCAAGACTTTGGATACATAACTGAACTAGTCATTGAGGTAATTGGTTTCAGAAAGTAATGCAAATGCAAGGTGGGGCTCACAAACTTTGGTGCAAGACTCATTAATTTACCTGCTATTTGTGATCCTACCATGATCCTCCACAGTGTTAATCTGTGTAGTGTTGTCACTGGTGATAACGGTTCAAGCTGTGGGATGCAGAATGGAACTGGTCGACGTAATGGTATGTGGAAAGAAATGCAACTGCAAGTTGGTAATAGCAGATTTTGGTGCCGGATTCGTGGTATATCCTGCTTTTTGTGATCCTACCAGGATCCTCCATAAAGTTCCATTATGAGTATTTGCCACAACACCAGCATATTGTCTCAGAGCATTGTACCCATCAATAAATGACTGCTGTTGAGTAAATGAACTGCAGCTAGCTGCATGAACATAAACTTAGTGACTGCACCTTGCTCAATGACCATCCATATTGTAAACAAGAGAGAGGAAAAAAACTAGCAATTTATGAGGGACTCAAGCACGAGAAAGAGACATCTTGATATGTTTGTAAATAGTATCATTTTTGTTTTTTGTTTTTTGATCTTTTTTTTTTTCAACTGAATGATTTTGGAATTGGTTTGAGCAAAGTTGAAACCAGAACCAAAACCAATTATATTCAGAAGCATTCTAAAACAAAATCAACTAGGTTGACTCTAGTCTCTGATTTGTTCCTGAACAGATTCAGCTCATGTATGCTTATTTGCGGACCACACATAATTGCTGTGAGCCATAAGTGTAAAAGGTTAATTCTCCACTTAACTTTAACTTGACCAATTCCTTTTATATGCAAAGGAGCCAGGAGAGGCATCTACTAAAGTATTTCAAAATGAAATTATCTGGTTCTTGCCCAAAACTTGATGTTCAGCGTTTAATGGTCTTTATGACACCATGTGCCACCTTTTTCTCTTCAATATTGGGGGTCTTCATTGTGTAATCATGGCCAGAAGTCCTTTAGGTGGGTTAGTTCTATACTTGACTTTGGCTGGATTATTGTATCTACATAAGCATGGGTACTTTTCATTGTCTGCATTTATGCCTCTTTTATTGGATATCACTTGAAGCTTCTGATGTTTTGCTATTTCAGAATAGTTGGCTACTGTAAGTACTGATTAATGAAATATATACAGTACAGCATGCAAAATGGATTTTCTTTTTGAAGAAGGTTTCTTTTTTTGCTTCAAAAGGTATGGATCCAGTGCAAGGCATCAGGTTGTGGAGGACAAGTTGAAGAGGCAGAATGCTCAATTTTTGCTTGATGAGGCTGCGTCCTGGTCACTGTTGTGGTACCTATATGGGAAAGGAAATGGATCTTTTTACCTTTTCAAGTTCTTGCATGCTCATGTTTTCCTTACCTACATATTTTTGGTCTGTGTATATGCTACACAAGTCAGTATTTGTCACTAACTCTCAGGTTTAGAGACAGCACTAGAGAGAGCTCAACAAAAAACAAAGACATGCTAGCCTTAGGATACATATTTTTTGGTAGAAAGTTGTAGGATACATGGACAAAGAAGGAAACGGAAGATTGTCTCTACTTTGTGCTAACCCACCCCAGGAGGGAAACTGATGCAATATCTTGGGAAATTTAATGAAAAGGAGTATTTTTTTTCCCCTGTAACGTCGCATTACTCATCTATGATTCATGGATGGATTTCCCTTTTCTCTTGGAAGAATAGGAAAAAGATTTAAAAAGAAAAAATAAAAGCAAAAAGCTCCATGTAAAATGTAGTTTCTCTTATGGAGCACTCCTTGAAAATTTCAGACAGACGATACCTTGAGGAAGAGAGAGCTTGTACTTATTGACTGGTGCTGTTTGTGTAATTTATATTAGATATTATAAACAGCCTTAGTGTTCACTGTGAACTTGCAGAAGCTCTGGTCATGTGCATTCAACACAACCGACATCTACCCGGTTGTGTGTAAAGTCCTTGGAAAATAGCTTTTACTTCTATTTTTAGAAACACGATAGTGTTGCAACTCTAGGAAATCATATCCAAACATGTGCTTGTTTCTTTTTTTTCCTGATTTTTCCTATGTGTTTGATTTGGCTTATTGCTCATGGACTTCCTTTGCCTCAGTTGCCAAATCTGACAGTTCTATTTTTTCATATTGCAGGGAATGAAGAGGTTCCAAAAGACCTGTTGCTGGTGATGCCTCCTCTAATATCACTTTACCTTTTACATTTTTAGTTTGGAGAAGATTGAACTGCTTCATTTGTGTACTATTCTTCTCTTTTATAACCTGCTGCATTGGTTTAAACAAATTTTACACGTGTGTTTTATAGTATACGACATCCCATTTGGAGGCTTGTCAGTTTGTTGCAAATGACCATACAGCACAATTGTGCCTCCGTGTCGTTCAGTGGCTGGAGGGGATAGCTTCCAAATCTCTTGATTTAGAGACCAAGGTAAACCCTTATATGTCTGGAATACTATGAGATGTTCTCCATTTGTTGAGGATTAAAACTATATATAGGTACCAGGGATGCCTAGCATGATTATTCACTATATAATGATAATTTACTTGAAACAAAAACACAATATGGGGGATATTTAGACAATGAAATATGCTCGTGTGAGAAGATCCCAATAAAAAATGCCAGTATGGAAGCAAAAATACCCTGTTCATGCATGTTTCTGTATATAAAATCTTAGCCACTCTTTTGCAACCAGGTAAACAAAAATGGTGGATTAAATTGATTTGATAATCCTTCTTTCTGCTCTAGAGTCTGAAGTTTCTGACTAAGCTATATTCTTCTCCCCAACTAATTTTGTTGGACTCATCCTACTATGAGGGTTGCTTGAATGGTATTTTAAATCTGACTAAACTGGGGGCAGCGGTTGAGTGCACGCTGTCTCTCTCTCAGCTCTACACAAAATGCATCTGTTAGGAAATAGTAGCAATAGGAGTTAGTGAGTATTGCAAAACGTTTATGAGTATCCATGTGTCAATGTGGAAGTCAATAGATGTGAATGTGTAGGTGCAGTGCGTCGGTGTGCTTATTTGTGTATGTAGTGTGATGTCTATGTGCAGTTGTATGGTAGGAATTAGTGCAGACTGGGTGCCCGTGTGTTCCTTGCATCAATTATCGTCTGTCCTTGTATTTAGGGAAATTAAAAGCAGTTATTCTAGATGTCAAACTAGGAGTTAAAATAGGGAAAATGGCGGTTATAAAAAACTGCTCCTTGCATCTGTATTTTTATGGCAGAAACGTGACAGAAAAAGCAAGCCTATTTTTCTCCAAAAAAAAATTTCAGAACTTAGTGGTCAAGGGATCTTGGGGTTCTCTCTAGAAAACAAGCCCTAAAATAATAGGAACCAATTTGTGTATTAGAGCCAGTCTTTATGGAAGAAGTGAAGAACTTGCTACAACAATTTGAAGCTTTCTTGATGATGTACAAGGAGGATTGGAAGCAATTTAATGCATTGCAGCAACAACATTCGATGGCCCAATTTGCGTCTTTGATGCATGATATGACGGTGCAATGAATGATTGAGGAGGAGCTGTGATACATGTCCGCGTGTACATAAACTACTTGCTCGGGCTTATACAAGGCATACTAGTTTTAGTAGCTAGTATCCTTCTTATGTTGAGTATGTGTTTATGTTGTTAGGTTTTTTAGTTAGTCACTTAGTTACTTTAGATATTTCTACCGAATAGGTGCTCGTATTACTCTTTTGTAGCCCCCGCTATAAATAGAGGGTAGCAGTTGGTTAGTTAGTTAGGAAGAAATATCAGAAAACTCTGTAAATCCTAGCAGAAGGGAGCTGAACTCTTTGTACTTGAAGAGCGTGTAATTCTTCTTCACAATTAATAAAACAACTCTTCTTTCGTGTTCCAAAAAGGTCCTATCAAGTGGGAAAAGCAAGCAACAAACAAAATGATAGGAAACATGGCATGAGCAGTGGAGAGAATGATGATACCCTTATTTTAAGGCATAATAAGGGAAAATTTGAGGCAACTGATTTAGGAAAGGAGCAGCCTAAGAATGATAGAGAAAGGGGAAATGAAGAAACTAGAGAATTTCTTGTTTGGGTCACTCTACTCTCCCCTGGATTTAATAAAAACTGAAGAAGAAGAGCATGTGCAAAATGGAGTTCTAGATAATTCTACTATGTTCTTCAAAGACTCTTCTGCAGGTGGCATGCATTCTGTTTATGTGGAAGGTGCTGAGTTGCTGAGTTCCCATATTTTTTGTACGGTGCAGAGAGGACAGAAAGAAAACCTGTTTGGGATGATGTGAAAGAGCAGAAAACGGGTAACAGAAATTCTATGAAGCAATTATACCCAATTGATGCAATTGATGAGGCTGGATTCATCACCGGTTTAGGATGAACTATGTTTGAACTTCCATTGGATCCTACCCTCTCAAGAACCTTTTGCAGGCCATTGAGTATTTTTGCTTGTCCCAGGTCTTGACTAGTGCTGCCATGTTCTCTGAGACTTGCTTCTTGGTAGAAACAAAAGCAGCAGAGATGATGAAAAGAAGATGAAATAGTCCCCTTCAAATTTTCCTGATGGAATTTGCTTGGGTGACCATATTCGATTTCTTCAGATTTGTGAGTACTGGGATCAATCAGACCATGATATTAGCTGGTGCAAAGATAATGATTTGCAGGTAGGGGGTATGCTTTTCATGAAATTCTCAGGGAAGCAATTATGTCATAGAATGCAGAAGATCAAAAAGGAAGACATTAGTAGGGAATAGTCACCAAACGAAGCTCATGCCTGAGATCAGCTGCGGGTTTTTTTTTTTTGGGTTTGGGTTTGGGGTGGGGGTGGGGGGTGGGGCGTAAGGGGGGGGGGGGGGGGGGTGGGGGGGGGGTTGCGGCGCAGGGGGTGGGGCTGGCGGGGTGGGGGGAAGTGGTAATGTTAGGAAATAGTAGCAATAGGAGTTATTGAGTATTGCAAAATGTTTATGTGTGTCCATGTGTCAATGTGAAAGTGGACAAGTGTGAATGTGTATGTGTGGTATGTAGTGCAGTGTGTTTATTTGTGTATGTAGTGTGGTGTCTATGTGCAGTGGTATGATAGGAATTAGTGCTGACTAGGTGTCCGTGTGTTCCTTGTATCAGTGATGATCCATCCTTGTATTTAGGGAAATTAAAAGCAGTTATTCTAGGTGTAAAACTGGGAAAATAGGGAAAATGGCAGTTATGCAGAACCGCTTCTTGCATCTGTATGGCAGAAACGTAATAGAAAAGCAAGCCTATTAAATTCCAAAAAAATTTTACAACTTAGCGTTCAAGAGATGCTAGGGCTCTCTCTTAAATAAGAGCCCTAAAAAGATAAAATTGGGTTCTCTCTATAACGATGCCAGAAATTTTATTTCAAAACTGATACTGGAACAGCATCTCTTAGTAATAAACTGGCCTTCTTGCTCAGATTACAGTGGAAGAATATGAGACCAAGCAGCTGCCTTCGTGGAAAAGTAGATTTTTTGGACAATCCTGACTTGAAATGACTATACAGGATTTTGAAAACCAACCCACCCACCACCACCCCCCTCCTCCTCACACCCCCCCTCTCTCTGGGCAGCGCAATATCACCTGGGGTTTAGCATCATAATTATCTAATCTGAAAGCTTAAGCTTGAATTTTGTGCGGGTTTCATATTTAATAATTGACAAACTCATTCTACCTTGTACATTATGTCTCATCACTCATTCCTGTCCAAGAAGTCTAAAAGCAAGGTTAATGTGCTTATTTTTGTTGAAACACTTCTAAATTGCTCCCCTTGATCGGTATGTCAGCAGATTTAAAATCCCTTTGAGTTTCTAACCAAAAGAGTTATGTGTGAATGTGGGATAAAGGATTAATTGTCGGGTGACAGTTGGCTCATTAACAAATTTTCTTGCACTTGATGTTGGGCTAAGATTTATTGACAATCTCTCTGGGCGCTCTTTTTGTACTCACGGTTATCTGAATGGTGTTTTAAGTCAATTTATTCCTTAAGTCCCTTTTTCAAAAAAGCCCCATGTCCCAGTTGTTAAACTGAGGGGTGTGGCTGCGATGCTCATTGTCTTACTAGTGGAGATGAATGTGTTCACATTTGAGTGGCTTCTCTTTTCTTCATGGTTAGTAAGACTTGTTTGTCATTTTTGCTGATAGAATATATTGTAGATGCTAAGTTATCTCTTGTAATTTATGGACATAAAATTGACATGTATATAGTCATACTAGGTTGGGCATGTATGATACGTGATGCAATCTTCCCTTTTCATGACCAACTAAAATATGATTTGCTGCTTTCTGTATTTTATACATTTATCAGGATATAAATAATGTCTATTGGAGTTGAAAAATCATAAGAAGATAAAAGGAGGTTTTTCTAACTAGTGACTAGTCCCTCAACTTCTTTTCTTTTGGTGATTAAATTATCAATTTCTTTGCTGTGCTTCATTTCAGTTTTTTTTTTTTTTTTTTTCCTTTCTCTTCAATCAATACCATTGAGTTTCTATCTTGTTGATGAACCTTTTCTTTATTTTTTCATTTTGAGAAGCAGCTTTTATCTGCATTATTGAAAGAACCTCTTTTATTTAGGTGCGAGGATCTCAGGTGGGAACCTATCTACCAAGCTCTGGAATTTGGAATCAGACACAGAGGTTTCTTCGGAAGGGTGGCACTGATGGAAACACAGTTTATCATTTGGATTTTGATGCACCAACACGCCAACATGCTCATCAACTGCCTGATGACAAAGTATTTTGTTGTAATATTACCAGGCTTGCATATATTCCCTCTGCAATCTATGTTAAGCACCTGTTTAGTGCACGATTCACATCATGCAGTTTTACCCTTGTTCTTTCCTGTTTATTAATGGCTTAAAATTACCATAGGAGATTGGACCTACTCATGCGGTTGGAAAAGACTTATACCCTAGTAGTTAATGACGTACAGAGTGATTGACATGACAATGTTCCAACAGATGTATGGATAACTTGATATTCAAGAAAGATATGATTAGAATAAAAGTTTTATGTGAAAATAATAGTATTCCCTTAAGCTAGAAGGAAAAGAAGAAAATATTAGTATTCCACCAGTTGGTTAGGAGGATGCGACTTTGTTTAAGAATGTTTGGGTATGTGGAATACAGACATCTAATAGCCCATTGGAAGAAGTGATAGAATGTGGAATCCTTTGAGTAGGGTGGATTGCTGCAAAGAGTGCAGAATGTATTTATGTAGTTGGCTTGGTGTACTCAAGGTTGTTAAAGACGAAAAGCATACTCAAGGCACAATGCCTTAAAATCGCCTGAGGCAATAAGTGCAAAAAAAGCACTTGTTTGAATGAAGTGAAGCGTAAATATTAAAAATTATAAAAAATATTTTGATTTACGAAACTATGAACATTACTATTCAATAAACAACTATAATTCCATTAGACTACTAACAAAAATAATTTAAACAAGTCAAATATAAGATAAGTATCATGTTATGTCAATTGTTTTTTTAATTAACATTAAAGTATTAAAAATATTTTTTCATATCAAGTACAATATATGTAAAAGAATCAAGTTAAAAATTTTGAAAAACTATTCTGGTTTTTAATTTTTTTATTTTAACAGTTTTTATTTTACTTTTGAGAAAAAAAAAACTAGAGAAAATCAGAATAAAAAAAGCACTGCCTTTGGCACCACATATATGACAAAGATAAACTTCCAACTGACATTATATTATTAAGTTTTTGTTTTAGTACCTTTACTATCTTACTCTTCTATTATTTTTTAAATATAACCATTATATGTCATAATATGCTTTTAAATTTTTCCTCTTGGGTGGCTTTTTCTCCAGGCGAGCGCCTTAGCGCTTTTGTGCCTTGCGGTTTGACAATTGAGGTATGTGCTTCAGTGAACGCGCTTTGCCTTGGCATCTGCAAGGCGCATCCTTGCGCTTCACTTTGAAGCACTCACTTAAGTGCAAAAGCGCTTGCTTTTGACAACATTGGGTGTATTGGAATAAGGCTTGGTTTTTACTACTATAATTATCATGTTATATTATTATGATCTTATATTTTAAGTGGGACACTGTTTGTGTCTCCTCATATATTTCCCTGGCACTGCAATTTCCATTATAACAAGTTAAGGCCCCATTAGCCATTGCCATCAATTTTCACAATTCCTTTTCCTTTTTAAACTTCGACACGAGGATGTTGAACCACTTGCAACTTTGACATTACCTACAGTAGTTTTATTTGATTAATCCAGTGTTCGTTTACTATATCCAACACTCTAGGATTAGGTTATTTGCCCTGTAACTTTTTTGTCTTCCTTGCAGAAACAAGATGATTCTCTCTTGGAGGACGTGTGGACTTTGTTAAGGGCTGGGAGACTGGCAGAGGCCTGTGACCTTTGCCGGTCTGCTGGACAGGTGTGTTAACTTCAGGATGTGACTAATTTCATTTATTTGGATTTCCACATTTTTACGTGTTCTCATTTGTCAGCCGTGGAGAGCTGCAACACTCTGCCCATTTGGGGGGTTGCAAGTATTTCCCTCCAATGAAGCATTAGTGAAAAATGGAAAAAATCGAACTCTTCAAGCCATTGAATTGGAAAGTGGCATTGGACACCAATGGCGTCTATGGAAGTGGTCATCCTTTTGTGCATCGGAGGTAAACTTGAACTTATTACATACTGGTTTAAAAATTTTTCCTAGCAGTCAGCTATACGAATGGTTATGACATATCAAATGGTCAATGAATCAGATCTGGCAATTTTATTCTATCCTGGATAAACCTCTCACATTCATTTTTGCTTCATTCTTTTGACTGAAAAATTTATGCCTTCTCCTTTTGCTTTCTTGAAGAGGATTGCAGAAGAAAATGGGTCTAAATATGAAGCAGCTACATATGCAGCCCAGTGTGGAAATCTTAAGCAAATGCTTCCAATATGCACAGATTGGGAGGTCTTTTTTCTTCCCTGTTAGTAGTGTCTCACTTTACTGCATATCAGACTTTTCCTTGCATGATATCTCCCTTCTTTAAATAAGAAGCTCTATCATCTAAGAAAATAACACTCTTAAAAATGGGGGTAAAATACGGTAGATCATTCAGTATTTGGATCACTTCATTCTCTTTTGCATTTTGTTACTACTGAAGTGAGAGAACAAGAATTGATAATACTGACAGTACAAGTTCTTGCAGTCTGCATGCTGGGCAATGGCGAAGTCTTGGCTTGATGTTCTGGTGGATGTTGAACTGGCACGCTATCAGCCTGGTATAATCAATGAATTGGAAAGTTTTGGAGATGTCACTGATGGCAGTCCCATGCAGCAATCCTCTCAATCTTCAGTTGGGCCTGGAAGTTGGCCAGTCCAAGTATTGAACCAGCAACCAAGGAATCTTTCAGCCCTTCTTCAAAAGCTCCATTCAGGGTATTAATGCTGAATAATGCTCCTTGGTAATTCTTTACTAGCATTGCATATTATCTAATGCCACCTTTCATGTAAAATTAGAGATGCTGTCCATGAAGCTGTTATGCGTGGGTGCAAAGAGCAACAAAGGCAGATTGAGGCAAGTACCTACTGGAATGGTGTTTTTCCCTCCTTTCATCTTCTTCTTTTTATATCATCATTATTTATTAATATTTGGTTTAGTTCCGATAATGTAACACAGAGAAGGTTGATGGCCTTCTTTGTGCTTTATACACAGAAATTGGAAACCACAATAATCACATTCTTTGTCTGGAGTTGATCTCATCTACAATTTGTATCGTCTTCTGATTGTTTATGTCATAAAAGTGTCATTCATATTGAATTTGCTGTTGTCAGATACAAGTTTTGTTGCTTTCTCTCTGCAAACCGTATTGAGAATAGTAGCTCATGCAGTTGCTTTTTGTTTTACGCTGTTTTATTTCTCTATAATGGAGCAATAACACATTGTCTTGTAGTCTTCTTTTGGGAAATTTTTTCTTGTTGTGTATGTATCATCAACACCTTATTTATTTGAAAGTTGAAATATCTAAAATCCAGGATTATACTATATCATTCACCAATGCTCTTTCTTCCCTTCATCTTTTCTCCGGCATTTTTATACTTGTGTTATTTCCTTGTCTTTGCAGATGAAACTTATGGAAGGGAATATACCACATTTACTGGAGCTTATATGGTCTTGGATAGCACCATCAGAAGATGATCAAAATGAATTCAGGTATTGCCAATAAGGAAAACTTTCTAGTTGCACGAGCCAAACTATGCCTGCAGAGGTATGACCTCCTATAGAGATTATTTCAATATTCTGTCAGTTTATATCGATATTTAAGGTTTGGCATCCCTTTAGTTGCCCCTGCACTGTAAATGCAGGAGCCAGATGTTCAATTTTGAATGTAAAGTGAACAATTTTAGAAAATGCATAGATGCACCCTGCAAAAACAATTAATTATTATTGTTGATCTTTTAGTGGATAATATTATGCAGCTTCATTTTCCAGTCACCATTAATTCTAAGTTGATGAGGCTTTCCAATGAAAAAGACATGCAATTGGTAACTCTCTCTCTATTTTCCCCTTCCCTTTCAGACCGCATGGGGATCCTCAAATGATCAGATTTGGTGCACATCTAGTGCTTGTGTTAAGATATTTACTGGCAGATGAGGTTAAGGATGCTTTTAAGGAGAAAATTATGACTGTTGGTGACCTCATTCTTCACATGTAAGTCAGATCAATTAGACTAACCCCTATGTACCTCTGCTACTTATTGCAGGCTTATTTTACATGCTTGTATCTCTCCTCTCCTTGAAAATTTCCTATTTGGATGATAATTGTAGGTATGCAATGTTTCTATTCTCAAAACAACATGAGGAGTTGGTTGGAATTTATGCTTCTCAACTTGCTTGCCACCGATGCATTGACCTCTTCGTGCATATGATGGAGCTTCGGTTGAACAGCAGGTATATGGATTTCTGGCTAGTTTATGTAACTGGGGACATGGTGGATTATCATCTGGAGCACAAATGGTATTTGCAGGGAGTGGCATTGTTCAGTGCAGTTCATGTCTGATCCGAGTTGTGAAGAGAATTGATTGCTAAAGAAATAAAATTTTTGGTTTAGCTTGGTGTTTTTGCTCACTCTCGGTGAAAAATGTTTGGTTCACTCTGTTCATGGTCAGCACCAAATCAAATAGTATTGGATATTTTGGTTTGGTTTGACCGTGCTAACTGAACTGTGATTAACGAACTTAATGTTGAACTAAAGCATGAACTTAACCTTGAATTACACTGTAAACAAAACCAAGTGAAAAAATAAAACTGAACTTTCAGTTGGTTCCTACTAAGATTTGTGCTTAACTGTAGTACTTGTGTCTAATTTTACGATTTGGGTTTTGATGGAAGCTAGCCACTTGTGTTGCTTTTATCATGTGCTCCTTTAATTTGTGATTTTTGTGCATGATTTTTTTGGCCTTCACACTGCTAGGTGGTCTTTAACATAGAATAAGAAATACTGTACAGGCCACCATGCATATAGGCACTTCAATGAAATTGGAATTAAGATTGTGTATCCTGAATGGTGATGTGAGAGGTAAGTGTTGGCTTGAATATGAGTCAGCTCTACTATCATATTTTTAGGCTTTGCTATCTCCGTCAAAATTTTGCTCTAGGATGTACAAGGCCGATATGCGCTCAAAATACATGATGATTGATCATTGAAAAGAAAATTGATGAACTTGGGTTGGTCTGCTTAGAAAAGCCTGAATGGTTAAGGCTAAATCCTGTGTCTGGACTTTATGGTCAACTGATTGCAATTTAGAGTAAGATTGCCCACAGACAGGCCATTATACTTCTTGGTAATGCTTATGCTTGACTCTGTCTTGATGCTGTACCTTTGGAGTTCAATTGGAGAGAAGTCTGTCTTGAGTGGACTGGAGGTACAATTGTGTTCGGCTGATTTGCTTCTGGTTCTTGTTAGTTCAGTCAGCCTGGAATGCAGTGATGAATGTACTTGATGCTTTGGTGGCCTTGTACAATTTTTTCAGTGAGTTGGATCCTCCTCTACTATGTCCACGGAAATGCTATGTGAATACTTTGACAAGAAACAATGATGTGCAGGGTCTCTGATGCTGTTTTTATGAAACTAAACAAATACAAGTTGTATTTGTATTAGAGAACTTGATTAGAAAAAATAAATTATTTCAACTTGGGGAATCTATTATCAGATATGTCGTTTCAAGGAAAGAGAAAAATTAGATATATTGAAAGACATAAGATGCATTAGGATACACCTTTTTATTTCGTAGCTATGCTTGACATTTATGAATTCTAGGATTAATAGAAATGGTGTTTTGTACTAAATCTTAGCATTTAGATTAAAACATCCTTGCTGTTTTGTTCTTAAAACTGTGAACTTTAATTTGATCATGCGAAAGACAATACTCTATTTGTGCTTTTATTGGGGTTCTCTACCACATAAGAAGATTTCCTCTAGCTCATGCAATTGTCTTTGATGATTTTCTGAGGCCTTAGGGGTTTTCAGCTCTTCTGGAGCTTTTGTGTATATGATCTCAACTCCAAGGCCTGGTGGTTGAGGCCTCAAAACTCTTGTAACAAATTGTAAAAGTTCTTGGGTTCCAGTCCCACAAAGTCCTGGAGCTACCTGTATAGAGCTGCGTATATTTTATGGTTGCATGGGTTTTGTAGGGTGGTTCATGTACTTGGAGGTAGTTGTTTTAATTACAGTTGAACTCCTCCATCAAACCAAAATAGTATTAATTATTGCTGTTGTTAATACTTCACTTTTGTTTTTCCCTCATTTTATTTCCCTTCTAATCTTAGAAGCCTCAACATTGCAAACTTAACAAATTGGAAAAGATGCTGGTTTTCACAGATGATATGGGGCTGATGCTTTAGTTACGTTTTAAAGGAATATCTTGAAAGGATGCCTTCTGATTGGTCCTTTTGTGGAGATAATTCATAGACATGCCCACCAGCATCAATTTGCTTGCCAATCTACTTTTTTGCTTGTTTCCTACATTGTTTTGCAGTTGTTTTGAGTGTCTTTTTTCCCACTGTTTACATGTCAAATATCACATACACCCCAACAGCATCAATTTGCTTGCTGATCTGCATTTTTGGCTTGTTTTTACGTTGTTGTCACGGTTGATTTTGTAACAATTCTATCTTTTTCGCCCCAGTGTACATGTCAAATATAAGGTATTCCTCTCAGCTATCGAGTACTTGCCATTTTCTCGTGATGACTCAAAAGGCAGTTTTGAAGAAATTATTGAGAGGTATTAGTTTGCATGCTAGAGCTTTTATTTCTTGTAATGCAGACGTATCTCCTAATTTAAGTGATTGAATTGCACAGGGTCCTGTTAAGATCACGGGAAATTAAATTAGGAAAACATGATAGTTCATCAGATGTCGCAGAACAGCATCGACTACAGAGTCTCCAAAAGGCTATGGTTGTCCAGTGGCTCTGCTTCACACCACCCTCCACCATTTCCAATGTTGAGGCTGTTAGTGCCAGGCTGCTTCTTTGGGCTCTTGGCCATAGGTAAATATTTGTCTAATGATTTAAAATATCAGTTAATATATGAGGTTTAACTGGTTATTAATATCAATGAAAATTTTTCTTTGCTTCAATGTTAGTGCATTGCCTGGAACAATTCGGCATCTTTCATTTTACTGTAGGCATATGCTCTTCTTCTGGAATGCTTATCATTTCCGAGTGCTGTGTTTATCTGTCCTAACATAATTAAACTTTATTTCCTTTTGTAGCAATGTGCTATTCAGGGAATTCGCTCTTATTTCAATGTGGAGAGTGCCTGCAATGCCGATTGGTGCCCATAAATTACTTAGCTTCCTTGCTGAGCCTCTAAAACAATTATCTGAGAATTCTGTTGCAGTAGAGAATTATCATATTTCAGACGATATGAGAGAATTCCAAGAATGGGTATTTTTCTATGGCATCTGTCTTTCATCATTTTCTCATTCCTGGCATGTTTTTCTTTTTTTTTTTCCTTTCTTTCTTTCAATAATGTTGGAAAGTTTTTTGTCTGCATACCTGTGTTGAATTATAAACATATAATCCACATAGATATTTGGCATTTAACTTTCGATATGTTGGTTACAATCTTAATTCATTCGAAATTTAAGATGACATAACAATGGGAAGGCCATAAGTTCTAGTCTCCGTCTTATGATTTTGCTCTCCAATAAATTGGAGCCAATATTTAATTCTACATGTGAGAAAGTATTGCGATACAACTGTTGCAAGCCTGTGCTATATATTACAAGCTTATGCTTTTAGATGAGATGAGTAGATTGGTTATGGTGCATTACAAATTTAATGACCTGAATGTGGTTGTATGATGTGATATCCTGTGCCATTTATCTTATTGGGCTATCAAGACAATTTCTTCCCTTCTCTCTTGATATATTTACAGAGTGAATATTACTCCTGTGATGCAACCTATCGCAAGTGGCTCAAAATTGAGCTTGAGAATGCTGAAGTGCCTCCTCTGGAACTTTCTGTGGATGAGAAGGACATATCAATTGCAGCAGCAAGAGAAACATTAAGCTTGTCGTTATCATTCCTTTTAAGTAAGTTAATGATGCATTCAAAGAAATATCTAAATTTCAAAGGTGCCCTCTGATGGGGTTGTCGCATTTCTTTTACCCTTTATGTGCAGGAAAAGAAAATCCCTGGTTGGCATTTTCTGAGGACTATGAATATGAGGCAATGGAACCTTTGTTTCTAGAGTTGCATGCCTCTGCTATACTTTGTTTACCATCTAGTGAAATTATGTGCCCAGATGCAACTGTCTGTGCTACTTTAATGAGTGCCCTCTACTCTTCAGTAACTGAGGAAACAGTGTTAAAACGTCAGCTTATGGTAGGTCTACTATAATGTTCAGACCAGTTTTTTTTTTTTTTCTTTTTTTGGTTTTTGTTTTCCTTTTCTCTTTCTTTTTATTTTTTTTTCCTCCCTCTCTCTTTCTTTGAGCCAGTATTTTCCAGATTCATTGCTTCCAATTTTCTAATAAGCTTGCTTCCTTTTCACTTTGAGTCTCAGATTTGCCTGCTTGATATCGCCTTTTTAGGCCTCAAATGATCGATAAATTTTTGCATTATGCATAAAAGTTCGGTGAGTCTTGTAGCATTAAAAGAGTGAATTACAGAACTCATTATTGTTAGTGTGTCCAAGAAGTTGGAGATGATCATGTTGTAAAAGCAATAGATAACAGGATCTTGATTGTGTTAGATATCTGTAAGAAAAGTTAAACTATTGAAAGATGCAAACTATAAAGAATTGGGAATTGGATTTGAAAATATAAATTTATCAGGACAAATACATTTTTAGTTTTCAAGGTTTCACTTGTTTTCTATTTCCCAAACATTTTCTTTTCATTATTTATTTTTAATATAATCTTTGAGTCTTCAACGTTAAACAAAATCTACAAAATTGGACTTTTTGTAACACCGTCAAATCCATTCTTGTATGCCACATGGTGGCCTTTGATTGGTGCAGGTAATTAATTAAATTAAATAATATAATTATATATAAATTAATTGAATTCATAAAAAAAATTGGGAATATGAAAACAGAAAGAACTGCAGAGATATTAGAGAAAAAAGATTTGGCCACCCCAAAGCCAAGGGGTGGCAAGAGGAGCCACATAAATGCAACCAGGTATTGACCCACTAAAGAAAGTGGGTCCCGACCCAGTTGCATTTTTGGTTGCATGACCTACATGGGTTTAGGCTTATTTTCCACTACCCTTGGGTCGTGGGTTGTGACCCAATTGCATTTATGTGACTATTTTGGTCACCCCAAGGCTAGGGGGTGGCTAGATCTTTTTTTTTTTTTTTTAAATTTATGCAGTTATTTTTTATTTCTTAATTTGTATTTTTATCCAATTTCTTTTTTTATATTTTTCATAATTTCATTTATTTTTATGTTTTGCCATATTATTTATTTAATATAATTAGATGGACCAATTGGCATGTGCCATGTGTTATACATTAATGGAAGAGTAGCTATGTCAAAGGAGTTGTTCTTTGCAAACGTTGAGAGCTTGAATAGAAAATAAGAAGTTTAGGACTCAAATAAAAAACTGGTGAAACATGAGAACTGAAAATGTATTTATTTCTAAATTTATTTGTTGGTTTGAAATTTTGGTCTAGTTTATGGTATTGATGATTCAAGAGGAGGTTAAAATTATTGATGCTACCTTATTGTTATTCTCATATATGTTGATTATCAGGAATGGATATTGGTCTTCAGGTTTAACGCTGAAACTTTGGCTCTCTCAGCCAGATGCTAGTACTGTTGCTCTCTATGTGGATAGTCTTCTGTGGATAACCAGATCTTTTTGGCAGGTGAATGTTGCTATCTCATCAAAGGACAACTACTGTATTGAGGTGGTTCTAAGATGTCTGGCAGTAGAGGGTGATGGACTTGGGCATCACGGGCTTAATGATGGTGGAATACTTGCTACTGTGATGGCAGCTGGCTTCAAAGGTGGGTAGAGCAATATATGGCAGCATCTTGTTTTTGCTTTTGCTATTTATAAGAAGTAACTGTCGCGTAATTTTTGGCCAAATATTCATTTAAGCCCTTGCTACTTTCACTTGTGCAATTTGGCCCTTAATGGACAAACCAATTTATTGTTTGCCCTGGATGCTTCAACTTTCTTCAGTACTGCACTGTTTGAAATTGTCAATATAGCTACATCTAAGATGAACTGACAAATTTGATAGTTCAACATTGTCCTAAAGGTTTCAGAATTGCTGATGGAGCTTCCAGCTAACATGATGGGTCAGGTTCATAAAATTTATGCCATCATTTACCAAGTTAATCTATCTTCTATTAATAATATGTGACATGATAAATTTATTCAAAGTGTCATGCCATCGCATTACTGTTGGGACGTTAGGTTAATTATGTGAATATTGTACACTGTCACAATTTCAATGATTTTCTGAGTTTATGCAAGTTTTTGGGTAAGGTCAGTAAATGCATTATACATATAAAAAAAAAAACCAGCTAGGATGTACAAAAAAATGCCAAGTGTACAATCCAAAAACTACAAAACAAAATGCTTGTGGGTGGAAAACTTGGGAACTCAGTGAAGCACATATGCTTCTATACATCAGAATAAGGCAAAATGACCTTAACTAGCGAAATAGCTGAATTTGGTTGAGCTCCCACTTGTCTAGAATTCCTTTCTTTCCAAACATGATAATCCACTATTGATGGAGTCTTCCTCCATTTAATGGATCCCGGTGTCTTGAAATTCTCCATGAACAAAGATATTGAGGAAGGAGAGATGAATGAAGACAATGCTGGCAATAAATGTTGAATCTTTGACCATATTACTCTTGTAAAATCACAAGATATGAAAATATGTTTGTGATCCTCCTTTTCGCTAGCACATAGAAAACAGCGGTTGCTGTTGATGATACCCTATTGTATCAATTTGTCTTGGGTAGGAGCTTTTCTTTTGAGGCCAACCACAAGATGAAAGAGTGATGGGGTATGTTGGCTTTATTTTAAATAATTTTGTGGCAAGGAGAAATTTGGTGCTTCAACCTCAGGAGGTTGTATGCAAATTTGATGGAGCAACCCTTGTTTGGTTCTGATAGCTACATAAACGAATTCATTTCATTCGATCGAGGTGCTATGCTTCGAGGGAGACTAACTTTGATAGAGTCCCACATTGTTCTAGTAGGCTATGACCATTCATCACATTTGATAATGTCACTTACCTTTGCATCTTTGTTGCAATTCATAGAATAAATAGTTTTTTCACCTATCCAATTAGCAATTAGACCATTGGGATGCCATGGATCGTACCAAAGGGAAATACTACTTCCATCACCAATCTTCCAAGCAAACAAAGGACGTTCCCAACACCTCTAGCATGAAGGATCTTGCGCCATGACAATGAGCCTTGTGAGGGATTTGAAATAATCCAAAAATTCCTTCCTTTTAAAATCTCACTCTTCACCTAATTTGGCCAAAGGTTATCCCTATCTACACGTAAGTGCCACAAGTGCTTCAATTGTGCTACTTTATTCCACAAGGGGATATCCTTAATGCCTAGGCCACCTTCCTCAAGAGGAGAACATATATCTTTCCATGAAATTTTGGCTTTTGCGTTTATTTTGTTAGACTTGTTCTAAAGAAATGCACGCATCTTAACCTTATGCTCCTTTAAAATGCTCTTAGAGAGAATAAAGATGAATGCCCAATAGACTTACTATGAGGAATACACTCCTTATCAATTGAACACATCCAATATAAGATAAGTGCTTTGTGGTCTAACTATTGATTCTAGTATTGAATTTCTCTATAAGGATATGGCAATGAATGCTAGAAAGCTAGGAAGATATGAGAGGTACACCAAGGTACTTGATAGGTAGCTTTCCTTCATTAAAGCTAATGATGGTAGAAAGTTGTTCCTTAGCCATGTCACTAACCCAACTGTAGAAAATTTGACTTTTTTAAGGGGCTCCCTTTGAGGCCTGATGGAGAGAAGAACTTGTTGAGGCACTCTTTAATGAGGGTAATCGAGGCAACATCTCCTCTAGCAAAAATAAGATTGTCAATAAAACATAGATGGTTGAGCTTCACTTTTTGACAGTGCCAATGATGTTTGAAAGCTCAGTTTGAGTTAATCTCCAAAAAAGGTATGATAATATTTCTATGACCAAAACAAAAAGGTATGGGGAATTGGATCCCTTTGCTTTTAACCATGAGAACTTGTAAAAAAATCCACTAACTCTCTATTTAAACTAAGGGAGAACTTAGGGATGGTTACACATTCTATGATCCAATGAGTGAAAATAAGGAGGAAATTTAGATCTTTAAGGAGGTGCTCTTAAAAAAACCAATTAACATGGTCGTAGACCTTCATAATATCCATCTTCATAGCACATTGTGCTCCATGAGATCCCTTATGATACCTTTGCATAAGCTGTAAAGATGTTATCAATAATCCTCCTACGTTTGTTCTCTCCTTGCAAGCCTTGATAGGACGCTTTGAATGCAATTAGTGATAATTTTAGAAATACATTTGTAGGGGATATTATAACATGATATGGGCCTAAAATCTACAAAAGATGTTGGATTGCTTACTTGGCCCTCAAGAGCTTTCCTATGGTGAAAATGTCCTTGATGGCCAAGCGCACTTCGCTAACAATTTGCTAAGTTATCTTGAAGAAATTTGTATTATAGCCATCCGGCTCCAGGGCTTTTTCTTTTGCTAGAGACCACATAGCACACTTAGCTTCTTCATTGTTTACTGGTTTAATGAGGGTTGGCTACTATTCCTTTCTAACTCTTTGTTTAAGGGTTGAAATGCTATCCAATTTAGAAGAATGAAAGATGACACATTTAGAAGGTTCTCAAAATATGTTATAGCTGCTGCTTGAACTCTTTTCTTGTTCGAAGTCCTAGACCCATCGTCTAAGGCGATAGATAGAATGCTATCTATAGTAAACTTTTGCTTCAAAGATTGTGAGAAGTAGGAGGGATTCCTGTCCCCTAACCTCAGTTAAGTTTGCCTTGATTTTTGTCTTAAATAAGACCCTTTTGTGGTTGAAATATAGTAGAGCTTTTGAATTTCTTCTTTTCTAAATCCAAATCTACGTTTTGTGGATTAGAACGGTTGGGCATTTGAATAGATAGATAGAATACTATTTCTAGTGAACTTTTGCTTCAAAGATCAGAAGTAAGAGGGATTCTTGTCTCCTAACCTCAGCTAAGTTTGCTTTGATTTTTGTCTTAAATAAGACCCTTTTGTGGTCGAAATGTAGTAGAGCTTTTGAATTTCTTCTTTTCTAATTCTGAATTAATGTTTTGTGGATTAGAACGGTTGGACATTTGAATAGATAGGTAGAATACTATCTCTAGTGAACTATTGCTTTAAAGATTGAAAGTAGGAGGAATTCCTGTCCTTTAACCTCAGCCAAATTTGCCTTGATTTGTCTTAAATAAGACACTTTTGCGCCTGAAATGTAGTAGAGGCTTTTAAACTTCTTCTTCTCTAAATCCCAATCTGCGTTTTGTGGATCAAAACGGTTGGACATTTGAATACTCTCTAAAGATTCTTGTGATAGGGCCACCCTTTTTGATAAATCCAAGAATTGCTTCTTATTGAGGTTTTGTAACTCCTTTTTTAACAACTTTAGCTTGGATACTACTCTAAGTATAAGAGTATCTTCAATTCTCATTCTCTAAATCCTTTCTATGATTGGAAAAAATTGTGTTCTTGCTCCAGAAATTGAGAAATTTAAACGTCACATTCCTTTTAGACAATCTAAGATTTAGATTAATAATGAGTGGGCTATGGTTCAAAACTACCGAGGTTCCAACTGATACTTCGGTCCTAAAAAGGATTGCATTCACTCAATATTAATCAAAATTCTATCCAGCCTTCTCATAAAAAAGTTAGAGGCATACTTATTGGATTAAGTGTGGAGAGGGCCGCTAGTTCTAGCTTCCTCGACCTCCGCCTCTAAACAATATTTGTTAAATTGGGCCATTCTTGTAGTGAAGGTCTCATTCCCCTGTAACTTCTCAATGTTTAGACATTCATTGAAATCACCCCCTAGTAACCATGGACCTTTGATAGAAGCTTTGATTTGCAACAATTGGGACCATAAGGCCAACCTTTTTGATTTTGACTTCACACCATAAATGAAAGTAAATCAGAACCAAACATCTTCACCATTCTGTTGGCAATAGCAGTATATGTAATGTCTATCAGTAGAAAGAATGTTTACTTGCCATTGTGATGGATTCTAAGTAATCTAAACTCGACCACTTTGGTGGAATTCCATGTTCCAAGAAGAAAGAATTTTAGACCAAAGTGTAAGAGCTTGATTTGCTTTAACTTTCGTTTCAACTAAACCTAACAAAGAAAGATGATTTTGTTCACAAAAAATTTTCACTACCCTAACTTTTTAGGGGTTGTTGAGCCCCTTGACATTCTAAATTACTAAAGTTTATTGTAGAAAGAGGAGAGAGGAAAAGGACCATAAGGCAAAGAGCCTCGACTATGTAGAGGAATTGTTGGAGTTAACTCCAATGGAGCCTATGTTTTTCTTCTTAGACTTCTTTTTCTTTGTTGCATTCTGAGAAGAGTTTTTGGAGGATTGTGCTGCATCTTGAGTTTTAGGAATAAATGAACAGAAGAATTTACCATGGGTTGATCATTGTTCGGAGTCACATCCTTGTCATTGGACTCATCAATGATTGGACTTGCTCCTTTGGGAATTGGGCTAAAGTAGTCTCCAACATGCTCTGGGATATCTGCAAAAGAGCCATCAAAGGATGAGAGCTCTAAAGTGGTATGCCGATCCTTAGCTTTACTAGACATGGTAGGCTTAACAACATTTGCTTGGATTCCTTTTCTTAGGACAACACCTTTAGGGTAGGGTACAACCTTAGTTGTTTTCCTTTCAGCAACATCCTCTCCCTTATTTAAATTAGTCTCAACTTGAACAGCACCAACCTCTCGATTGCTACACTTTTCTGTTGCACATTGATTAGCAACGTAATCAAACACTTAACAAATCGAGCAATGTGGAGGAATGTATTGGTACTCGACGTTAACCGTGGCCAACTTCCCATTTGGTCTCCTTGCGGCAAAGGTAAGGGGTAAACTAGCAACAATTGTAATCTCCATCGATGCTCTCACATACTTGACACGTTCATTCCTTGCCACCACTAAGTCCACTTATAAAGGTCGACCTATAGCACTAGCAAGATACCTAATGCCTTCTCTATAAAGGAATTCCATAGGACTGCCCCACATCTTGATCTATATAAGGAGTTTTTTTGGCGTTACTTTGTCATAGTCCGCTGTAATAGACCATCTTTCCAAAATAATAGGTTAGTTGGCAAACAACCAAGATTATCTTAGAATCTTTGTTAAAGATGGCTCATCTTTAAACTTAAAAAAGAATAATTTACAGCCGTTTACGAGAACCTCCACTAACTTTTTATCCTTCCAAAAAATCCTTGCAATCTTTTGAATAGAGGGGAAAGATAGACTACGTCCGAGGAAAAAACCCACTAAAGTGTTCCTCTATATTAGTTCTCTAAAACTAGAAATTGAGGGTGGAAGTTCCACACAAATGAGATAACCAAGCTTTGATAGAGGGTAGAAGTCCAAGGAGATGTTCACCGAAGGGGAAGAGGGGGGAGAGGCACTTTGAGAAATCACCTGGATGAAAGATTGTGGTTTTGGCAAGCTTGGTAAAACCTTCGTGTCAAACAACTTTTTGCTTTGGACTGTAGAGCTTTCAAGCTTGTTAGCAATTTTAGTCATAGCTCTTAAAGTGGGTTCATTGGTAGAGCTTCGACATTCTTTTAAGGAAGGAAGGTTTCTAGCTTGCCTTTTCTCCTAGAGACTTGGGCCTTTGCTCGGTTTGGAAACTTGAATATGGCCTCCAACTAGCTTTTCTGACACCTTATCTGCTTTGAATGCAGACTTTTCAGTAGGGGAGGAAAAAGTCTTATCAGGGGTACACTACTCAAGCCTAAAAACCACTTTGGACTTCTTACTTTTCTTTCCAGGAGCTGCTCTGTTCCTAACACCAAAGGAGCCACTGGAGGACGACGGAGAAGGAGCCTTCTTCTTTTCCTTCTTATTTAGAGATGGAACCGCAACTGAGTTCAATGCCATGGTTGTTGCTGCAGCAACACCAAAGGATACTTTTTGGTTCCTCTGGACGAAAGTCCTCATGTGTAACCAAAACTCTTAAGCAACCACGAACAGACAACACTTGAACTAAAAGATGTTTAACTTTGAAAATTACAAAGAAAAAACCGCAGAGCAAAGAAATGGGTAGGAGAGCAAAAGGGAGAACGGACGAAAGGAGCATTAGGGCTAAAGGGTAGGAGGGGGAATGGAAAGGATCGAGAGAGAGAGAGAGAGAAAAGAAGAGGAGGGGGGGGGGGGGGGGGGGGGGGGGGGTGGGGGTGGGTGAGGGAAGAGGTTGGATAGGTTAGAGAGGATTCTGTCTCTACATAGTGAAGAGAGAGAAAAAGTTAAGTTTAGCTTATAACTTGGCAGCTGAGCTTATGCAAGTTGGTGGCTGTCTTGACCGTTTCTAAAGTTTTAGGGCAATGCAGACAAGTCAGCTTAGAAAGGAGTGTCAGCACTGGCTCTGCACATTGTCGGAGGATTTTTTATTAGAATTAATGCATTATGTATGGAAGCTTATGATACAAATTTATCTCCTAATACTGACAGAGAAGACGAATCCAAGATGATTTTTGTATGCATCAAATACAAACTGAACTAATCATTTCCTGACAACTTTGCATGGAAATCCACTTGGCTATATGAATTTCGACCTTGAGTTTGCACTAACAGTTTTCCATCCAATATAGGTGAGCTTGCACGATTCCAACCTGGAGTCACTATGGAAATATCTCGATTAGATGCTTGGTATTCAAGCAAAGATGGTACTCTGGAAAGTCCTGCTTCCTATATTGTACGAGGGCTATGCCGCAAGTGCTGCATTCCCGAAGTCATCTTACGGTTTATGCAGGTAAGTTTTATTCTTGGCAGTGTTCCTTGAGTCCTCCTTCGTCATGGACAGATATCTGCAAGCATGTTGCTCTACTCCAATGTAACTTTCTGCAAGTTCTGCTACTACAATTTGTGATTTCTGCAGGTCTCTGTTTCACTTGTGGAGTCTGGTGTCCCACCTGAAGGCCATGAAGAATTTGTTGAACTAGTTGCTTCAACAGAGAGTGGGTATCTTCAACTGTTTAGTCAGCGTCAGTTGCAGGTAAAAGAAATAGTCTTACAACATTCTTTTAAGCTAATAATTCTGGAAGTTATTCCAAGTCGGTGAAACATTCTTTAGCTCATTTTCTCGTTGAATAACAGTTACGTTATTGATTAGCTCCTGAATTGGTCCATTTATTTGAACTTTGCAGGAATTTTTGTATTTCGAGAGGGAATTCTCAATATGCAGCATGGAGCTAAATGAAAGCAACGGCTCATAAGTCACATGATACAGAGGGAGTTTCTAGTTGCGACGATGATCTAAAGAAGAGATAACATCGACAACTCTCAGTTATCAGCAGGCTGCTGCTGCTGCCCGGATACAAATTCGAAACATTTTGGGGAACTGCAGCCGGAGAAGCATATTGCGAAGTTTGGCTTGTATCATCTGCTTGTGTCTTTATATTTAATATCATGCTTCATAGGAAGCGAAGTATTGACAGCTTGGGGGAGAAAACAAAAGAAAATTGTCAATGCATCATCTTTGTGAAAGCCTTTGAAGTCTCTCAAGTGTCCTTTCTGTTTTCTCAGAATCAATCATATTTCTTATTCTACCCCCTCGTTCCTTTTCCATTATTAATAACGGATCAAGGAATTGTTTTGACCGTGGCAAATTGCTATTACGTAAACTAGAGTTTTGTGTGGGAATGGCCCCATTTTCTTAAAAAAATTAGGAAAAAGATGTCGGCTTGAAACCTAGTATTTGTATAGTGCTAAAACGCGCATGCTGGGCATCCGCTTTCCCCTCTCTCCTCCTCCCTTCCTCAAAATTTGATCTAAAGATGCATATTGAGGGTTCAATAATACATGTCTGCCATTCTTTTAAAATACAATTATATAAATACTAATGAGATAAAATTAATTATTTAATTATCAAGTTTAAATCACTTATTGAAGATGTGATATTATGATTGATAAAAATGTTGTATTTATAAATTGTGATTTAACGAATCAGGTATTATTGTTAAATTGTATTTAATAAATGTGATTTTATTATCTTATTTATTATGTGTTAAATATATGACAAAAACAATGTAATTAGTCTAGTGGTTGAAGTGCATGATAGGATCCATTAGGTTTTAGGTTTGAAACATGGAGAAAGCGCGTTTGTTACATCCGACATTATGTGGTTTTGTCAATTAATTAATTTAATGTAATTAGTATTTGTGTAATATTTATTATTTTTCATGATACATATGCCATGTATTTTTAGTTCAAAGAAAATGAATAAGTGAAGGTGCGTACTATGGATATGCCTCCACTTATACATATATTACAATCGAAGATACATAGCTAGTACGTGCCTTTGGTTAAAATTATACATGAAATAATTTAAGGTGCGTGCCAACTAAGTGCCTTCAGTTGAATTGCACAGGTAGCACATTAGTACACATAATAGAAAATGTAAACCAAATCCAACTAAGTACTTGCAATTTACGACTAGGTACCAATAACACGTTTATAAGTATTTGGGAAAACTATGCAATACAATACAAAATCCAACGATTGCTATCTTAACAACAATCAACACAAACTCATCTTCCACCAACTAGCACACGCTCTAATCCCCAACAGCAGCATATGAAAACTTTGAACTTTTCCTCAAATTTAATAGGTTCCTCAAGTTTAATAGAAATTGAAGTCAAAGATCTAACGCTAAGATAAAAGGTGCAAACATATGAAGATTTATTAAAATTTCACAACATTTGTACAAATGTTTGTTTATAGCAAATCATTAATTTTTGCACATATAAATTTTTATATATATATATATCTTATTTCCTTTTGTGTCACTCAAAATGTATGCTAAATGAGGATAACATTGAAAGCCACTTTTTAGTCAGAGCTTATGATAATTGTTTAGGTGCCTTGTGAAGCACCTAAGGAGGCATTACAATTAATTGTGAAGATGGATGTAGCCGTATGACACCCTCTTGGATAGATGACAATTATGATAAGGCCGAATGTTGTTTTTTAAGGAGCTAGTGAAGTTAGGAGAGGTTCTAAGTGAGGTTACAATTATGAAGTTGAGCTAGCTCCTAGGCTACCTGCCATGTTGCCTAGGTTGAAAGAATAGCACAACATAAATGGATACCTTCTTCATGGCTACCTCAACCATGCGTCCACTATACTTCACCTCCTTTAGTTCTAACTCTATCTCTGACTCAATGGTGATGAGGGTGTATGTGCTCGAGTTGCTATGTTAGCTCCTTCTTATGTGCTAACTCCTGGTGATGGGGTGATTTTGGGCGAACTTAAATGAATATACCATCCTATCGTGTTCCTCTACGAACGAGAGGCCTCCATCTGTAAGAGCATTTGGAGTTGACAAATCGAGCACTAAATGTATGGTATGAAGCATATTGGCTGTAATGCCCCTTATATGTCAAGTGATGGGACTTTAAATCATTAAGGTGTCTTTTGGTGTAGCAGCTCAAAGCATGTCAGAACTACGAAATTAAGTGTGCTCGGGTTAGGTCAATCTTAGGATGTGTGACCTCTTAAGAAACTGTTGTATCAAGGGACAAAACTGTGTGGCTTTTCATACCAAAGCAGACAATATCTTGATGGGAGGAGTTTCGATTGAGTCGTTACAAGTAGTATTAAGCAGTCCACTGGTCGGAAGGGTGGAGCCTTGGTTGGTGATTATCTTGAACCTATGTAACGAAATTGAAGAGGACATCAATTCTGTAAAAAGGGGATGGGTTTGGATTGTAATACCTTTTATATGCGAAGTGATGAAACTTTAAATCATCGAGATACCTTTTGATGTAATGGTTCGGAGTATGTTAGAACTTCGAATTTAAGTGTACTTGGGCTAAGTTAATTCTAGGATGGGTGACTTTTTGAGAAGTTGCTGTATCAGAAGACAAAATCGTGTGGCGTTCTACACCAAAGTAGATAATACTTCGGTGGAAGGAGTTTCTATTGGCTTGTTATATCGGCCTGTATGAAGAAAGAAATTAAAAAGAGTTAACTGGTGTTATGTCATTAAGATATAAAACAATATGGATAATCTACTTACCAAGCATCCTAATACAGCTCCAGTTTAGTTGACATATTGATGAGTGAAGTGCCCATACTTTTAAATAACCCAAAACTAATTTAAGAATTTTATAAAAATGTTTTCCAAATAACATAATGATTTTTAGTAATTAAAAATAATTTTCTAAGCATGAACTAATTTCTTGCTAGCCATATCAATTTCTAATGTCAATTTACTAAATTGACCCTAAGATTAATCATTTGCTTAAGGGCATATACATTAGTAAGTTGAAACTAGAAAATCATCATTTGCATTAAGTTGTGTTTTCCTTCATTGACCTTTTATTTAATCTTGGAATTTTCTTGAATTAAAGGGTAAGGGGGTAAATCAGAGAATTGAGGGAGTTTAAGTTGGTTTATTTAAAGGAGTGAAGGCTTAAGGAGAGAGAATAGACTAATTTTGAAATTGAAAGGGTAAGAAAACTCTCTCCCACTCTTACCTATTATGACTTGAAGCTTAAGTTGATACATTAAGTGGGTTTTCTTGATTTTCAACGTAATTCAAGTCCTAATTATAGAGATTATCAAGTAGAAGGTGGAATCAAACAAAGGAATCAAATTCCTTAAGGTAATTATTAAAGTGAATTTGAGAATTTGGAGATTTAGATATAGGTTTTATCAAGGGTTAATAATTTATAATTTGATGATCAAAAGAAGGTGTTGGATGTGAGAAATGACCATATTTGGAGGCTTGTAGTGGCATCATTCTCAAATCCAAAGGTAAGCCAAATTTTTACATATGTTGTTAAAGACTTTTCAGTCTACAATCTGATTATAGATACTAAGGGGTAATTTCTTGGTTTTCAAGGTGGATTTGTGTTTTGAAGTGGTTCTTGAGTAATTTTGACGAATTAAGAAATTTCAAGTGAAGAACAAGCATCAATTTAAAGGTTTACTAAGAGGTACATAATTTAGTTGGTGTTTTGAGTAATTATTGGATGGAAGTTGATGATGGAATGAAAAAAATGGATGTTAAGATACTTATTAGTGTCGTGAAGATCTAAATAGGCTTTTGATAGTGTAATTTTTGTTTTGGGAGAATTTATGATATTTATGTGATATTGGAGATGCATAATTTGATATTTAATTGAAGAAATTCGAGTTTAATCGTGAATCATGGGTATGTGGATGATGTCATGATGTTCATGTAGCATGGACGGTGTGTTCTTGTTGATTTTGTGTTGTTTGAAGATAATTTGGTGTTTTATCTAATAAAATTAGGTGTTAGATTTGCTAAAATAAGTTTAAATTTGAAAGGAGTTGAAGAAATGGAATAATTTGGATTTGTAGATGTGTATGGCATGATAACATGTTTTGGAGTAGGTTTTGATTTTATTTGTCTAATGATTTGATGATTATATAAGCTCATGTTGTTGATTGGAAGTGTTAATCTGATGTTTGGACTTAAGTAGAGTTAAAGAAGTTGAAGTTTTGGTGATATATGCATTGAATGAAGTTTTGGGTAACTTATTGGAATTTTGATGTTTCATGTTCGATTTGAGTATATTCAAGTGTGAGAGTGTTGATTAAAATGTTAATAGAAGTTAGAGTTGAATGGAAATTAAATTGGTAATAAAAGGTGAAATCTTGACATATAAATTGAAGTTGAGGAGGAGTCAAATGCTGAAAATAATAAAAATTTCAAGTCGATATGGTTTCTAATGAAGCTTAAGTGGTGATTTGAAGTGAGGAAAAGTTGGGCTTGATTTGGTGATTGAATAGAGTTGAACATAAGCTTGAATTATGTCAAATCTTGATGTCACCGAGTGAACTAATTTTTTGGAAAAGTTTTCTTATGTTCTTGGTGATTTAATGATGTTAAATTGATATTTGAATGTGATATTATTGGTGAAAATTTTGTTCTTGATGTTCATGTTATGGTTACAATTTGATTCTTACTAATATGCTTGTTATTAATGGAATGTGTTAGTGTAGATTCATTATCGATTATATTTTAATGTTTGAATGCATATTCAATATGTTCATCTTGGCATTGAAATATTCATCATGATATTCAAATTTTTTTTTGACAAATTATCCAACTTAATCCATCTTGATGCATAAAATTTATTAAAAATGCGTTTTTCGGAAAAATTGAGATAATTGATGAATCAAACGGATTTTGATCCAACAAATTCAAATCTTCAAACCAAATTGCTAAATTCAAACTACATTTTACCCAACAAGACTTAAAAGAATTGGATCAAAATCAATTTAAGAACATTTTGATTCTCATGACCATGTGTTCTAGCACTCAATGGCGTTATTGTAATTTCTAGCAAGTTTATCTAGCGTGTGATTTTGTAAAGTTAATAATGTAATGATTATACTAGTTATAATAATTGAATAATATGACTTATAATTAATAAATGGCTTAGGTGATGTCCCCTTGAGTCGAATTGGTTTAAACTTTGTTCATTATGGATTGGATTGGTTTAGTTCTAGTTGGTTTATTTGAATTGATTTCCAACCTAGATGAATTAAAATAATTAATAATATGTTTAATTGATTAGAATTAGGACCAAACCCCTACGATTGACTTAGATCCAAATTAATCCTTAAGTTGATTCGATCAAACCTTTAATTGGTTCATTAACCAATGAATTGGTTTAATTAATCAAGTCGAGGTAATTAAATAATTAAGGATAGCAAGGTTTAATAAAGCTATATAAAGGACTATACGATCAGTTGGACTAAGTAACTTGGCTAATTTAGTGGGTTGGTTTAGTAAAAGCTAAATGAGCTTACTAACTCAATAAGCCTGTTTAGTAATTAAAATAAGTACAAGCCCAATGCACTAGGCCTAAATGGACTTAATTAATAAACTATAGATAATAAAATCTCTAAGTTTCTAATTCTATAGTAACACTTATCTTTTCTTGACAGATGTTGCGACTTATGCTTTGGTGTTTGACTTTTGGCTTGGATTGTGGTGCTTTGGTTGTAAGTATGAGATGACCTTGCGTGTTGCATGTTAGAAATAGGATAAAAATGACTAATAAGTAAACTTAGCTTAAGTTATAGTTGTGTGTTGCTTATGTGTGGTCATTCAATCCAAAGGGTGGCAAAAGTACCATTAGATTATATCATTTTGTTAATGGAGTGAACAACGTTAGACGGCCTTGGAAACATAAAGATGTCATAACAGGAGTAATCTGGAGGTATGGGACTCCACAGGCTATATGGTATGGATGGACTGTGACCTTGGTGGCTTGATGAAGTGTGGGGAAGCTCTATTAACATTTGAATTGTATCATATTGTTTCATATTGGACGTGGTAGTTGGATATGTTTGTCAACCCCTAAGAACTATTGCGGTAGTGTTTGACCCCTTCCATTCGCTATAATGTCCAAAGTCATGAGTACTTTCGTGCTGATTGTGATTACTTTATTAAATATAAATAATTTGTTGGTTGGTGCATTAGATTAAACTTGTATGACATGTGAGAATGTGGTTGTGGTTGTTCTATGATGAGTCTTTTTGCTCATTCCCCTTTTCTACTATCTTTAAGGTGATGATTTGCTTCCTGATGATAACTATTATGATGCTATGGGGTTTGGTAATGATGTTAAGTTTATGGGAGTTTCAGAGTGATGAGTAGACTCATGGATTTATGTTATGGACTTCTCGTGGTTTTACCTAGTCTTCTGTTTTAGTTTTACCTAGTCTTCTGTTCTAGTTAATAGTTTGAGATTGTTTCAGTGTTTAGGCTTTAGCCTTGTTATTTGGAGTTTGAGGTTAGATGATTCTGGCTTCTCTTTTGGGTTGTGGAACAGGCTTAGTATGATTATAATGATTTTGAGTATTCTTTATTTACAATTTTCATTTTAGAAAGTATTTCCAAAGTTATCATTTTCTAAAGTATTCTTCTAAAATTAACGAACAATTTTATAAAATAAAATTAGTTAGAAACTCACTCAAGTGTCTGAATCTTTAGCGTGTAGACTTTAGGACGACACATGGCGATTTGTCACACTATTGGGGATTTTTAGATATAATAATACCATCGAGGGTAATCTAGGTTTATTCCTAAGCCTGCTTAGCCAGTACCAATCAAGCATGGTGCTAATCCCATAAGCGTATATTAGGTGCATGCAACTCTATCCAGTTTGTATTGACCCTTCACTGTAGGTCGGTTCTCCTTTATGTCTACATCTTGTAAGCCCGCTAACAATTGCTAAATTGACACATAACATGATTAAGGAAGCACTACTCATATATGAAGCATATGAGTGGGACTTGAGTTGTCCAAAAATGTTTTCCAATAATACACAAGGGGGGTACATGCATCGGGGTTGGGTGGGTGAGGGGAGTTTGTAATTGAGTTGAATAAGTTATTCTAGGTGGGGCTTCCTTCCAACCCTAATATATATTGCATTACATCATAGTTAATGTTAAGATATAAAGAAACACACAAGATTGCAATCAAACCAAATGTTTGGTTTGTTGGTCTAGTATATCCAGATAAGCGTCTACAACATATGTAGGATGATGTGTGGTATTATGCTCTACCCTCCATTAGGATCCCAAAGGTGTCCTTACAAGTGTGGTAGCATCATATTGGCTTAAAGGGCCTATATGGAAGAATTTATCCTAAGTCGTAACCTCGAAGAAGGATTGTTAGTTTCCCATTTCATGTGCAATGGATTGTGATGCAACACATCCTAAGCAAAACATGCTAAGCCCCGGCTATCTGCTCGATAACATCCCTTAAGAGGCTAAAACATCAAATTTATGAGGCTACTAGATTTTTTTGACAAAGATGAATCCTCCCATCAACTGGAGCACACAAGTACATATATGTTGCTCGATCTATTACGTAGGCAACAATTTGAATCTGTACCACAAACATGATAAACTCACATGCCTTCTCTTGGTCTATTAGGACTTAGTATCTTGCCAAACAATTGCTCACAGTGATTTGCTTGATTGAGATATGTGCTCCTGATAACTGCATTTCCTTACAACTGTACTTTGATGTCTTAGAGAGATGGTGGCTTCCCCGTGAGTCATGTGGAAAGTGTGCATCTTAGGCTTCCACCTCTCGACAAATGTTTTGATAAGGTACCAATCTAGCTGGATGAATAGTAGTTAGCTTAGGCCCAGAAAATGGGCCTCCCAAAGGTATAGCTCCATGTAAGATATAGAAGATCTTCTTAACTAGTGTCATCATTGGTAAGCCCTAGGCACCTTCCATATGAAGTCATAACTTTCAACTATATTCCTTCTCATATACTTGAAGTAATAGCAATTGTCGCAGGAAGTGTCTACCTTTCTAACTTTATATCATTAAACTACTCTGGGGTATCTTCCTTCACTCTCTTTACCTGAAATGCTCAAATTTATGCAATTGTGCTTGCATCCCAACATAGGTGACCAATTTCTCGCAAAGATTCTTTTCATAGACCTTACTAAAGTTGCCTTCAATATGATTTATACAATTCCTTCAATCTCCACATTGCAAATGCAAGCCTCCATCCAATGGTTTCTTCTTTTACTATAGAATTGATTTTGGCATATTTGTCAAAAGTAAGAAAAATGGTTTCTCCATGCTCATTAACAACATGTTGCTTCATTTTTTAAGAAACTATCCTTATGTCTCGATCATTTTTGCAACTATGAGGACAAATTCCAATAAGACTATGTAATTGTTCCCATACATGCTACAGATAATCAACAATTGTGACTATAATTCCCATATAGGAAAGTACCATCTACACTCACCAAACGATAAGCAGAATTTGAAAGTCTCCACGCAGCAAGCTATATCTAGAAAATTGACTTCATTCTAGATTCTCCTAGATTTCTAAACTGCATTGCTCCCATTCAACTTATGATCTTTCACAGTTGAATTTGATTGCATTGAGGAGCTTCGGTAATTTAGTGTAAGATCTTCCTCGATTTCCATATACCATCTTAATAGTCTTCCTCTTGCCTTCCTACATCATTCTTATAGAGATTGTATATCTGAACGTATCTCATATTATCTAACCAAGGTAAGCAAACTTCATATCAAGATTATTACTTCCATTATTTAGAAAGCAACTGCCCATCATATTCCAATCTGTTTGTGAATGGTCTTGATTTATCACTAGATTGACAAATGTGTGGGGTCCTTCATAATCAATGAAAAAAAAGACCATCCAACTTCTTGTACATTTGGAGCTTCTACTTACAATGGTTGTCCTTTTGTTGCAAAAAAATGAGCATATTGTCTTATTCAACTCTTCAACCTGACAATTACAATAGTTCTTGGTGTGGTACACCTTATCTACTTGTATAAGATTCGCTTTCATGTTGAATCTCACATCCTTATTTAATTCCTCACTATTGCTCAAGTTGTTGCACATGGTGCTCATATTCTTTACAACAGTGATGTATCTACTATCCTTGCTTACATTGAAGATTGGAATCAGATCCCTAAGAACCTTACTATTCATCTCAACTTTTGGGGGGTGTTCCTATGCTTGCATGGTGTGTGGTATTATTAGAGGATCTACCATAGACACATCACTTGCAACATTCTCATCAAAAGTCCCACTATCCTCTCTCATCCTATTACCTACATCCATTGCAAACCTCTTGACAATAGGATAATATGGAGCTTCTTCTTGTAGAGTTGAACTTATTGCTTCATTAAGTACATCTTCATTCATGTCTTCATTATTAAAGGTGGGCTTAGATGTAGGCATTAGCTCATATGCATGATACATTGGAGAAGCGATGATCATGGACTGCACTTGTGTTGTTGCAATATCAAAAGTGTTTTCCTATAATGTGTTTCGATCTGGCTGAATACTTGGTTATCCGTAATTCCTAATGTACAACTCTTGAATGTGATCATCCCCGAATGCTTCAGCTATATTAGTAAAGTTTTCAACATTGTCATCATTCCGATAGCTATCAAGCTATACAAAACTTTGCCTTGATAATAAAAATGATGCCTATGTATGGTTTGAACACAAGCTAGATTAATTACAATGCTCCATAAATCCTCTGAAAAAATGACCATAATTGGCATACTTCATCTTTAACTTCTTAATAGGCTTCCTATCATACTTTGTCTCTCATGATTCATAATGTTTTCATTAGCATATATAATATGGTTTATAAAACGAACCATTTTTGACCTAGTAGTACCAAGAGAAGTCAATAAGTCAAAATACCTAATAGTTGATAAAAACATTGTTTGTTTAAATAAATTTCCTTTTTGAAATACTAAGTTAACTACTCTATGGGGAATTTCAACAAACACCTAATGTGCATAAAATTTGAACTATACATTTAGAAGTCTTTCAAGTAATACATTGCTATATAATCTAACAAATAGCCATCACCAAGATAACTACTACCACAACCTAACATATAATTGAAAAAAAAAATTAATGAATATTGGTGAAAATAAGGGAGCAGAATGGAGTGGATTGAAACTTGATTTCATTGGATCGTTGAGTAGAAGTTTAGAGGGAGTCATGGATGACAGAATAGAGAATGATAGCGAGATCGTTCTGGGTTTGTGAAGTATAGAGTGCATTCTATTCTATGGTCAATATATATGCCAATTGAAGGTACGTCATGAGTATGTGTCTTCAGTTAAATATTATTATAATTGAAGACACAAACACATCATGCACCTTCAATTACAATGGCATTTAAATGAATGTACATAACTGACATATATCTTCACTTATACATTTTCCTTGAATTGAAGGTGTGTGGTGACTGTATGCCTTTAGTTCAAAATTTGGGTGAGAGGGAGCCTTCTCTATTGTATTGGCATTCTAAGATTCCAATTGAACCTTTATTTTTTGTTCTCTATTTTCTTTTAAATCACGCCACACTGTACTAAATTCTGTATAATTAAGGCATAATTTTTGAAAGTACCATTAGATTTTTAATAATGGTTGAAGTTGGAATTCCATCTCGATGGATAGCGAATCCCACCAAAACTTCAATTTGAAGTTTAATAGTATGAAATTTGGACCGCTAGCTTAAGAATAATTAATAGGGAAAAATATAAATTTAATACTTAATCTTTTGCCTTTTTCTATTTAAATCCTCAATCTTTATTTTATTTTATTTTTTATTTAAGTCCTTAATATTTACAAAAGTTTCCAAAAGAGTTTGTTAATAGTGTTAACTTTTTCTTTTCACAATGACACGTGATGCAACTCTATTCGTCCATGTAATTAATAAAAAATAAATAATATAACAAATTATAGAAATTATGTCAAAATTAATAATAATTCAAAAAAGTAAAAAAAAAAAGAAAAAATGAAAAGGGGAAAATATATATACTTTACGTGTATATAGAAACACACGCATATAAATATATATTAGTTTTCTAATAAATTAATAAAAACTAAAAAAATTTGAAAATTTTAACGAAAGAAAAAATATAGAAAAATCATAAAAAAGTTCTAGCAAGGGATAGCTGCAATGGCTAAAAAAACTATATGGGTCACATTCCATCATCCAAAATAGGTCGATTTGACTCACCACTAGTAGTGAGTAACCACTAATCAAGTTGAAAACAAAAAGAAAAAATGAAAATCGCCAAAACTTGATTGAGTTTTTCTTCGTATTACACACCTTGATTGAAAATCTAATCAGGTTTGAGCTTGAATTTTTTTTTTCTTCAGGTGGGTAGCCACCCATCACCAATGCTAGGTCAAATTGACTTTGAATGATAGGTCGTGACCCACTTAGTCCTTTGGCTATTTTGGCCAGCTTATATTTTTGTTTACATTTATGCATATATAATATATATCTTTTTTCCTCTTTCTTTTTCATTTTGTTAATTTTTTTATTAACTTTCACATGATTTCTGTGATTTATTATATTACTTATCTTATATTAATTATGTGGACCAATCAAAATGTACCATGTGGCACAAATGGATGGAAAATATAATGGGATTTAGCAAAAGTCCTTATTTCATGGTGTTTGTAAACATAGATGATTTAAATAGAAAAAAGAAAATATTTAGGACTCAAACACAAAATATGTAAGAAATTCAGTCATAAATTTACACTTTTCCTAATTAATACTACTTTGAAAACTAAGTAGTTTATACAGTGTAGCTACTTGAGGTTCTCAATAAAGGACTAATCCTGCTAAATAAGTTTAGAAACTCTGACCGGTAGAAATGTTCCTCTAAAATGATTTGAACAGTATAATTAGTCACTAAAAGTTGATGAAATGGTCTTCATAAGCTTTTATTCTCAAAATAAACTATGTTATATTTTTCATGTAATTTTAAGTTTATCTAAATAATATGTTATTCAAAGTTTGAAATTCGAAAATATAATCTCACGTTAGAGATAGATTTTATAGCACATGTAATCAATATTAATAAGTGAAATGCACTACAGGATTAAATAAAATAGAAAGGCGATTTCTTATATATATCTATATTATTATAGCAGATTAACCCTTAAATAACCACCATACTTCAAATTACTTATTTATCCTTAATTTAATTTTATTTAACAAAAAAATAATTTTAATATAATTTATTAAAATCATAAACCATGGATAAATTCGTCAATTGACTCTTTCTTATAATCTCTCACAATTTCAAAAATCCACGTTCTCTACTTTCTTTTCTATCTCTCTACACAACATGGTGTTTATCCCCATGATCTCTTCAACGATTTCGATCTCTTTCCGTTTTCTCTCTCACTTACTTTGCATGCATGTATTGTATGGCTAAAATTCATATCACGTTCAAATATAATAATGATAATAATTGATGTCCATATATATAGATAATTTCTGTTTGTAATTTTGATTTGCTAATAAGTAAAAAATTAAAAGTGAGTATAGATAGAGAAAAAAGAATTAATTTATATTTATATTATTTAACCAAAATTATGATTTTTTTATCGAATAGATAATGAGAAATTATAAATATATAAATTTAATATTATTTAATTTACACACACATCTTGAGCGTGTCGTTTGCTAGTATATATATGTATATATACATTATTTAACAGTAGAACAGCAGGTATTAAATAAAAGATAAAAAATACTTAGAACGTACTAAACCTATGCCGTCAGAGCAAATGGGATGCGGCTTATAAATTGGTAAGGTTCATTTTCAATTCAGTTAATAATAATAATAATACCTTAGATGTCAATTTCTATAGTAAACATTGAGACGTGGTTTCATTCCCTAATTGAACAGACAATTTTCCTTTACATTTGGAGTAATGTTAACTAAATTACAGCTGATAAAATTAATAGATAATAATAAAATAATTATCCAAAAAAGCTATAAATGCCTTAAACTTCCGTCAATCATTTTATTGCATCTCTTAGTATTGTATTTGGGAACCTAACGGTAATAATTCGACTGCAATTAGGTAACTAAGTTGGGCTAATTATCTAATTTACAAAATTTTAGGATCTAAAATGCTATTTCATGTGATTATGAGATAAAATAGTTTAATATTCACAATTCTTGGATTAAAAATATATATTTTTCTGAGTTTATAGTAATTTTTGTTTTGATTTTGATATATAATGCCAATTCATCCACAAATAACACGTACTTTACAAAATTTCTAGCCATGAAAACTTATCTTTAGTAAATATATAGTGTTGATTAGTTTTCGTTCAAATAGAAATTAATGTAATCCTGTAAATATTTAGCTATTTGTTCGCTAACAATGCAATTACGATAAGTTAAGGGCCAAACTCGTAATTTTACTATATTACTTCGGTCTTCAGGTATCATTTGTTCAATTTCATTTATATACAAACTTGAAATTATAATATTCTTTTATATATGCCTAAGTGACCTATGGGGGCAAAATAGTGGATTTCCTTATGGGGAACTTAAAACAGAACTTGTACTTAACTTCAATATATTTCTACAAGTTCAATGCCACAACGATAATTCAGAAATTAAACTTTTAACTTGCAAGTAATAACTACATTTGAATGTGACATATCTTGTGTAATTTTTGGACAGTTGTGTCAAATGTTACGGAAGCTATAGCATCCTAGTTGTTTGGCTCATTTATAGAAATCCCATATTTATGTTTCACAACCATGTTGCAAAGCGTATTTTCAGAGTTTTGTAATGGTATAAAGCACTCAAAATTTTGTATACATGTGTATCTATATACCATATATATATATACACACATAAATAGAAATTTTGTATTAAAACTTTTTCTTAAACTACGTGTATATATATATATATATATGCCTATATATACGTACACACATATATACATATAGATACATATATAAAAATATATGGACACACACATACACTCGTATATAAATCTCTCTCCCACCCCCTCCCCCCCACTCACTTCTTTCTCTCTCTCTCTCTCTCTCTCTATATATATATATAATATTATATATTATATTCTACATATAAATATATAAGTGCATAAAAAAGTGAAGGAAAAAGTAATGGAAATGTGAGATTGGATCAAGACATAGATAGTATGGTCTAAGAACTATGGATAATTATTTAAAATAATGGTTATATAATTTTCATTATTATGATAATTACACAAAACCCTAGAAGCTTAAATAATATAGATATATATATAGTATATATATGCATGTATAAACTTATAAATATGTATATGCTTATATTTAACTTAATATATATATATATATATATATATATATACCTTTATGCATGTGTAATTAGTTCTTAACTTTTACTTACTTTTTTAGTTAAGTCTTAACTTTTTTTTTCCTTCTATTTAAATCCTCATTGTTTTCAAAATCTTACAAAAGTAGGATTTTTATTAAATCCATTTAATTTTTCACCCATATTTAGCTATGTGTTAGCTTTTCATTAGCCTTGCAATAGTTGGCAATTTGACTAGGATTTACACAAATTTTTTTTAGGCACTTTTCTTACTTCTAATTATTTTTTCGTATTTTCGTTATTTTCATTATACTGTATAGTTAAATATATATAGTATTACTTTCAGTATATTATGTGGCTAAACATATTTAATAATATTATTTTATTAATTTGATAATGGACCAATTTGAAGCTTACAAGTGCCAAGGATAGAAAGATAATCTAATGGATTTAATAAAAAAGGATGACCAACTAGTTATATGAAGTTAGTTTAATGAGCATCGACTGAGAAAAGGATGGTCGATTGGGTGGTGGCAATTGATTGGCCAGTAGTTGATGTGGTACACATATCACAAATTTTTCCTTAAGCCCATCTTTCCATTTATATAGAGCCCTTTAAGTGTAAAGCCTATGACCAAGGTAAGATCCATTTCTAGGAATGTTTTAGAACTGTTTAGATAGATCAAACCTTAATAGATAAGGGTAGCTAGATAAGGTTAAATAGAGTTGTATAATAGCTATCATATAGGGGCATTTCTTACACATATAGGGGGTTTTTTTATGCATCTGTAAATCATCCAATGTACTTAAGATTTATTGGTACTCTTGTAGAGCCTCTCTCTTTTTCTTTCTCTCTTTATTATGTGTAATATTTTTAGTATTTGACAAGAAAGATAACCTAGCCTCTCAATAGGAAACTTGTAGATTCTAGGTGCTACATGTTTTAGTGTTGAGAACATTCCACACATAACAAGTGGCATTAGAATAAGCTTTCGATTATAAATGGAAGGATTATTTCTAATGTTTTTACCGAGTACATTGGGTTGCATATGAATCTTTTCACAATCGATAAGTTGACCCTTTAAGGAAGATCCTGGTGAAGTAGACCCTTTATAGAAGTTAAAGTGGCTAGGTTAGAGCAAGTTATCTGCTGACATGATGGACTGCATTCAAGGTATGTATTTGCTTAGGGAAGCTTGAGGAAGACCTTCATAGGAAAACAATGACAACCTTGAAATGAGCTATAAATGATCTATGGAGGTGGTATTTGCTTATAAGAGATGGTAGGTTCCTTAAGGCGAGAATTAAAGGAGTTATTGGCTTAGGTCCAATAGTATATGGAGGTCAGATTTGGGTTGACTAAGGTGGAAATAATAGTGAAAGTAGATGCATTAAGGCTTAAGAAGTTTTGTGGTTCTAAGAATGCAAGGGAAGTAAACAACTTCCTTAGAAATGGAATAATACTTTAGCATAGTAGGTGCATTAGAAGATTTATCAACGTTAAGGCAGCTCCTATGCTTATAGATAATGTAGCCACGTAATGGTGTGTAAACATCTAATGGAGTAATGTAAGGAGTTGGTGCTAATAGAACGGGGAGGAATTCAAGGAAAAATTCATGAGTCAATTTTATCTTAGCAACATAGAGATGGAGGTTCAAGCTAAATGGAGGTAGCTTGAGCATAGGCATTCATTAGATACCATGTTTTAGAATTCTCTAAGTCATTGTTAAGGATTCTTAACATGAGTGATAGGATGGTTATGTTTAAATTCTATGGTAAGCTTCAAATGTATGATGTAATCATGGATTTGAATCCCAGATCAAAGAACCAAAAGTTAAATCAAAGCTAATATGTGGCTAACCAAGTGGTTAAGACTTAAAGCAAACTTAATTATAGCATGCCGAGCAAGTCCATCTAAGTAGTTAAGGAGAGACAACCAAACAAATTTCCCATGAAGAAAGATCCAACCATTCAATACCACAAGTACTCTAACCAGTTTCACACAAGCAAACAATTGGCTTTGCAAAGGAATGAGCAATCGTGTTACTCCAGTGATATCCATTCAAACATTCAAGCTTTAGTACTCACTATCGTATGGCTATTTTTCCTTCCATTTGATCGACCATGCCCAAACAACCCACCATCCAAACTATGCTTCTTCTCCTATTTGAACAACATCCTAAGACAATTTATGCATAAAAGCAACACATGCACTATCTAAATGATAACTTAGCTACCATTCGAAAGGGGGTTGAATTTCAAACAATAAAGGCTATACGTTTTATTATGATATCCTCTATAAATCTTCTGCTTATTTACATATTTTCCTTAGACATGCATAAGGCTTATTTAGGTTTATTTTGCAATCTTTTTGAGATTAAAACCCTCATTTTTATTGTCTTAATGTATGAATTTTTTGGGTCTTTAATTGGTTATTGAGTTAGCTCTTTAATCTCTTTGTTCTTATCAATGTTTTTGGCTTATGATGAACTTTTCCCATTAAAATCCTTTAGCACCATGAATCTTCTTAGGTGTTTGCATGAGCTTGTTAAATCATGATTGTGATTCAAACTTAGTTTTCATTCAATATTAGTATGTTACCATAATGCTATTTGCATCCATATCCATCTTATTCATATAAAACAAATAAAATCCTTAAATATATATATATATATATATATATATATATAAATCTAGCTTTGTTTCCATCTTGGTGCAATTTATTGCATACTAGGATTGAGCTTCTCGCCTTGGTATGAATTATGATTAATGGTGTTAGGCCTCTTTGATTCAATGCGCTTTGTACTAATAAGTTCCAATTTCTTTACACTTTGTTCATTAAAATTTGAGATTGATTGAAAAAAGCTATTAGCTTTATTGAAGCTTGTGAATTAGCAATGTTATTAGTGTCAATATTTAGTAATAGTGGTGTTGTATTTGGTAAGGATTGACTGTATTATTTCGGAGTTGCATTTGCATTGTGTTTATGCATTTCTTGAAGTGAAGTAAGCTAGGCTTTTGTAAAATCCCCAAGAGAATTGAGATTGTAAATTGTATTGTATAAGCATATGTTAGATGAAAGCATTTATAGAAGGAAATGATAGGAGTCTGACCTTAGGTCAAATCATTAGAGCCAAGATGTATGGAATCTAGAACATTGCACGAAAGATCTTATCTAATCAATTGATCCAGGACGACATTATCTTCATAAAGACCCATGAGCTATATATATCATTTGTTGAGCCTCAATACTCTTTTGACAGTCATGCGAGATGAGGATGACTTTGATAGGCTGACTTGAAGTAACTTATTAAACAATCTCTAGGGATACATGAGTAACATTGGTTGACTTAGTCAAGAGCTTGACATACTAGATCAGAGATGTTGACTTACGTCTTATGAGCCAACCTATTTCTACTCCATCACACTAGCTTCTTAATAAGAGATTCTAAATGAGTCAATTGATGGTAGACCAAATGCTAACTACTTAGTGGGCTAAACGACTTGATCATTAGCTTGGCCTGCATACTGTGACATCAGTGCTGCTCACTGTTAAGGGAAAAATTTTAGATTGCTCTATTCTTGTACAAAAATGCACTTTTTTTACTATTTTAAGCATGGACTTTATTTCTTTTCCTTCTTTGTCCTTTACTCTAATGAAGATACTATAAATACCCATGTACATTAAAGTCGCAACGATCAATGAATGAACATTATCAACTAGATTCCCTAAATTATGAGTATTCCTCTCATTTTCTCTTTCTCTTATCAAACCTTTAGCAAAGTTCTAGTGAGAAACCCTAGATTTTACTCTGTTCATCATATTAACGTAGAAGTTAGGTCGTGACACTTCTTTGTAGTAAGTAACATCTACTACCTCATCTATATTTTCTTTTTTCCCATCTTGGATGGACTTGTACCTTTATTTTTTCTTAAGATATGCCCTAGTGATTCTTCTTCCTATGCATATTATTCTTTGTTCTAGTATTACAGTACATGGTTACAAAGGGACAGGTGGTAAGTTGCATAAAATCAAATTTGTAGATTAGAATGTGTGAGAATGCAAGAGTCAACAGTGTTAATGTATCAAGTGTTAGACGAAATTCCCATGAAGGTCATGAGCTTGTTTAGTTTATCTTTGCAAAATGTCAACAATATTATAAGTGGGGAGATTAAGGATTTTGCAAATGGCGCTAATGGGAGACAGAGAACTAATGAAACCCCTACTAGATTTACTGAGCAATAAGTGTACATACTTACTGCTAATGTAGCACAACTAATTGTAGTTACATAAGGACTTTTATTAACTTAGCAGCTACAACCACTTGGTATACCAAGAGCAATGGATGAACAAAGAGTCAACCTACCAACAATGGTTGAAATGGTGAAGGATTTAGAAGAGATACGGGAATAAGGAAATGGATGAAGCTAGAAGAGATTACTAAAGAAGCAAGGGATCATGTTCATAAGAGGTATGGTGTATGAGAAGAGCAAGCTCTTAGAGGGTTGGGTAGCATTAAGATGTGAATACTTTTATTCATAGGTAGTGGAGATGCTGATAACTATCTGAATTGGAAAGGCAAAGTGTGGATAAACTATTTGAATGCCAAGAGTATGATGAATGTAAAGGCATGACTAGCGGCCTTAAAGTTTGGTGGGTGTCTCACTATGGTAGAAGAACTTGTCGAATATTGGGAAAAGGAATGATGAACAAGAGATTAGGCCATGGATAGAGACAAAGCGAATTTTGAGGTGGAGACTCATTCTTGAGTGCTATACATAGAAGGTGTTTAAGAAACTAAAAATCTTGAGGCAAGGGTGAATATATATGGATGACTATGTGAACCAATTTCAAATGTTAATGATTCATTGTAAAGTGGAAGAGCTTAGGGATAGAACTACTTCTTGGTTTGTAGTAGGATTAAAGTATAAGATTGCAAGTCTAGTCAAGCTTTAGTGCTTAAAAACCCTGAGTGATGCTATGAGTGGCTCAAAGGGTCAAACAATAAAGGTGCAATAATTTGAACAATGATTTAATGTCAAGGTTAGCATCATTGGCTCGACTTGTTAATAGACAACCTAAGAGAGTAGTAATTTGAAAGGTGGCTACCATCATACGAATGTGGAGAGATATAATGAATGAAAGGATGACTAGTACGGAAAAAAGGCCGTTACGACCTTATAATGAAGAGGACATTTAGGTTAAAAGGTGAGGGAAATTAAATATCTTAAATTTTTGGGCTTTAGCCATTTAGCTTCTCAATGTCTTAACTAAAGGTTATGATAATTGTTGAGCCTAGTTTTTTCCTTCGATTTTTTAAATTAGTCTTTTTTAAATCGACCGGTATTAAGTCTTACCTATTTAATACTGATCTTCGACTAGAGTTTAAAGAAAATTGGTTTTTTAATTTGAAAATTATTCAAAGTCGCCACCCAACCATAGTGGAGAAAAGGAGTCAAATTATAACCAATTGGATGGATTTATTACAATTTAGCTATTGTTCTTTTGATAAAAATCAATTTTCAAAACGAATTTAAAACTAGAGATCTGTATCCAAGGGTTAAGATTTTTAAACCCTTATGGATATAGTTAACCTTCCAATTTTAATTTTAACCTTAAAAATCACCTTTTAATTCTAAAAAACAGAACTCAATTATTGGTTAATTGAATTAGATAACTCGAGTAATCTAAACTAAAGTAAAAAGGAGAAAATTTATTTTTTCGTTGTTTACTATTTCCTTGTAGGTGCCTATGTACTTTTTATTCAAGATCAGATGTACATAGTTCTTTTTGTAAAATTTTAGTGTATTGGATTTGTTTTAATTTGAAAATACGTTGTATTTACGTTTTTAATCCAATTTGGTTTATTTGAGGAAATTTCTAGAAAAGGTCATAAATTGGAAATTTTATTTTTTTGAACATGGGTTAATTTATTTTGATTATTTGAAAAAAATGTTTTTCTATGTGATGAAAAGATTTTTTTCTAATTTTTATTACCTTTCACGTACTTAATGTTATTATCATTTCAATTTTTTATATTATTTATTATGATCTTATTTTATTTAGCAACAAAAAATTATTATTTTTTACTTTCTCTTTTCTCTTTTTTCTTTTTTCTTTTTTTTTTTTGTTTTTGTTTTGGTTACATTAAAAAAATACAAAACACTAAACAACAATAATCTAAAGAAATAAAAAAAAACAATAAATAAATAAAAAGAGCCAAACCAAATCCTGATTAGAGAGGCACAGGTTAGATTAGGGATTGTACATGGGCCAAATCGACTAGATTTGGGTTTGACTTTGGAGATTCGATTAGGTCCGATTCAGGTCATGGGTTAGCAATGTGGCAGGGGTGGTTTTAGATAGCTCCAGACACCTAAACAAGCGGGTGACTTTGGTTTGTGTGTTTTTTATTGGGATTAGGGGGGTTGGCAAAGTGCCGAGACTAGTGGAGCTTGGCTTGATGGTTTTTCAAAGTTGTGGTAGTAGTGGAGTTCGTGAGCCATGTGGTGGTTGCTAGAAGGGTGAGAGAGGAGAGGTTTTGGTTTTAAGGTATGGGGAGTTTAAATGCAGTGGTGATTTCGAGTGGGTCAGGGTGGTGATGAATGGTTAGAGATGATGGTTGCGGCTAGAGTTAGGGCTTCATGGCTGTGGCTCGAGGACTTGTCTAGGGTGTATGGCTACTACAAGGAGGGTATGGTTTGAACATTAGTGGCCTAATGAACTTAATTGTAGTGTTAGTTTGGTCCGAGATAGGTGATGATGAAGGTAGAGTTACAGAGATAAAGAGGCTCGCGAGTTGGGGTTCTTGTAGAGAGAGAAAATTTAAATTCAAACTTAGGGGAAGGATTTTGAGTGATTCTTGATGCTGGGAAACGCTCTAAGAAGCCCTATTTATACTTTTTGTAGCTTCAGTATGCATGGAAAGCTCGTAATCGTAATGAATATAGAGATTTAGAATTAATGGGTTTTTTGAGGAATTAATCCAAAGTCAATGGAATTTGTTGCAGTTTGGATGAAATGAACATTAATTAATCTTTTTTCTTGCGTGAAATACTTAACAAAAAATTAGGATTACTCTAAATAAGATCAATTTGTGAGGGAAAACCGAAGAAAATCTAGGCTTTGCAAATTTTCCGCCATTTTCAATTCGCCTTTTGACCCTTCAAACATTCATAGCTGGATATGTTTTAGGGTTCAATTCAAAGTAGGCCATGTTAACTTTGTGATTGCCTTGCTGATTTGGTGAAAATGCAAAGGGAAAGTCCTAAAATTAGCGTGAAAGTAGGTTGCCCAGTAAGGAAATAGAGAGAAAATCAAGGAAAAGGAAAAAGAGGGAAGGAGAGAGAAGGGGATGGTTGATGTAATGTCATATCAGTCGCGAGGTTTAGCGGTGAAATGCCACAAATCCATAATGACATGTGGTTGATTGACGCATGACGCTACGTGTTGCCACGTGGCGACACGTATCATGTCATGCGATTGATACATGTGTGATGTGGTGCATTCGCGAAGCGCCATGTGTCACAACTAGGCACATGGCCCAGTAATATCATGACACGTGGCGGATGTGTTTTTTAGAGAAAACAAAAGGCATTTTTTTGCCTTTGGTGAGACTCGGAACCCCAAACCTCCAAGCTATATGCAGTGTCAAGTCTATGTGCTTATGCATTAGGCCGTTGACTTGTGCTTTGTCCATATGTACAATTAAATTATACATATAAACTAGGTACTTGGACTACATTCAAATCTAAACCTAAGACCAACGGTCCTCTCTTTATTTAAATTAAAAAAAAATCTATTTTATTTAAACTATCTAAAAAATTATTATTTTCTAAATTCCTTAAATCTTCCATTTTTGTTCAAAATTTTCTATTTTTTGTGACTTTTCAATTTTTCTTAATTTTTCCCTTTTTTTTTCTAAATTTTTTATTTTTTTGTGCTTTTTCCTATTTTTGTATTTTTCTTAGATTTCTTATTTTTTCTAAAATTTTTATTATTTTATATATTTTTGGGTTTTCTTTAATTTTCTATTTTTTTTTTGTATTTTTCCTAATTTAGGACCCTTTAACCTATTCTAAAAATTTTGAAAAATAAAAAGAAGGGCAAAATAAGATGTCTATAGCTATTCTTCTTTGTGGTGAAGTTTGAGCAAAACTTTGTCACAAAGATAAAAGAGATTATTTTTGCCCTAAGGGTGGAAATTATTCTAAGAAGTGCTACAGCTAGCTATCCTAGGCCTTGTCTACTGGAGACTTTGGTGAAGAGAGAGGTGACACTCTAAGAGATGGCTAAAAGACTGAAAGAAGAATTAAAGTTTGGTCATGCTCTTATGAGCTGACGAATCAAGGTGAAACAGGGGAAGCACTCCTTAAGCTGGTTAAGGCCTTAAATTGAATGAAATAGGTAAGCGCTCCTTGAGCTGGCTAAAACCTTAAAAGAAATGAAAACTTGGTTGTGTCCCAATGAGTTGACTAACCAGGACAGCAGAAGCGCTCCTTGAACTAGTTAAGACTCTAAAAGAAATGAAAACTTGGTTGTGCCCTAATGAGTTGACTAACTAAGGTAAGTGAAGTGCTCTTTGAGCTAGCTAAGCCCATAAATTGAATGAAAAAACTTGTTCGTATCCCAATAAGTTGACTAACCAAGGCGGACGAAGCACTCCTTGAGTTGAATGAAATGGGTAAACACTCCTTGAGCTGGTTAAGACCCTATAAGAAATGAAAACTTGGTCATACCCCTAATGAGCTGACTAATTAAGGCGGGTGAAGTGCTCTTAGAGCTAGCTATGACCCTAAAAGAATGAGAAAACTTAGCCGTACCCTAATAAGTTGACTAACCAAGGTGGGCGAAGCACTCCTTGAGCTGGCTAAGACCTTAAAAGATAGTGCCTTATGGGTTGGCCTAAAAGATTGTTTGGGATAGAGTCATAAAATATTGGTTATATAGTCTAAATGCACAATGTAATATTCAAAAACTAATGCGCTAACATCGTATGGAAGTACTTACTTGGTCTTGTTGATAGCGCCCAAACTATCAAACCTTTTCTTGGAATGTTCCATCAGAACTGACCAACTCATTCTTTGATCCTTTATTGTCAACTCAATAAATTTTGGTGTGGAACCTCTAGGACTCTGCCAGCTCTCTTATAGAAATCACAGAAATTAACCCGATACAGAATGCTACCCACTGTTTTTCTCTTTTCGGAACTTTTATGAATTGATGCCCTTATTCTCTACTGTGAGGTGATTTCTTACCCAGAATTCACTTTTCCTTGGAAAAAAATAGATAATAGAAGCTCCTCATTGAGGGGGATCAATTCATAATAAAGTATTTTAAAGAGTTTTGTCAATTATCAATGTTTTATATCTCACTTTTTAACTTCTCTTGTGTTTTTAGTGTGTGGGTTCAATTAGATAGGGTAAGGGAATTGAACCTTTTAATGGAGAGGGTAGCGATTCTAACATCAACAACTACTGAGGATACCAATTTTGCTTGTAAATAATAAAAATTAGACCACAATGACATTCAAAACTATTAGCATTTTCGTATTCTGAGTAAAAATTTCCATTAACTTCTTATGGATAGTACAATTTTACAGCATCAACATTTACATGATTTCTCAATTCTAGACCATCTATTTGGGACAAAATTAAAGACCCTCCTAATAACACCCACTTTACAATATAAGGGCCTCCATAATTGTGAGTAAATTTTCCTCCATAATCTTGTGCATTAGGGAGAACCTTTCTTAACACCATATTATCTTCTTTAAAGTTTCGATGTTGTACCCTTTTATTGAAAGCTCGAGCCATTCTTTGTTACTAACATTGATTATGACATAAGGTCATCAATCTCCTCTCGTCAATTTGATTCAACTACTCGATACATTTCTTTACCTAATTGGCTTCATCTAAATGGGTTTCTGATAGTACTCTAAGTAATGGGATCTCAACCTTTACTGGGAACGTTGCTTCAGTACCGTATAGCAAAGAGTAGGGTATTGCCCCAATCAACGTTTTGATGGAAGTCTAATAGGCCATAAGTGCGAATGGCAACATCTCATGGCAGTCCTTATATGTAACAACTATTTTTTAGATGATTCTTTTGAGGTTTTTGTTAGCTGCTTCAACGGCTCTATTCATTTGGGGTTGATAAGGAGTAGAGTTCCTGTGAATGATCTTGAACTGTCGGTATAACTCTGACATAAGCTTGTTGTTGAGATTGGTGCCATTGTCGATGATGATCGTTTTTGGAGCCCTAAATTGAGCTAAGATATTTCTCTTAATGAACTTAGCTACGACCCCTTTAGTAACACTCGAGTAAGATGAGGCTTCAACCTATTTATTGAAGTAGTTGATGGCAACCAGTATAAAGCGATGCCCATTGGATGCTTTTGGAGTAATCAGGCCGATGATATCTATTCCCTCATTGAAAAAAGCCATGGTATTGAGAGTGTGTGTAATTCTTGAGGTGGAGCACTTATCTTATTTGCATAAACATGGCATAAGTGACAATAGCTTATGTGTTTGATGAAATTGCTTTCCATTGTTGACTTGTAGTCCCCTAGCTTCATAATTTTCTTAGCCAACATGTAATCGTTTATGTGAGGTTTTGAGCTTGATTTTTCGATTTCTTTTATTTAAAATTGATTTGCCCATTTTCGATTAATATTAAATCCTAACCCATTTAATATTAATCCTTGACTAAAGAAATTGAGAAATTCCAGTATTTTATTGAAAATAATTTTTGGAGTTGTCATTCGACCAAATTCGGAAAAAGAAAAGAAACGGTAGCCAATTGGGTGGATTGATTACGATTTAGTTATCGGTTTTTTATTTTAATTTGAATGAAGAACTAGAAGGTTCTGAGTTCGGGGGCTAACCTATTAAACCCTAATCGATACTACTATCTATTTATCGAAATTAGGATTATTTTTTTAATTATAATATTTTAAAAGAAAAAATAATCTAAGTTTCTATATATTTTATCATTGCTCAGAAAGCATTACATACCCGCTAGTCGGGATCAAATGATCATAGTTCTTTTTAAAAAATTTAGTGTATTGATTGATTTTAATTTTAAAACCGGCTGAGTTTACATTTTAATTGATTTAGTTTATTTTATTTTATTTTTAAAAAAATAATCTAAAGGGTCCTAACTCATGATTGTTGTTATCTTATAAAAAACTTTCTATAAGTACTAAATTGTTTTTTTTTTTTGGATTATTAATTTTTATCCTTAAAATTTGCTATGTGATAAAAGTTTAAACAAGACCAAATCTTAAAAAGAACCAATCATATTAACTCCTAAACTAATATATATATATATATATATATTTATATTATTACTATTAAATTACTATCTACTTAAATCAATATTCAATCTATATAATATTAGAAAACTAATACTACGAAATATCCTATTATATAGGAATATCTATATATACTATCTTAAATTATTAAGGACCCAAAATAATAATATAATATAAAAAAAAAAAAAAAAACAATGAAGAAACCAAACCTTAGTTGTTGTTCGGCCAAGAAGCTCGGTAGGAACTAATTGTGCACTGCTTGGTGAGGAATTGTTTGTCGGTGGCATTGCTGTTGCTATCGATGTGTGAGTTCAGTAAGCAGACAACAATGGATGTGGACAGTAGCGGCGTGGACAACAGTGGTCGTGTTTGTTGTGTAGCGACGGTGGCATGTGCGGTTCGCAACTGCTACGTGCGGCGAGGGTCGGTGTTGATGAGGGCGTGTGGATCAGGTTAGAGATGATCGGAGACAGTGTTGTCCGTAGATATGAAGTTGGCGTATGGTTGCTATTGTTTATTGCGGTCCGTGCATGGATGCATTTTAGAGGACGGCGGTTGTGCTCGTGTGCGAGAGTGACGCGTTCGTTGCTATTGGGCTCCACTGATTGTGCGCGTGGACTAGTCAGGCGTAGTGAAGTGAACGACGTGTCGATTACAGTCGAAGAGGATGAGTGCTGCGTGTTGTGCGCATTAGAGATTGGATTCGTGCTGGTACGTGCTAGGAGAAGGACTGTTAGCGAAGTTGTATAGCTTACTGTGGACTTCGGTGGAGAGTGTTGAACATGCATTGTTGGTTGAATGTGCTGAAGCAGTGGGTGTGTTGAAAATCAGGTGTAGTCGCGCGTGTACTGCAAGGCATGCAGGTTGCGAGGATGGGGGGGTTACGGCTGAATGGAGTAATACTGCTGTCTCTTTTCTCGTCGTTGGCGTGACCGATTGCTTTTGCTCGATGGAGTAGCAGTGTGGACTTGTTATGTAGATGATCGGAAACTGCGATCGTAGAGGCTGACTGAACGCAGCAGAGGAGTACGGTGGCAAAGCTTCAATTGCTGGATGAAGGATCGACATCGTTCGCTTGATGTACTATGAAGTTGGCTTTTTCTTTTTTCTTCTTGGAGTGCAAGTGTCCTCGGAAAAAAATTTCCTGATCCGTATTTATAAAACTTAAAATCATATCAAATTGAATCACTTATGTCGATTTCAATTTGATTTGATAAAAATTAAATTAGACTCGAATCATTTATATCAATTTAAATATAATTTAATAAAAGATTAACTAAAATTGAAAATTTTGTAATGATTTATATTTAATTGGATTAGATTAAAAAATTCAATTAAATATGAATTTTAGACACTAAACTCGCTTTTTTGCAAAAAAAATAAAAATAAGAAGACAGAGATAAAAGACACATGAGCGTCTAATAAGACTTACCCATGACTTCAAGCTAAATCCAACCGAATGCTCAAATACTTATCCATTAAACCGTTGGTCTGTGCTTTGATTTTTAATATAATTGAATTGTATTTAAAACACGCAACTTTTTAAAATAATTATTTAAACTAAGCTAAAACGATTGACTTTAAAATAATTTACTTCCTAAAAATTCTAAAATAATAATTTTTCCTTTTCTAATTTTTTTGTATTTTCATCATTTTTTCAAATTTTTATTATTTTTGTTTTGTAAATTAGGACCCTTTTTGTAAAAATTAAAAAATTAGGTATTTACATGAGGGCCACATACTCCTTCATGTATTTCTTTTATTAACATCCCAACTTCCTTATCATCTACACACCTTAAAAGTGTACTATCAAAAGATCGCTGATACAAAGTGGACTCATTTACTAAGAATTGGGTAACCACTCTTTTGATCATCCTTTTGTCCTTTTCTCAACCGCTTTAGGGTATGTGCCTTATTGTAGGAACATTTTAATATCATAGTACTAAGGCTTTTGGTCATTTGTACCCTCAATTGCCAGACAGAAGGCAGGCTTGTCTTTAATTTCAATAGCGAGGGGTTGAATCTCGACTCTATCGAATATTTAGACCATAGATGCTAGAGTAGCTAAGGCATCAACAAATTGATTCTGAGTTCTCAATACGTGAGTGAAAGTGATTTCTTTGAACTTCCCCATCAATTCAGTTAAATGCTATGATAACGTACCAGTTTAGAATCTTTCGTCTTGTACTCTCCCCGAGCTTGGTCGATAACGAGTAAAGAGTCCCCGTATACTTCTAATTGTTTAAAATCTTCATCTTCGGCCATTTTGAGTCCCATAATACATGCTTTGTATTTAGCAATATTATTATTGTATGGGAAAACGATCGTTATAGCTACAGGGTATTGTGTAACTTTGGGGGATATCAATATTGCCCCAATTCCACACCCAGATACATTAGCCGCCCTATTGAAGAATATCTTCCATTTTGGTTGTTCATTAAAGCTTCCTTCAATTGCTAAGAGGTTTTCATTAGGGAATTTGACTTGTACCTCTTGAGGGGTATTATCAGAGGGATTTTGTTCTAACTAATCTACAAGAGCTTGCCCTTTGATTGAATTCTGATTCACGTACATAATGTCAAACTATGATAGTAATATTTGTCACTTTAAGATCCTTCCAATCGGGGTCGGTTTGTTTGCTAAGTACGTCAAGGGATCGTGTTGAGTCAGTAATTCAACCTAGTAGTAGAGTGTATATTATATGTGTCGATCCATTACCTAGACCAAAGCATAGCAGGTTCTTTTAATTTTTGAATATTTCTATTCCCCTTTAGTAAATTTCTTGTTGAAGTAATATATAGCCCACTCTTTTCCTTTCTTGTCTTTCTAGCTGAGCATACATCTCATGGATTCCAATAATATTGTTAGGTATAGAAATAAATGCTTCCCAGGTTTCGAAGCTATCAAAATTGCGAGGGTTCATAAGGTACTCTTTGATTATTTTGAAGGCTTGCTTGCATGCATTTTTCATCCCAATTGATCTTGGCGTTCTTTTCTAACAACTTAAATAAGGGATGACACTTGTTTGTGAGTTGAGATATGAACTAGGCTATGTAGTTTAAATAGCCCAACAGGCCTTTGATTTCCTTGAGTGTACGTAGAGGGGGTAAGTAATCTATTTCTTTGACTTTATCAGGATCTACTTCAATGTTCCTTTGGTTGATTATAGAACCCAACAATTTCCTTGAAGTCACTTCGAAGGTATACTATTCTGGGTTGAGCTTCAATTGGAATTTTCTCAACCTATCAAATAATCTCCTCAAATTATCCACATGATTTTCTTCTCCCTTGGACTTTGCAATCATATCATTAATATATACTTCAACTTCTTTATGTATCATGTTATGAAAGATTGCTACCATGGCCCTTTGATAAGTTGCCTTGCTATTTTTGAGTCCGAAAGGCATTACTTTGTAACAAAATATGCGCCAAGTTGTGATAAATGTTGTATTGGCTTTATCTTCTTCGAACATTTGAATTTGATTATATCCGGAGAATCTAACTATGAAAGAGAAAAGATGATTCCTGGTTGTGTTATCGACTAAGACATCAATATGGGGCAAAGGAAAATTATCTTTAGGGGTTGCTTGATTAAGGTCTCAAAAATCCACTTATACTTTAACTTTTCCATTTTTCTTCATTATTAACATAATGTTGGTTACTCACTCGGGATAATTAGAAACCTCAATGAAACTGACCTCTAATAATTTTTTGACTTCTTCCTTAATCTTTAACAGGACATCTAGTTAGAATTTTCTTAACTTCTATTTCTTAGGTTTGATATCCTCTCGTGTAGGTGAGTAATGGACCACAATTGATGGATCTAATCCAGGCATATCTTCATAAGACTACACAAATACATCATGGTATTTAGATAGAAGTGTGGTCATTTCAACCTTTTGTTCTTCTTTCAAATTCTCTCCAATTTTCAATGTTTTGGTATTGTCATCAATCCTAACATTAATCGTCTCAATTGGCTCATCAATGGAAATTTTACTCATTTCCTATTTTTGCCAGCTTTCTTATATGTCACTATGGTTATTGACATTACTCTTGACGACTAACCTAGTAGGGTCGGAGATGATATCAATATTTTCATCACCTTTCTGTATGAGGTATCTATGGCCTTTATTAGAAGTATTGGATTTAGGAGAAAAGAAAAGTATGCAAAGGAAAGAGTGTAAGTAAGGAAGAAGTAAATAGAAAGGAGGTTGATTCTTATTTAGAAGAATTGTCTTTTGAGTACAAAATTGTAAAATAAAGGTAATTATTACAAAACTCTATAAAATATTAGACCGTTATTTATCCTTTACCTTAAGGAAGACTTATTGTTATTCATAAGGATGGAGAACTAATTATTCATGTGCAAGGACTTGTTAGATGGGCCAGCTATTTTATCTTTGCTAGAGGTATCCTCTTCGGTAGGCTCTGAATTTTGAATTTCAGCTTGGATGAAAATTTTTTCTAATGGTGAGAAGGTCATCAGGGTGTGATACAATCTGTCACCTCTTTTGCCCCTTGCTTGCATATTTCATAGCTCATCTACTAGAGTTAGGATGTAACCTAACCCATAGGTTCTAAACTGGTCTTCTTTGAATTTCAGCCTCTTATGCTTCTCCTAATTAGTGATCATGCATACCTCTTCGAACATTTGGAGCCCAAGGTCCTCTCGCTCCTTAATGCCAATATAGGGTATGGCCATTTGTTTATATATTTTGTAATCTTGGTCACCTGTAATCATTATGACCTGGCCATTGGAGATGAAGTTAACATTTTGATGAAAACTTAAAGGTATAGTCCCTACTGAATGTATCCAAGGTCTTCCTAATAACAAGTTAAAGAACCTTTAGATGTCTAAAACTTGGAATCTGATGTTGAACGTTTATGGGCCGATATCAACTGGTAAGTCAATCTCCTTTATAATTTCTCTTATGGATCCATTAAAAGTCCTGACTGTTGTTGAACTTGGCTTGATAGTAGTTGTATCAATGCCTAATAGAGGACTCTTGTTCTGATGATGTTGTTTACTTTCACTATTATGAATAAAGGCTTGGTGTGCTAGTTACTTCCTTCGCCCAGTTCTTTGGTAGAGAAAGAAATTTGATCCATAGTGAGGATAAAGTTGGTGACAAACCCTATTCTTTCAATAGGTATTTCACGAGGGACCTTGACTTTCCTTAGAGTTCTGAACAAAGCTTTGCAATGCGATTTCGATGCCATCAATAAACTCATGAGGGATATTTGTGATGGAGCCTTAGCGAGCTTATCCGTTACTTTAAACTTGCTAGACTTGATTATTTTAGTGAAGGCAAACAATCTTTCTTCATGTTCAGCTAGTTCATTTGGCCTTTCTAGCACAACCTTCTTTTTCATGTCTTCTCTTGGATCGTAAATTCTATTAGAGTAGGTAATCCTTCCAATAAGTGAGCTTGATTGCCCCTAATTTACTGCCTAGTAGTTGAGAGGGGTAGTTCTATAATTTTCAAGGGCTACAAACACATGAAAGGTATACCTTTTTGGTTTCTGGAATTTGTTTCTCTTCTTGTTTTTAAAATCTATAGACCCTAAGCTCTCGATTGGAATCGATTATGTTAATGGCAGGATTTGAGTCGTCAAATATCATATTGATGATGGGCCTATGGTTAGGCAAGGGGTTGTTGTTGATGCTTGGAATTGGAACCTCTACAAAGTCTAATTAGATTAGCTTCCTCAATTAAATCTTAAATTTTTTTTCTTAATCTCAAGTATGAGTTGGTTGAATGGCTTACCTTCCCCAAATGATATTGACATTTGGCATTGGGATAAAAAAAATTTTGGTCTATATCTTTCACTAGGAGATTCAAAATGGATCAAGTTATGTTTTCTCAATTTTTCAAGGACCTGGTTGAGGGGAACCGGTATCTTGGTGAACTGTCTCGAAACCCTATTGATTTGTGGTTGACTTCGGAATTGTTGTTGCATTGGTGGAGGATTTGTTTTAAAGGAGACTCGGGTATTGGGCCTGGTGTTTGAATTCACCATACTGACAATTGCTTCTTTGGTTTTACAAGTAGTAGGCTTTATAGAGGGTGGTCTTCTATTGGATGGCTCCTATAATTTACCAGAAGCGACAACACTTTCAATCCGACATCTTACAGCTACTACCTCTGCAAAACTAGAGGAGACTTGCCTAATCGGTTAAGAAAAGTAAGGTCCTTTAAGAATATTAATAGAGGCTGAAGTTAGCTCTTTCTCGATCATGGGGATGGATACCTGTGTGGTTATAGACCTCTACCTTTAGGCATACTCCTTGAATGAATCATTGTGCTTTTTTCGTAGGGTGACTAAGTCCATCATGGTTGGTGCTACTTTAACATTGAATTTGTATTTCTTATAAAATGCCCTAGCCAATTTTTCCCATGTATTCACCTGATTCAGATACAATTAGGCATCAGGTTAAAGCAGGGCTAATTAGGTTGCCCTAAAATGTTTGGATCATGGGCTAGTCATATTGCACATACTTGCACATCTTATGTACATATAGCAGGTGTGCAGTTTAGGGCATCCAGTCCCATCATATTTTTCGAAGTTAGGTGCTTTGAACTTTTCTAAGAGACTTCCATAGTCATAGGCAAAGAAGTTTGTTATAACAGCTTGCTCGAAACCATCATACCCTTCTATCATTTTCATTTTCTCGGTGATTTGTTGGGTCAATTGCCTCTCAAGTTCTTTCAATCTATCTTAATCAGCTTCATGCTTTGGATTGATTAGAAACAAGTAACTGGTTAGCTCAAAAGTTGGGTTAACCTTCAGGTATACCCCTTCTATCTCAAAAGATTCAAAAGTTTGGTTGACTTTAGGGTAGGCTTCTTCTGCTTTAAGAAGTAAGGCCTCACCATTCTTTCTATATTGGGATTTGGAATTTTCTTCATTTACTGGAGCTATGGATCTAAAGAAGGTGATGCTATCAGCAAGTAAACTCAGTTGATCTGCAATCTTCCATTCGTTCCAAAGAACGAAACCTTAGCTCATTAGGGTCAATAACTTCAGGATTGATACTGTTGTTGTTCGTGTTGTCGTTTCCTTAGTTAGCCATTCTAGTTTGTGAATCAGTTCTGATAGGACTTCTTTGGAAGGTTTGATACTTAAGAGCTATCTTGGCGACCTGTTTAAAATCACTTCTCAACAAGTTAGCACATGAATTTTTTTTAAGAGATAAATGAAAAATAAAGAAATGTATGGCACACAAACGTAGAGAGATAGAATTGACAAATAATCAGCAAGATGGTAATTTTTATCATTTTTGTAGCTTTTGGAGTTCCCTTTTACATTGTTTTTTTTTTTAAAAAAGAAGAAAATACTTTTGTTTCTTAAGAAGAGTATTCCTATCTCTAAATGTTCTTCTGGCACTTGCCATGTGTTCCCCTTTCCTACTTACTGGACCTTAATGGTGCTTCCTCTTTTTTGAGTTAGGCTCTTCTATTTTTTCAAGTTCTTTAAGTCTCTTTTGCATCATCCTCAATTGATGTTCCAAAGCCCAGGAATGTTGTTTTGATTCCTAAAAGAGATCCTCCTACATGTCCCACTCTTTATAAATTATTTCTATGTGGGCTTGTACTTGGTCCATGTGGGTCTTGATTTCAAAATCTAGTTCAGCTGGTGTCACGACCTGAAGGGGCTAATCGTGCTAGTTGTCATATAGCGTATAAAGGATTATAGATCGATTTCCTCTCAATTGATAACCCATCATGTGATATATAAGGCTACAACTACAGCTACAGTTATAGCTGCAGCTAACAATCAAGAGTTGCGTAGATGTAAGCAATATCATTTCATGATAATAATAACAAGTTATTGGAACATAAAACATATATATATATATATATATATATAGAGAGAGAGAGAGAGAGAGAGAGAGAGAGAGAGAGAGAGATTTATAGATAAAAAGATGGTAAGAGTTCATATTACAAACTGTCTATACATAAAATTACATAATAAAGTTCTAAGACTAAATACAGTATTCTAAGTGTACTCATATCACTTCTTTCTCCCATATCAAACCCCTGATGTAAAATTATCCTCGGGCATGCGATGACTCGACTTCATGAACAAATTAGCCTACGAAAGTAAACTATAAGGGTATAAACTAACTAGCTTAGTGAGATAATTCACTCAACCATACAACAAACAGGTTATATAACAGATCAAGTGAATGCATGATTAATCAGTATGCCATACAAATACATATAAGTGACTGGGTACTGCATGCAACTCAAATTTAACGTTATCTGAAATCAGGGTTGGAGATACATCGGCAACAGTCAGATCCGAGTATCATACTAGAACTTTTACAATAACGAAACTCCGCGTTTTGTATACAAAATGTAATGGTATATCCATTATTAATTTTTTAAAAAAACGAGTTCTACGTATGATTATGAGTAAGTTCACGCAGTCATCATTTACCCTTAAATGGGGACCTTTGGACTCGACCCTTAGTTAGGAGGTTGACGTCTCTAACGCTTAATGATCTCACGGGCTAAGGTAAGGTCATATCGCATGTGTACACCATACGAAATCAATAACAACAAATAATCAACCCAAGTATGGCCTCTCGCTACCTCCGTCATGTGACGGTCAGAATCACTAGCGCATAGTCAAAAAGGGATTCTGACCTCGATGAAAGGGTCAAAAAATCCGCCTCTAAAAAGTTCTTATAGGAACGGTTTTTTTTTAGTAGAATCGGAAAAGGCTAAGCACAAGTAAAATACGCAGTAACCCATTTTGAAGTCTCAAGGAAATTTTCCTAAGATGTAGGAATAATAAGGCCTGTTCTTTCTTGCTTGTGCTTCATTTCATTAAGTAAAAAAAAAAGACATAAAAATATAGATCAAGTTATGCAATGTATGATTATGCATGATTTGATTTAGTTCTTTCAAGTCGAATAAAATTAGGTCTTATTATTTAGTGATCAACAAGGTCAGAGACAATTAATTCATATCGAATCTACTATGCAACAATCAATACATTATCACACTTTAAAGTAAATTCACTATCAATAAACAATATCATATACAAGCATAACCCAACTCGATATAATATTCAATTATTAATCATAATTTATATTCACTAATTACAAACACAAGCAAGTATAGAATTACTAGGAAAAACTCACTCAGCATAACTCATAATCAAAGTCAAAATCACTTGAAAGTAAGGAATACAGAAAGTAGTAAGTTTAGGAATAAAAAACTAAACTAGTATTGTAATTTGTACCGTTTACTTAGTTATTGATTTGTGTGAAATCGTCGATTCAAGTTTTTTATCGAATTGTGTATAACTTTTTCGATTTAGCTTAGATTCTTATGAACTTATAGTCCATTTCAATTGTTTTCGAGTATATTTTTTTGTAGTGAGATCTATTTTGAATGTTATAATTCGCAGTTTGGACTGTAATATAAAAATATCACAAAGTTTATTATTTTAATTTAAAAAGTTATAAAATATTAATTTAATTTTTTTCTTAGTATATTTAAGATTTAATTATATATAAAAATACTTATGATTATATTTTATTAAATTTTCTAATTTACTTAATTATAATATTTTTTTTCTCCAAATTACAGTATTCTTATATATATATATATTACCTCACTTTATTTATTAAATTATTATTATTATTATAGTATATTGTATACACTATTTAAGTATACTCGTATTTTTATGTATGTGTTACTATTTGTATACTTACGTTTATATGTATACATTATATATTAAATTATTCTATCCTTATTTATACATTATGTATAAGTATATTATACACTCATTTATACTTTACATACTTATGTATATATGCAATCATACTATATACGTATATATATACTAAAATACAAATATTATTAATAATATATATATATACATCTTTACATTAGTACATATACATACATAATTATATATAAAAATTTCGTATACTTGGAAATTATTAAGAATATATACATATATTATACGTATACATGTATATACTTTATTAAATTAATGAGTACATATATATACATAAATTTTATAAATTAAACATACTAAGTATAAATATACATATATATATATATATATATATATACTTATCATTATATGCATACACACACACATATATTTATATATATATAGAAAATACGAAATAGATATATATACAAATGTGCACATATATATACGGAATTGTATAATACATGTATATACATATTACATACTAAAATAAATATTATGTACATATACACCTTTATATATTCAAGCATATATATACATAATTAATTAAGTAAAATACTAAATATATATACATGTATATAAAGGAAATATTTAGTATACATACAGATGTTATACTAGTATTCCTACATATGTCATATATAAAATACTATTTAAACGTATATATATAATATACACACATACATATGTATAAGAGTATATGTGTAGAAAAATGTACATACTATACTACTATTTATATCTATATACATATATCGTATATACCTACTCTTAAATACATATGTATTTACATAAATAAAGATACATACTTAATACATATATACATAAATGAAGGAAATACATAACGCACATATATATTTATCTACTCATACATACATATATGTACATGTAATTAAATATATAACAAAATACCTAGCATATACATATACATACTATATGATATGCATTTGTATAAGTAAAATAAATACACTTACCTAAATATTTTAGTATTATAGTGGTTGAAATTATTTAGTTTTGTTTTTCTTGTTCTTGTTCTTCTTCTACTCTTAGCATTTAGTAAATCGTGTGTGTTTTAATTGCTTTGCTTTGGTTTTCCTTTTCTTTCTCTTTTTCGGTTCCAATTTTCCAGGTTTACAGATGCAAGTACATGGCAAGAGGAATGAGATAAATAACAAATGAAAAAGAAAAGAAACAACTCATATGAGATTAAGGCATTAATGGAGACAAGACATAGTAATCATTTCTTTTGATTTTTCTCTAAAAACACAACACCTGGAGGAAAACAAAACAAAATGTAAGCTGCTATGTGTGTAACGTGGTAACAAGGAAAATTAGGAGAAAAGAAAGAAAAGAAAAGAAAAGAAGAAAAAGGAAAATTTAAAAAATAATCATATATAATTTTTCTAAACATAAAAATAGTAAAAATAACATTTACAAATTAATTTTAGAATTTTATGAAAATTTATCGATTTAATTAGTAGCTGTTACAATTATAATTTTTATAAGTTATTTTAATGTTTTCGTTAAAAGTTTTACACGATTACATGATTTAGTCGATAATTGAAATCAATTACGATTACATCACTATTAAGTGATATTTATTCATTTTATAAGCTTAAAGTTATAGTTTTAGGATTTCGATTTAAGTTCTTCGATTTAAGTTCAGATTCGATTTCGAGTATTTATACGTATATCAAATTTAAGGTTTTTGTACGCGACTTAAGTTTCGATAAATTTTTAGGGGTTTTATTATCGATACTATATTCGGTTTATTAATTTTATAAAAATTTTATCTTATGTAGTCTTATCGACTTATAGTATCGTTTAGGACATTTAAGCTTAATTTAGGGTTCGATTACTGATTATGTGGGTTAGATGATTTCTAGTACTCGATACTGGATCTTTCCTACTTTATGGAGTTAATCGTACAAATATTCTTTGGTCACCTGGTACTTGTCTACTTCCCCTAGCTACTCTCCTAAATTGATGTTTGGGCCGATAGTCTTCGTTTCACATGACTATTTGACTACCTGGAGTTTGGATATCTTTTGTGGTAGTGGAATCTAAAGGTCTTCATAATCCGAGATTGCAATATCCAACGAAGACTTGTAGACTATATCTTAGATACCTTCGAATTGTTTGATTACATTGTTAAGATAATAGCTTGTGCATAATTTTATCTCGATTAAGCATACTGCTTGATAATTTTTGCATATTAGGGTTACCCTTTTGAAGTTGTTCTATCTTGCTATCCATAAGATATCAGCGACTTGGAAATTTCTCAGCACTTCTACCCAATAGTAGGTGGATTTTCCTTCTGAGAGATAGATGTTATTAACAAAAAAATTGATCAGATCAATGTTATGAGTAAACTCTCCTCAGATTAGATCAAGCCCAAACCATATTTTTAGTAATGTCATGCTGGTTTTTAGTATGCCATCATTCTTTTCTTTCAAAATACTACGGCTTCTGATTTGTTCTACGATGAGGGTTGGGACATATGATTTGCCTTCAAGAAACTTGACCATTAACTTGGAAACTCTAAAATGGATGAGGAACTCCGTTAAGTAATAGGAGGATCCTGAATGTAGCTAGGATAAAGGCTTTTATTTTGTTTTGTCCCCAATCTTTAAGATTGTTATAGAAGATACCTCGTTGGTTAGATTTAAGCTCAATGGCGAACCAAGCTTTTAAGTCTTCCAACTTGATGTAGTTCCCATTATAGCTTCTAAGGGCTTTGTTCACTTTAGCTTTTCTAATACCTAGGAATCTTGAAAAGGCATTCATTGGGTTCGCTTCCAAATTTGGGGTGTATATATTCTCTAAGGAAAGGACTTGAAGTAATCGGGTATACTCTTTAAGTGTTAGGCTAATTAGGTGAGGCCCAACTCAAAAAGCCACTTCTTTGGGTTCCAAAAAGCTGGTCAAGGCTCTAATCAAATTAATCTCTATTTTTACTTTAAGAAGTGATAGAATGGGCCTGATCTTGTTGATGATGACTTCTTGTTCCCTTGGATTGAAGTGTCGAAACCATTGATCTAGGATAAGCTTAGGGCTGATGGACTTGCTAATGAACTTTTCCTTGAAGTAGACGGAGTTGGATGAACAAGCCATTTCTTAATTTGAATTACAAAAGAAAATATCTGTTACAATATTGACTGACCGTTATTTACAATGACAAAACCTATTTACAACAATTCTATGTTTACAATACGTCAAAATTACTAAGGGAATAAAGGAAACTCCAAGACATTATATATTTTTATTCCCATCTTGCTTGATTATTCATTGATTCTGGATGTCATGAATGCATAGAGGGTAGGTTCTACAGCTCCTTAAGCTTGTGTGACCTTACTTGTTAAAGAACACTTTCATTGGTTACATCAAGCTTAAGTGGGGTCACCTAATCAACCCCAAGCGATGGTTACACCATAGTACCTGAAGCCTACACAATGGCACCCTATCCTAGGTATGTAATATGGTCCGGGTTTGACTGTTTCTACCATACATTTGTGGGAAAATAAATCCCTCTTCCCAAATGGCTAAATAAACAAAACCTGCAAAAAATGTCAGTTATGGTACAAATAATAATGAATTAACAAATAAGTAAATGAATTGCAGTTAATAAGGTGAAATTAATTTTAACGCTCTAAGAAGCCCTATTTATACTTGTTGTAGCTTCATTATGGATGGAAAGCTCGAAATCTTAATGAATGTAGAGATTTCAAATTAATGGGTCTCTTAACAAATTGATTTGAAATCGATGTAATTTGTTGTGGTTTGGATGAAATGAACATTCATTGATCTTCATTCTTGTATGAAATACTTCATAGAAACTTCGAATTGCTCTAAATAAGCTCCATCTGTGTGGTAGAAAACTTCGCAAATTTTCTACCATTTTCAATTCGCCTTTTGACCCTTTAAATGTTCGTATTTAGACGTGTTCTAGGGTTCATTTCAAATTAGGCCATGTTAACTTCGTGATTGTCTTGCTGATTTGGTGAAAATGCAAAGGGACAGTCCTAAAATTAATGTGAAAATGGGTTGCCTAATAAGGAAATGGAGAGAAAATCCAAGGAAAGAAAAGGAAAAAGAGGGAAAGAGAAAGAAAGGGATGGTTGACGTGGCTATAAGGTCTAATGGTGAAATGCTATGTGTCAACCACATGGCTGACAAGTGTCATGCCATACAGTTGACACGTATGTATGATGTAGTGCATTCGTGATGCACTACATTTCACAATTGGGCACATGGCCTAGTAATATCGTGACATGTAGTAAGTACGTGTTTTTTAGAAAAAACAAAATGTAGGAACTAGGAAAATATACACATGATGATAGGTAGCATGCGTGATTCTAAGAAGAGAAATTGGGTCAAGAGTTTTAAGGCCTAGAAGATTGGAGCACGTATAAGTATACATCTTGTGTATTGCTTCTTAAGATAAGTATACGCCGTATACATTGTGGGTGTGGGGTTGCTGGGTAGATGCAACGGTAGCCCCCGTATTCCACGCAAGCGCATCGCCGATGGGGCACACAGGTGGTTACCCGTTCTCTCAAATTCAGAGCATTTGTCTGAGCACAAGCATGGCTCTATTTTCCCTTTTGATCGTTCTTCGGTTTGAGCGGATGACCCTGGCCTCCAGTGACCAAGGTGCCCATTCGTCACCGACGAGCGGTAATTTCACGCCCAAGGACGCCCAGGCTTCGCTTAAGTGTCGCCTAATCGGCGCCTTAGGGCAAGCCATAGGCCCTCAAGCTGGTAAATTTAGGGTATCGGTGAAACTAATTTAATTAATTTAAAAACTTACATATAAGCTCGAGACATTAGTTGAGGAAATATCGTAAACTCGAAATTTAAAAATATAATAAAATAATAAGAAAATTGTCAAAATAGTAGGAATTTAATATATTGTTATTATATTATCAGTTATATGCAACGTAGGCTCTGAAAATTAACGAATACTTAAAGATATATTATAGGAGTAATATTATTAATATTGGTTATTAAATATATATAAAAGACATGTATATGCATTGGGTATACTTATTATATAAATATATACGCTCATAATTATTATAAATACTCGAAATTAAGGAAAATTTACTAAATAAATTAATAAAAATTGGGAAAAATGATAAAAAAAAATTCTTTGACAGTTAGAGAATAGGTGTAGAGGTATGGCATAGGTTGAGGACACATGGGAAATGGGGAAACACATTATTGACACATAATCATATAAGTTACACATGTTTATGAAAGGGAAAAAAAAAAAAACACATGCAACTTCAAGGGGACTATAAAAAGACGAAATTGGCTACTTGAATAAAGTTTGGTCATTTCATAGTCTAGGAAAAATTCTGAAATTTGGAAATGAAAAGAGAGAGTGAAGAAAAAAGAAATTAGAAAATATAGAGTAAAAGTGAGATTTTACAAGTACCCAAAGAAGATGTGTAACTAGAAGCAAAACCAAGTAGCGGCCAAAAGGAGTAGTTGGTGACAAAATGGGCCGACACGCCCTCTCCTCCTTATGGTGGCCAAGGCTCATGTTTTTGGTAAGTCGTTAATTTCTCCAATTTTGATAAAAAAAAAATTAGGGAAAAATAGCAAAAAGTCACCAAATATTATGAAATTTAGTTTCCTTATGTATTTTTGCATGAGGAATTCACATATTCAATCAGGTTTTCAAAATTTTAAGCGAATAATTAAAAGACCAATTGATGTAGTTTTGACTTAAAATTTCTTAGCTATACTCTTAAGATGTTGAATTTTGATGTTATATAGTTGAATTGCAAAAATTATGTTGTTGGATTTTTGGGAAAAGTTCTTTTCCGTCGAAATAATGCATTGGACAGATGTTTTCAAAAGAGTTTAGTGATTTGATGTAAAACTATATTGTGATATATAATTATTATCCTACAGCAGCATAAAGTGGATTATTATGATTTAAGAAATGAGGATTTTCAAGTGAAAAGTTGGTATTTGGTGAAATTAAGGTTATTTTTCTAAGTTACAACATTAATATAAGTGGATAGTCACTGTAGTTGGAATTAATGTATGTAATTAAGGTTTTTTAGTTGATAATTACTAACATTATAGAGTGTGGATAATTCTAGAAATGTATGGTAAGTTTGTGTATGAGTAAAATAATAAGTTATAGTGATGGCCATAGAGTCAGAAATTATGCCAAAAAGAAGATCGGATTGTATTTTGGTAGGGAATAATTTGATATACTAAATATTGGCTTTGCATTAGAAAGTAGTTGGTACTAGAACTTTATAACTATATTAAAGTTAGAACCTTAGCTAGACCCTAGTTAGAATTAATAAAACCTTAGTTAAAGCCTTAGTTAGAATCTTAGTAGAATCTGAGTTAGAACCTCTGTTATGAACCTCAGTCAAAACCTATCTTAAGTTAACAAAAAGTAAATAAATAACTAAAGAACCTACTTATATCATAATGTAAACATACTTAATAATCAAAATAATCTCTTACCTTATATGTAGATTTAAAACTAAAGTTCTGTATTGTTTTCTACAGATTATTAACGAAGACCCCAAACGCAAAGTATAGGGGCTTGTGACATTACGTCTAGGTAAGTTAGGATCTATGCATTATAGAATATTGAAGTATCATATTAGAATACTTGGAGGAGTAAGAATACTTGTTTGTGGTTGTAATTAGTTTATATGTGTATATGCTATGTGTGTGCTTAAGATACTAATTGATAAAATTGGGAGTTAAACTCCGAGTGTTGCTTTCTGTTTAAACATATATATTGTCTTGTGTATATGAGCTTAATTGATCACTTGATAAACCGGATTAATTTTGATCTAATTAAAGACTTAACCTGACATTTATGATAACCTAATAGAGGTAACGGTTAAGGTGTCAGGCTAAATACTGATATTTTGATGAGGGTAGCAAAAATGATCTTTTTCTCAGCCTTAATCAAATTAAGTGACAAGAGAGAGGGTCGCGGCAAGGTTGGAAACAGTGGTTTGAATGTTGTCTAGGGAAGATAGTGTACTTTATTGCACAAGCTTGGATTTAGTCAGATAGTATCATGTCGAACTCCTTCAAATCTAGGTTAGAGTCAATGCAATTATTTTAACTTCACAATGAATCGATTTAAACATTGTGTAATGCTTTATCATCTTTCTATTGCATTTACATCTAATTAACGATTGAATAACCATGTTTGCTAACGTACTCTTATAACTTCATCCCTTCTTACTGAGCTAGTATCGCTCACATCTTTATAGATTGTTTTGTAGGTGCAGAGTAGTATTAGTAGATGCCACATTACACTTGTCCATAAGTTAGTTCTGATAGGTTGGGGAGTGAAGTAAAGAAGTCTAATGAATAAAATGAAGCTCAAGTCTCTTTTGTTTTTCTTTTGTAGGAGGATTATAAGGTCTTCCTATGAGGCCTTATAGTCCTCGCTAGCTAGCTAATATATATATATATATATATATATGTATGTATGTATGTATGTAATGTAGTTCTACAATAGAGATGTATAGTTTCTTTTAAAAACTGTAAACTTTGGATGTATGTAAGGTTATGCAATGAATTGATCTATCAATAAGTATAAGAAAAATTATATTGTTAAGTGTTACTCTACAGGTTTAAATACTATAGGCACCCACATCTAATTGCTTCAAAGTTAGTTAAGTTGTCGTTTAGCTTATGTGAACTAATCCATGTTAATAGCTAAAGGGATAATTTTTAGCCTAAGTTAGTTTACACGGCAAGACTATTACAACTCATTGAGTTTGGAGCATGACATACTTATTGAAGATCAAGTCGTGCATCATAATAATACACATCGTGTGTCCATCAACTTGGGTTGTGTATCTCTTATTCCATACAAGAATTGAAGTCAAACAAGAAAGATACGATTATATCTAGCGAGCTTACTTTCTTATGTTTTAATATAAATAGTAGGCCTTGTAAATAGAATGAGATAGAAAAGTAGACAATTTAGTAGATAATAGATTGTTATTCCTCTCAATTAGTGTAGCGTTTTAGAAGAGGGTTTATTTTCTTTTTGGATTTCAACATCGAGAATAATAAGAGTGATATTTGATCTTGAATTAAGGATTGGAGCTCTTTATAGGTTGTTTCAATCTTTTTAATATATTCTTGATTTGGATATCATCTTCTTTAGTATTTCTCATGTATGCTTAATCAATATTGTTAATTGGATTGTTGGATTGTCAATTACTGAATTTTATTTGTTAAAGTCTTTAATTCCCTAATCACGACAACATGTACTTTGACTTCATTGGAATATGTGTTAATTAAAATTGAGTTGTAAGGCCTTTTCTAATTGATTACTGTGAATTGAATAATTTGGATTAAAGAAGACATAATGATATGCTCTTTAATTTGATTAAGGTTTAGGAACTAAAAGGGATTAATTTAGTTTATTTCTAAAGGATAAATTGGTTAATCTTGGGTAACTATTCAGTCCACGAGAAGGAATTCTACCTAAAACTTAATTTCCTTAAAACTAAACATGTTGAAGACACCAGTGTTCTTATTAACTGATATTTCTAATTATCTAGTTACAATTGAATCCTTTGAAGATGTTGAATGTCACCAATTTATTTGTTTTGTTACTTTAGTTTTCTTTAGAATTTAATCATTTAATAAATCCTTGTTGTTATTTACCTGGATTTAGATGGTACTAATACTAATAAAAGTTAAAGTTAGTGAGCATTCCCTGTGTGTTCAATCGAGTTCTCACTAGTTTTATTACTACATATGCGACCTAGTGTACTTATTAGTAAAAATGCTTTTGGTATAAAACGTAAGGTGAGGTCAAGCATATCACCTGCCTATCACATGAACACCTAGGGGAGCAAGGGGATTGAAATGCTAAGTAGTTAAGTTAATAGAATGATACTATGTGAGAGAAATCAGTAGTCATTACATCATGCCTACCTTGTTAGTACCTAAGAAGGATGGTTCATAGAAGATGTGCATTAGTAGTCGAGCTATTGACTAGATTACCATGAAATATCAGTATCTAATTTATAGATTAGATGACATGTTTGATGAGCTATATGGAGCTCGCATAGTCTTTAAGATTGATTTGAAAAGTGACCATCACCAAATACGTATGAGGCTAGGCAATGAATAGAAGACAACCTTTAAGATGTGCTATGGACTATATGAATGGATAGTCATACTTTTTGGGCTAACTAATGTCCTAAGCATGTTTATGAGTTCATGCATCACATGATTTGCATTCTGTTGGGCAAATGTATGGTAGTTTACTTTGGTGACATTATGGTCTATGATAGAAATATGGTTAACCATATCACACATTTGAGATTGGTATTTGAAGCATTGAGAGCTAAGAAGTTTTATGGTAACTTGAAGAAGTGCGTGTTCTACCATTAAGAAAGTTTGAGTAGACAAGAGACAAAGTTTTGCTAATATTTTTGGGTTTTATAGTTATAGGAGACAAAGTTTGAGTGGATAAGGAGAAAGTTAAGGCTATACTCAACTGTTTGACTCCACAGAGTGTGGCTGAGGTTAAAAGATTCCATAGGCTTGCTTCCTTATATAGATAATTCATTTGCAACTTCAATGCACTTGTATTCCTACTATCCAAGCTAACCAAGAAGAGTGTAGAGTTTAAGTAGAATGACTAAACTTAGAAAAGATTTGAAGAGATTAAAGAAAAGCTGAACATTAATCCGATCCTAGCTTCTTTCTTTTTTACTTTGAGAAGATCTTCAAGTTGAAGTGTGATGCATTTAGTGTACAGTGTATTGCTAATGTAAGACCAACTCGTATTTTAGTGAGAAACTTTGGAGCTACTTTGAACTACTCAATTTACAACAAAGAATCTTATTCCTTAGTTTAAGCACTCACAGCATGGTAACATTACTTGTAACCTTATGAATTCATCATTTACATTAACCATGAGTCATTGAAATATTTAAGAGGTCAATAGAAACTATCAAGGAGATAGGAAAAATCAATTCATTTCTTAGAGACTTTTTCCTAAGTGATTAAGTACAAGAAGGAGAGTGCAAATGCTGTAGCTTACGTATGGCAGGATACTCATTTTAGACCTGATGTGGCTAGATGTAACTTTGGCATGACCATGGATGGATTATATATTATTGAATGCTAGAGAAGTGTGAGGTTTATAAGAAGGCCAAGGGAATGAGGGAAGCTTTTGGTGAATAAATGCCTTTACCTATACCAAATTAGGCATGGATCGACCTAAGTATAGCCTTTATCCTAAGATTCCTGAAGACAGCTAGAGGAAAGGACTCAATTATGGTAGTCATCTATTGGTTCAACAAGATGACCTACTTCATTCCTTGTTATGAGATATATGATGTTTTCTTTATTACTAACCTATTTATCTAAGAGATCGTAAGACTACTTGGAGTACCCCTTAGCATCATCTTAAATTGAGATCCAAAATTTTTGAGTTCCTTTTAGAAGATGCTACGAAAGAGGCTTCAAGCTAGGTTAATGTTTAGTATGTCCTACCATCCCTAGCAAACGACCAAACCAAGGTTGTTAACTGAACTCTAGGAGAGTTATTTAGAGTTATGGTAGGTAAGAACCTCGCAAAATGGAAATTGTGCTTATTTATTGTTGAGATTGCTTATATCAGGTCAACATAGTACTATTGGTAAGTCTTCATATGAGCTTGTTTATAGTGCAATCTAACTTTACCAATGGATATGCTATGCTTCCTAACTTGAAAGGAGGAAAGTTTAAGTGGTGTTCACAAAGCTTAGGAGATTTAGAAGCTACACCAAAGGGTTTTCAAGAACCTTGCCAAGATCATTACCAAACAGTAGTAGCGAGGGAACTAAGGTTGGAAGGATATGAGCTTTAAGTTAAGGAACTTGGTGTGGATTCACTTATGTAAAAACTAATGATAGAGCTAACAAATTGTCCTCTTGGAAAATGGCCCATTCAAGATACTTTAGAGGATTAACAACAACGCCCACAAGCTTGAACTCCATGAAGGCTATGGTGTTTCACCAACTTTTAACATCAGTAATTTGATTCCTTATGTTCCAGAAGAAGAATGGCTTGAAGATTTACTTAATTTGAGGGCAAATCATTGACACCCAACAAGAGGATTCGAGAAAAAGTACACACATACAAAAAAACAAAAATCTTGTTAATAATATGGTGTATATATAATTTCCCTTCATGCTTAGATGTTAATCTTGCTATCCTTACATTTCATTAAATAGATACTATGGTACCTGTTTCTATTCTTTATTTTGATTTAGATACATTGACCACTAATCGATGAGATGATAAAAATTTCAAAAAGATTAGAGCCCTAGGAATACAAAATTCCAAGAAAGTTGTCTGCCTTATTCTCTTCACAATCTTACAATTGAGGAAGCCGTCTAATGAAGTCTAATTGTTGTTTGCACATCTAGCACCTAAAACATAACATGATTTCTCTTATTTTCCAAAGCATCGTTAGTAGGAATAGCTTTGCTTATGATTTTCCACATGAAAATGGCATGGAATCCAAGTAAGTAGTTTTATTATTTTGGGGAAGATGAGCTATTATACCTATTTGTGTTTGATAAATAAAAGTTGTACATAGATGATGGATGAGCTAGATCTTTTTTATGAACGAGTGTTGAAAGTACCGAGTGATGAGTTGTATTGAAATTGTATCTAGCATTATGGCTAAATGTCTGTTGATTTATATTTATCACTAGTAGCTTGGTAATAAAATAGTAAGGTTAAAATCTTGAACCAAACATTTATTGTATCCTAAAATGAATTATTAAGTGATAGGAGAGGAAACCATGATGAAGTTAAGAATGTACCTAATAAGTTATTCAATGGAGTTATAGTATCTCAATTGAATTAGTAGTCTGAGTTTGATTTTGATTGTGGATTAAGAACCTAACTTCTAAAAACACAAACTAAAGTAGGATTATTATTATTTTTTATTCTCATATCAAATTTGATAACAATGTGCAGATGGTATTTGTTTTTTCATGCATAGAATTTAAATCGATAGATGGTATTTGTTTTTTCATGCATAGCAATTAAATCGATTGAAAACCCTAATAGATTTTGTGTTATTACATGGAGCAAGTTTTTTGCCACTCACCAAATCTTTGGTTCGTTGCCACTCACCGAATCTTTAGTTCGTTTACTTCATTCCCTTATAGTTTCTTTGTAGGGTAGCTTAGCTGGAGCAATGGATGAGCTGGGACATTGAGCGTGCGAGACTTACTCCGTTAACTTCGCACAATGGCAGGAGAAATCTATTCCAGGACAATTAAAAGGTTATTTTGATCCATACTAGTTGTAGTTTTGTAGTTATTATACATTTACTTATTGTTTACTAGAAGCTCTATGTTCCTAAAGTTTTGTACCACAATGGAGATGCCTTTTTTTTTTTTCTAAACGCTTGTGTTTCTATATGTATGTATATATTTTTTTGTTTTTCTTTTTCATTAAAATTCTAAAATCAATAATTAAATCGGAGCCCTTATGGCTCCAGCACATTGTACGGCTGTCACTTGTGGAAAGATCCATCTGGAAAATATATCCTTAGCATTAGATACAGCAAGACCTGGGATTATACAAGACAACCCAATCGATCAAAATGCGGATGAATTCAGACAGACGTTTGTTCGAATAAAGTATGTCGTTAGAAAACATTCTTTCTAAGAAGGAACCGAAATTTCTTTTTGTTGGTGAATGTATATGGTAATGACATACAGCCTCTACTACTTTTGATGACAATCATGGTGGAAAATGGGAACTAACATTACACAGCTTGTTGACAACATAGCCATACACAATCCTTGTCTATCCCCAAAAAATGTTCTTAGAATTATCGAATAAGAACAATAAACACATACACGATGATATTAGCTACAAAACTTCCCTTGAGGATTCATCATTCTGCTTTATTTATGCGAATTCGGGCTTTTAAGGCCATGCTGAATGAAGGTTGCACACAGTGGACCATTCCTCACATCCAAACATAACCTCTAGTAGAGCAAATCATGCCTCAGAGTTTATATTTGGTCCCTCCACTGCTTTTACATTCTAGTAAAACTCAAGACACTATGGAAAAAAGGTTGACACTGCACATGGTCTTCAAAGAGTGCAATGACATCACATTGATCTAATTGAACCCTTCATTAGCAGCATTCCAAGCTATCATTATGACAGTAGGACTAGCCAATCCTAATGACAGCATATTCAAATTACATGGTATATTCATAGCAGGAACAGCTTCTAAAGGTCAGGCATCCCTTTTCCTGTTTTAGCATCATATGTCTTCTCTAACACAACATCCATTGGAGTATCCTTTGGCCCAACTGTAAAAAGAGATCAAAGTCAGAAATATCGCATCCCCATTAAGAAATAACTCACATGATGGAAATTTTGTCAAATTCACTGTTCCATCATGTCATTCAGTTCATGATAAATCCTGTTTTTTTTTTTTTTTTTTTTTTTTGGTTGGGTTGGTGTGTTTTTGTTGGTTTTACTGGATTGCAAATGATAAATCATCTTTAAAAGGATATATTTAAGGTGCAGCCCTCTTGGCAAAACAACGTAGTTGCCTAGTGATGTTTATTTCATCGTGATAGAAGACCATCTCCTCTTCAAAAGTACAAAACATAACGCATGCTTGTTTCATTACAAGGAGTATTCTCTATAAGCTTAGCTAACACTACATCTAAAGTGAACAGAAAAGAGAAAAGCTCAACAGCAGAAATAGAGATGTGTGAAGTCCTTCCCAGTATGAGATATGATTTTGTGAAACTACAAGATATTGACACACCAAGGTCTACGATAACAAAATCTTTTAACATTGAACTTCAACAGAGCTATAACAAACCCACAGGCAACATTATTCATACATCTCTGCTAGGTTTTCAATCTTAGCATCTGATTCATAGAATCCAATTCCTTGGCATTTGTTTGACAATACAACCGTCTGGCAATTTATAAATAATGGATAGGGAATGCTAGTGTTTTTTAATTGGTTGACTCAACATAGCTATTGGAATCACAAGTAAGAAAGAGAAGTACACAAGCAAAGAAGACAAAAGGTGGATAGAGTACGAAAAAGAGAGAGGATGAGAAAATGAAATTTGGAGAGAGATTGGGGCACTAATTTTTATCAGAAGAGGGGATATGTATCTAGGAATTGGAATGGTAATATAAAGTATGAAACTGAATGAGATTCCATAGATTTTAAGGAATAAATGAAACTGAATGAGATTCCATAGATTTTAAGGAATAAGGTTCTCCTGTTTTTACCAATCGTTGGAACTGAGTTCTTAAGGAATTGGAGGTCATGGAGGTAAAATAATTAAACCAAAGATCACAGAAAGTACCAATTGTAGGTCTAGGTGTTGTCCTTATCTTCAAAATCTCAGGACGCGAAATTATGGAACCGGATGCACCTTGCCCTCTTGAAAATCTCACTTTAGTGCCATCTTCAAGATATCTGATTCCTACTTTACAAGGTCTCCTGCATTTAGTTACCGATTACCAGCAATTAAAGGAGATATGTGGTCATGAAATCAGAATTTCATAAAATTGATGTACCCTGTCACTGGATCAAGAACTTGAACATTTGATACATGAAGAGGGGCTTCAACAGTAAATATTCCACCTTCATGACCTTGACCTTGCTTGATGTGCTTCTTAACCTGCTCACATGGTAGAACATGATTGATGTATTCAGACCATAAAAACAAACATAAAGTAGAAGCACCAATACCTTTCCCCTTTTTTCAAATGGAAAAATAAGAAATAAAAATCAAGGCAATCATTGTCGCTTTTGGTAATTAATATGATGGTTTCTAATTACTCTAAACCCCTAAATTCAGTAGCAAAATGAATAAATTTTTGTCTATCAAGTCAGAGCATTCCACAGTTGCACGCTAGATTCAATAGAGTATGATTTCTAATTTCTGCAGATGCAAGCACAAAACACGAGAAAAGTTAAGAAAGCAAAATCGTGAAATAGCATATACATATACTCAACAGTGGCTTAGCATACTTGGATATACAAAAGGCTAATTAAAATGATCCAGGTCAGGGAAGGGCATAGATGAAAGCAACAAGACTTCACCAGATTTTTGCCATCCACAATAACACGATTTTGGGAGCGAATAACACGCTTAATTACCCCCGTCTCACCCTTATCTTTTCCTCTGATTATCATTACCTGAAAACAGTCAGATTAATGAAAGATAAGGCAAGAATATCAAGGAGAAGGTGATGGAAAGAAATTCAATAAGACGTCCGTACTCACATTATCCCCCCTGAGGACTTTCCAATTCATGATCAGTTTTTGTGCAGCCTTCCAACCCATTTAAAATGATAGCAGTCCAAAAAGATGTTTCCTGCAAATAAAATTCATACAACTGTTCAAAGAGAGTAAAGCTGTTCTTAAAGTCGTTTGAGAGTCTCGGAGGATCAGAAATCACAAGCATCTACAAGATCAATTGCATAATTGGTTAATCAGGACAAACTTCCATTAATATTTCGACACACAGGATATCCGGACTCCAACGCGAAAAATTGATCCATATGTAGATCCCGTTTCTCCTAGGAATAAAAATTCTTTGAGAGTACCATTCATTTCTACTTCTACATGCAACTAGGCTTTCATTTTTTTTATGTTATGGCATTCTTAAAGTCTGGAAAACATTTTCCGAGAAACTAATACAAACCCAAGTATTCGTTTCTCAATCAAAACAATTCTTTCGACAGTACAAACATAATTCTTTACAAAGTTTCCATCTTTATCACTTCCTAAGCTCATTTACATCAAAAAATCATATAATCTATATTACACAACAAATTATTCGGAACTTAAAACAAAAATTTCAATTTATAAATAAACACGTTTGAAGGGTCACCACCGGAACACAAAATGGAATCCAAAAGAAAAGAATAACAAAAAGGAAAAAAAAAAAAACAGAGATATACTATATGCGAAGGAAAAAAAATTGAAATTGGGGCATGGATTTGAGGTATCATATTACGTACCTTCAGCTTGTAATTGAAGAAGAAGAAGAAGACCGAGAAGAAGAAGAAGAAGAGAGAGCGAGACTGTGCGCGAGCATATGTAGGATGGGCGAGAGTGAAATTAGGGTCGGAGTGGAGACTGAGCAGTGAACATTGAACGGTCAGTTGCGGGGTTTGGGCTTGGGCCTACCTCCCGAGGCTATACTTATTTGTTACTTTCTTTCTTTTTTCTTTTTTTTTTCTTTTTTTTTTCCAATCTTTTTGTTGCTTTTATAAAAGATTGGGCATTTAGGAATCACAAAGTGTGCGTTTAGGACAAAGATTTACTGTATCATATACATATATGTAAAAAATTAATATATTATTATTAAACTTAATTCAATCAGATTAAATGTGTATATATATAGTGGATGGGAATACGTTCGAAATATGAAGTTTGAAACTATATTCCATTTTTTAACTTTCATTTAGGATCTATTCACATTTAGTTGGTTTTCTTTTTTAAAATTGCAATTTTATAAGAATCCATATTACTTGTAATCAAATAATAAAAATTCGTTAGTACAATTAAAGAATTATGATCTTTTACAAAATTTTGCATTTTTTTTTCAAAAAAAATGATATAATCTCAATTTAACTACCACGACTACCATTGCTGCCTCCATTAACTATTATTACTACCGTCGCCATCGTTATCAACCATTATCTTCTTCATTGTTGCTTCCACCAACCGCCGCTGCCATTGCCGCTATAAACCCTATATAATCAGTAGTTTAAACTATAATTTAATTCCAAGTGTCTTAAATTATATCATGAGTCAATAAGACTAGTAACAACAAAATTTTTATTAAATTTAGAAACCGAATATAATATAATAATAAAAATTCTAAAAATTAATCGAAATCTAAATAGCGTACAAAAAATCTTAAACTTAATGTGCGAGTGAATACGCGAAATCGAACCCGAACTTGATCGAAAGCCTAAAATTATTTCTTTAAACTTATAAAATGAATAAATATCACTTAATAGTGATATAATTGTAGTCGATTACAATTATCGACTAAATTGTATAATCACGTAAAATTTTTAACGAAAATATTAAAATAACTCGTAAAAATTATAATTGTAACGGATGTCAATTAAATTGATAAATTTTCATAAAATTTCAAAATTTATTTATAAATGTTATTTTTATTATTTATACATTTGGAAAAATTGCATATAATTATTTTTATTTTTCTTTTTCTTCTCTTTTTCTTTCTTCCCAATTTTCCTCTTGTTTCCATGTGAATTTCAACACCTGAACACAACAGCTCATGTGTGAAAAAAATAAATTACAAGTGTTATTACAATTATGGAATAAGGACAAATCCCTTAAAGCATATGTCTTATCTTCATTAATATTTAATTTGCTTAGATTTGTTCCGTAATTTTCATTTTTAATTGCTTTATTTCTTCTCCGTCGTATACGTCTAGAAGCTAAAAAAAATCTAGAAGAAGAAAATCAAATCGAAAATACAAAGAGAAAAAGAAAAACAAAGCAAAATACACACACACAAATCGAAAACAACAAAAGCAATTAGAAAAAAAAAAAAAGAGGAAGAAGAAGAAGAAGACCAAGGGGATTGATTAATTAAATTACTAAAGGATTTAGGTAGATTATTATTTAAATTTTGTATATGTATATATACTTTATACTATGTACATTATATTGGGTATTTGTTATTTATTTTATTTTATTTTATTTTATATATTACATGTATGTATGCACAAAGTTATATATATTGTATATGGTCTAAAGTACATACATGTATATGTATATAATATAGATATACTAAGTATTTCCTTATTTATATGTATGTATGTATAAATAAGAATACATAGGGTATGTATTTAGTATTTTCACTATTTAGGTATTAATATATATATATATATGTATGCATACATAAATATATATATGTATGTGTGTATTATATATGTATGGATGATTAGTATTTTGTATATTATATATATACATGTATTAGGTATTCGTGTATTTATGTATACATATAAGTTATTTCTTTATGTATATATATAGGTGGCGTGATTATATATATGTATATATAAACATAGTATTATATATATATGTGTGTATGTGCATGTATAAAAGTAGGTATATGTATGTATATTTATACTTAGTATTTTTATTTTATAAAAAATTTTATATTTTTTTTGTACATGTATTGGGTTAAACGTTATATGCATGTATTATATTATTAGTTGTGTTTCGTATTTTTGTATATATATACATTTAATACAACCGTATAAGTATATATGTATATAAAATACAAATACATTAATATTATACTTATACATATAGTATATAGTATATAATTTATTATAGAAAGTATAGTATATGTATAAATATACGTATATGAATAGCAATGTATATGTAAAAATACGAGTATAATTAAATAGTATATATAATATACGAAAATATTAATTTAATAAATAAAGTAAGTTAATAAATATATCTATATGTATATAAGAGTACCGTAAATTAAGAAAAAGAGTTAATAATTAAGTAAATTAGAAAAAATTAATAAAATATAATAATAAGTATTTATATATATATATGTATACCATAAAATACAAGAAAATAATAAACTTGTGATATTTTTATATTACAGTCTAAACTGCAAGTTATAACATCCAAAATGGACCTCGCTACGAGAAAGTATGCTCGAAAACAATTGAAATAGACTATAAGTTCATAAGAATTTAAGTTAAATCGAAAAACTTATATACGATTCAATAAAAAACTCGAATTGATAATTTTATGCAAATCAATAATTAAGTTAAGTAAACAATATGAATTAGGATACTAGTTAGTTTTTAATTTCTAGACTTACTAATTTCTATATTCTTTACTCTTAGGTAATCTTGACTTTAACCTTGAGCTGTCATCAGACTACGGCAATCCCTGAGTTGATTATGGCTGAACGAGTTTTTCCTAATGATTCTATACTTATTTGTGTTTGTAATTAGTAAATATAAGTTGTAATTAATAATTAAATATCGTGTAGGGTAGGGTTATACTTGTATATAATATTGTTTATTGATAGTGAATTTACTTTAAAGTATGATAACGTATCGATTTTTGCATAGTAGATTCGATAACAACTGATTGTCTGTAACCTTATTAATCATTGAATAATAAGACTTAATTTTATTCGATGACTTAAAGAACTAAATTGAATTATGCATAATCATACACTGCATAACTAATTTTGATCGTCATATCACACGGAGGTAGCGAATGGCTATACTTAGATTGATTATTTATTATCATAGCGAATGGTTATAATATGACCTTATCTTAGTTCGCAGGATTACTAAGCATTGGAGACGTCAATCACCTACCTAAGGGTCGAGTCTAGAGGCCTCCGTTTAAGAGCAGGTGAAGGCAACGTGAACCTACTTACAATCATATGTAGAACTCAATTTTGATTAAAATTGAGAATGGATATACTATTACATTTTAAATACAAAATACGGAGTTTCATTATGATATAAGTTCTAGTATGATATCCGGATCTGACTGTGCCGATATATCTCCAATCCTGACTTCGGAGAGCATTAAATTTGAGTTATATGGAGCACCTGGTCACCTGTATATATTTGTTTGGCATACTGATCATCATGCATTCATTTGATTGAATTTAATTGATGTATAACTTGAATTTTGTATAGTTGAGGGGATTATTTCACTAAGTTAATCAGCTTATACCCTTGTAGTCTTCTTTTATAAGCTGATCTATTCATAGAGTTGAGCCGTCGTATGCCTAAGGTTAGTTTTACATCAGGGGATTGATGTGAGAGAAAGAGGTGATATGAGTGCATTTAGGATACTATATTTAGTCTTAGAACCTTATTTTGTAATATTGTATCTAGACAGCTTCTAATATGAACTCTTACCATCTTTTTATCTATAAATCTCTCTCTCTATATATTTTATGTTTCAATAACTTGTTTTTATTATCATGAAATGATATTGTTTAGCCGTAGCCGTAGCCGTAGCCGTAGCCGTAGCCGTAGCCTTAGCCGTAGCCGTAGCCGTAGCCTTAGCCGTAGCCGTAGCCGTAGCCTTATATATCGTATGATGGGTTATCGATTGAAAGGGAAATCAATTTACAGTCCTTTTATGCAGTATATAGTGACTGCCACGATTAACCCCCTCAGGTTGTAACATTGCCACTACTACCTATTACTTTAGGATTAGTTAAAAAATAAAATGAACCAAAAGTAATTTAGTTATTAAAGTTCTATATCATATTTATTCTTAAGTTACTTATAAATTTAAACAAAATTATAGATATTATACCTTTATTACATTTTTTAGGAATTCTAATTTCGTTTTTGTAAGCCCCATACTTGTACGATTAGGTTTTAGGTGGTTGAATGGGCGTTTAGGAAAGTGATCTAATCAACCTAGAAACTCATGAAAAGTTTAGTAATATTAGTTGAGAAAACCCCGTAGGCTTATATTTTGAAAATATAATAAAATATTCAAAATATAGCTAAAATAGTGAAAATTCACTATATTATTATATACGTATCGAAAACGCACAAATTAGGTATTGTTAGTTAACGAACTTTTAGAGGTAAATTACATGATTAATAAAATAATTAATAGATATAAAATAATATGTAAAAAACATATATATATATAAGATATAATTATTACATAAATATATGTACCTGTAATTACTAAAAGTACCTGACAACATGAAAAATTCATTGAATTATTGAAATGAAATAAGAAAAATTTTAAAAATTGCATGGAAACCAAAAAAATATCTTGTATGGCATGGCAATACAAGAAGTTAGTTAGAGTGTTAGTGGAATTTAGAGAAAACCCACTTTAGGACACTTTGTACACTTGTTTGGAGGAAAAAAAAAAAGGACTCAAATCACCCAAACCTCTCTATAAAAATATCAGCTATATTACTTTTAAGAGTTTGGTCCTTTATAAGGCTAATAAAATTTTAAGAAAGAGTTTAAGTAAGAGAAAATGGTCGTTTCATGAGGAAATTCTGGATGGAACTATTCAAGTATTTTGGTTTTGAGCTAAACTTTTTTACTAGCTTTCATCTATAGATAGATGGACAAATGAAAAGGGTGAATGCATTAGTAGAGTTTTACTTGAGGCACTTCATTAGTGCAAATCAGCGGGACTAGTCTAAGTTATTAGATGTGGCATAGCTCTCTTTTAATCTATAGAAGAATGAATCAACAAGGCATAGTCCTTTTGAGAGAAAATGGTAAAGAAAAATTATAGTAGAAAATAGCGTAATTGACGGCATTTTTTGAGTTCCCATACTTAGAAAGCTTTTGGAAGCAAACAAAAATTATGGTATAAGGGAAAATCCTACACTTAGCTTGGTAGACAAATTTTCATCTCTTAACAATGGTTGTAATACTAGGTTATGGTTTGTTATTGAATTTCCTTGTTTGTAACTAAAATTTATAAAATTAGTAAAAGGTCTTCAAAATTTTTAAAACTTGGTTTTCTCAATTATTTTTGCATGAGGAATTTGAATCTTAAACCAAAATTTCAAAATTTTGAGTACTAGTATAGGGTCCTTAAGAAAAATCTCCTAACCACTAAATTTTGATTGTATTTTCTAAAAACCATTTAGTATAGTTTCAACTTGAATTTTTATGAATATACTCTTGAAATATCATACTTTGATGCTATGTGGTTAAATTTTCAAAATAGAATTATAATAGCCCATAAATTAGTAATCAAGACATGAATATCTGAATATTAGGATAAAGCCCTGTTCTCATATGATTAAGGTTAATAGTTAATCTAAGACATTTGAGAAAGTAAATCGATTAAGCTAAAAACTTACAAGAAATATGATAACGTAAATTGAGGAATTCCCATATATTTGGAAATCTATAATAATCAGAATATCAAAAATATAATCAAAATAATATGAGACCTTAAAGTTAAGTATAGGGTAATTGTACCTAAATTTAAGGTCTTTAGGAAAAGTTATCCGATTAAATCTAAATTTTATGATTAAAATAGAAAACTTAGTTGAAGTAACTCGATGAAATTAGATTTTGAAAATAGTTACTCAAAATCGTAATTTTATCCCTAGAAGTATAATTAGTTAATATAGTACAAAATTGCTCGGAACTCTTAAAATTGAGTTCATAATGCGACGAAAACTTAAAGATAAATTAATTAAGTTATAAAATGAGATAATATAGTGTAATTTACTATATGAGTATATACATATATATATTTATCAGTATACCTGGTATAAATAATAATTATACTTACAAATTAACCCAAAAGTTTTGTAATGCTACATGACTTCGACTTGCTAACTTTCAAGCAGTTTATATATTTCATAGAAAAATATATTTGTAAGTTAGGTTAATAGGTGTAAAATAGTTTATATTAATGTTACTCATAACCAAAAGAATATGGATTTTAACAAGAGAATAATGAGTATAATAATATTACTAACGACGTGAAATAAGACGTAAAAGCAGTTAAATTAGTATAAATCTAATTGGTCAAACATCCCTTCTTCATAAAATTGATTAGAAGTATTTATAGGTGTGAGAATATTTAAATTATATCTAGACATAGATATATAATCATATAAATTAATAAGAAATTAATTGAAAGATTTAATGCTTGAGATATACTTAAGAAATTATGATTTATAACAACGTTCGTGGAATTAAGTTGAACTCTTATAACTAGGAGAAAATTTAAATGAATTAATCGTATAGCTTTAATATTTCAATTTAAGCTTATTTATATATAAAACTTTTTTAGAAACATTAAGTTTATCGAATATAATCGCTATAACATAGAGTTTCATAATTTTAGATATAGCTTAGGATAAATTTTTTAGAATTAATTATGTGATTTTAATAATTAATATTGGTGAGTAAAATGTCATATAGATGTATATAAATAAGTTCTAAATAATTGATATAACTTAACTATATGTTATATGTTACTAATATTTTTACTAATAATTACGTTAGAACTCGCTCGAAATAACGATACGTGGGAAAAGAAAACTTTGATCATAAATTATTCTTTATTAACAATGCTGGAGATGAAAAGAAATAATATTATTTAAATATTCTAGGAATTAGAATAAGTATTGAATAAAATAAACTAAATTTATTAAAATATCTAATATATATATATATATTAACCACCTTATAAAGGCGATGAAATTGTGATTATAAAAGTGGCTTTACACCACTTAAAAACATAGTCAGGGGAGGAGGCAAGAGAAAGAGAGGAGAGGAGAAGAGAGAGAGAGAAATGGAGAGAAAACGAAAAAAAAAAAAAAAGAAGAAGAAGAAGAAAAGGGGACTAAAATATTTAATTTTTTTATGTTCGACACTTTCATGTAACCTTATTTTTATAATTATAAGTGTTGTCTTTTAATTGATATTTAATAGTTATAGAAAGAATATCAGTTAGTTCATTATTTTTTAAATGGAGTATTTTATCTGTACCATTTCATTCTTTTTCGAATTATAAACTTAAAATATTGATAGTTGTAAGATTTGTATATTATTAGCATCGATTTTCAAAATGAGTGGATCTCTAGTAATAATCATTTATCAGAACTATTAAAAATCGAACTTTATATTCCTATAAATTTAACATTATTACATCCATAAAATTTGAGTATATATGATTTATTATATTTTGTTGCAAAATTGTGTGAAAATATATTCTTCGTTATATAAGATGATATCAACATGACATTAGTTGCTATATAGTTTTATCTGTATATCATAATTAAAAATACCCTCTGAAGATAATTCTTTAAATGAACATGTAAAACGTATAATCGAGTTCATACAAACTCCATGATACTAACTTTACAAAAATTAAATCACTTTAGGTAATAAACAAGATGTTTTCTGTAATATTACAGAAAATATCGTCTTATGACAATCTTTCTATAATTAAAGTATAATATAAACAATAGTAAATACGTTTCTATATAATAGAAATGATATAGTATAAGTAGCAATAAATTGCATTATTGTATATATTATTAAGTAAATTGCTATAACCTATACAATAAAATAAAATACTTAGAATTTATGTGTGTGCGTATATATATATATATATATATATATATAATGTTGATTTATATAAATATATATATACGAAACTCTACTAAATAACTGTATAAATAATATCTCAACTAAATACTAGATAAAACCCTAACGTTTTGGTAAATCTTACGAAAATTGAATATGAACTTTGGTATATATATAGGACTTTCGAGTGGGTAAAGCCCTGACGTTCCAAATTTATTGGAGTAAACTTCAGTATAAGTAAAGAGGATTAATACTTTACAATATTTTGGGATATTATTTTAGAATATTTGGGGACTTTGGTATGTATTGATCTGTGATTTTAGTTAACTGTTTCTGCGTATGTAGCGTTTGTGGTTGGGTTTCAATTTGCAGTGATGGGAGCTAGGCTCCATGATATGGTTATTCTGTGAATATTATTATGCTTGAATTGCTTGAACTTGGTTAGTCATCCTAAAAATAAACTAACTTAAACTCGGCTTAACATTTAACATGACATGTATTGCAACTCATTAGGTGTAACGGCTAAGATTCTCGGGCCAAATATGAACTTTTTTCTATGAGGATAGTTGAAATGGTTCTTTCTTCACCCTCAATCGAACTAAGTGACAGAAGAGGAGGTCGTGGCAAGGTTGGGGGCTGTGGTTCGAAGGTGGTCACGGAAGGAGGGTGTTCTCTATTGCATAAGTCCTAGTTTAGTCTCGATTCGTAAAGTGTGTGACGTCAATCTCCTCAACTTAGATTAAAGAGGGTGCAATTTCTTTAATCTCATGACGGATTGGATAATATCATGTGATGGCATTTGCTTGTTCATGCATTGCATCTAATCAACATGGTTAAAAACCCTACTTATGATGTGCTGAATGCATATGTTCGTCTCCGCCCTACTTATTGAGCAAGTTGTCACTCATTTCCCTATAGTTTGTTTTATATGTTTCAAATAGATTATAAGTGCTTACCCAATACTAGAATACTAGTAAACTGAGATGGAGAGTGAAATGCAACAAAAAATGACCGGTTATAGTCTTTAGTATTGATTTTCTTATTTTTTAAGGAAAACTGCACAAGACTCCTTAAAGAGTTTGATAGTTTTTAATATTTTGGTTTGTATATGAAATGATAGGTACTTGTGAGATTTACTACTACTCTTTTATAAGGTCAAATTATAAGTTTATTTTTAACAAATTATTTTAGAGGATTACTTTGCAGGTTTATATCAAACATGTATTGAATTAGGCACTTCAAAGGGATAGAGTCGAGTACATCTGGTATGAACTAGGTTTAGGATAACATTTGTAAGGACAGTTTCTATCTTAGGATGGCTCATAAGACAGGATTGTTACGACTTTACCTTTTTGGAGCATGACATGGATCATTGGATTTTTTTGAAAAAATTTTGTTTTTACAAAAACAATGAGTGGATGGTTATGATTTTCTAAGGAAGCTTGATGGATTTTTATAAAACCATGTTACAATCTGTATCCATCAATATGCAAAAGCTAAAAGTGAGTTATTTTAAGATTTAAGTTGATGATTTTTAAGTTTAAGTTGATTTTTGGTAGTATATGACCTTAATTCTAAAGTTTCTAATGAATTAGTATCTAAGTAAAAGGTATAGTGTGGAAGTGTAATGAGTGGTTATAGAAATGAGTTGTCAACATGCTATATATATAGGTTTATTGAGGTTTTCCAACTCAAGATATGTTAAATTATATGTAAAGTAATAAAATGTAGAAGTAGCAACAGCATTAGGAACTTTGTCAGAATGTAACCTGGTATTGTACATTTTAAACACACTAAGAATCGGACTTAGGTCAAAAAGTGATTTGTATATAGACTTTATACCTTTTCCAGAGTCAAAATGTAAGTAAAAAACTTTTTAGATAAGAATTTAATTTAGGGCAGTAGGTTATAACCATAGTCAGAAATTGAGTCCAAACTTATCTCACTTAACTAAAACTTAATAAATAGTTAAAGAACCCACTTAACATAGATTAAAAACATGTTTAATATTGAAAATAAATTCTTATTTCACATGGTCATTAAAAACTAAAGTTATGTATTAAATTTTTAGGGATTTCTAATAAAGACAAGCACAACATCTGAGGATAACGAGTTACTACACCGAGGTAAGTTGGGATCGGGGCGTTATAGCTTGTTAAGGTACTATATCAGAGTATCTAAAGCGTTAAGAATGCAATTGCCTATGATTGTAACTTAGTTGTTTGTGCGCATGCTATGTATGTAATTGATAATATGATTTGTGATGGGAGTTAAACTCCTTGGAGTGCTGCTTTGCATGAGACAGAATTATTTGGTTTGTTTGAAACTTGCTTGACCACCTTTAAGTGAAACTAATCAAGATTTGACCTTTAATCTAATTAGTCATGCATAACAACCTATTAGGGAAAACGATTAAGTGTATCAAACTAAATACTAACCCCTTCGATGATAATAACTGAAATGGTCATTTCTTCACCTTAAGTTAAACTAAGTCATAAGAGAGGAGGATACAACAAGGTTAGGAGTCTTAATTTGAAGGTAGTCTTAAGAGAAGGGTGTACTCTATTACACAAGCATAGGTTTGATTTGATCTAAGTAGCATTGAAACTTTTCAATCCAGATTAGAGTAGATGTAATTTCTCTAATCTCATAATACATCGAATAACATTGTGTGATGTTGCATATGGCTATTTGCATTACATTACATTAAATTATTAACCTTGCTTGTGTTTATAATTTATACTATTTGGTTTCTGTCCTGCTTAATGAGCTAGTTTTGCTCACATCTTTATAAATTCTATTGTAGGTATTAACTAAAGAATAAAGGTGCAAAGGTACACCCAATCGTAGGTTAGTATGTGAGGGGATAGGAAGTGTGGAAGAATATAAAAATTGTTGAAACTAAATCATTTTGGAAAGTTTGTTCCCTTGAGAAAACTAATTGGTCACCCTCGGTGCCTACTAGTTTTTTAATGAAATATGTATATATATGTATGTATCATAACTTATGGCTTTTGAATCTTTTCTTGAAATTGAAGTCTTTTGATGTAAATATTGTTATATAAATAGAAATCAAGTACTAGTAATATGTACTACAAGTTTTTCTTGTGTAAATATTGTAAAAGAAATATCGTAAGTTTTACTTGTAACAGGTACCCTATTAGATGCTTTAGATGGGTTGAGTTGTATTGTCTTATGTAAGCTATATTTACGATAGTGACTATAAGGTTAGCTTTTATTTTAGATTAGTTTGCATAGCGAGATTGTTATAACTCCATTTGTTTGGGGCATGATAATTCTCCTCTCCCTTACTTCATTTAGTGAAGTGAACGTAGTGTTGAGTGAAAGGTATCTTTTTTATCCAATGCCTTCCTTTCTATGTTAATCACAAAAGGATGAATGAGTTTATAGATAGCTATCCCTATTTTATCAATTTTTGAAGTCTTATAGTAACAAAGCAACAAATTTAAGGAGATCTAAATATATGTAGGGTCATGTAGGAACTTTACTTTATAACTTGCCCTACATAGGTTTCTAAATTTTGAAATAATAACTTATCTTATTATGCCATCCTATATTCCACATTTTAGAACTTATTTCTACTTGCTTTTTGAGTAGGGCCTGCCATTCCCATATCAAGCAAAAGAACCTCTTTTCATTCCGTCGAATTTGTCTTCAAGATCATTTAGTCACAAGTTTTCACTTCTTAGTGAGTGAAAGACTTATCCTAAGTTATAAGAAACCCATTAATCTGTAATATTTTATTTAAATAAAAAGATTACGCAATACATGTTAATGTTTGAACAAGACAATTATTATTGTCTAAAATCATATTATTCATATCATAAAACCAATGTAACTTATAGATTTAATAAAATTTAATGAAACAAACTTAAAACTATAAATTACTAAAGTTGAGATATGAAATGGAGTTAGACATTTGAGCTTTTAGCATATTTCATTGGACAACTAAGGTTTTGATGTAAAACTACGAGTTTATGTGGTCAAGATTAGGTTCATTATTATTGTTGATGGAGAATTCTAGAAATGGACTTGTCACAATCTACACAAGGAAATATGTCAGCCATGGGGGTGTTGAGATTATCTAGCCTTACCACTCCGTTAGCTCAGCGAGTAAATTGGTCAAGAGAAAGAGAAGATAAAATGTATAAGAAAGTGTGTGCATGTAAAGTGCCTAGGAAGATTATTTGCCGTTGTTATGATCTTATTTATAAAGAATAGATTCAACTACTTATGGGAGGCAATTGACATGTTAAGCCCACGGGGAATTTCAAGCTAACTGATGGTTATTAGATATAATAAACATCGAACTACTCATGCACTTATGTGTCATAATTTGAATGTTTAAACATTACAATCAAGGCTTTGCAAGTGGGATTTGGAGGCTTGACTCATAGGGTCTCAACTTCAGCTTATTCCAATCTATCTAGTCCGAGCTCTTATGGGAGGTATGCGACTGAGCTAACTAGGTATCTTCCTTATTATACTTGAACTTGAACCAACTAGCTAAAGTAGGTAGGATTGGGATGGGGTAGCTTATTCCAACCCTGGTCTAAGCCTTTTGAGCATTTGGATGAAATCCTTTATCTAACCTTATAATTGTCGATATCTAATTATATTAATTATAGATGCTTTCTAAGATGTGAAAAGACTTGTATGTACTACCGAATTATGGATATTATGAAAAAAAAAAAAAAAAAACAATACATGTTACCATAGGTTCCACAATAATTAAGAGACCTTCTCTTGCACCTTACTATATAGCACATTTGGAATTTTAGAATAGAACTCTATCTCGTAAAAAGAATTCTAACGTTTCAATCAATGTAACAAATCTTCCTTTTTTACAGCATAGCTTCTATGATCTTAAGAGTACTGGCCGCCATTGCCTTAGTGGGAAAAGAAATAAATAACAAAAAAAGGCAATGAAGAAAAAGTCCAACAACACCTACAAATCAAATAACTAAAATGATGAAAGTAACGAAAGAATTCAAGTGAAATAAAAGCCGAAGTGATTGTTACTTTTGAATTAGTTTAGGTATCTTTAGATTATTGGGTTGATAAAATTGAAGATAAATTATTGACTCATGTCTGATTTACAATGCAATTCATGCTTTTGCCTTCAGTGTGTGTATCATTGAACACAAGTATGTATGCATATATATATATGAGTTTTTGGATGAGATACAATCAGTTGAATGGAGATTTGAAAAGAAATTGAGAGGGAATTTTGCAATGGTATGAAGAAAAAAATCAATAGTAAACAATACATATAGTTCCTTATTAATGGCTAAATCCATTGTAATCTAATAGTATAAACACTAGTATCAAATAGACAAAGTTCAAATTCCTCTTCCTCAAAATTGTTATATGAAATATTGTAGGAAAAAAAAAGGGTAAAAAATCCATTATTTTTTAATAAGTCTTACAATGAATTGAAATCGTTAAAAGATAATTGGGTGGAAGATATAAATCCTGAACTTTTTCAACAATCCACAATTAAATTCTAAATCCTACTTTTATCTTATGTTGCTTCTATAAATATAACGCGCAGCATGTCATGTCTCTAAAATGGCTTAATAAACACGTTAAAAAGGTCTAAACCCGCATTGACACTTTGAAGGTTTAATACTTAATTGAAAAAATGATTACTCACTGGAGATACATTAATCCCAAATCGTCATGGATCGAATTTACATGTACTCCTTTACCATACGAATACGACTTACCAATAAAATTACCACAAACACCACCTTTTGACAGCAAAATTTTCTCAATGCTGTCATTCAAAACTAGAGCATGGAGCGAAATTTCTCAGGCTCCGTCATCACATGACTTCTGGTGATATCCTTTATGCTAGGACAGCCAGACAGCGCCATCGTAAGCTCAAGCTCATTCTTGAGCATTTCAATGACCTGTTTCACCCCGAGTTCACCCTTGGCCGCCAAGCCAAACACCACAGGCCTTCCTACCTGTAGTTGCATGCAATTGCTGGTCAGGTCATGTGTTACAATGGCAACAGAAATATGGTAGGGAATTATTGCATTAAAGTTTCAGGGGTATTACAAGGACAGCTTGTGCACCAAGGGCTAGTGCCTTGAAAACATCCGTTCCTCGTCTCACTCCTCCATCAATGAAAACAGGAACTTTTCCTTTTACTGCATGAACAACCTACAAACAACAATGTAATACAACTGAGAACAATGGAGTCCTATGACTAGAACAGCCATAGAACGGGTTTATTTAATAGCAAGTATACCAGGATACAATTTTGGAGCAGATCTGTCAAATATATGAGTTAAAGAATGGCTGCTTATGAAGAAGTATGATAAAGCGTAACTTCACAAACATTTCTATTCAATATCAAAAGAAATGGTTATCTATAGAAAAGTATGACAAAAACTGCTCAGGCCATGAAAATGCACCGTTTGTGCCTATATAAGATTATTTTGTTCCCTTGCTTGCATTGCTCTCCATCTAAACGATCATGTATATGTTGCTCAGGACATGTGATCCAAGAAAAGCAGCCAATTGATCCTTTACTAGTTAATAGCTACTTATGATATCGATTCCTCTAATGGGTGCCCCTTAGGCACCTGTTAAAGCCCTAGGAAAGAGACTCTTCCAAGATCGACTATGCATATTACGAGAAGTGCATGAAAATGTGAAAAGTTTCTTTATCTGATATCTTGATAAGTACCTTAGAGAATATTTTGAAAGCATATGAGAACGGAAAAAGAGCCGCTCAGCCAGGAGAAGATCCAATTACTAAATGACTACTGATAGACCCTACCACACTAGAGTATAATCTTAAGACTTCAGCATCATCCTAGTAATGATAAAGGAAAAAAATATATAGTTGAATATCCAACATCAACAATGTATAATGCAAAAACATAGGCACCTCTTCAAGAACGGATATGGTTGCCGGAGTGTAGTCCAGTTGTCGAGCTCCATGGTTTGAGACAATAATCCCGGAAATGCCTACTTCCACAGCCTTAATGGCTGCAATTATTGTACAAAATGAATTGCTTAGTGATAGGCTATTCAACCATGCATGCAAAAGAGCAACTGATATCCATAAAATTTGAGGAAAATACCACAGTTTTATGGAAACATATGGATTTTTGAGGATTAAACAATAACAAGCAACAGTTTTATGCCTCTTGCATTATTTACTACACAAAAGAAAACATATCTAACTAAAACCTCCAATGCAGAAAACCGCTTCTTGCCTATTTTGCCTCTCTGGCTTGAAGCTCTTTGCCTTGGTTTTAGCAAACACGAAGGTACTGCAATTATGTGACTTCTAAAAAATCTTCAAGGTTTATGCATGATTTGTAAACCATCGAGCTTTTCCTTCTCGAATATCCCTTTTTCTTTTATTTGCTCTTTTGCTGAAGGGCCACTACATGGATATATCAACCAAATGATCTAAAGTAGTTCATAAACAAAATTGACCTAGCATTGCAGTCAAAGCCTAAAGAAAAATGGCTGAGACAGAGATAATAAAGTGCTCTCTTTAATAACGGTTTTGTCTTGTAACAAACACCAAATGCAAAAGACAATAAAATATTTCCATGCAACTTATCAAAGAAAAGGTCACTGATTATCATAAGAAAGTCAAATGCTTGGTTCTCCTTTACTCTCCTACAATAATGAACAGCATATCCAAAAGCTCGGTCCATATTTTTGACGTTAAGTTTTCTACCATAAGCCACATGTGAATAGAGAGAATGAGAATGAAGCACTGTGAAGAGATCTTATGGGCTTAGAGGAAGTCATTCCATTATACCTACATGAAGTCAACCAAATGTGTCATTCATTAAAAGACAATCCATGTCTTACCATCTTCATGAGTAAGAACACCCTTAATTAGTATTGGCAAGCTCGTGATAGATTTTAACCATGCTATGTCCTGCAGCAGAACAATAAGTCTAAGTAGTTGCAGCAATATAATGTTGTATATTTTATATTTCAAACTTGTTGCATATTTTAGAGCAATTATATTGCAACGGCTATAAGACATCAATGGGAGTTTTTATTCTTAGTCTTAGACTCACCTTCCAAGATAAAGAAGCATCAAAGGTATGATCAGCAAAAGCTTGTATATTGGAACCGTCTTCCTGCATGTTAAACCCAAGGGTAAACTTTCCTAGATTCTTGAAACCTTTGAAATCTGACGACTGAGTCCAAAGAGCATCTTTGTCCATATGAACAGCACATGAAGTTATTATTTGGTTTACAAGAAACGATCACAGAACCAAAGCAACCGTGTCTACTCCTATAAATAGATCCAAGCAAAACAGCATGAGATCTCACAGCTATTTTGAGGAACAGAAGTAACTAGATATTAGAAGCTTTGCAGCAGTATTACCATGAGAATTCTGAACTTTGAAAAAATGAGGAAAAGGGAAAAAAGATGCCAGTAAAAGAGCAATATAGGCATGCTGTGATTCCATTTCTCAAAATGCACATACAAAAGAACCAGTCAATGTTGGCAAAAAAGAATCTGGCATTTCAATAAATTTAATGCCAAAATTTACCATGAGGTTATTTCTCACATTATTTTTCAAGAATATACCACATCCTAACCCTCCCAAGAAAAACGAGGCTTTCCCTGCAAACTGTTTTTGCATCTATCTTGCCATAACATCATTTTATTCACACTCCACACAAACTAACTTCAAGAAGTTATACTGCAATAGACTATGAAACTAGAATGGATGGTAAGGGCCATTAAGAGCCTTTCTAAAATCCATCACGCCTTATTTAGAGAAGAAAGTTGCACATGGGCACAAGGGCCTTTTTCTATCATTATTGACAAAATGAATATGGATGAGCAGCAGAAAAACTGGCAGACAGAGAGATGAATTCATTTATTATTTACAAGTTGGGCAATGACATTGGCACATGTAAATCCAGAAATGAAAGCTGAATCAACCACTTACAGACACAGCTTCAGTTGACAATAGACCTTCAAAATTCTTCAGCTGAGGTGCAATCATTCTGCCACAAAAATAAGAACAACAAATGGACAGGTGAAAGGAGAGGGAGAGAGATTTCAGTATATTTTCTTACACTTTGCTTTTGAACATTTCAATAAGTGCTTCTGGATACAGAAGCATGAAACTCAATGGCTACTTTTTTGAAGGAATTAGAAGCCAAGAGAAAGCATGTTACTTGTTCTTTATATCTGCTTCTCTTCTGCCTAGTCTTGGAGCATCAACGGTGAGAACGATAGCTCTGTATCCACTTCTTTCAGCTCTCTGAACGAGCAAAGCTGATACATCGCGTCTCTTGTAAACCTATTCAGATATTGAGGCTTTAGATTGTGGAGAGAGAGAGAGGGGAGAGAGAGAGAGAGCACTGGGCATACATATAACTGAAAGAATCTTATGGCATTACAGCTGGATGCAACCTCCTCAACGGTGCAGGTAGACATGTATGATAGAACCTGGGTAAAAAGTTGGGGGAAAAAAAATCAGCATCTTACATCTAAGCAATAAAATGAAGTAAATCTGATAAACTAATACCATGATGACATTACATGCAGCAGCTGCTTTAGCAGTAGCAACCTCTCCTGAAAAGATGATATGTTAATAGGAAGCCACAGTGTCAATAATCTAATATGAAACTTTTCAGTAAGATTTGTTCTCACACCTTCTGGATGCGCCAACTTATGCATTGCAGTTGGAGCTACTATAATCGGAGCCGAAACATTATAACCCAATATTGTTGTTGTCATACTAATTCTACTAACATCAACAAGAACTCTTGGCCGGAACCTGTAAGAACATGTGAGATCTGGTACACAATGTGATTTGCTATAAATGAAGATACTGGTAGCTTTACCCCATACGTTATTCTACGAAACGATTCCTCATTTTCTCTGAGTGTATGCTTATCTTCGGCTCCCTCTGCATAGTAATCATAGTACATTTTTGGAACAGCTTGCCTAGCCAATTCTTGAAACTCCTTCACATTGACCGGTTCCTCTGCCATGGTACTGCAAATATAGAGTACCAGTGAAAAGCTAGGTTTCTATTGTCAACGGGTGAAATATCAGTCAAAAATGAAGATAGAACTTTTGAGGATGGAATGACTTTGTCAAATTAATTTAAATCCATCAAAGTTAAATCAGATTTAAATTATTATTTCACTAAATCCAGATCATATTTTTATTGACTCACAATATGTATCGGATGGTACAATTAGACACAAGTTAGTTTGGACTGACATTCAGAAGTTCCATGGTAAATATCCAACATGAATCATGGATATGAATTCTCAATGTAAAATTTTCAGTTTGAGTCTAGAATCTGATTAAAACTTAAATAGGAATAAATACGATGGATTTCCTAAATCCTTATGTCAATATTATTCTGCCCTAGATTACCCACTCGAAAGTATCACTCGGTTCTGAAGCTTCTCTATATTCTTTTGGTACTTTTTCCTCTATTTATGTTGATATATCTTTTCTTGTTATGCAAGATGCTATTTAGCAAAGCTTACTAAATTGAGAATTCTAGAAATGTTAGGGTTCAAATGATAAATTTATTAGTATCACAACTCATTTGCAATGTCTTAGAATTTCTAAAATTATTCTGATTCTCTTTCTACTTTTCACCCTTTTGTAGACAAAATCAACAAATTTCCTATGATAAAATAGATATTTCTTCAAGACCAGAAACACCAAACGGCACTACTTGTATTAAAAACAACAAAAAATTGCACACGAAAACCTTTTAGTTCTCCATATACCATTAACATACATAACGTATCTCTAACCAAGGTTGACCCCGTGTTAAGACCAAGACACTAATATGAAAAGTTTAATGAGATCTGGACACCTTTTTAGGTGCATCAATATGGTGCAAGCTAGAGTCAATTGACAAATGATTTCTAGAAGCGAGTGATATGCAATTGAGGTTTAGTCATGATCCACATCATCCATCTGCATAAATTAAGTCACATTTTTAACTTAACCACAAACAAAAAAAACATACAAACCACCACTAATGGCGTCTAGTGAAACTATCACTTTTACGTGAAAATTATTGGTCATATACAGATATACACCTGTCCTGTCTATGCAAATGCTTAATAAAAAAACTAGTTTTTGCATTGGCATTTGATGCACACATTAATCTTGCCTAAAATTTAATACATACAGTGACCAACTTTGGTCCTTCCATTGTATTTTTCACATGTAGTATAATGGGATCCACATGTGGGTTCCATTTCTCCATCTAAGTATCCTAGTTATCAAAAGGCTAATGAAAGGAACATCCAAATATGGGTCCAGAACTACGCATCTTTTCGTGTCCGTCAGCCGGTTGAGAATCTAAATTCAATGCAATTCTACTAATTATTTTCATGTTCAGGCCTACGATGTTAGAGCATCCAGTTCAAATCAAGGAAGGGGAAAAGAGGAGATTACTCTTAATGATCATAGGCGAGCGGTTCTAACCCTCTCCTGTCGGGCCACCGGAAAAAGGAAAAAACAGAACTATTTTCATGTTCTTAATTTCAAGTTAGAATGGAAAACCAAATAGACTGCTATTACAGATAACAGAAAGCAGGAATGGATACATTCATTCGATCTGCCACGAAAAGGAAGAAAAACAGGCATATGAGATATCACGAAGCATTCAAAGTAAAGATGTAAGTGTACCTGTAAATGTTAAAATGATCTGAATTTGTGTCAAAAGATTTTCTCGGTAAAGTGAAAAGCTAGCAATGAGCTTCACGGAAGGTGTAATAAACATCGGATGCTTTGCTGCTCTGTCTTTTTTAAGTCTTTGTTTGGATTTTTCTTTGGCCAAAGTCTTTGTTTGGTTTAATAAAAGGATGACAGGGGTTCAATCATTAAGGTGTGGAATTACATATATAACCATTATGTTAGTTTCACGTGCGCGTGGAGTTCATCTTCGATATTTATATTTTCAAATCATTGGAGGAAAAAATATTTTCGGATACTATTTCGCTATCTTGTTCTTAAATAAAATAATAAAAAACATTAAAAGAAATATAAGATTGTGGAAGGCTAAAATTTATTATATTATTTATTTTAACTTGACTTCATAATTTTAGTGATAAGACTCAAAGTTATTCGATCTATATTTAAAATGATTCGAAAAGAATCAGTCTAGTAAGTTTCGAATAGAGATTATTAAATCAGATTTATAAGAAAGGTTCCTAGCTTTGACCTATCAACTAACTCATTTAGGATAGTCAAGGATTGAGCAAACTCCATTTTATTGGTTAATCATTTAAATGATTTGATGGATACTACAGTGTTCAAGACCTATAAAACCCAACTTTTCTTTCTCAATTGCAATTCTTAGAGAGAATTGAAAGTAATGTTACTTTGTAAAAGCTTTGCTCTTTAAAATCAAATAAGTAATTTTGGTAGATCTCCTAATATTGCCTTATTTACAGTTTGCTTTATTTATTACATGTATATTTGCAACATTGAAATTACCTATTCCTCTTCCATCCTCGTTTTCACGTAATCATTACAGAATAAGTGTCACTCTCGCTTCACTTCTTTAAGTCCATATATAGCGTATTTCTCATAATGTATGTATGTGACTACTTTAATTAAACTCCTACATCTACAAAGATTAATGGTAAGATGGTTTAATGAGAGTTTAAAAATATGTTTGGATTCTAAGTACTCAATGTTAAAGATAAAGAAGTTAAGCATATATGAAAAATATAAGAATCATATTTGCAATGAGTCATAAGTTACCTTTCAAAGCAAATCACTAAACAAATCCACATTCACCATTTGTTACACTTTGTTCTATTAATTACACAGTAGTAGAAATTTTCAAAGTATTTAGTTATGTTGCTGTATAATAAATGTAAGACCCATAATTAGGTGATTGGGGTTCGATTCATAAAATTTAGAGCGATTGAATAAATCGTCCAATCCGGTTTAAATTTTACGATGAAATTAGGAATATTAATAAAAGTAATTCCGTAAGTTTGGATTTAGGAAAATAAAGAATAAAATAATTAATTATTATAATATTGAATTATTTATCAATTTCTTGTTATTTATTGGAGAGACATAAAACGAGTTCCGATAACTAACAAATAAATAAAAATAAATTATATGCACATTAAAAATCATAAAATAACATAGATAATAGTTAAAAGTATTTAATTATACCATATATGAATTTATATGTGGGTGGAAATACGTGAAATTATTTAAAATGGGTAAAATATGCCAAAATAATGCTAATTAATTAAAAAATTCATAAATAATTAAGGAAAAATAATGAAAAATATGGAAACATGAGGAAATGTCTAGAATTGGGGTGTGGCAAGTAGAAAAATAAAGAAAAAAATTAACCAATAAAATTTAGCAAAAGAAAAAGCAAATTGGAAGAAGAGATAAAAGCAAATGTTACTTCAAATTAATGAAAAAAATATCTAAGCAGCTTTATAAATATCCAAATTAAATTAGAAGCTCATTTAGTTGGTTAGAGTGTGAAAAAAAAATTGAGAGCACCGAAAAAACAAAGATGAGGATTTTTCTGAAAAAATTACAAAAAAAAAAATGCAAATAAGAGTTATAAGATGAACTAATACTCAAAGGTAACTTGAGAATAGACGGCCACTACTACCACATGGTGGTAGTAGCGCTTAAGTCTGCCGATAAAGCCTTGGTGGTCGGAGCAGCTAATGTTAGTAAACTCCGATTTTCTCTTGATTTTGCTTAAATTATTAAAAATATTTTTAAAATTATGAATTCTATTATTTTAGGATATTTTAGTATATAGATTTAGGAAAAAAATTTATTTTGATGAATTTATATCTAAAAATATACTGTCCTTAATAAATTTCGTAAACTTAAGTTTTATTCGAATTAGAAATAAATGACTTTAAGAGTATAGTTTTAGGTTCAAAATTTTTTTGTAGACTACTTAGGGGTTATAAAGCAGTGCTATGAATCTTTTTTTCCAAAATTAATTTTTGAAAAATTTAAATAATTTTTAGGCCTTAAAATGATACATAAAATGGGTAATTTTAGACTAATTAAGTAATTAAATGGATGATTACTGATTTAATGCATAATTATATATTTTAGGATCTTGAAATTTGATGAAGTATGGTAATTGTACCATTTAGGGTGTTAGATGTAATTATTAAGGTATTATGTAGTGAATATGTACTAGGTAAAAACGGTAAATTTTAAGTTAATTTTATAATTTAGATATTTTGAGATGTTAGTTGATGTTAAGGAGTGATATTTGAGGTGATAGGAATGTTAGATGTGTATAGTATGAATATATTAGGTGATAATGTGTAATATGTGGGTATAAGAAATTAATAAGTAGGAAAATATTCGGTTAAAATTGATATTATACTAATAATAGAAATATGTAATAAATTTGGTAGGAAACTTAAATTAGGGTAATTATATTAAAAAATATAAAATTTTCTCACAGTGAGAGTAAATTCGATAGTTAAATTAGGATTAGGATGTACTGTAAGGGCTAGAACATTAGTTAGAGATAAAAAAAACAATATTTAGGTTATTTAAAAATAATGTGATTAATCTCACATTATAGATCAAAATAATTTCTTAGGGTTTACGAATAAAATCTCTGATTGAAAACTGAGTTAAAAACCTAATTTAAAAATTGAATCAAAACTCAACTTAAATTAGGAATAACTTTAAGGGACTAAAAAACCTGAATAGTTAAGTATATTAAAAACCCTAAACTAAAGATAACATAAAAGAACTACATAATGAAGTTTATATAAAATAGTTATATACACGAATTAAAACAATATTTGTAATATATGGATTATTAGCAATGGCTTAAGCGAGTTGCACCTCGAATGAGTAAGTAAGGAGTTTAGGTAAGTTGGGATTATTGCACTACTATATTTCGGAGTACTAATTGTGGTACTTAAAGGCTTGAAATTGTAGTTGTTAGAAAGTGGCCGTACGCACGTGCTTGTTTCTAAGTGATGCTATGATTTTAGTTTGTTAGCTTATAATTATGTGAATTGTTTGAAATGAATAAACACCTTGAACTAGATTTAACTAAATATATGATTTATAATTCTAAATCGGATTTGTATCGCAACCCATTAGGGGAATATTAAGATTCTTTGGTGAAATACCGAACTTTTCGAAAGAGATAGCACTGGATAACATAATTGGTCTTTTCTTCATTTTTAGTTGAATTAAGTGATAGGTAAGGAGGTTGCGGTAAGGGTGAAGTCAATAGTTCGAAGATAGTTGCAGTAGGAGCGGTATTTCCATTACACAAGTTTAGGTTTGGTCATGAGCTGTTGTATTAATAGAAACTCTTTAACTTGAATTAGAGTGGGTGTAATTTTTCTAATCTCATAACGGGCTAGATAAGTCATGCGATGACACTTGCTTGTACATGCATTATATCTAATTGATTTGATTGATAAGTTTGTTGTATTACTATATAGTTTTAAGTCATCATCCCAACTTATTGAGTTGTAGTTATTTAATCTCTATAGATATTGTTGTAGGTATTAGCTAGGAAGCAGCTTACATTTACCTTGAAGCCAGCAATTGTAGGATCTTGGAGAGTAAGGATATAAACTAAAGATTGGATATACTTTCAAGCTTAGATTTATCTTTAAAGTTTTTAGTATTAATTTATGAATTACTCAAGTAGATTATGTTAGATTGTTAAATTTTGTAAATATACTTGGATTATTTTAATGTAAGTATGTATTTTCCTTAAGGTCATAAGTAAATAATTGATAACTCGGATTTTAAACATATTTCATAAGATGATTTTATAGCATTTTCCTCACTTTTTTGGTTTTCTTTAAAGAAATTGATACTTAATTGAGTAAAATTTTGATTTCTAGGTTTGAACGCGTTCTAGGATTGAAAACGAAGAAAAGGAATCAAATTTTACTCAAATCGGAGTTCAAATGAAAAAGTTATGAAGTTGTGTAGAAAATTTTGCCTTAGTGTAGAAAGTTACACGACCTGGGGACACGGTTGTGTCCCAGGTCGTGTCTAGTGACGAAAACAGAATCCTTTTGATACACTATAAAAGGATATATTAGGGTTTCAAAAGACATGAGAGACATTACAGAAACGGAGAGACACAAGAGAAGAAAAAGAGACTTAAGGAACAACATCAAGAAAGAGGGAAACAACATCAACTTCAAGATTAGAGAGATTGTTCATCAATAAAAGGGGTTTCCATGTTTTATTTTATATTATTGATGAAACTCATTCTTAGATTCATTATGATAGCTTAGAATTCGAGTATTTAGGATTATGGAACCTAGGGTTTCATGTAATTCTTGAATTGATTTAGAAATTTCAATAAAGTTTCTATCTTTACTTGATTCAATTATGTTGTTAATTATTGATTGATATTTCTAGAATATCAATATATGATATTATGCATGTTAATTGAGAAATTGCATGTGTAATTAGATCTTTACATAATTGAAGATGATTACATGTATACTTAGAGATAAGATACATGTTTCTTCCGGAAAGTTAATTAATTGTATGGGAATTCATTATACATTAATGCAATTCTAAATTATATTACTAAGTGAAGAGATTCCGGTAAATAATTTAGGATTAGGGTTAATATGCTTAAGAAAGGTATTAGCTTTAGTTGTGAATCCCTCCGGTCAAGAATAATAGAAACCGAATTGAATATATTTTAAGCGATCACATGATTAATTCTAGGGGAAATAATTCCTAAATACATTATTACTTTCTTGAAATCATTCTTGATTTTATCGTTTTTTCAATTGCTTAATTAAGACTTTTAATTAAAGTAGTTTGTTAATTTTAGTATTTTTAATTAATTCAAACTTTCATAATTTTCCGGTTAGATAATAAAGCTAAGGTTAATATTAATACTCGAAGTCTCTGAGGGATCGACTCGGACTTAGATCCGCTATATTAAAACTGATAGGTACACTTGCCTGATATCAATAATATATTTAATTTATAAACTGTTTACTTTAAAATAGGTTAATCATAGATACCTTGTGTAAATTAGGTCTAAAATAACGGCTAAAAGGTTAACTTGTATCTTAAAATGGTTTATACGATGGAACTGTTACGACTCTACTGCTTCAAGGCATGATAGTTACATAAAGACCATGCTATTTCTTAAGTTTAGCTTTTATAGAAAATGGTCGAAGTATTAATTTTATTATCTTATTGAAGTATGAGGTCCTGGTTAAAATCATATATCTTTAGCTAACCTCTATCTAACTAAGCTGTTTATTTGATGGACCTTGTTCAAAATTTTAGCCCATAAGTGAGGGGATGTCAAATAAGGAATATAGTCTATGTATAAATTTAAACTTTTAAATAAGATGATTGTGGTATTAAATCCAATAAGATAAAAATGTGTGCAAATTGACATTAAAAAATATGTAAAAGCAAGGTTAAAAAGATAAAAATAACGAATACTTCAATCTATTAAAATTAAAGCTATGTAAGTAGGGTGGGTCATACGAGCTAGCTTGCCTAACTCGTAAAAAAAATGCTAATTGGGCTAAAAAAATTTTCCTTACTTAAAAGTGGGCTTTTTTAAGCTCAATTGGCTTAATCTGTAAGCCAATCAATTGTAAGGTGTATTGGCATGTAAGCCAAAAAATAAATAAATAAATAAAGACATATTATGCTCATGCATAGGCATAATGGTAAGGCCATTGCCAATTGGCATAGGTTATTGACTTATTAATTGCTAAACTTACAATCAATTCTCCTAAGTCCTAACTTAGTACGTCCGAGAGCATGGAGATTAAGTCAACACCTTTTTGACTTATTATTATTGTTTTTTTTTATTGGCTTTTTTTAAGTTTAATTATATTGGTATTATTCATTGTTTATAGTGAATTATATGAATAAACAAAATATTCTCTTTTGAGGAAAGTTTCAATAGAATCATCATGATTTGATTCCACCAACAATGTAATGTTAAAGTCTCCAAAATATCAATAAAGAAAAAATGGATACTATAAAGCAAAATTAGTAAGTTCTAGTAACTATTAAATATCGAGTATAAATTCTATTTCATCCTCATCCTTATTATGACCCAACAACATGAATAATTTTCATGGAGTAAAAAACATTCAGCAACTCTTAATGTGATGCACTAAACAAAACTCTGCTGATAATGTTAGTGGCCTCAATGCAGTAATATACACTTCGAGAGTTTTATATCAAGATCATTTTTTATTTGTCAAAGTTTTAAATATTAATGAATAATTCTTGTAATAAATTAAAATTTGCTTAATTTTTACTGAAATTGAATGATAAACTTTAATGTTAAGTTAATAAGTATCCTTCCAAATAACCAATTTGTAAGTTGGGCTAGAAATTCTTGCTTGCATTTACAGCTTGCAAACGGGCTAAAGAAGACTAACCTACTCAACCTATAGGCTAATGCAGGGTAAGCTGAGTGGACTCACTTGGCCCGCTTGCATAGCTCTAATTTAAAATACCATCTCTTTTTATCTCTATTTTCTTTCCTTTTCTCATTTTCTTTCTATTCCTTTCCTCTCCATCTATTGCCACTCACATATATTTCTATTTAAAGTTACCAAACATGGTATAAATTTAACAAAATTTGTAAAATACTAAGAACACTAAAATTAGGCTAAGAGGATCTTGACCATTGGCTAATGTAATCTAAAAACTAGAGATATGATTGAATGCAACCTTTTCAATGATGCAAGCTAAGAACATTGCTATAATTAAGTAGAAACCTCAACTTGCTCCTTATATAATGGTTAAGAACCTTGGTATAAGATGCCATAAGGGAAAACCTTAATATAAGTTTGAAAGAAGAAGATGATAAAACTCAACCAATATTGAAAATTCAGTTAACTTAATTCTTCGTTAACAACTCTTGTCTATTTATTAGCAAAATGGTCTAGAGGTGTAAATGAGTTAAATTACTTATGAGCTACTCATAGTTGGCTTGATATTTACTTTAGTTTGATTCGAGAAAAATCAAGTTGAGTTAGAATTTAAGCTTGAATTACTTGAGTAGTATACGAGTCGTGCTCAATCTTCACAATGTTTAGCTTGATTAGCTTGATTAGCTTATGAGTCGAATTAAGCTCAACTCTAATTTTAATCTTCGTTGAGTTTGAGAATTAATATTATTATAATTAATTTTTTTTAATACATTGAGGTTAATCGAGTTGATTTTGAGATTATTTAGTACCACTTCAAGTCGAGTTCGAACATAAAATTCTAAGCTCAACTGAGTTTGAGTCGAGCTTGAGCTTTGTAATCTAAAGTCGAGCTTGAACTTAAATTTCATATTATATTATTTCGACTTCACTCATTTATAGCTTTAAAGAAAATTAAGAAATAATTTTATAAAATGAACTTGTAAAATAGGAAATAAGCTAATAATTTAATTAAAAAAAAAAAGAGCAATACAATAACGGAAAGTAAAGATAAACTAGGAAACTTTAGAAGTAGAAGAAAATTTTGAATTTAGATGCTAATCTTTAAATCCAATGAATCCTGGTTGACCCGATCTAGTGCTATATGGATTCGAGTCGAATAAAATCTTACTAATAGGTAAAAGTCAGTTGACCTAATTCGCAATATGCTTGACCTAATTGCAAAAGTGGTGACCATCTTACACGTACAATGGACTCTGTTGGCCTCTTGCTGTAGCTGATCTTCTCTTGGTCTATTTTGAGCATTGTTGGTTATTTCGGTCAGAAATGGATTCTCCCTAGTTTTATCTTTTCAATTTATATTAGTTTATCATCGGATGCTTGAAATCATTTAGATTTTTTAACTATCTTACTATTTGATTTTGACATCATCGTAATCTCATTAGTCAATTATACATATTAAAATTCAAAGGGGATAAATTGATGCAATTTGAGAGAACGTAAATGAAGAAATCTATTTTCATTATGGTATAACTTGATCAAATAAGATCTTATTTGACTAAATAACAAATTTTACTCGTGTTTATTAGTCTCGAAGTCTTGAATGCTAATTCTTGATCTTTGATTTGTGTCAAAGTGATTGTTGAAGACCATAAATAGCGATCATTTTAGAACTTTTAGTAACAATTTGAGAGGTAAGTTCATATTTTCAAATATTATAGGAAGCTAAAGTTGCAATTCCAGAGTTTTAAATGTCGTATTCAACCAATAGTTTTGAATTCATTTGCAAGTCATCTTGAATAGATTTTTTCACTTTATGTATACACCCTTTTTAAGTGTGTAGTCAAATATTATAAGTATACATTACATATATTTTTCTTAACGCTTGTAAGGGACTCTATATTAATGGTAGTTGCGGTGACAACTTCTGTTGGCGGGTGTAGCCTGAATCTTATTTTCTATTGAATACATTTAAGTGATGAAAAATATGAAATTAAATAGAGAAAAAAATAATAATATTAGTTTCCTTCACAATCGCATTTATCCTGTATTGTAATCATGTCTTTTTATCTTGTTTCGTGTCAATTTCATGTTTTCTTCATGCAATCGTGCTTCTAATCGTCTTAGATGATATCATATTATGTTTTATTGAACCATGGTGAGTCAAATTGAATCATAAGATATAGTTGCGGTTCAATCTATGGCTTGAATCGTTAAGTAGCATTTAGTTGTAAAGATTCAATTAGAGAAAGAGAATTGGATATAGAAAGTATAAAAAGAATTAGATAGTACAAATTTATTATACCATATTTGGTTTGTATAATATTGAGTATAAAATTTATACTAAAAAAGTAATTATTTATATTATAAAATAAATAAGTTTTTATAATATTTAATAAAAATAATATTTATTAACTTAATATTATAATATAAAAGGATATTTTTGGGAATACAAAATATTTTTTGTTTTTATCCAATGAATTTAATTTTTATATTATGGTATAAATGAAACAAATTTAATCATTTTGTCTAATTTATCAACTTAATTTTTCTCGTTTAGCAACTTAATTTTTCTCCAATCACTAAGTAAATTTACAAATCAAACATAATACAAAATTTTTTGTCTAATTCATTACTATTATACAATTAAACGCTGCTTTAAAAATTTATTCTAGTTGCTTCATACTTTAAAAAAATAAAAATAAAAATAAAAAACCAGTAAAATTTATCTCATTTATGATATTTCCTATAATCCATGCTTAGCTGCTCGATCCTCCCTAACCCTACCTCTTAGTCTCAATCTTTTATCGCCGTAACTTATTGCCTCACAACTTTCCGTTTCTATAGCACACCTTCATCCTTCACTGCCAAAGGTCGCCCCATGTCTCCCTCTTTTCCCCCAGCAAAATAAAGGGTAAAAAGTCAAATGATGAAACAAGCCCTTGAAACCTTCACAATTTTGTGGTGGATCGCTTTACGAATTTATCTATTCAATGTATTCCTTGAACGTCGATATTGTTTAATAACCATAGGTTCTCCTTTAATTTCCATGACATGATATGGTATTTAATTCTGATATGGCTTCAAATTGTCAACGCGTGGATTCCCTTTTGAAATGTTTAATGGGGTGAGAATGGTTCCATTCCCTTCTTCCTTTTTTCTTTTTTTCCTTTTATTATAATAAGATAGGGGATTCAAATTTGATTTATCTTGTTAAAAACTAATCCTTATATCACTACCTTATAAGCTTGTTGGCTTGTTTTTTCTCTTATTTACCGATACTATGAATAGTTGATATTTTATTTTTGTAATGTCTATTCCCAAGGAATGCTAATTTCTTAAAATCGAGGAATAGAGATTCTTAAAGATAAAGATAAGTTATAAATAGTGATTCCTAGGATAAATATTTGACTTTCTCCACAAAATACCCTCATACAAACAAAATAAATAAATAAATTATCCAAAATTTACCCTTAAGTCAAACGTCAAAACACTCCCACCTTCTCTACAGTAAAATGGAACTCTATCACATCTGTGCACTTCCCACAAATCGAAATAATTGAGGGGAAAAGCCAAGGATAGAGAAATCCATTTCATCATCCTCTGCACTTTTCACATCCTACGTACTTCAATGCACAACCCACTCACTTCTCATGCTATCAAGCTATGGTCAAAGGGAAGAATCCATTTTGTCATCCTTTATGTAAGAGTGAAAAGAATCCAAAGGATTTTTACAAACATAGTTGCTGATAGAGACGGTAGGGATGTTTATTTCATCAACCTCTTCTAAGTGTAGGTTAGGGTTTCACATTTCTGCTAATAGAGAAGACGATAGAGGGATGCTCATTTCTGTTTTCCATTTTTATTTATTATTTCTTTTATATTTTATATAAATAAGGGTATTTTAGATATTTTCTTCTTTTTATTCATATTCTATTCCCAACTAAATTTTATTACAAACTAAACATAATAATATTCAATCACCACTTATTATATGCCATTTAAGTTTTATACCACAAGTTCAAACCTAGACTTGTTCATCGAGCCAAATCAGCTGGGACCTAGCTCGAAACTACCAATTTACGGATTGGATTTCCCTTAAATAGTGATCGGCTTGGTTAGTCAAGGTTTTGGGTAGGTTTAGGTGGCTAAGTGTTTTATTTTTTATTTTTTTTAATATTGAATATTTTATTAATTTCTATTTTAATAATTTTTAATTTTTTTTATTAATTTTCAATTTGATGTGATTCCGACTTTTATATATTTTTTCCTCAAACACGACCTCCTTTCTCTCTCTCTTTTTTAATTGTATTAATTTATTAATAATTTCTAATTTTTTGTTAATTTTTGACTTAATGTAATTCTAACTTTTTTATTATTTTTCCCTTCAAATTTTATCTTTTTCCTATATTTAAGTCTTTAATATTTGACAAATTTTATGAAAAGGACTTACATTAACCTAAATTGAATTTTCCATCTATCCTTAACACGTAATCAACTTTTAATTAGTTTTCTATTATTAGTTTGATAATATTATTTTTAAAAAATTGTCATTCATCGTTATAAAGAATGTAACTTTAATATACCATGACCTAATCGATATTATTCAATTATTTTTTCTAACTTAATGGCCTCCCTTCTCTCTCTTTCTCTTTCTTTTTGTTTTTTAAAGGAAGTAAGCTAGTCAAGTCAATCCATTGGTTCAATGACGGGTCGATCCAGTGGTTTACGACCGGTCGATTTGAGCCAATTCTAGGCTAGTTCATGGTTTGGAATAGGCTCTTGCACAAGTCTATTGAAACTAAAACTATAGGGGTTTTAGAGAAAAGTTTACCTTTACAATAATTGCTCCTTTTTCATTATAGTAAGCAATTTTTTATCTTCTTTAAAACATTTTTTTTGTATATAGGGCTTAGGACGTGATTAATATAGATGTTATCTAATAATCATTTTTGGTTTCCTCTTTTATATTTTGTAAATTGTGACAGTTTTCTTATAAATATTTCTTTACTTAATTTACTTTATTTTAATACAGCCTACATATCTCTGCATGTTTAAATATGTAGCATTTCCATTTAGTATTAGTAGCATGTTTATCATATTTTAGTGGGGATAAGTTCATGTAGGAGATCAAACTTTTAAGAAGTTAAAGTAAAAGATAAATGTGTTAGTTAGTGAGTCAAGTAGGGTTAACAAAATAGTTATAACAGCATTATTCCATGCTTATATAGCAAATAATTGCAACATTTTGGATGCTAACATGGATTTAAGAGACACATGTGATCTGATACAGTTGCTGGAGTTAAAAAAAAAAAAAATTGAGAAAATTGGCTGACCGGAAATAAAGGGAAAAAGAAATGTAAGACAAATCCTTGAAGAATAACAATAGAATTAATAAAACATCGGAACATATGGAATATAAAAAACGTTTCAAAGTGAAAATTTAAATGCAAGGGAAACCTAATCCATGGAGAAATAATTTGAAATATCAAGCGAACCTTACCTAAAATGGTATGTGGAATCATAACATCAAAAAGCAGTTCATTTTCTAGTAAGCTTTCCCCCATTTTCCCTTCTAGCATTTCTCCATGTTCGAGATCCACTCTTATTTGATTATATCCATCCATTTTTTTTCCCTACATTTATGCATTGATGATAATTACAAGTCTATTTTTGATATCTTTGTAATAGGGTTTTGCTTCGTTATCTCAGTGGGTTCTTTTCCTCAAATTATTAACAATCTTTGCTGTGCTCTACACATGTTCAACCGAATACCTAAATGATGTATTGCTCACATATTTCTGGTTAATTAATTTGAAAGAATATTGATGTCACTTGGTTTGCTAGGTTCCAAAATTCCTTTTTCATTATGAAAACATTTTAATAAGGCTTCTAAGGACAAGATAAAATGTGTATTTTTTTTTATTAACACTAATGTCCTCTTTTTGACAGTAATACTACAGATAGTCGGTTAAAATTTACCAACTAACCAAGAGCTACCAAGAATTATCTCGAGGGAAAAAAGAGGTTATAGTATCATTTAAACCACATTTTCTTTTTATTTTCTTTTCTTTTTTATATGAAGATGTTGCGTAGAACTATATGTGATAATAGTTGATAAAAATGAGTTTGTTGCTTTGGAAGAAGTCCCATTACATGTGTTATTTATTTTTCTCCTCATTTTTTGCAGTATTGCATTCATTATTTGCTTTAAAAGACATGAATCTATGTAGATGGAGGAATTGCATGCTAGAACGCTAGGCAAGTGTCCCGTATCCCTCAATCTGTACCAAGCATCAACATCCACTGTAAACTCCACGAATAGCATGGACTTTGTGAAATACTGTTTTATTGGCTTGTTTTCACACATGCAAACCAGTAGAATGAATCAAAATCCTAGGAAGAGGTTCTATGATTGTCCATCTCGTAAAGGTGAAGGTCGTTGTTTGTTTGTTCTTTCAATAGGTAGACCTAGCAATGCCCACTCGCGCAAGAGAGGTGATCTTGAAACTTCGTGAATAGTTAGGTGACTCATTGAACTCAAATGTACTTGTTCCTTCAAGTGTCAGTGATGTTGAAGTACAAAGTTCTCTAGCAATCGAGTTTAATGTCATAAAGGATAAATTACCTACTTGCAGAAAAGTTTGAAGTCAAAGAAAAAGAAGAAGATGATGATTTTGGCTTATTCCTTAAGACTTTTGTGGTTGGTCTTCTTTATTGTGGCTATTGATATGCTCATTAAGATATAGAATGACAATAGTGAGGAGCTTGTTAGTGCAAGACTTCACTGCCTATACTAAAAAATCTTACATACTAGTTGTAACCAATGGTTATGTAGTTATTGACATTATACCAATTATTGTAAATGTAATAGCTTTTGTTTACAATGGGGAATATTAGAGTAAAAACAAGTTTTAGCATTTTGACTCTTGAGAAGTTCCTTTCAATTTTTTGTTCCCATTTTTGTAGAAACTCAAGAAAAAAAAGAAAAAGAATTAACAAGTGCAATTTATAGTACTTAGTTAATATTTTTAGTATTAGATGGAGACTCAGAACAAAAATTGTCAATAATTTATACATACTATATCTTTGTCCATATTTCTTCTAGTGCTTTTGATGGTCTTATCATGGATGAGAGTAATTCAATTAACAAGGTAAATTAGTTATTGTCAGAATTCTTTTCTTTTTCTAGCTAAATTGGAATAAAATGAATCTAACATTTTTGTCCATTGACATACTTTTTCATTAATTGACCATAAGATTGAATCTTGTTCAGTTTAACACATGATCTTCATGATTCCTAAATTGCATATAAGATGCTCTTAGATAGGTTACAAAAATTTCCAGAATTTGATAACAACCGTTCCATTTCAATTTGTAAAATATAAAGGAAGTTGGCTTTAAATGGAAAACATCTCCCTATCACTTAAGTTTCGAAGACAACTTTGGAGCACCTTTATAGCAGCAAAGCATACTAGTAATCAAAATCATATGCCTTGAACAAGAGGTATGTTATGTTGATATGATAAAAGGAAAGCTGTCTTCTTGTAACATGGATTAACATAGTACTCAACATCTTACTGGAGATAATGAATACTTGAGACATCATATGGGCATGGTATCCCCTCAACTACCAAAGTCTACATATGCAAATTCTTCTTACTACATCTATTGTATAGATGTCATCGTTTTACTTGATTTCAAACTTATTATCACCAAGAAGCTTCACTTTGTATTGCCAACTTCGATATTGTGCCTCAGCCAATATCTCTAGTGTTCAAGGTGAACATTCACACGCCTACTTTGAAACTGATTCTCTTTTCTTCTGGATACATGTCATTATATAATTTGTTACGCCCTCTAGCATAGTTATGATAGTTTTTCCTCTTTGCCCAAGTATCTTTCTATTGAAAGTCTTACATAGATTATTTTCTATAGTATCACAATTGGACCCAGTTTGGAAATGTACCTTGACCTAATATTTGAAATCACATAAATCTTTTAGGGTGGCATGCATAGTTGAAGAGTGAGCTTGTAACAATTCCATATTCCTTTGAAAATCTACCATATCAGTGCTCTTTGAACATACCAAAAATAGCCTCTTCAACTTTTTATATAATATATTGATCCCCAATTTGCTTTAAGGTGCTAAGCACAAAAATGATGTTCACTCCTTGAAAAGTGAATGTTGGTTAGAATTTTAACAATTATATTCAAAATAAAGATAAATTAAACATAACTACAACTAAGCTTAGTTGTCCTTATTTTTTACCAACACCATTGCCCAAGCAATTGGGAACATCTCGTCGTTTGCATTTTTGCTAATCGCACATAACAATTGCCTTTGCATAGACCAGTAAGGAAACACCCATCAACACCAATGACATATTGACATCCAGCTAAAAAGCCTCTCTTACATGCATCAAAGCAAATGTAGATACGATTAAATTGGTCTTTTACAATCCCCTAGTGCTCATAAACATCAAGAATAACCATCGTATTACTCTTTCTCAACTCTTCTACATAGTCCCATAATCTTTCATACTCATTTATATAATCTTAATTGAACTAAGACCCTCTCTTGGGTGCTCCTACTCTTGTTAAGACTTATATTTAAACCTAAATGCCTTTTCACCAACTCTTTTAACTCCCTCTGCTCGATTCTTGGAGTTAGGTCAATTGTTTTCCTAAACTCTTTAGCCATCCACTTAGATATAACCTACTTATTTTTGTAAACTTGTTGGCATTTATGCCTTTCATCATAGACCTTCACCTTAAACTCACTTATTCTCTTGTTAATGGATGCTATGATATTCCAAGGACAACACTTGTCTCCATACTAATAGCTATTATGCCTTTTTCTGATGAATCATATAGTCTTAAGATTTCATCAATTGATAAGGTTATTAAAGAAATTGTAATTGCAATTGAAACATCGAAAAAGATATATGAACACTTAACTCACATTACGATTCTTCTTTTGGAAATAAACATCTCGTTGATCCAATATAGCATATCAAGCCATAGCTCCCCTAACTTGTTTAACATCATCAAATACCATCAATACAAAAAACACAGGAAATGCTGCGGATGCATCAAAATGGGGGTAGTTATGATGCATTCTCTTAGAAGAGGTTGATTGATCATCATTAGACTCTTCAAATTTTGCAAGCTCATCTTCAAACTTTACATAATTTGTTGCATCATCATCATCATTGCCACCTACATGCTCCATAACATTTGATTTACCCTCATCAACTATAATCATCTCTCTAGTGTTATTTTCTCCACCAATTAAAATTTCATCACTCGTATACCCTTCATCATGATTGCTACCCATACTTCTACTCACATCACTAAAATCTGCTTTAGCATCATAGTCCACATCTATATAGTGACCACATCATGATGAGGTTCCTCCCATCTTAGGATTTGCAATTTTGATATCTCATCAACTTCAGCTGGGCATTATGTAACTTTTCTATTAAGTAAGTTATACATAAAGTCTGCAAGACTTATGTCATCATGGATTAGTAAGCAAGACAATGCATCTAAGGGGGATTTATAAAAGATTCTCTAAACATTTGTTTGCTCAATCCTTCAATGTATGTCTTCCAATAATTTAGCATACAATACTTGACTAATGCATACAACAACCATTACCAATTTTCCACTTACATACTTAGCATGTGGGTCATCACTAATGAAAGACCCTCCATAGTTTACTACAAGATAAATTGTACTATTGATCATCTCTTAACATGAAAAAAGGAGGAAGAGAAAAATTATTAAGTTCACATTACAGAGCTTATATATGAGAAAAAGGTAACAAAATATATTTTGTGAGATCATAAAACATTTGAAAGTACAATTATTATCAACTTAATAAAATGAAGCTCTATTTGGTAGAATCCTACTCAGTGGTGGGAACTTTATAACTTCATTTTCTGTACTGTAATACGGCATACATTGTCGTGATAAGTATTTTGAGGCCCTTCAAACCTTAAAATATTCAATTCCATCTGAACTTTTCTTGTAGAGGCTTGCAATTTTTTATGTTGTCAAGCCTAGTGAAAATTATGCGAACAAATTAGATTGAAAAGCTCTTTAAAAGGTTTAGAATTAATTAAAAATGTTAAAATTAGTACTTGCAAAAAGCACCATAAGTTTCCAACTACTTTGATACTTTTGTTATAATTTATAAGATAATATGTGTACTATAAAATGATTTAGTGAAGGTTCTAATTCAGTAACGAAATGACACCAATTTCTTTTTTTTTTTTTTGGCTTCTAGGGTAGGTAAAGTGGTAATTGTTCTATGAAGTTAGTTTTGCATGTATCTATGTTTTGAGATAGCAAAAATTTGCTAGAAGTTGTGCTCATATGAAAGACTTGGATTCAATTTAAAGGTCTATAGCTTACAATTTTTTTCTCTCTATTAAAATAAGAAGAAAAAGGGACCAAGACAACATTTTCTTTTGTCTTCTTATTTCTTCTAAAGGATTCACTATAAACACCCTATTTTTGCCTTTCTTATAATTTTAGTACTTTTTTCTTTAAATAAATGAAAAGGGTCCTAATTTTTTTTAAAAGGACAAAATACAAAAATTTGGAAAAATAGAATTTTTAGGAAAATAGAAGTCGGAAGAGTCATTTATTTTTTAGGTTAGATAGAATCAAAAGCTCACATAAGTAATTTAGCGGTTTCGAGTTGTATTTTGGAGTATTAAATTTCTTTGAAGATTTAATATTTGGACCTCATTTAGGCTTAAATTAATTTTTGAATTGAGACTTGTACAACTGTTAAATTGGGTTTTCATTTGAAAGTTAAATTTCAACATGCATGTATGGGATTGGATATTAAAGGGCATTACATTTTTAATTAGGGTTTGATTTTTGATTAAAATTAGGCTTGATGTAATTTAATTAAAACTTAAAAAAAAAAGAAGAAGAAGAGAGGGTCTTGGATTGAGTTAGGTTTATCTTGCAATTAAATTGCAAAAGGCTAAGCTCATACAAAACAATTAAGGCTTGACCACAATAGGTGCTCACAAAGCTTTTTTTTTTTTTTTTTCTTTTCCCTCCTTAGGCGCATGCAATGTACACACACTCTAAGTGTGTGTCTCCTTCCATGATACTGAACTTCTTCTCCTTCTTCCTTTCTTGGCAGCTGTAGGTTGATTTTTGGTAGGTTTTTCTTTGAGATTTCATCAAATTATTGATGAAATCTCGAAGGCATGTTAAACCTTAGATTTGGACTAAAAACAAGTCTAATCTATGGCCTATTTGAGTTGATCACAACAAATGGGAAGAAAGCTTAAGGCTACGATTTTAACTCCATTATGATCTTCAAATCCAAGCTATAATGAGTAATATTGGAGCTGTATATCGTTGATATAAGCAAGAATATTAGTTTTTAATGTTTAATATCCACCTGAATCACATTTTTTCCTTAAGTTTGAAGATCACATAAGTTTTGTCTTAAATGGTGAATCGACCATTAATGGCCATTTTTCTTACGTGTTGGAGTTAGAGCAACTATAGAAGGACTTCCCTCTACACTCCTTGACCATTAGTTCCTAACACCATTCCTTTTCACTCTTATCCTCAATCTTACTCTCTTTCTAGGTACAATTACCCTCTCTCTCTAGCCTAAGCTTCAAATCGAAGCTCCTCAAGTCAGTTTAGCACGACCAACAATTTGCCCAAGCCTTAAGCTTTCAAACACCACCCCCAACATCTCTTGCCGCGCGTAATAGGTTGAGCTCTACTACCTAAGGGTTTCGTGTAAACCCTAACAACCTTTGAAACGCCATCCTCCACTCATCCCTACTTAAAAGCAACCACACTAGTGGCTTCATTGCTCCTAAAATCCCTTAACGCAATCAACCTTTCACCTTCAATTACCCACATCCAACTTAACCATTACCACTAATCAATGGCCAACATTGAAACACCCTTAAACCACTTCCTTGCACCACTGCAAAACCACTAAACTCACATTATTTGATAAGAAGCACACAAAAAAGCTTTTTCCCAATTGAAAAGCCCCTTAAATCTACCTGTATGAAGCTAATTTCATCACTTCAACTTCTTTGCCCACGACCTGGTCCGCAATTTAAACAAAGCCCCAAACTTAACTCACTACTGACCTCGACTCGCACCTGCTTCTCCATTAACGTAATCCAAGTAAGTATGTGTTTGCTTTATTATTATTTTTCTTTTTTTCTTTTTCCTATCTAATTTGTTGTTATATAAATAAAAAGAAAAAGAAAAACTTTAAAATCACTATGCTTTTCTTCTCTTCTTAAAAAAAAATAGAAAACTTTAATATAAATATTTATTTTCTTTTCTTCTTTTCAAAAGTTTCCTTTTACGATTATATTAACAAATATTTTGGTCACTAAGAAGAGTATATATATATTTAAAAAAAGAAGATAAAAAAATCAAATTAAAATTTTCATTTCTTTATTTTAAAAGGCCATTTAAAACCTTCCAGATTAATACCCTTTTTTTTTAGCATTTTTCTTAAAATAGATATATGGGATAAGAACATAAATTTGGTTATTTTTATAATTAAAATAAATCAACAAACCTAAGTTTTTGAAAAAAAAAACTATAAAAGTTTGATCTCGATTAGTAGGTACATGGGTACTTGTAAGCAACTACAATATGACTTAAAATATGGAAAAATTTTAGTTTCCCCTTTTGGAAGTAATTTTTCAATTTCTTATTATTTTTAAATAGATACAATTTCGTTCATTTATTTGCGAGTAGAGATTATTTTTAAACACGTAATGTGAAAAATTTTAAATGCAAAAGGATTAAGTGGTACCCATTAGGGTTTTATAGGTTAGCCCCTAAACTCAAAATCTCTAGTTCTTAAAAACTATTTTTAAAATTAGTTTTCATGTGATCCAGTGACTAAGTTAAAATTAATTCACCCAATTAGTTTTAATCTAATCTTTTTCTCGATCTTAGATGGGTGGGACTCCAATTACTTTTCAAATTTATAAAAACTAGATTTTTCCTTAATTCTTAATCAAGGATTAGTATTAAATGGGTTAAGGTTTAATACTAATCGAATTAAGGAAAATAAAAGATAAAATATTCAAGCTCAACACCTACCGATAACTAGTCTTTTTCATTAAAACAAAAACTAGATGATTCAATCTACATTATCATAATAAGTAATAGACAACTCTTTCTAACCTTTTCCTTTATCTTTCTTCTATTTCTTCCAAAGGACCTACTAACCATATTCATTATAAAAGAATACAAATTTTTGGATTAGTAATGGCATAATAGGCTATGGATCAACCACACATATCAATGCCCACATGTCTACATATTGTTATGGGAACTTCAAATATAATAGCATCATCCCTCACAAGTGTGCACTCACTAATCCTGATCAGTAACTAAACTACATCCTTCAACAACCATTTAAAACTAGAACAAAAAATCATAAACTTGTAGACAACAATTGATACGAATTAAACTATTGAATTGTAAAGCCGAACCTGAGTGCGAGGACTCGAGGGAATAGCAAAGTGGATTCTACTGCTCCAGCCAACTCTTGCTGAGGCCAAGCTAATCTTCGCTACTGACCAACTCCATATACCAAGTCGAGCAACTTCTCATCTCTTAGTAGTCGAGTGTCGACCTAAAGTATGCTTTACTAATGGTCCAACAACTCACACATCTATTCGATCATAACTAAGTTAATCTCCAGCTTAGTAGCATTGGTGCCGAGGACCCTAGTGTACATCCGTTCCCATGACTTCTCAAAAGGACCCTTAAGTTTGCTCGGCACCTCGGCTCGACAGTTACCAACCTAATTGTACAATTTTTCTTCTTCTACCATAAAGTCACATATCCATAGAGAACCACGTATCTAAGCAATCATATGATAGAATCCTTTATACAAGACGAACATTTTTCTTAATTTTCTCTTTATGCACTTTTCCATTCTTGTACATTACTTTTATAGGATTTTACCATTTTTAGTCATTTTCGTTTATAGTTGTTGCCCTAATATTTTAGGTATAAATACCCATTATAAAGGTAGCTGCATTATCAGGCATTAGATATTAAATATACTTCTCATTTCTCATGAACATTGCTTTTTATTAGCTTATTTACTTTACTCTTATCCTAACCCTTAAATAAGGTTAGATGGCGAGTACCCTCATTAGATAATCTCATTTGTCGTATTGAGTTGAGTCGTGAGTCCTCAATAGTTTCCTGGTGCATCACATTCTTGGAGCTGATCATAGATTTTGCTTATTTTACCTTCATTGTTGTTCATGTGATTCTCTTTCCATCTTTATTTTCAAGCTTTCTACAAGATTAGATCACCTCGATACCTTTACCTTTGTAAGCCCTCGGCGTAACATATCATCTCGATATTAGAGTGAAGGTTCGTTTAGGTAACTTTTATTGAAGCTTTCTTGTGAGTAGTATTTGTTGTAGTAATGTGTTGTAGTTGCATAGAAGTTGGCTATGAGTGTTTGAGTAAGTAGGAGGCATAGTAGTTTATTGTAGCTACATACTTTGTTTGCCTTGTTTTGAACATATGAAAACAAAGCAAGTTTTGATTGGGTTTATTGTTCTTTGGGGTAGTTGTTGTGTTCGTAGATTAGTTGGACATTCGTGTGGAAGAGTGTATGTTGTTTAGTTTGGAGGAATACTATTTGTTGTTTCTCAGATTTTAAGTTTGTTATTAAGTTTTATTAGAGAGAATGATGGATCCCAGTGTCAACACTGGTATTGGAGATGACAATAGTGGTGTTGTCCACCATGGATGATACCCCTAGGGCACCTTTAGAAGTACAAATGAACGAATTGATGAAATGGCTAACCTTGTAGCTAACCTTACAAGCGCCATACATGCAATGGCTTTTCGACTTATTGAGGCTATACAGAATATTCCCCAAGTTACTTGACTTGCGAGAGGATAGATCTCAGCTCAACAAGCTTGAGGTGGAGGAGCAGGAGGATGGGTATGAAGAAGGATAAACTTTGGTGATATGGATGATGAAGGAGAAGAAGAGTACAATGAGGAAGAGGAGTGAGCTTAAGCACTTTGAACTACCGACCATGTGAAGCTTAAGACTTCGAGCTTCAATGGTTTTAGGGATGCAAACAACCATCTAGATCGAAAGGAAAAGGTTAAATGTGTTTTTGACTATTATCAATATGAGGATTGTAAGAAGGTAAAGGTTGTTACTATATAATTCTTGGGGTATACTGCATTATGGTGGAAGAACTTATAGATAGGCGAGAAGGATACAGAGAAGTTAGCACTTGGCTCAAGATGAAAACAATTCTTAAAAATAAGTTCATGCTAGATACCTTCCTATGGGATACCCTTGCTATACTTTAGGAGTTACGATAAGGGAGCTGAACTATTGATGAGTATGTTTGAGAATTCCAAATGTTTATGATCTGATGTGAAGTAAAAGAGCTATTACTTTGAAAAGTATCCATATTTTTTATCGGATTAAGAAGCTACGTTCGAGATATTGTGGAACTTCAATAGTTTGTTGCGTTCGACGATGCTATAAGAATAGCCTAGCGAGTAGAAAGACAGAGGAGAAATAGGCTAAGCCAACCTTTAATGAATGGACTTAGCTAGTTAAGCTGACATGCTTAAGGAAGTTATCGAGTTCAGCAAAGTACCGAAACGAACAAAAGAGCAGATGTCAGGATGGTGAACTATCGTCGAAAACTTACAAGAAGGGACAAGGATTTGGGTGGAAAATAAGCTAGATCAAGTGTTTTAAGCATTAAGGGTTTGGACACATGGCTGCCCAATATTCGAACAAAAGAAAAATAATTATCGAGGAAGATGTCATGAAGCTTGATGTGGATAGCATTGATGAGGAGCCTAAGGAGGAGGTTACTCCCAAGGGAAATACCTCTCAGGAAGATGTGTTAATAGAAGACTTGGATAAGTTAACTCTAATTGTTTGATGTGCGATGAGTTTAGAACCCTCTATTGAGGAGGAGTAGAGAGAGAACTTATTCCACATCACTTGCAAAGTAAACGAGCAAGTTTATGTGCTTATAATGGATAATGGAAGTTGCACCAATATGGTGTCTGCCGACTTAGTTAAGAAGCTTAAGTTGCTGACTATCTCACATCTGAAGCCACATAAGTTACATTGGCTCAATGAGAATGAAGCAATACATGTCACACAATAAGTATTACTTCCGATCTCTACTGGCAATTACTTTGATGAAATTCTTTGTGATGTGTTGCCCATGTGTACATCACATGCATTGCTTAACGAACCTTGACATTTTGATCGGAGGGCTTTTCATGACGATTTCATGAACATGCATGTGTTTGAAAAGGATGGTAGGAAAAATTGCTCCAAACCCCATGACCCTAAGCTAAGTAAGTAGACTATAAGATAAGTTGACTTAAGGAACCAAGACAACTTTGGTTTTGAGTTGAGTTGAGCTATGAGAGGCTATTAAAGCTGATATGCTAATCTTTCTGTTGGTTAGGCAACTATTAGAATTGAAGGAGCAAGTTGAACTACCCCCATAAATTAAGGAGCTATTGGATAAATATACAGACCTGCTCCCAGAACAAAAACCAAAAGGGTTACCTTCTTATCAGGGTATAGAGCATTGCATTGACTTGATACTTAGTGCTACCCTATTGTATAAACTAGCTTATAGAATGAATCCTGAACAAGTTGCAGAGCTTCAGAAGCAAGTTGATGAACTATTAAAGAAAAGATACATAAGAGAGAGTCTTAGTCCCTATGTTGTGCCTACATTGCTTAGGCTGAAGAAGGATGGTACTTGGCATATGTATGTGGATAGTAAAGTTGTTAACAAGATTACGATCAAGTACCGATACCCCATCTTTAGGCTAGACAATATGTTGTACGAACTGAGTGATACGAGAGTGTTTGGTAAGATTGACCAGAAATCAGGGTACCACCAGATTTAAATGAGATAAGGGGATGAATGGAAGACTATTTTTAAGACTTGACATGGCTTATATGAGTAAATAGTCATGCCTTTTCTATCAAATGCCCTAAGTACTTTTATGAGATTGATAAATCATGTTTTGAGAGATTTGATGCCGCCGTCTATTTTGACAACATCCTTATCTATAGTGCCAACATGGCAATGCATATTGACCATCTCTAAGTTGCTTTCAATATCTTTGGAGTAGAGAGATTGTCTGGAAACCAGAAGAAATGTTGTTTCTATCATGAAGAAGTGATCTTCATAGGTTATGTAGCTAGTAGAAAAGGATTGAGAGTTGATGAAGAGAAGGTATGAGCCATTGTTGAGTAGCCAACCCAAACCTCATGTGCTGAGGTGAGGAGTTTCCATGGATTGACATTATTCTATTGATGCTTCATCTAAGGATTCAGTACCATGGTTATGCCTCTAATTGAGCTAATAAAGAAAAATGTGGAGTTCAAATGGGGAGAGAAAGAGGAGAGGAGTTTTGTTGGGATAAAAGCAATGTTGACCTCTGCCCTAGTCTTGACTTTGCCAAACTTTGATAGTGTGTTTGAGCTTGAATATGATACATTAGGTGTTAGCATTGCAGCTGTATTGATGCAAGAAGTCCGATTTATCACTTATCATAGAGAAAAGCTCAAAGGAGTGCAATTAAACTATTTTGCATATTACAGGGAACTTTTGGCCCTAATCTGAGCTCTTTGCGTATGATAACATTACCTTCTGCCAAAAGAATTTTTCATAGACATGGATCATAAGTCTTTGAGGTATTTGCGAAGCTAATCTAAGCTTTCCAAAAGCTAAGGTCAATTGTTTAAATTTCTAAAGGGATTTAATTTTGTCATCAAATATAAGCATGGCAAGAATAATGTACTTGTCAATGCTTTATCAAGAAGACATGTTCTTCTTACTAAGTTACAGATCAAGTTGTTAAGGTTTACAAGCATCAAAGAACGGTATCAAAATGATTCTCATTTTGGACCTATATATAAGTATTATGGAGAAAGAAGAATAGTGGATGAGTACCATATAGAGGACGGTCATTTGTTTCGAGGTGGCAAATTATGTATGTTGACCTGTTAAATTAAACGCTGCTGGTGACAGAAGGCTACAATGGAGGACTCTTTGGGTACTTTCAGAACGAAGGACATATGAGTTATTGAATGATAGGTTCTTCTAGCTTAGGATGAAGCATGACATGCATTGTGTGATTAATGGATGTGCTACTTGTAAGAAAGTAAAAAGCCAAGCAGAATAAGGGAAGATAATGCCTTTGCTTGATCCGACTAAACAATAGGTTGATGGATTTTATCTTTAGATTACCCTGAACTACTCAAGGCAAAGACTCTATAATGGTTATTGTGGATAGGTTTAACAAAATAACACATTTTGTGCCCTATACCAAAACTAGTGATGCTTCGGCTATTGTTTCTTTGTTTTTGTAGGAAATAGTTCACTTGCGTGGAGTGTTGAGGAGTGTGGTGTCAAATAAGGACCTAAAATTCCTAAGCTATTTTTGGAGAACTTTATGACGTTGGATTGGAACTAAACTATTATTAAGCACCTCTTGCCATCCCTAAACCAATGGCTAGATAGAGGTTGTCAACCATACCTTAGGTTCACTAATCCGAGTTATAGTAGGAAAGAACTTAGCTGACTTGGATGTCTTCTTCCCTATGGTAAAATTTGCTAAAAACAGAACAGTACATACCACCACTAGGCATGCCCCATTTGAGGTCGTTCATGGCTTCAATACCAAGATGGCCTTGACTACGCCCTGATGTCGCTTACTAACCAAGAAGATCCAAAAGCAAGAACCAAAGCATAGTCCATCTAGCGGATCTACCAATGAGTCGCCTAGCACATTAACCAAGCTGCTAAGAAACTAAAGGAGAAAGGAAAAGGAAGAAAGACTAAGTAATTTTAGCCTAGTGACCAAGTTTGGCTACACTTGAGTAAGGAAAGGTTTCCAAATAAGAGAAAGAGCATGCCATCTGCCAGAGTTGACGGACCTTTCAAGATCTTCTAGAAGATTAATGACAATGCTTACCAATTGAGTTGCCAAAGGACTTTAGAGTATATGATGTGTTTAATGTTGTTGACCTTAATCCCCATCTATCCGAGGAAGGCTTGAATGAGAACTAGCTAGATTTGATCCTAAATCTCAATTAACCCGGCAAGGATAATAAGTATTAAACTACTGGACTGTTAACCTAAGCCTAATGGTGAGAACTTAAGGGACTAGTGAAGTGGATTCTATTGTTCCAACCAACTCCTATCAAGGCCGAGTTGATCTTCGCTATCGACCAACTCCATATATTGAGCCAAGCAACTTTTTATCTCTTAGTAGTTAAGTGCTAACCTGAAGTATGCTCCACTAATGGTCTAACCCTTCATACGTCTACTTAGTCATGACCGAGCCAACCTCCAACTTAGTAGTATTGGTGTTGAGGACCTCAGTATACATCTACCCCAACGACTTCTTGGTAGGACCCCCAAGTATATTCGGCACCTCGACTTAGCAGTCATAAACCTGATTGTATAATTTGTTTTCTTCTGCTTGAAAGTCACTCATCCATAGAGAGCTATGTGTTTAAGCAATCATATGATAGAATCCTTCATACAAGATGGATGTTTTTCTTGATTTTCTCTTTATGCACTTTGCCATTCTTATACATTACTTCTTTAAGACTTTACCATTTTTAGTCATTTCCATTTATAATTGTTGCTAGAGGTGTACAAGCAAGTTGAATGGGCTAACCTGGCCTAGCTTACTTTGGCTTAGGGGTTAAATAGGCTAAGCTTATTTGACCTACTTTTTAAACGAACAAAAAAAAAAAAACCATTTAAAAAATAGGTTAAACAAGTCGGCCTACCAGCCAAAGGCATAAATTTATTAAGTAAGCAGACCTAATAGGCTTACTTTGGCTCATGGGTTAAACGAACCAAACTCATTTAGCCCACTTTTAAACGTACCAAAAAATCTTAAACCAAACTAGTTTAAAAAGTAGGTGAAATAGACCTTCCCATAAGCCAAAACCTACTTGCATACCTCTAGTTATTACGCTAATGTTTTGGGTATAAATACCCATTGTAAAGGTAGCCTCATCATCATACATTAGATATTAAATTTACTTCTCATTTCTCATGAGCATTGCTTTCTATTAGTTTGTTTTCTTCACTCTTATCCTAACTCTTAAGCAAGACTAGGTAGCGAGTACTTTCATTGGATTAGCTCGTGTATCATATCGAGTTGAGCCATGATTCTTTAGTAGTTCCTTAGTGTGTCACATTCTCAGAGTTGATCGTAGGTTTTGCTTATTTTACCTTCATTATTGTCTGCATGATTCTCTTTCCATCTTTTTTTTCAAGCTTTCTATAAGCTTAGATTCGCCTCGATACTATTGCCTTTGTTAGCCTTCAACGTGGTGTAAACAACACTTCATTGTTCTTTACAGAAGAAAACCCTCAATCTTTATTCATAAGAAATAAAGAAAAAAACTACTTCCTTTAGTGAATCTAAGCAAAAATCGAAGACATAAATAGGGAGAAAAGAGAGAAAACATACTAGATATGTGTGCCTTATTGCAATTATGACATAAATTAGGGTTTTGAATGGGTTTTAATTTGCCTTTCTAAGCTTAAGGTTTGTGCAAAATGTTTTAGAGAAGGGTTTAATTTAGTACACTTAGGGTTTTTCATTAACTACTCTCTTCTAATGTTTAACGTGCCTTGATTTATTTGTTTCTTTTATTTCGAGTTGGCTGCTTTTTTATTTTATATTTTTGAACTCCAACAGCCTTATCAAATCACACGTCTCTTAATTCTATGTCACCATCCAACATATTGTTATTATTTACCACATAAGCCTAGAATAACACCTTTATAAACATTGAGGAATTGAAAAATAAAAAAAAAGTAAACATTTAAGACTAAAATTGAAAAAGTGACAAATATTGCGGATTAAATTTGTACTTTTACTTTATTTGTATGTATGTGTGTGGGGTATATTTTTTAATAGTTATATTATTCTATTATATATATTTAATAATATATTAATTTATAAATTAATTGTTATTAATCTATCATAAGAGGCCATGTGTTCCTTAATTGGACAAATCGTTCTTCTCTTTTTGGAATTTTCTCTTTTAAGTATTTTCTCCTTGAATGGAGTTATGAGTAATGGTTTCACATCGGATAGAAATTGCAATTTGACATGTACATTGGGGATTTTCTCTCTATTTTATTTTATTTTTATTAGAAGATGAATTTCATTCGATAAAAAGAAATTATATCGCTCTAACTTATTGATACAAAAGAACTGATATATGAAGAGTTATGTGTACATAGACCCAATTGGGTAAACGGGTATATCTCTATAAGAGTCATAATGTATCACATAGGGGATACTAAACTTTCTCCTAAGATAATAAAATCTACCCAATCGACGAGAATAACAAATTCCACAAAAGGGATGTCATAATCTCACATAGGGGACAACAAAAAGAAAAAGAAAATTTTATTTTAAAAACTACCACCAAATGAATCTTAACCTTATCGCCACAACTCCAAATGAGCTAGATGTAGAAATGGATTTGTGATGTGTAGTATATTATGCCCCGAAACAATAGAATTATAACAGTCTTGCCGTATAAGCCATTTTAAGATAGTGATTGACCTCATAGTCACTATTGTAATTCTGATTTATATAAGATATCTACGAATAATCTGCTTTGAAGTAAAAAGTTCAAATAATATTATTAATTAACTTATGGAAGTCTTTAAAATATATATTCATAGCTCAGATTATTAGAGTGCCAATTACATAACTTTATTACATAGTGCACTTGGACATTTACTTAGTTTAGGATCAAAATTTTAAAAGATAAACAACACAAGCTTCAAAAGTGCAGCTAGTCTTCAGATTCTTATCCTCATACCCTAGTTCATAGTAGCAACTAATCTTAGGATAGTTATATTGTGGCATCCTAATTAGTACCTGCAAAAAGATCTATATGGATGTGAGCAATCAATTGCTTAGTAAGTAAGGATAGAGACACAAGACTATGTGATAAGCACAATTAAGGTTATTGAGCTATTAATTATATGCAGTATAACAAAACAAATATTATCGCATGATGTTATCCGATTCGTTATGAAATTAGAGAAACTATACCCGTTTTAATCCAAGTTTAACGAGTTTATGCATGAATATAATAGCTTAAGATCAAACCCAAACTTATGCAATGAAGACATCTTTCCTTTAACGACTATCTTTTAACTAGTGTCTTCAACCTTAAGTGATCTCCTCTCCTAGTACTTAGTTCGACTAAGAGTGAAGAAACAGCTATTTCAGCTTTCTCTTTTGAAGATGTCAGTAGTTGGTCAAAGAAACCTAATTGTCTCCTAATAGGTTGCAATGTATTTTCAGTTAGGTTTTCAAGTGCTATATATATTACTTCCATTTAGGGGTAATCAATCAATTATACACTATTCTTTAATCAAAAACCAACTGTCGAGCCTGATTTTTTCCTGATTCTATGAATCTCCCTTAACTTGATTAGTATCGAACTATAACTCACTTAATATTAACCTTTGATTAGGAGTTAAGAAAAACTTGGTTTTTAAAAGAATTTTATAAGCTTTTGGAGTTGCCACCTAACTAAGGTCGGAAAATGGTTTAGATAAAAACCAAATGGGTGGATTTGGTTTTGACTTAGACACTAGTTTATGTATGAAAACGATTTTTTTTTTTTTAAGTAAAAAGGTTTTGAAAAACCAGAGATTTTTAAGTCTATGAGCTAACTTTTTAAATCCTTAACGGATACTACTTTTTGACTTTTCAAAATTAAGTTTATTTTTCAAATTTACCCTTAAGAATAAAATATAATCACATGTAACTAAGTTAATATGGTCGAATCTACCAAAAGATAAATAAAAAATGGAAAAAGAAAATTTTTTATATTTTAAGTCACCTTATAATTGTTATGAATGCCTACATACCCATTATTAGGGATTAGACATACATAGTTTTTTTCGAAAACCTTAGTGAGTTGATTAATTTTAATTTTTGAAAATGGTTGGGTTTACGTTTTTTACCCGGTTTGTTGTTTAATTAAGGAAATTTTCTAAGGAGTCCTAAGCGAAGTTTTGTTTTTGGAAAATTCTAAAGTAGTCCTAATTTTTAAAAGAGAGTTGGTTTATTTTTATTTATTTAGAAAATAAGTTTTTCTAAGTCATAAAAATATTTTCTTGTTTTTCTTCATTTTATTTTATTTTATCTATTTTTTTCTTTTTATCTATTTTTTTTTCAGTTTTAATTGAGAAAGTAAATAAATAAAAATTTAAAACTACTTTACTTTTTCTTTTTCTATTCTTTTCTTTTCTTTCCCTTTTCTTTTTTTTTTAAAAAATATTTTGTTACAATTATATTTATATTTACAATAAACAAATAAGTAAATAAAAACTATATAAAAATAAAAATAAAGGAAAAATTAGAAAAAAATGAAGGCCAAACCGAAATTGGGCATGTGGGTAGGAAGTTGGGTTTGAAGTGATCAAACATGTCGTGTGCGATTTGGGTCGAGTCATGTGCTACAGCAACAGCAGCAGTGCAGGTTGGCTCGAGTGGAGGCGCTCTGATCACCGAATTGAGTGGGAGGGGGGAAGGTTTTTGTAATTATTTTATTAAGCTTAGGGGGTAAGTTTGATGCCTTGGCGAATGGAGTTAGTTAGGGCAGTCATTAGAGAAAGGTAGTTACGATGGTGGTTAAGGAACTTCGAGGGTGATTGCTAGACGTGAAGGTGGGGGCATGTCTTCGATTTTGTAACACGATGAAGTTAGCTATGTGCTTGGTTTTGGATAAAGTCAAGTGGTGGTGTTCGTTTGGCAATGGTGGTTGTGGTTCGGGTTTTGCGTGAAACCCTTAATGGTGGTGGTTATGTTATAAGCCGTGGTAAGGGTTGGAAGTGGTGGTGTTAAGAAGCTTGTGGCCTGGGGAATTTAGTGAAGCTAATTTGAAAAGCTTTGAGTTGAAGCTTATCTTAGAAAGATAATGATGTAACTAACTAGAGAGAACTCAAATAGGAGGGATTCAATGTGTTTTTCTAATGCTAAACTGCTTATTCAAGCTCTAATTTATAGTGTTGGAGCTCGAATAGAACATGGAAGGTCAAAAATGCATTGAAATCAAAAGCTCCAGTTCGTAGGTTTTCAATGCATTTGATTTTGAAATTAATGACATGCGACGTGATTTTGATGAAATAAAAGCTAGAAATCCGTCTTTTGCTCTTTATTCTTGCTTAAATTGACCAGAATTAAGTTTAATTTTTGTTAAAATGGCCTAAATCAAATATGGGTAAACTCGAGATGCTAAGCCTTCTTTCCGATTTCGAGATTCAATTTAATCATCTAAATGTGTGAATCTGGACATCCTATTGGTATCAATTTGAAGTGCTCCATACCATCTTCATGATTTCACCATTAATTTAGTGAAATCATAAAGAAAATCGAGTCAAAAAGAGGATTAAAGTGAAGACTCTAGGCGAGTTTTGCATAAGAGCATTAAAGTAGCGCTGTGTCAACTACATGATCTTGTAATATTATGCCACGTGTTTTAACGTGACATGTGTCATGCCACGTGATTTGACGCATGGATGTTAATACTAACATGGCAGCACGTCAACTTGTGGTCTAATCATCGGGTACCACATGTCATGATAAGATACGTAGCCTCGTAATTTCCTAATACGTGGCAGTATGTGTTGTGAAGGAAGAGTGAAATTCAAATCCAAGATCTCCAAGCCAAATACAATGTCAAGTCAAGCATATTACTGTTAGGTCGTTGGTTTATGCCTTATTCATATGTACAATTAAATTGAATATATGAACAAGGTCAATCTAGGCTAAATGTGAATTTAAGCTCAGGCTTAGCACTCTTCCCCTAATTAAGGCCCCAAAAGCATTAAAACTAAATTTTTTTTTTTAAAAAAAGAAATTCGATTGTATTAAACTACCTAAAAATTTTATTATTCCTGTTATTTATTTATTTATACATTTTTTTATAACTTTATAATTTTCTCTTAAATCTTCTACTTTTTTGCGATTTTTCCAACTTTCCTATTTTTATGATTGACTTTTTTTTAGTCTTCTATTTTTTTCGTATTTTTTATTTTGTATTTTTTCTAAATCTTCTATCTTTTTGTATTTTTGTATTTTTTGTGATTTTTAAAAATTTTCCATTTTTTTTGAGATTTTTTCTAAATTAAGATTTCTTATTCTAAAAATTCTAAAGTAACGAAAATAAAAAAAAAGGGGGAGAAAAATGGGGTGTCTATACCAACAAAGCAAACTAAGTAGTAATACAATTAAAATTAAAGACACATAAGCATGTGTACAATTGAACTACTTATAACCACGACTAAGTACAATCTCAAGCCTCTAGGTATTATAAAACAGTATTTCAAAATTCAATTATGTATCGATCACAAACTTACTTGAACTTTTTGTTTGCTTACTTAAGTGCAACTTTTGGTATATCTTCACTATAGTTTCCTATAATATAAATAACATTTTAGTGTTTATACAAATACAATTCATATTATTATTCTGTATCTCAATTTGTTCACTTAGGTTTAAGGTTATGTTATACTTAGATATTTAGGTTTTTAATTCACTTGTTAATAGTTCACATTTGACTTTTCTCTGACTCATCATCCGATTCATCTTCTTATTCATCACCTAATTGCTATTTATTAAAAAATCCTAAGAATATCTTCTAACCTATCATCTAAAGTCCACTTAACTATATTTCATACGTACACTCTTTGATTCAGCTTCTGAACATCTTTCTAACATGCCATTTAATCTAACTTCTAATTTATCCTCTAATTAGCATGCATTCACTTTTCACCTAAAATCTCCATGACTTCAACATATACTTTTACTACTATAGTCAGGATCATCACCCAAATATCCTTTCCAACCTCAATCTCATCCTATATCAGTGAATCTCAACTTATACTACATTTTATATATGTGTATGTATGTAAATAGAACATTCTTTTTACTACTTCTTGACCATCAAACTGGCTATGAACTATTCTATTTATTCTAAGAAATTCATTTTCTTTTTAATTTATCATCACTAAACATTCAAAATTCCAAATTATAGCTTGGATTATACTAGACTCTTAAAGAAGCTTTCAGAAATAGGTCACCAACACACTGTTTTCATATAAATCAAAGTTTCTTCAAAATCCAACTTTACAATTTCAACAAAATCTTTATATAACATGAAATTATACTATGTATAGATCTTATAGTTAAAAATAGGGTCAAAACGACGTCAATTACCCTTTTGAAAATATAAGCAAAAATTAGTGATCATGTCTAATTTCTTAAGGAACATATATATACACTCAAAATTTAGAAAAACTAGTTTGATTTTTAATTTTACACATAAAATTATCTTAGGAAACCAAGGGGTATAATTTTTTAAACATAGTTTAGTATTTTTAATAAATTACTGAAAATTAGACAAAAATTTGTGGCTTATCAACAATTTGTGCTCTAGCCATCAGCGATGCCTCCCCATGTCGGTTGCGCTAAGCATGGGATCCTTTGTCAGGTAGTGGTGCTCGTTTATTTCTAGAGACTCTTCAATGATTTGAACTGAATTTTTCCCTACTTTTACCCGAATTTTGTATATATATATTTTTTAAATTTTTTCTTAAGCTTTTCTAGTGCCTTTCTTATTTTTCCATAGTTCTTAAGTGTTCAAAATGAGCTCCAAACATGTGATTATGCTTATATAAAGAAGCTAGAGGTGGTCGGAGATTTCACACAATTACAAATGTCCTAATTCTACTATAATATACTCTCTTAATATGTGTCCAATCCTCCTCTAAACAATCCTAATTTCCCCTGTTGATGTTGCCATGCCACAAATTTAGAGATCTTAGGTTGACATACAATTGTTCACATTTTTATTAATTCTTCTTTAGTTATTTTAATATATTTTGTTATAATTTAGGTATTTTAGGTAATTACAGGTATAGTTTTATACATAAATTATATTTAATACATATAAACACTTTTAGATATTATTCATATAATTTCTAGTGTTCATATAATTTATCTCTAGTAATTCATTAATTATTGAAATTTGTTTTGTACGTTTCCAATAAATAATGAGTAATATAGGTATATTTTACAAATATAATATTTAATTATTAAAATTTTTTAATTCCAAACTCGTGGAGCCACTTTTACTAATTTTTTTTAGTTTTATCATAAAATTTGAATTCCATTTGATAACTTTCATGATCACTTTAAATTTTACGTACCGATTTTAGACTATTGAATTATGAGATTTATATAGTATTGTAATATATTGAATGAAGAGCAAAGATTTAATGGCTGTCCAGCTTGCACTAGAGGTTTTATAGACATGATATAGGCATAATATATCAGTAAGTAAAAGATATAAAAACAATTCATTATAAAATGGTCTAAGATTGAATTAATATTTTTAATTTTCGAAACATTCAAGACTCATACCCAAATATATTTAAAGGTTTTCATTGTAAAAATAAATTTATAAAAACTAAGACTATTATGGTAAATATATATTTTTTCTACTCATTTTTTATCATGTGATGATTATTGTTATGTAGTTTTTGCATTCGGTGAGGGCTATCGACCTTGTAGATTAAAAGACAAATGATTGGAGAAACCCTTGGAATCTTCATAGTGGGTCACTTCACGAATTTATCCATACTATATTATGCTTTATATATCCGATATTGTCTAATAATAACGAAAATTCCATTAATTATCCGGTCATATGAATATTACTTGAATATTCATATTGTTTACCATACCTTATAGTTTAACAGCATCATTAGTCTTACATCGAAATAAATTAAGATTTGAATCACCCTTTTTATAATTGATAAAAAAAATAAAAAAAACACCAAAACAGCTTTATCCCGTATGATCGAATAACGAAGAAAAAGAAAAACAAGCCAAAACCCGATTTGGCCAAGATTTCCTTTCCCTTTATTTTTTTTAATTTTAGCATGCTAGAAATTTATGGGTGTGACCCACCAATCCTTTTTTTTTTTTAATCTTTTTAATATTCCGACCAGAAGGCAACATATTTGTCAAACAAAGAATCCAACATGTCACTTGTGTGCAAAATTCTCCTAAATACATGTAATGTTCTGTAATTTGCCCTTTTTTCCCCCCATTTCTTTGGAATGCATTAATGTAGCTTTTTGCAAAAGTGCAAAAGTGCAACGAAGAGATAATTATTGTAGCTTTTTGCAATACCAGGATTGCATAAACTTACTGCATAACAACTTGGCATTTATAAACTCTTTAGACAACTCGAGGTTGTTTTGGGTTTATCACATATAATCTGTAACTCAAGACCACCTAGCACTGAAAGCAAACGATGTAACTGTGTGAGAATACCCAATAGTGCTGTTTATGGTTGCCATCCAGCAGGTATGGCCCCTACTTCCTCCTGGAATCATGCAAGAATTTACAGTTGTCTCCAAATTTGCATCTTCCTTGATGATAATACCGACATACTTGCTGCTCTAGACCTGCCTGCGCTACCCCCATTGATCTCCTCACGGACCAGTTTACAGTTGCTAGTGGTTGCCTATCATGAGCCATGTGTGGTGCAAACCTGTTTGATGCGTACCCCGGTTGACTATGGTTGAAACTGCTTTCAGGGCTCAAAATTTCTCGGTAACCCTTTCCCTTGGGTACGACTTCCCTTAGTGTGTATGCATTTGAGCTTCTCACGGAAGAAAATGCCTGACTTCTATGATGGAAGCCCAGGGAGGAATCTATTATGTGTGGGTGCTGAAACACATGCTCTATTGCCCCGCTTTCAAAATGAGAACTTGGCTTGCTTATGCTAGTAACAAGATTTGATGGTTGCTTGTAGTATCTCGTTGTCTCTGGATAATCTGAAACCACCAATTGGCTAGTGCCCAGCTCTTCTTTACTAGCATCCCCACGAGGTTTTGCTCTATGCAATTTGGAACTTGGTTGAGCTTGTTTTGTCTTGTGCTCCTTTTTTCTAACAAGTCCAAGAAGTGGCCAAGTTATGGAAGTAAAACTTTTAGAATGCATCAATAAATGTAGTGTAGCATCTATACATGCAGCATATGATAAAAAAGGTATTGTACCTATTTTCTCTCAACTCTTTCCTCCTTTCCTTCTCCTGAATGCGTACTTCCCTGTCAGATCTTGCCAAAAACCCTCTCGAGTGCTTTTCCATTAAAACCTCTTTTCTTTTAGCCTCATCTTCCCATCTCTGACATACAGAGTGCACCCATGAAAATGAACCACATATAAGAACTAGCTATAAATGGAGAGGAGGTATTATTACTGATTGCCAACCTGTCTCTTGGTATTGAACCGATAAAGGTTCCGCCCTTTGATTAGAAGTGGATAAAGGGGTGGTAGCGGTTTTTCTCCTTTGCTCCAGAGAACTTCTATCTGACCAGTCCACCACAAGGAAGGTAATTCAAGAACACAGAACATTAAATGGATACATGAACATTTTTTGTTGCTCTAAAATTAAAATGTTTCCACATTCAAGCTCATTATAGAAAGAAATGGGAGGGAAAATGCACTACAGATTGACTATCAAGAAGAATTGCATGTCTAGTTCTTGAAGAAGTTTAACTAAGCAGTTTGCCACCTCCAAATTTTGAATACCAGTCTCTCTAAAGGCCAGGAGGCAAGTTACACACATAAAACAGCCAAAAATGTAATGAATATTAGCCTCAGAAGTAGGAAGAAGCTACTCACTGTGCCGGATTAAAATTGCATTCATGACATATGATCTGAAAAAGAAACATGATAACAAGTACAGCATTTTAAGACTGCAGTTAACAAGCCATCTTTGGCTATCAAAACAAAATGCTTGCTGCTATAGATTAGATGAGGACTTATTTCTGAATATCCTCATGGCATAACATTGATTCAGATCCTAATCTGGCTATAAGCTTCCACTGCTGCTTGCTTCATGTCATCATTGAAAAAGAGAATCCCTTACAACTAACAGCCAAGAAGAAAAAGTTTAGCATGAAAATTGCACATCTTCTTCTAAGGATTACAAATCAAGGACTTACTATGAAGGTATCATGTAGCTAGAGATAGCAATTAATAAGCCATCTTTCGCTATCAAAATGAGATGCTTGCTGCTATAGATTAGACAAGGATGTCTTTTTGAATTTCTTCATGAAATACCATTGATTCAGATCCTAATCTGACTATAAGCCTCCATTACAGCTTGCTTCATGTCAACAGTGTATAGCATGGAGTACATCCTAAACTATTTATTGAGGAAAAGGGAGGAGACCCTTCCTCTCACAACTTACTGCCAATGGGAAAATGTTCAGCCTGAAAATTTCACATGTTCAGCTCAATATTACAGAGCTAAGACTCACTGTGAAGGTATGTTGTTGCTTAGCAGCTCCATAACTTTCTTTCACAATGCGACCAGCAACAATTCTCTTGCCACATGGAGGACCAATAGCACTTCGAGATGCTACATTGAACCTGGAAATGTGAAGATGAAATGAGGATTCTGTCTGAAGGGATACTCTATAGTTAATGTATAAGATGTTACATTAAATTAACAATATAAGTTTAATAACCAATCTAATCAGACCAAATAAAAATGAAGGTGAACTTTAAATAATATCTATCTCTAAATAAACCAGCTAGTCCATGAAACACAGCTTTAGATATTGATATATTAATTACGGATTGGCACTTTGTTTATGTAAGTGTTTTAAAGAGATCCTTTCTACCAACAATTTCTATTCCCAATAGTTCCTGCTGAACCTTAAGATTACTCTACTTGATTTTCTATTAAAAATCACTCCACTGCCTAATTTTCTCCATCCTTACACAAATCCCAGCTATCATTAATGTCAAGCATCCCCCTCAAATTTCAGAATAGATAGAGAGATAGAGAGAGAGAGGGAGGCAGGGAGGAAAAGGAAAAAGACTTCAGAAGATGCATGGACAGAAAACCTTACAAATCATAAACATTCTGCTCAAACAGGACTACATCGCCGATGCATGCATCCCCTGCATAAAATCCCAACATACTGATAACAGAACAAAAGGAGATAAATACATGAGTCATATTTATGCTAAGTTGTGAAATCAAAAGTCGGTTGCTTTTTGGCCTTTGAGATGGATGAAAAACTTGCAGTAACATTGTGTAAGAACTTTCACATAGTTCTATGAAATTACAAGTCAAATCTGCTATCACTCTGAGACATTGATTTTCCGAGAGCTTACAAGCTTGTGCAATTCACAATCCCAACAATTTAGTAAACCAGCTAGCATATTAAGGAGGTATTTACCTTTGCAGTTCAATACAAAGCTAGATATGGTGTATTTCCTCTCCACTCCGCCATCTAATATCCTGAAAAGAAGAAAATGCAAACATTGAACACCAATATGTTGCCTTCTTGGCAATCGTTTAGTGAGGATATATTATTAACTTACTCTCGGTGTTGCTTTATGCGCTGAATAAGGGTTTCCTTATTCCCAGTCAATCTCAGCCCATACTCCCTCAAATAAACTTTACATTGATCTACTTTTAGTTTGTCAAGTTTTCCAGCTGCAAGTAACAGAAAGCCATGTGTAAATAAAGAAACTGAATTAACACAATGTGACAACAGTTTGAAGCACTTGCACTTTTAACATGCCAAATTATGGTAAATGATGGATCATACCACATACAAACGAGCACAGGGTCAGCTGATCAAGGTACAGCTAAGATCCACAATTTTTGCATCATTTCGAGCTATCATTGTGAAAATTCCACGAAATGAGCTGGTTCCATGCATCAAAACACATGAATTTGTTCTTACACCTAGTTCCGGTGGAACCATCCATTTTTCTGCTCATAAATCAGCTTGAAGACCTAGGCTATTGGGTGAACACACTATATAGTTCTAATCAACAAATTACGATTTGCACTTTGAATTTATGAATATGTTGTGAATGTTGGGCAGCAAATTATGGACACAAACAGAAATTGAGAATAGCAACGATAAGAATGCCAAATGAAAATAATCACAGCATTTCTCGCATTCCTCAATATAAGCTTCCATTGAAACAAACATTATTTTCCACGATAAATCTATCATGGGAAAATTGCAACTTCATCCTTGAACCTGTTGGTCGGGAATGGATCACCTCTTAAACTTATAAATCGTGACTTCACCTCCCTATAACTATTAAAATATGCACTTACGGCCCCGTTCATCGCTAAAGCTATAAAAAACATCTCTATTTATAGGCCTTTCAATGGCATATTAGAATTCTCCTTATGACAGTTCCTGATATAAATTCATATTTTCAAAACCGAGGGAAGGCAAAGTCACATTTAGGAATTCTTGGGAGTCCATCCGCCACCTGAGATGAATTTGCAATTGTCCTATCCATTTCCTATTACAGTAATCCTGAAAACACTTTCAGTGGGACAACACACATATTCTTAGTAAAACTCTGAAACCAAAACCCAAGAAATGATCATTTTCCACACACTAACCTTCAATAAGTGCTTGAACAGCCTCCAAACTTTTCTCATCTCTCTCATCAGCCTCGACAGCAAAACCTTCCTCTTCCTCTTCCTCTCGCTCTCGCTCTCCATTCAAACCCTTAGTCCTGCACATTCAAATAGACAAACAAACGCTTCACTCTTTATAAACCCTAGCTAGAAAGGTTACATTGTAACCTCAATTGGATCAAAGCAATTATACTAACCTAGATTTGGATTTCTTCTTGATTGACATACTGGAAAATTTCTCTTGAGTCTCCTCCACGACGTCGAAACTTGGGTCGTACTCCGAATCATCGGAACCGTATTCTGATTCGGATACGACATCGTCTTCTTCAAATTGGGATTCATCGGATTGATCATCATCCGAAATCTCCATTGGCGAAACCATGACGATGATGATGATGCTGCTTTACAGTATTAGTTTACTTTTGGTTGTTGTTATGTTATGATTTTTTTATATATTGCTTGATGATACGTTGGAGAACATAAAAACGGTCGAAAATTTTGAAATTGGAATTGGAAAGGCCACTCCAACAAATCAAGAACCGAACTGGTAAAATTAAATAAAATAAAAAATTTTTATCTTGGTCGCTAGGGGTAGTGATCTCTCTTTTTTTTTTTTTTTTCTCTTTAAATTTTTTTTATTAATTTTTACCATATATATTTATGTTTTTTTTTTGGGAAAATGATAAAAATTTTGTATTATTTTAAAATATTCTTGACCACACAAAAGTATTCTAAAAAATATAGTAGGCCATTTTAAATTCGATTAAAATAATTTGTTTACACATCTTTAATTTAATGTTGGAGTAAAATCGGGTTCTAAACTCTTAATTTCATCGAGATTATATTCATGAGTGTCCCTTCTTCATCATTTTATGCCAAACCCTCCTAAAGTATAAAAGGCCTAATTACATCCAATGAAATTGCTTATTGCATCTTTGACCTTACTTTAATTTTCAATCACGCGTTTGTTGCTTTAAATTACCTTATTTCGCAAGTTATGTTGCATTTATGAAGATTACACTGCTTACTCTCTCCACTGTTCAACCCGCCCAAAGGTATCTTTTTTCTTTTTTCCCCTTCACTTTTTTTATACTTCTATGCAAATGATTAATGCTAGTTATTACTAGATATGTTTTTAGGGGCATTGTATTTAGGATAAATTGTGCAAATTACTTCTTAAAACTATTGTAATACTTATTGATGTAACTTTAGTTTTAGTTGGTTGTGACCAGAAAACCACTGGTTTCGTTTAGTGAGTTAGAAATGCACGACTTATCAATTTCTGTGACAAATTATTAGACGCTTATGTAGCTTACACTATGTTAATCATATTTTGGGCTCGAATAATGAATCTATTTGAAATTGCTCATTTTGCACAAGAGAAGCTCTTGTGTGAATAAGGATTAATTTTACTTATCTATCTAGCTACTCTAAGTTAAGAGGTAGGACCTAATGGAGAAGTTATAAATACCTTTCCATATTTTGTATTGGAAGTGTTTCATTTAATTTCCTTAGTAATGTTGGACTTTGATGATATTTATCATGTATTTCTAGGCATTGAATTTCACGAATATTCCTCCTCTTCCTAAAAATTTTTAAAAAGATAAATTACTCCATATTATTATTTTTTACTATTAAGGGCATGTGTTTTGCAAAATACAAAACCTCAAAAAAAAAAAAAAGTAAAAGTAAAAGGAAAGCCCCCTTCTTCCCATGACATGAAAAAATTCTCTAAAAAAATATGAATAAAGGTTACATATGATTTAAAAATGATAGACTAAATATTGTACTGCACAATGGCATCCAAAGATTGGGTGAAACAAAAATTATAATTGACAGCCAATGCATAGCCACGAGAAAACCAGAAAACACCTATTCTGTGGACGATCGCCAGGTGAAGTAAATATCATATTCCGACAGACCAATGAAAGTATATTGCAGAATGCCTCTTTTTTTCATCTTCAAAATGGCCTCAGTTTGAGATCATTGTCATCGGTGAGCATGTTGTTTAAGTTCATCGTCACAATGGCCCCAGTCTGAGATGCGATGACGTAAATGCCTTGAGTTTAACCAATCTTCTTAAACTTCCTGTCTGGTTTTATGGTTAAGGGGTTGTCCATCATCACAATTCCAACAAAATAACTCAATGGCAGTGCTCGAGATTCTTGTTCTGACAACTTGGGTTGCGCTTTTTTCTTAGAAGAGAGCTTCTTTAGTCTTGTTATGGGAAGAATTGTTGCTTTTTTTTTTTTTTTCTTCCCTTTTTCTTCTTTTGTTTCAAAAATAATCATGCTTTCACTTGGTTTGCTGTATTTTGCAAAACACAAGTCCCTTAATTATAAAAAACAATAACACAGGTGCCTAAATTGAAAAAGAACAAAAACACAAGTTCCTAAAACGTAATTTATCCTTTTTAAAATTAAGTACTTATATCACAGAAGTAAATATAGACCTCACTTCTAAATGATTTTCGGTTACGTATATGGATTTACTAGCTGACATAGAGAAAACAAAAAAGAAAATAAATGTCATGTTAGATAAATAGGTCCAAAGAGCTTTAACTCAACATGAGATGGCTAGAGAAGGGCTTCCTAAAGTTTTCATCAAGCCAGTACAGTTTATCATGGCTTGTGCTGTCAATTTTTTCCATAATATCTTCCACTTTACTTAATGCAATAAAGGGGAAATGGAATTGGAATTCTTAAATAGTATAATAAGAGTGTAATACATATTATTTTATTTAGTTAAATTTATAAGCAACTTAAAAATAAATCGTAATAGAATATTAATAATTAAATTTCCCTTAGTCTATCTTCTTTCTCAACCAATGCTAAATTAATAGGTTATGATAATGGTAGTGGCGGTGGCAATAACGTTAGTAGCAGTAGCAGCAGCAGCAATGGCAATAGTGGTGGTAGCAGTTGTAGTAGTAGTTGGCAATAATGATGGTAATAGAGACAGTAGCAATGGTTATAAGGTGGTAACGGTAGCAATGGTGGTAACAACGGCAATGGTTAGTAATAGTAGTAGCTTTGGGTTAGTGATAGTGACGGCTGTGGCAACAATGGTAATAGTAGTAGCGGTGGCGATGACAGTAGCGGTGGCAGATGTAGCAGCTGCGATAATGATAGTGGTGATGGCGACGGCAGCAATAATGATGGCGATAGTGGTTTTTAATGATAGTGATAGTGGTTGGTGGTACTAGTAGTAATGATTGTAGTTAATAGTGGTGATAATAGTGTTGGTGGTTGTTAAAATGAGATGAGATCATTTTTGAGGAAAAAATGAAATTTTACAAGTAATTGTGATTCTTTGGTTGAAATAAGGAATTCTTATTAGTTGATTTCAACATAATTGTGATTAGGTAACATAAAATAAAGTAAACATTGTAATAAAGAGTAAGGAAAGAATAAAATTTCAATTCCCCTAAGTAAATGAGACATAAATTATTTAGTAAGACAATGTTCATACTACTCACATTTAATTTCCTTTAGTCTTTCTTTGCACCCATTTAAGTTGGATGAGGAATAAAAATGATTAACTTTGTCTTGGCACCATGGAAGGATTCTCTTCTACCATAAAAAATAGAGATTTTTCAAGCATTTATATAGCTTGAGCATGTAGTGCATTCATATGAACCCGTTATTTCTTGTAAATGTGAGGTTTGATTGGAGTAGCCATGTACATACTATATGAGTCGTGTACTATATGTAGTTTCAAAGAAGCAGAGTGAGAATGATACTTGAAAGGATGGACTGGGAGAAAATGAGGTAGAGAGGAAGAATAGACAATGCTAGAGTTTTAAATACACAAGTGACAGATAAAGCAATCTTATGAGACCTTAAGGGTTTACCTTACAGCTTGAGCAAATAAAATTAATTTTTTGTCTGAATTACTTGTTTGATCTTTTGAGTTCTTGCATAGTAACGTTGTTTCTCTATTCTCTCAAAAAGTTGTAAATGAGGAAGAAAGACTAAGTATTTATAAACTTTTTAAGCATGATGGTATTTGTCGGATCATTTAAGTGATCAATGGATGAAATAACGCTTAATCAATTTATGTTTATCTAGAATGAGCTAGCTAATGAGCTAAATGTTAATAACTTTCCTTATGAGTATATAAGTTTGCTTAAGAAAAGTTGGATGCGAATAGACCGGTTTAACGATTTCTATTTGGAGCTTACCAAACCAATTCTTTTTGAATCATTCCATAAATAAATTGGATTTTTTAGACTTTACTACCTAACTCAAAGAGTGAAGCTCAAATAAATAATAGGCCTAGCCAAACAATTAATATTGCAATTTTCAATCCTTTATATTTCTCCTTGAAAAACATTAATAAATTGTTAGGAAACGAATTTGGAAAGTATAAAATCCCTCACATTGATTGCAGTGATACTGGGACGTGCTTATTTCCCGCATGACTCACCTCACAATTCATCATTCTCTCTATTGTCATAGTGTTGTTCTTGTGGGTTTCTCATCTTAGCTATCTCAAATACGGTGGAGCGTACTAAAGTCCTTTGCCTTTCTATCCATTACCAAAGGCTGGTTTATTTTGGGTTGAGACATTCCGAGTGAACCAGTTCATCCTCCTGAATGTGCAGGCTATCTGAACTATATTTTCCATCATTACCAAGCTAGGCTTGCGGCACAGGACGAGGACACTTCAGCATTCGCAGTCTAACATCCACATTTATTTTTCTCTTTTATCTATTTCACGTAGTATTTATTTTCTCTTTTATTTTAGCGATGCCAGTAATTCCATCTAAGCAGCTAATACATATTTAGAGGTGGAATCCACATTTACTTTAGAGTGTAAGTAATTAATTTAAAAAACGGAGGGTGTTGATGCAATTATAATAGTTTTGAGGTCCGCGTAATATACCTTGTACTTATTATGTGTTCTTTAAATTCTTGCCAACTTTCGCTGTTTTTCATTTTAACAAATTCGTGATTTATTTTTTTAATGTTCGCAAATATCAGTTAGATGAACTTCAATTCTTTTCTTTAGTTGTCCTAATGTGCGTGTAAGTGTGTCTATTTGTTATATTTTTCAATCTCACAGTTTCTGCTACTGTCCGTGTTGGGTATCCTTTGTTGTTACTACCATTATTGTTAAGTGAATAACCTTGGTGGAAAGTGTTAAACAATGTAGGTAAGCTTGGTACATTACCATTTCTCTTGCTAAATGAACTGAACTTCAAATGTCCTAACACACAGCATAATCAACTTATTTCTGCAAGCACACTTCTAGCATAAATTGATATAATAATTGAAAAAAGTTATCATGTTTAAATAAGGCTTCAAACTTTTATAAACGCACATTGATAGATTTTGTGTAGTTATAAAAGATTTTAAATTTTTTAATTGATTTTTTTTTTTTTAATTTGGTATGTGCTTGTTTTGTTCTTGCGGTGTAATCATAAATTGTGTTTTGTTAAACGTTAACCATCTACAAGCGAAAACATATAAAGTTTAGATTGATTTGTTATGCTTATGAAAATATTGTTGATGAAGATTATGGGGTATATTATGCTAATACGCTGCCGATGGCAAACAGTTGAGGTTCCTAAAGATGCAAAGTATGAGCAGTTGTTAGGCATTGTATGCAACTATGCTTGAATTAGTTGGAAAACCACTAGGTTAAGTTGATTTATAGGTATCCCTTTACAAAAGGTAATTGGGATTGATTTTGTGCTGTACCAACTTAATTAGTGCTTCATTGCAATTATTTGTACAATTACAAAAGATGAACTTGTCTGCACCTTGAAATGATTTATGATGGAAGCTTAATTATACTCTTTCAATCGAAACCCGGGTACACAAATCCCAAGTTATGCTATGATTCAAGAATAAATAGTAGTCATAGTCACCTCGAGATGGCCATAGAGGATAAAAATAAGGATAAGGTAGAGGGCAGGGTTACAAATGTACCCATGTACATATTAGAGATAATTTCCCCCCTTAAAATGACTTCTCGCCTTAGCCATTTCCTCATCCCACCATATATGAGTATCGTGAGGTAAGTCCATCTGCGCTGTCCTTGGTGCTATTTAAGACACCATTAATAGAAAGCTCACTCACATTTAAACTCCTTCCGCTTCATAAAAGAAACAAACTTAAACCTCAGGGCAATAATATGGGGGAGGGGCGTAGTTAAAACTAATTTGATTCCAATGCACGTTACTCCTCCCTTAACTCACTAAGTACAGCTTAGGACAACACATAGATTACATGTGTGGATGTGGATAAGTTACTGTAATTTCAACTTGATACTCTACTAAATACTCATTAATTTGGTTTTATATTTTCCCATTTTGGTCATAATATGTATTTGTATGGACTAAATGAGTAATAAATGAAATTTTTTGTTTTTATTTTTGTAAAACTCAGTAAGAAAAAAGGTGGATGTTTTATAATAATAATAATAAATTTTAGAAATATAAAATAATGGAATGAAAATAATAATATAATAAAGTCTTGAAGACTTGGTATGACATATAAATAGATACCAAGTGTTAGGGGCAATATTATCATCAGAAAAGATCCAAATATTAGTATGACATGTAAATAAGTTTTAAATACTAAGAGCAAACCTGTTAAAAGGAAATGTCCAAACTTATACTTTTTTCCTTATGTTATTTTTCCTTTCCCATTATTCTATATAGTTTCTTTTGGTGTATTCTATTAGAAAACTTAAAGGAGAACTCTCGAGAACAGTTATAGGTATGGATTGAAGGAGTTAAAGGCAAGAAATCGAAGCAAAAAGTGGGTTTTTGCAAAGGAATACACGAAACTGACTAAGTTGCCACTTGATCTTTAAAGAAATTTGGATTTGGGGACTAAGGCACAAGAGAATTAACGAATATTCAAGGAAACGTAAGGATACAGCAATATTAAGTAAGCTCTTCGCTTATCTAACATAGAAATTTGTTTTTCTTTAAGGAGATGTCATAAAAACCATAAAGATTTTCATTTTGGCAGCTTCACACGTTTATAATTTGAGTTTAGGATGTTTCTTATCAAGAATCATATGTAAGTATTGTTTTTGCCCTTTTTCTTTAAAGAATTTTTAATTTTGTGGTTTTGGTATGAGTTTAGCAAAAGTGATTGATGAGGTAAATGAGAAAGATGGTGATGCGGTTATTGTATAGATTACTAATTGGTAGTATAGTAAAGTGGTGTTGGGCTATGCAGTGTGTGTATATATTGTACAATCACGTGTGTGTTTGTCTGTGCAGTTGGATGGTGTGTATATATTCTAGGATGTTAAAAAGTTTATGGAAGGATACGAGAAAAAATATGGAGTACGTTTCGGAAACTTTAACACTAAGGAAAGGGTTGAATAAAAGCGAATGAGTGTTGACTAGAGTTAAGGATTAATGCATTGAGTTCTGAATCTGGTATTATATTTATGAGGTACTAGGAGTTGTATAGTGTAAGATCTCATTGAGATAGGAGTATTAAGTACGAGATACATGTTTGTTGGTTGTGTATGCTAAATTAGTGTACATTAACCGGACTTAAATGAAATTTGGACTTAACTATTTGCTGTTTGTGCTTGGCTTTGACCACCTACTAGTCGGGTCTAGTAGTGTTGGTAAGGTACTTAGTGATCCTTACGTGATGCTGTCCCCGGTGGAGTCTCATACTGAAATGACATACATAGATCTAGGATGGTTTTTGGCATTTAGGTGATTGGGGAGAACCCAACACCAATACCTATGTAATATTTATATATTGTGTGTATAGAAGTCATGAGTAACCCTAAGTCTCAAGAAGCTGAGACTGTGCTGTTTGCAGACTTTAATAACAAGATTTAGAATTGGTTGTTTGTTGCATTTATGTTGATCCTCATGTGTATGCTTGTCTTGTTACATGTATATTTATGCACATGTATGTGGTATCCTGTATTGGGCTGGGCATTAGCTCACTATATGGGGGTTACTGTTTTTCAGTTGCAGGTTTAGTTATTATTGATGCTGTGGAGCATCATGATGACGTAAGGTATGACCACTAATTGAAGATGAGGACTATTGTTACCTTAATGGTAGGTCGAGATGTACGAAAATACTAGGCTTAGGTTATATTAAGTCACGAACTCTTTATTTAGTTGTCCAGGTTATGTCAGATATTTATTGTACTTGGGAATTGAGTGGTTTATTGTGTCATTCATAAATATAAATTGAGGAAATTATTTGTTATGAGAGTTGATAGATTTATATTTAATTGTTAAATTTAAATAGGCTATAATTTTCTAAATGCCTGGTGTATCAATAGAAGTTAGGGATATGTGGTGAACTATAGCATTCCTGGTTCTGAGGTGTTACAATTTTAGTTGTTATTCTTCACTTCTTGTTATTGTTGGTGAAGATTTATTCTCAATTTCTTGTTCTTATTCTTGGTGCATATATATGATTTTTCAGTTTTTAGTATGTGGGCCAGTTTTATGAGTTGTTTAGGCATTTTAAGTGTTTTTATAGGAGTTTTTGTTATTATTGTGATTAAGGAGCTTGAAGTATGTATATGACATAGAGATAGGAATGGGCTGGGTCTAAATTGTGACCTGGCCCAAAACTACCCTGTTGGGTCTAAGACCTGACCATACGAGTTGGACCCGTATGGCCAACCCGTCGAGTAAACGAGTTTAAGCTGAGTTAATCTCTTAGACTCGTGAACTCGGTGGTTCTTGAACCACTGACTTAAAAAAGAAAAAAACAAAATGATAAAAAAAAAGAAAAGAAAAGAACAAAGATGGTAAAATTAAATAATTTTAAAAATAAATAATAATGAAAACTGAAAATTTTAACTAATTTCATATAAGTAGGAAAATAATTATTTCCCATTAATAACATTTAATACGTTGCTATTCATAAAAACACAATAAATGTAATTTTAGAAACTTATGTGATTTGATATATATAAACCTTTACCAAAAGGTAAATCTAATTCTTAGCAATGTGTCACTAACTTTTGTTTTTTAAACTTCTTTATAACATTCATATCTTTCATCCTGCATTACTAATATAATAATTGAGTTGAATATGACTCTATATAAATAAGTACATATCCTAGAATAATTATTTTGTAAACTGGTTCGACATGTCCAGGTTTGGTTCCTATTTTATGAATTAGGAACCAGTAGGTTTGGGTTCGATTCTAATCTGGTTCGAAATCGTACTTGAGTCTAATAGGACATGTATATGATCGAATGGATTATAGAAAGGGAATTAGTTCTATGTAATGATTTTTTAATATTTTTTTTACAGGTAATGTAAAATTTGTACTGGTTTGAAAATAGTAACTAATCCTATAATATTGCAAGCCAAAAACATGTCATCAAGACATGATTTTAGCACACCACATAAACGTATATGTTTAACACATGATTATATATGTTGTATTTGTGAGAGTACTTTTTGCTCAATCATATGTTTAGGATTATTATTTTAATGATACAATATTTTTATACTTTTCCTTATGTTTTCATCTCTTTAGTCACTTTGCATGTTTATCTTTTTATTTTCAATGCTTTTTGTTTTCTTCTTTTTTTGATATTTTACAAACTTATGTTTCATCATTATCTATTATTATTATTGAAGGGATATGTGTCAAATCTTATTATGTGATCTTCTAAGTTGGCAACTTCTCTTCACCTTAGCATTGGGCTGCCAACCAGGTCATGGAGGTTTGAAAAATAATTTTCCAGCCATTTTTTTTAATATAACTTTTTATTTTTACATACATTAAATATATTTTAAAATATTATTTTATTAAATTAATTATTATGGACTAATCAAAAGCTAAAATGTATTCTAGACAAATAATGATCGAAAGTGATGAAACATAGGTATATAAAATGTAAAACTCTTTTTACTGTCAAGACTAAAAATGATAAAGAATATAAAAATTATTTACATTTGTTTACCTAAAGGTAATGGGAGGGAACAAAGTAATTATTCTCTCACTAGTGTCTATTACCTTATTTATTTGAAAAATAAATAAGAAATTTTAATTTTTATGGACTTTTCTATTTCTACTCAATTGAGAAAAGTTATTACCTAAGAGGGGTGGAATTTTTTTTTTGGGAATATAAAGTTTGTAACCATTTTATACTCATTAGTATTACAATTAATAACCGAATAGGGATAAACTAGTATTTTAAGTTGTGTTCTCAAATTAATACTATAATTAAAGGTGAAGTAAACACTGAAATAGAGATATCTAGACTACTTTTTATAATATTTATCTTTTTTATTCTCTATCTATTCTATTCCAAAAAGTAAACAAGCAGTTATTGAATAACTATTACCTAAAATATTTAAATAATATATTTCCATTATTAACAACATATATATATATCTCTTCTATATTGAATAGCTTCACGTAGTGCGGTCCATTTTAAATGTTGAAACCTGCATTTTTTATTATGAGCTTGAATTGTTACAAATTTTATTATTTTGGCCTAAATATTTTTATTTATTAATTTAAGCTTTTCTTTATGATTTTATGACTTAATTAATTTCTAAATTTTATATTTTTAAAATGTTTTATTTTTGAGTCAATTTTATAACAATTTCTTTATTTCACCATTTTAAGCATAAATTACTAATTATGTTACTTTTATTATAATTGTAATTTTCTAATTAATTAATTATTATTATTTTTGTAATTTACGGTTTCAATTAGAAAATTAGGAGAGTTGATGTAGTAGCTTTTGACTGGTCCAGTGGCAATTTCTTAATTCTTCTAATATTTACAATTTTTTTTTTCAATTTGTAATATTAATATATACATATATGACATCCTAAAGTAGTTAAATATTAGAAAAATCATTTCCATCTCTTTATGATGTTCACCTCCAGCATATATATGTATGTATTTGTTTATTAACTTATTTTAAGAAATTAAGGTTTTATTATACATATACTTGTATCTTTAGGTATGTATATAAACTTATACTTGATTATACTATATATATATACTTATTTAAATCTTATATAAAGAGAGTATATATATATATATATATATATTCATACATATACCCATAATTTACTACTTGTTTATATAGATGTATTTATGTTATTTCATACTATATTTTACATACATGTTTAATAAAGTAAATATGCTTAATATTATATGTATGTACATGTACCATATATGTAACCCATATATGTAAATATAACTAAATGAATATGGCATATGTGTGTATATAATTGAGTATATTTAAGTACATATATATATAAATACATAAATATAAATAAGAGAAATTGTACATATACATACAACCAAATACATATTCCTCTAATTTTCATTACAAGATGCTAAAATACATATATTTTCAACAACATATCCACTAATACATAAGGTGTTAAGTAACATATCAACTTAAGAAATTATACAAACTAATATTACAAAGAAAAATTAGAATAATATAATGGAACTTTGATTACATGATTTTGAAGCCCTTGAAGTTGTAGCTTTCTATTTCCTTTTAGAAACTAATAGTAAAGTGATGATGGAATATGAAGTAAGTTGGTGGATTTTTAGCGAAATGGTAGTAGGAAAAAAAAAAAAAGAAGAAGAAGAAGAAGAAAAACAAAGGAAAGGAAGTAGGAAAGTGGGAGAGAGAGTTGTCAATCCAATTTGGGGGCTAGATGACTATGCGTTTATGTCAATTTGGGGAAAGAAAATGGAAAGTTGAAGGGGATTCGAGAGGTTGTAGTATGGCTAGTAGTGATAGGAGGAGAAAAAAAAAAGTGAATTGACTTCCATCCTTATCTTATTTTCTTTGCCTTTTTATCTTGTAAATTTGTCACACGGAAAATTACTTATAGCATTATGTAACCATAACATTTGAAAGAGAGGAAAAGAGAAAGAAAGAAAGTAAAATTTACTCTTTGACTTTTCTAAACATGTTTCTCATTTTTATATAATGTTTGAAATGAAATATGATATAATTATGAAAGAAAATATAGGATATAAAATTAATATATATTATATAATACATAAACATGAAATATGTAGTAAAATTAAATACAAATAATTAAATCAATATAATACTAACATACATACGCACACACATATGTGAAGTCACAAAACTCATAAAATAATATTTGTAAATTTATTAATTTAATTAATTTATTTGTGACTCTATGTTTATAAATTTTTAAGAGCTATCTCTATTCGTTCGTCAACAATTTTACGCAATTACGTATGTTAATCAATAATCGTATCTGATTAGAGCTTTATCATCGTGAGAGTAAATTTGTGTGTTTTATAAGCTTGAAGTTTTAGTTTTAAGATTTTTATCTAGTTTGGTTTAATGTCTTGTATTTACATGTATATAGGGTTTAAAGTTTTTATATGTGATTAGGGTTTCAATCAGTATATTAAGGTTTTTCTCATTCATAATAAATTCGAGTTTATAATTTATTGAATTTTTTAGTTTATTTAGACCTTATTGACTCATGAAGTTATCTAGGGTACATGGATTCAATTTAGGATTCAAATTAAAAATTTATAGGGTTTACAGTTTTGGAATAAATGAGTAATCTAGTGAAGTATGAAAAATGTGAGTTTGCGTCGAAAAGAAGTGATCCAATGATGTGAGAAGCGAAATAACATAATTAAAAGCTAACTCAAAAAATAAGTCAAAACATTATATTGGATTAGTATTCAAAGTTGTTTAAGAGGATTTCTTGATAGGAACATTAAGTTAAGTCTACCTCAAAAGTTAGGTTAAAAAGTTCTAGGCTAGAGTTCTATATTAAAGTTAGCTTAGAAGTGAATTAGAAAGCAAATTGGAAGTTAAGGCAAAATGCACCTCATTCACAAACATAAGTTACTTCTTAAATTAATTTCTATCCTAACTTATGAGTAATTATTGCATATATGCTCTTTAGGTGAACTAGGTAAAGAAGGATTTTTGATGAAGTATGCATATAACACCCTTGAACCCAAGGCGCTACAACCTATCATGCTTCCCTATACAGTATTGATATGTCAAGCATCTTAGAACCTAAAAAATTGCTAACAACTCTACGTTTCGATATCACCATTAAATACACATTTGAAAATTATCCTTAAATTAAACTTCCACATTTGATATCATTGAATATTCTACAAATAAATAAAACTATATTTACCCTATATTTAACATGGATAGTAGATCAAAAAGCACACATCTTTCAAGAAAGTATAATAGATCAATTGCTGGAAACTCAATAACTCATAACAAGAGTCTAATCAATAGCATTAACTTCCTAACCTATTTATGGAGTCTCAAGAGACTCTCTTAATAGGAAAATAAAATAACGAACAGGCAAATAAAGTCTCAATCTCTAGATAAGCCAACAAGTTTCATGTTGCTCCTTCACTATCATCAAAATAATAATACTCACATCATCCATTCGGATCCTTATATTGGTAACCATAATCTTCAAATAATCTTATTCAAAATCTTCATGCCCCATTCTTGAAACTAAAAAAAGAAATTCCTTGAAGGATAAGCAATGCTCAATATATGATACACAAGCACATATGCATGAGATAGGCAAACTGATATGAATCGCCGGGAAAAGGGTAACACACAACTATCGATAGCATGTAAACCAAAGATAAATGAAAGTTGAGGTTTAAGCAAGAGTCCTTGTATACTGACAGTGGATATGACTCACCAACGCCTCACAAGAGCTTTAGTTGTACTTGATATGGCGCACTAGTGTAACCGGAGGGTAATTGCCACTAATCCACTCTCAAAATGGAATAGATAAGAGTAAATGAGAGCAATCATAGGATACTTAGCTCATGAAGGAAAGTATGTTTGAAAGTTCAATGTTACTATTCTGATTAATTGTTGCAGCCACTGCATTTTATAAGTATTTATATAGCTCAATTAGGGCAAGTCTTAGGTATATATAATTTATAAAAAGGATTCTTATTGGAAAAAGAAAGATACATAGTTTACAAGGGCAAAGTTGTAAACGAGTAAAAAGAATATTCAATTACAAAAGGATGGTACGGATGTTAGAAAATGTGGTGTGTATCAACTGTCCATTCTATGGTCCCCAAGATGCTGTTTGTTGAGCATAATAAGTTTTAAGTAGATCAGGTTAAGGTTGGATGCTCGGCAGATTGGATGTTCTAGATTGAGGAAGGATTAGTCCAAAGGGTGACCTATTGTTTGGTTGGCCTTGCCTAGTTAGCTTAGGATTGGGTGAGTTCAACCTCGGTGCTATATCAGGTTGGCAGTAGGTAGGTTTAGTGCTTAAACTTGCATTGATGTGTTGAGAAGGAGTCAATTTGGCAACGAGTTGGGCACTTCTAGAGTCTTTTTAATGAGATGAATAGTAGAGTAAGACTAGAGAATGCATCGTTCTTTAGGGCTAAACTCTCATTTGACAGCTTAGCGAACCATATGAGCAAATCCTCGAGCTCAAGAGTGAGTGATTGGTCCGTAATCCCTTTCACAAACACATATTCATATGCAACTCAATGATAAAATAAAATAACCATAGGCTATTATCTTTATTTAGTCTGGCAAACAACTCAATTCTAATGTTTCCAAACTTCAAATAATTCATGACTCCGATAAGAAATATATATAAATGCTACATAAGTATTAGTTTTGGGTCTTCCTCAACACCCTAGAAACCAAGAACCAACCTAGATCTACTTAGATCATTTCAAAGTGTGACTCTACATGAGACAACATCGCATTAAAATCGTTACGGTATTACCTTAAGATCATCAGTTCTCCTAGTCTCTTGACCCAACCAAGCACAAGTAACATTCATTTATTAGTGGCTAAATAGTCATTTAGTCTAATTTTGTTTCTCTATCTTAACAAGCACAAGCAACAAACAACATCCTGTGCATGAATCCTAAGAGTAATTGATAGAGTCTATGTGAAAGATTCTTTTGGTATCAATACCTATGGTATAACATAGAGATAACAATTTTAAAATTCATTTTTGAGATTCCTCATCTTAGCTAAGTCTTCTTGCTTGTTTAACAAGGTTCTTGAATTCAAACTTAACATTGCTTAAGGTTTTATAACCATGTAAACTTCTAAATAACTTAAAATCAGCTAGGTTGAACTTGAGAGGGTTAAGAAACAAGAAAGAAGAAGAAAGGAAGAGGTTACAAGATTACATACAGGATCATAGTGATCCTCCCTATTTGGATTATAAGAAGATCAAAGCCTGGATCATGTCGTTGACTTTAGTCGTGATCCTTTTAGCCATAAATTTCTTCAAATCCCTTGCTCGTTCTTCACCTTAGCACATCCATAAGGAACATAGGTGTGGACCATAGGCAAGATCACGTCCATGTTCCCCTATTACACAAATTTCCTCTCTAAAACTCAACACACAAAAACCTTATTACCAACACAATTTATCCTCCCAATTAACCTCGTCAACATCTTAAATTTCATTAAATACAGATCTATTCTTGTTTAACAATCAATAAATATAACTATTGAATTATAATTTGCAATATCTTCTCTAATCAACACAAACTTTAAACAAATAACACTTTATGGTTAAAGTCTTGCTAAAGGGAATGAGAAACAACACCACCTACGAAATCATCAACACAATCCATCCTCCCAATAAATCCTACCAACATATTAAATTTCATTAAACACAAATCTATTCTTGTTTAACAATCAATAAATATAACTATCGAATTATAATCTGCAACATCTTTTCTAATCAACAAAAACTTTAAACTAATAACACTTTATGGTTAAAGTCTTACCATAGGGAATGAGAAACAACACCATCTACAAAATCATAGCGCTTTGGAATCTCGAAACCTAACCTTTAATTTATCTCTCCTTACCATTGGTAGAAAATGAATTCTTACATATCAAAACTAGAAAACTCATTGAGAAACACTCAAAATCACTAATTACCTTAATCCTTCCTTTCAATTTTGTGAGTTTATTATAGATTCTTATTCAAACTCATACAATAGATCTGTCTAAAGTAGTCTTGTATGTGAGAGGAGAGAAAAAAGAGTATAAAGTGGCTTAGTCTCTTGTTTTTATAAAGCTAGGGTTTATAGGATTGTTACGCCCCGAAGAGATAGAATCGCAACAATTTTACCATGTAAATTATCTTAAGATAAAAACTGGTCTTACAGCTACTATCGTAGAACTAAATCACACCAGATGTACTCGACTATACTGTTTTGAAGTATCCAATTCAATACTTGCTTTATATAAACCTATGGAATAATCTTTGAAAATACTTTGTAAAGTAAATTGTTAGATTAACTTTTAAAAAAAGTACTCGTAAAACCCACAGTTACATGTTGCTCAGTATGTGAACCAAAAGATAAAAAACTACCAGGTCACTTGAAAAGATCCATGTAGTTTTCTAAAAACAATTAGAAAAAAAAAATTAACGATGGAAATATGAATCCAACTAGAATCTCACTCCCCAACCTCATGATCTATCCTTTAAAATTGGGTGATGCATTTGTTGAACCTACGAAACAACTATAAGGGGCGAGTTACAACTTACTTAGTAAGTGGGACGAAGACAGAAATATGTATGTAACATAAAGCAACTAGGTTTCAAGTAGTTTTAGTTAAATGCAATATATGTTCAAGCAAATGTTATCGCATGATGCTGTCCGGTCCGTTATGGATTATAGAAATTGTGTTCACTCTAATCAGGGTTGAGTAGTTTAATGTTATGCACTCGTGAATTAAAATCAAACTGGGGCTTGCAATAGAGAATACCCTTTACCTAAAACCACCTTTGAATCATGGCCCCTAACTTTGCCGCAACCTCATTTCCTATCACTTAGTTTGACTATAGGTGGGGAAAGGACCATTTTAGTTATTTTCATCGAAGAGGGTCTGTATTTGGTTTAAGAATCCTAGCCATTTTCTCTAGTAGGTTGTGATGCATGTCGAGTTAAAGATTAGGTCAAGCTCAAGTTAGTTTGTTTTTAAGGTGATCAAGAAGCTCAAACAAAACAACAATTCACTAAGCAAACATAATATGGAGATCAACTCTTATCATGAGAAATCAGATTCAAACATATATGCCGCAAATGCACAAATGGCTTACTACATTTACAAGCAAATACATATCAAAGCCCTCAAGTATTCTGAAGCAATGCTTCGAAGTGTGGTGAAGCACTTATCCCACTTACTAAGAATTTGGTTGCTTGCTACACTTGGTTGTTGAACTAGTCCTCCTTCAAACATTCTTATATGTTTACCCAATCAATTATTTTAGTTACTGTATATAAGACATGAGATTCCATTAATTTGTTTTTCTTAAGGATTAAGTTGATTTGGAATTCAATTTATAGGTTACGTACTCATAAGTGTAAGAAGTGAGAGTTGAATCTTAACTTCAATATCCTTTGAGCTAAGTTCTGAGTTAAGTTACCCTAAGAGTTCTTAAACTGGAAAGCTTTTAAATTATCCCTTGAGCTACATCAGAGTTATGATTTTAACAAGATTAACCTCTGAATCACCTTTTAAGTTTGATAAGTACTTAAGATTTCTTATGGATTACCTTCTAATGCCACTTCTAAGTGCTCGCATTTATGCATTTTCATTCTAAGTACCCTTTGAGTTAGCTTCTGAACTAATTGTGTAATCTACTCAATTTTAGATCTTTAGGCAATATACCCTATAAGCTATCTTTTAAGCTAGCCAACTTCAAATTTCTTAAGAGTTGTCTCTCTGACTTAGCCTCTGAGTCTCCCTTAACTATATTTCACTTCGAAATATGCATTTAACTTAACTTCTAAGTTAGTGCCTGGTAGATCTTGCCTTCCATTTCCTTTGAGTTATCTTCTACCCTTAACCAACTTCTTATAATTAATTGATTTTCTCACTTTTCCTCTAACACCCATTAAGACTAGAATCAAGTAGCATTCTCCTCATCAATATACAGCATCCGTACTTTCCAACTCTTCATATGACATATCTAAACTCATTATTTTATCAAATCCATCAAATACACAAGTTACTATACTTCACATATCACTTCAAAATCATATTTTCCCATAACTCCTTATTGTACACCCTCATTCAACATATTCGACATATTATAATTACTCCTCCAAGTGATTGAGTACAAAATCTAAGTAAGGTCTTTTAAGAAAATATATTAATTTTAGCTAAAAATTACCACTTTAAGCATAATTCAAGGTCAAAAAATTAAGAGAAAATAGTTTCACAAAAAATATTTTCATGGAAATTCAATATAAATAGAAGAAAGTTTATAGAAAATTTTTGAAGTCAAAACTACACTATTAGACCTATTTATTTTAATATTGAAAATTGCATGATTTCATTGATTTCTTAAGGATGCATACTATTGTTGTTAAATTTGTACAAAATAACATTTTTCTAGATTCTACATATGAAAATATATATTTTTTTCATAATTTTATGGTTATATTTTATATTTTTACAATTTTTTGAAAAATTAGACCTCATTGGAAAGTGGAGTTTTGGCTACCATTGGTAGCCACTATCTTATTGGCATGCCTAGATGGTGGGTGTGGCTTTAGGTTGTGGTGGTTGGGCTTCAGCAACTCTTTAGGACATTGGACTTTCTTATGCATAAATTACGCCTTAATTTTTTATATTTTCCTAAATTCCACCCTTAAATCTCTAAAATCGAACTCAAATTTTCTCAAATTCCTCCTTACATGTATGAATTTTGGAGAGAGTTTTCAGGATTTTTCAGGACTCAAAAGATATAGAAAAGGTCTTTATTTTCTCTCTCTTCAAAAATTGGAGTTTATAAACTAGCTAATTACATGTTTATCCTAGCTTTAATCATTAAAACCTGTCCCACAAACTCCATACACCTAATCCGGTCTAACTTCAACTGCCTATGTGCTTTTATAATTTTTTATTAATTTACTATGATTTGCTTTACTCATTTTAGCTTAAAATATAAATAATCAGATGTTTTAGTTAATTACGAGTATAGATTATTACATAAAAATTACATACGGTGTATACATATATACTTTACATGTTAATTTATGTCATATAATATTTTTGTTATATATATAATTTATCTCTAAATATTTACTTACTATCAAAGCTTATTTTATGCAATTATGATAAATAATACGTAATATAGTGAAATTATGCTATTTTGATTATTTTATTAGATTTTTAAGATCCAAGTCTACAGAGTCTCATTGACTAGTATCTCAAGCCTATTCGTTAATTTATATTTCCATCAAGTTAGTTTCACTGATATTCTAAATTATCCGCTCAAAACAATTGGGTGAAATTTTGAGTCTCACAAGGACTTTTCAATATGACAAAAACAACCTTGTCTTTAATCCTTTTATTCTTTTATTTCTCACTTTTCTTTTATACTCCTTTTTTTTTTATTTATTTGTTAGCTTTTACGTCTCCCCCCCTTACAAAACTTTCGTCATCAAAAGTAAAAAATTTTACATACCTGAATCTTAGAAAAGTTCTACATACTTTTTCCTGATCTCTTCTTCTAACTCTCAAGTTGCTTATCGCTAAGATTGATTCAACCATTGCACCTTAGTATATAGTATCTTTCTTCTTCTTAAGTTTCGGATTGTAGTGCTCATTATCTTTATGGGTCACTCTATGGTGGACATATTGAGTTGTAGTTCTAAGAACTCCACATCTACTATTTGTGCTCTTTGCTGCTCTACTAACTACTTTGGATTATGCTTAAACTTCCTTAACATTGACATATGGAAGACATTATGTACTTCTTCCAATCTAAGTGGAAATTCTAATCTATATGCTACCTTTCCAATCCTTTTAGTGATTTTGAAGGGTCCAACATATCTTGAAGCTAATTTTCCTCTCAGTCTAAACTTGAACACTACCTTAGTAGGAGAAGCTTTTAATAACACTTCGTCACCAACTTAGAGCAGGCCTTTGAGTTATTATTTGATACTTGAAGGGTTCCACTCCCAGAATCTCGAATAAATTCACTATGTTGTGACAATCTATGGTAGCATGATCTCTTGATAGCTAGTTTTCCCCTAATATTATATCAAAGTTTGTGTCATATCCAATACCAACAAGTCTACCTCTAGCATCCTCCAACCTACTTCAATTTGAACATCCCAACATACTCTATTCACCATGATTGTACCACTCCCTAATGGCATGTTAATAGATGAGGGGTCATCCAACAATATAGTATACAAACCACACATAAATGTAAATGATTTAGCAACACAAGAACATATAGCACCAATATCAAATAAGACATGTGAATAATGGTTAAGGACTATGAGCATACCTACCATCCATGTTTGGGACATCTTGGTGTTAAGGGCTAAAGTCCCTAGCTAGAGCTCTCTAGTAGGGTCTTGGCTGTTAGAGTTTAACTATGCACTTGGCAGCTTAAGGTTTGGGTAGGTTATGCGCCCTAAAGTTTATGAGTCTCAACTTCCTTACAATCAGTTACTTAATGCCCTTATTATTTACATTGGAAACAAAAGCCCTAATGCAAGGGGGTAGGTTCCTTGCAGTCCCTATTGATATGGCCTGTCTTACCACAAAGGAAGCATGCACATGGCATCTACTTTCAATCATTAACATTATGTAGCCCAAAGTAATGAGCATACTAAGTTGGCATAGGTACTAGCAATCTAGCTAACAATAAAGTTGACCTACGCTACATCACCATAGGTTTACTTCCTCCATCTTTAATCATAATATCCTATGTTGTCCACTTAAATATGTCAGACATCATATAGCCAGGCATAGGCCTCTTTTCTAGAGCTATCTTGCCTTTACATCCTAGCAATTCTTCCTTTCTTTTCATTTTCATCACTCTTCTAGGCTTCTGGTAGAAATCTAGCAAGGTGATTTAGCTTCGCCTCATATTTTATTATTCTCTTATCACCTTGTTGTAGAGTTTGATATATAAGGTCCATTTATTCTCTTGTCCTATTAGGAAAGAACTTGGCAAAGAAAAGTTCCTTCCAAGTCATAGCACAAGCTGCTATTATGTTGGTTAGTGGAGTATTCTCCTACCATTAAGCTATTGTACCCTTCAAAAAGAAAGTTGCATAAGTTACCTTTCTATCTGCTATCACCTCCACCATGGCAAAATATTTCTCAACTTTAATAATTTACTCCTTAGCTCCCACTAGGTCATTTGGCTTACGATTAAAAGGCTTAATGATATTGACAAACCTATAGATGGTACTCCCCCCTGCTTGCTCACCAACATTACCTTCCATTGCAGCTTGCCTTTCTTGCCTCCAAATTTTTGCATTAGCTTGAATTATTTGCACATTTCTTTGAATTTGTTGCTGTTGTTGTACCATTACCCTTATCATGGTGTTCATGGCATTCAACACTTGAGTAGCAATCACATTATCTTAGGCCTACTCTTGATTCAACTAAGGGATTTCCTCATAAATTGAGGTACCTGAGGTTACCCTTGATTCTGATCTTGCCCTTGTCCCTGATCATGGTTTGGTTGAGCTTGAGCTTTGATTTGGTGTAGGTAATTTTCTGAGGTTGCCTTTGATTGAGTACCGACGCTCCTTAAGGGGGTTGGTTTTAGTTGAAGCAATTGGCAAGGGAATAAGGTTAGGGTTATTAGCCTAGTCACCTTGTAGGTGAGAAGAGGCGTTAGAGACAGTTTTACATCTAAGCATTCTAAAGAAAATAGAACCATAAAAGACATTAGCTTTCAAGCTATAATAACCAACTACAACATAATTATCAATATATAAGAGTAAGAAAGTGTAATGGACAATCCATTCTCGTTAATCTACTGAGTTAATACTTAATCTTCTAAGATGTAAACCTATTGCCTTGATGCCACCTTAGTTGTAATGCCTTAGAACCAAGGGTTTTATAACCTGCCATGTGGGTCTATACTCTACTGATATACCAGGCATCTTAAAACTTGCAAGTCGTTAACATCTCTACATTTCAATATCTGCATTACATAAACATTTGAAAATTCTCCTTAAATTAAACTTCTATATTTGATACCATTGAACATTCTTCAGATAAATAAAACCATATTTGCCCAATATCTAACATGGATTATGGGATCAAAAAGCGCATGTCATTTAAGAAAGTGTAATGGACAAACAATTGCTAAAACTCAATAATTCGTAACAAGAGTCTAACCAATAACATTAACTTCTTAACTTATTCATGGAGTCTTAAGTGACTCTCCCAATAGGAAAATAAATAACAAACAAGTAATAATATTCGTATCCTCCATTTGGATCCTCATACCGATAACCATAATCTTCATAATAGTGTTATTAAAAATCTTCATACCTTATTTTTGAAACTAAAAACAGAAATTCCTCAAAAGGTAAGCAATACCTAGTATAGGATACATAAGCATGTGTACATGTGATAGGTAAACATACATTCACATGTAGCTTAATGATAAAATAAAACAACCACAGGTTATTATCTTTATTTAATCCAACAAACAATACCGTTCTAACATCCCAAAAACTTGAAGTAACTTATGATTCTAATAAACAATATATATAAATACTATATAGGTATCAGTATTAGATCCTCCCCAATACCCTAGAAACCAAGAACCAACCTAAATTTACCCGGATAATGTCAAAGTGTGACTCTACTGGGTACAACATGTCACTAAGATCACCACGATGCCACCTTAAGATCACTGGTCCTCCCAATCCCTTGAGGCTAACTAAGCGTAAGCAACACTCATTCATTAGTAGCAAATAGTCATTTTAGTCTAGTTACGTTTCTTTATCCTAATAAGCATAAGCAACATACAGTATCCCGTACCTAAATCTTGAGAATAACTGATAGAGTCTACGTCAAAGATCCTTTTAGTATCAAAACCTATAGCATAATGTAGAGAGAACAACTTTAGAATTTGTTTTTGAGATTCCTTATCCTAGCTAAGTCTTTTTGCTTATCTAACTTGGTTTCTAAGTCCAAACTTAACATTGCCTAAGGTTTTAGAACCAATGTAAGCTTCTAAATTGGTTTATAATCAATTAGGTTATGCTTTAGAGGGTTAAGAAATAAGAAATAAGAAGAAAGGAAGAGGTTACTAGTCTATGCCTACGGATCATGGCTATGGACCTTAGTTGTGATTCCCTTCTTGAAACCACGGCAAGACCACACTCGAGATCACGGCTGTGAACTTTGGCCGTGATCCTTCCTGTTTGGATTACAACAAGATCACAGCTAGAACACTACCATGAACTTTAGTTGTGATTCTCTCAGCCACAAATTCCTTCAATTCCCTCACTTACACTTCACCCTAATATATCTATAAGGACCACGGGCAAGATCACTCCCGTGTTCCTAGGTCATATTCACCTATTACACAAATTTCCTCTCCTAAACTCAACTCTTTATACCAAAATCCTATCACCAACACAATCCATCCTCTCGATCAATCCCATCAACATCTCAAATCTCATTGAACACAAATCTATCTTTATTTAACAATCAATAACTAAAACCATTGAATTATTATCTGCATCAACTTCTCTTATCAACAAAAAATTTAAACAAATAATGCTTTAAGGTTGAAGTCTTACCATTGGGAATGAGAAACAACACCACCTACGTAATCATAGTACTTTGGAACCTTAAAACCTGACCTTTAATTTGTTTCTCTCCTTACCCTAGATGGAAAATGAATTCTTTTATATTAAAACTAGAAAACTCGTTGAGAAACACTTAAAATCACCACTTACCCGATTCCTTCCTTTCAATTTTGTGAGCCTACTATAGCTTCTTGGTCAAACTCAATCTGTGCAAAGTAGTCTGACGTATGAGACAAGTGTATATAAGTGTGATATGTTGATTTATGAGTCATTAAATGGTTCATAACCTCTTTGGTATCTGTTATTAGATGAGGCATGCTTAGTTGTTAGCTTTGATGATTTCAGTTAGGCTGTTGCTTGTTTATGATTATTGATTAAGATCTATACTAACTTGGATAAGAAGTTAGGCACCAATTATTAACCCTACCTCTTAAGGTATTCACTTAAGTGAACCTACTAATGAGGCTTTAGAGATGGAAACATAAATGAAATGAAGTAAAAGCTTAGCTAATAAATAGATGAGCAAGCTTGCTTGGTAATTGCTTAATATTGCTTGGTTTTCCTAGGTACGTAGTTATTGCATTTCATGACATGGCACGAATAGGACCTATAGCTTACATATTGTAAAACTAGGATTTTGCTTTGCTAAGTTTTATTTTGAAAACCTGAGTTTTGTTAAGCAAACAATAGGAATCAGGTTATTGGGCCATTGACCTATAGTCAAGCTCAAGGACTAGAGGGACTGGCAAAATGAATCCTCCTATTCCAACCAACTCCTGTTAAGGCTGAGGATCTCCTTGTCGACCTGTTCTACATGCTAAGCCAAATGATTGTCTATTTCCCGCAAATAGTGTGCCGATAAGTGGAAGGTCGAGACAATAGCCAATCCTCATTTGCACTCATGCATAGCCAATCACTTACTTGGCATCACCTTTGCCGGGGTGATGAGAGAGATACTCTAGATTAACTAAGCCACCTTTACTCCAATAAGCAAGCCAACCATAATTTTTATCCACATTTTCCAATGGCATCACCAATACAGCATCGCCACATGTATAGAATCTTGTGTAAAATCATTACACCAATGATTGTTTTCCTTGAAGATTCATTTTTACCCTTTATATCTTATACATTATTTTCTTAGGAAATGCTCTTTTGTCTTTTCCCTTTTGGGTAAGTTGCCCTAACTTATGGGTGTAAATACCTTTGTATTTATAGTCACAGATAAGAGATTATCATTAATAGACTTGATATTTTGTCGATCATAAGCATTACTCTGTTTACACTCATTTTACTTTTATCTCAACCCTTAAGCAAGGCTAGGTGGTGAGTAACTTCATTAGACTATCTCGTACATCATATCGAGTTGTGCCATAAGTCTTCAAAAGTTCTATTGGTGTATCATATCCATTAGGGCTATTCGTAGGTTTGTGCTTGCTTTTCATTCGCATCTGTTGTTTTGTATATTCCCCATTATTTCCTTTTTGAGCTTTCGATAAACTTGAACCCATTTAATGACCGGCCTTGTCTGTCCTTGGTCACGGTTTGCAACATTTTGGTATCAGAGTGAAGGTTTTGTTTGAGTTATGGTTTGTGTTTGAAGTTCTATTTATACTCTATTTTACATGTGTGGAACAGAGTAAGTTACTGTATTCGTTTGATTACTGTGTCTGTTAGTTTTTACCTTTTCTAGTTTGTGGAAGTGTTTGCTATATCACCTATTTAAAGAGTTTGAGCTTTGAATTTGTAGAGAAAATGACTAACGTAAGTGTAAACATTGGTTCTGGAGATGACAATAGTAAGGTTGTCCACTATGGACGACAATCTCAAGGAACGCCTAGGAGCATTGACAAGAGACTAGATGAGGTGGCTAACCTCTTGGTAGATCTGACTTAAGTTGTTAACGTATTGGCTTGCCGACCGACTGAGGCCATGCAAAATACTTCACAAACTGCTTAACCTATTAGAGAACCTAGCTCGACCAGTTTGAGGTGAATAAGTAAGATGAAGGATAAACCTGAGGGAACTAGATGAAGAAGACGAGGAAGAGTATTTTGAAGAAGAATGAGCTTAAGTTCCTAGAGCATCTGACCATGTGAAGCTTCAGAGTTCAAGCTTCAATGGATTTGAGAACGCTGATGAATATCTCGAGTAGAAAGAGAAAGTGGAGTGTGTTTTTGACTATTATCAGTATGAAGACTATGAGAAAGTAAGGATTGATGCTGTCAATTTCTCCGGATATGCTGCCATTTGGTGGAAGAATTTCTAAGTTATGAGGGGGTAAGAGCGCTACTAAGAGATTAATACTTGACTCGAGATGAAGAGAATACTCAAAATTAGGTTCGTATTGAAAACTTATTTACAAGACACTTTTACTCGGCTTCAGGATCTAAGATAAGGAGGCCGAATAGTTGACGAGCATGTCGAGGAATTCCAAATGCTCATGATTCAACGTGAAGTGGAAGAGCCCTTAATGTGAACAATCTCTAGGTTCATCATAGGATTGAGAGGTGATATTTGGGACATTATAGAACTCCAACGATTCACAATAATAGATAAAGTCATCAAAATAGTTCAACGAGTGGAAAGGCAGAAAAAAAGCTGAATATCTACTAGAATATCAACTAGCCGACCCAAATAGGGAAGTCATCGAGTTTAGTCAAGTACTGAGTTAATCCGAAAGGTGGATGTCTAAGTCGAACAAAAAGGTTGACTCGACAATGATGTACCGACCCGAACTTACAAAAAGGGTTAGGGGTTAAGCAAAAAGACGAGCCAGATCAAGTACTTTAAGTGCTAAGGGTTCGGACATATGACCACTTAGTACCCGAACCGAAGAACTATGGTGATTAAGGGAGACGTAACAAAGCTAAAGGTACAGAGTACTGACGAGGAACCTAAGGAGGAAGAGATCACTGCTAAGAAAAAAGGTGCCGCGAAAGAGCTTATTGAAGAGGACGTATTTGCCAAGGACTTGGATTAGTTGGTCTTAGTTTTTTTATGTACAATAAGCATAGAACCCTTACGAGGGGAGGAGCAGAAGGAGAATTTGTTTTATACCACTTGTAAGTTGAATGACTAGATGCAAGCATTAATTATGGATAGTAGGAGTTACACTAATGTGGCATCAGCCGAAATGGTTACATAGTTGAAGTTGCCGACCGTTGTACACCTAAAGCCGTACAAGTTACATTGGCTAAATGATAAGAGAGTATTATATGTCACTCGGCAAGTATTACTATCGATCACGATCGGAAACTATTCCGACTAGATTCTTTGCGATGTGCTGCTTATGTTTACCTTATACATATTACTTAGCCGACCATGGCTGTTTAACAGGAGAGTTATTAATGACTGATACAGGAACATGTATGTGCTCAAAAAGGATGGCCAGAGGATCACATTGAACTTGATGCCGTCAAGTGAAGTTAACAAACTACAGACTAAACTTGCTTGCAAATTGAAGAAGGCTCTAGTGATGAGTAGAAATAAGCTTCAAGAGACCCTTAAAGTTGATACACCAACCTTTATGTTGGTCAGGTGCCTATTAGAGATAAAGGAGCAGGGTGAACTACCTTAAGAAATAAAAAGTTGCTGGACAAATATGCCAACCTACTCTTAGAATAGCTGCCTGGGGGATTACCCCCAATTCGCGACATAGAATACTACATTGACTTAACACTTGGTGCCGCTCTGCCGAATAAGCCTACCTATTGAATGAGTCCTGAACAGGTTTCTGAGCTTCAACGTCAAGTTAATAAGTTATTAGAAAGAGAATATGTTAAACAAAGTCTTAGCCCTTGCTTTGTATTGGCACTTCTAGTGTCAAAAAAGAATGGAACACAATGAATGTGTGTAAATAGCCAAGTTATGAACAAGATCACAATCAAATACAAGCATCCCATTCCTACATTAGAGGTCATGTGGATGAACTGAGTGGAGTCAAGATCTTTAGCAAGATTGATCTGAAATCTGGCTACCATCATATTCGCATAAGGTTAGGAGATGAGTAAAAAACTGCATTTAAAACTTGACATGGACTTTACGAGTGGATGGTCATGCCATTCGGCTTGTAGAATGCCTTGAGCACTTTCATGAGGCTGATGAACCATGTACTGAGACATCTAATAGGAAAAGTGTGTCGTAGTATACTTTGACGACATTCTAGTCTACAGTACTGACATGTCGAGTTACTGTAAGCATCTCCAAGCTGTATTGGATATCCTCCATGCCAAGCGATTATTTAGTAAATTGAAGAAATGTTGCTTTTGTCAGGAGGAAGTGGTATTCTTGGACTATGTAATAAGTGGATGAGGCTTATGAGTAGGTAATGAGAAGATTCAAGTAATTGTTGAGTGGCCAATTCCTACTACTTTTATTGACGTAAGAAGTTTTTATAAACTGGCTTCATTCTATAAGCGATTCATCTAGAATTTCAGCACCTTTACCGCACTCCTTACAGAGCTAACAAAGAAAAACACTGATTTCCGATGGAGAGAAAGGGAAGGGAAGAGCTTTGCCGAGATAAAGGAGAGATTGACGTTTGCCTTGGTATTAATTTTACCTGACTTCGAGAAAATATTTAAGTTGGAATGCGACGCGTTAGGCATTGGAATAGGCATTGTCTTAATGTAGGAAGGCCAACTAATTGACTTCTATAGTGAGAAGCTTAGAGGATCTCAATTAAATTACTTTGTATATGACAAAGAACTCTTGGCGCTGATCCAAGTACTGCAAGTACGACAACACTATTTATTATCGAGAGAATTTGTCATATATACTGATCATGAGTCACTGAGGTACCTCTAAAGTTAGACCAAGTTATCGAAGCAATAGGCGAGATTGGTTGAATTCCTTGAAGGATTTAATTTTGTAATAAAATAAAAACAAGAAAAGAGCAATGTAGTTGCAGATGCTCTCTCGAGAAGACATACACTCTTAAGTGAACTACAGACCCGTTTATTTGGGTTTGTAAGCATCAAAGAGCAGTATTTTCGGGATCCATACTTTGGACTCATATTTCCTCGATGTGTCGATGGAAGAACAGTGGACGGGTATCATGTGGAAGATGGCTACTTGTTCTAAGGTAGAAAATTATGCATGTTAACTTATTCACTATAGGAACTATTGATCAGGAAAGCCTACAGTGGAGGACTATTCAAAAATTTTAGAGAGAGATGTACATATGAGTTGCTAAGTGGTCGATTCTTTTGGCCTAGGATAAGGCAAGATGTGCACCAAATTGTTGAAAGCTGTGTCGCGTAAAAGGGTTAAGTATCAAGCTGAAAAAGGGAAAGCAATGCCTTTATCTGTTTTGACAAAACCGTGGACTAAGTTGAGCATGGATTTTGTCCTCGAATTATTATGAACTACCTAAGGCAAAGATTCTGTGATGGTTGTGGTGAATCAGTTTAGCAAGATGGTACACTTTATGCCTTGTGCCAAAACTAACAATGGTTTGGCTATTGCTTCTCTTTTCTTGAGGGAGATTGTACTAATACATGGCGTGCCAATAAGTGTAGTCTTCGATAGAGACTTAAAGTTCTTGAGCCATTTCTGGAAGACCTTGTGGTGTTAGATGGGGACTAAGCTATTATTCAGTACTTCTTATCACCTTCAGACTAACAACCAAACATAGGTGGTTAATTGTACTTTAGGATCATTGCTCCAAGCTACAGTAGGCAAGAACTTTGCTAATTGGGACATTTGCTTGTCTGTGGTCGAATTTGCTTATAATTAAATAGTGCATGACACCACCAAGCAGACTTCCTTTGAGGTTATCTATGGTTTCAATCTTAAGTTACCCCTCGATTACACCCTTGTACCTGTACCCAGACATAAGAAGACCCAGATGCAAGAGTCAGAGCACAACCCCTTCAGCACATCTATGATAAAGTCACTTAGCACATCGACCAAGCTATTAAGAGAATAGGAGAGAAGGCCAAGGGTAAGATAGCTGAACAATTCCAGTAAGGAGACTTGGTATGGATGCACCTCAATAAGAAATGATTTTCGAGCAAGAGGAAGAACAAATTATTTTTAAGAGCTGAAGGACCTTTCAAAATCCTCCAGAAGATTAATTGTAAAGCCTACAGATTGGAGCTACTCGAGGGCTATGGGGTTTTTGATACCTTTAATATTGTTAACCTTAGTCTATATCACCTTAATGAAGAGCTGATCGAAGACCATTCGGATTTGATCTCAAATTTAAATCAATATGAAGGAAATGATAAGAATCAAGCTACTATGTCATTGACCCGCAGTCGAGCCCGAGGACTAAAGGGACTGCCAAGACGAATCCTCCTACTCTAGTTGACTCCTGTCGAGGCCGAGTATTTCCTTATCGACTTGTTCTGCATGCTGAGTCGAATAACTGCCTATTTCTCGCAGATAATGTGCCAAGAAGTGGAAGGCCAAAACAACAGTCGATCCTCATTCTTACTCATGCATGGCCAATCACTTACTCGGCATCACCTTTGCTGAGGTGATGAGAGAGATACTTCGGATTGACTAAACCACCCCTACTCGAATAAGTAAGCCGACCATACTTTTTATCTATATCTTTGAACGGCATCAACAATACGACATCACTAATACAGCATGTTACGTGTATAGAATTATGTGTAGAATCCATTACACCAATGATTGTTTTTCTTGAATATCATTTTTACCCTTTGTATTTTGTACATTACTTCTTTAAGAAATGCCCCTTTTGTCTTTTCCCTTTTGGGAAAATTGCGCTAACTTATGGATATAAATACCCTTATATTTGTCATCGCAAATAAGAGATTATCATTAATTGACTTAACATTTTTGTCTCTCGTAAACATTACTTTATTTACACTCATTTTACTCTTATTCTAACCCTTAAGTAAAGCTAGGTTGCAAGTAACCTTATTGGACCATCTCGTGCATCATATTGAGTTGTGTCGGGAGTTATTGGAAGTTCCATTGGTATGTCTATCTATTAGGGTTGTTAGAAGGTTTTCGCTTACTTTTCATTTGCATCTATTCTCTCGCACATTCCCTATTATTTCCTTTTCGAGCTTTCGGTAAGCTTGGACCCATTCAATGACTGGCCTTGTCTATCCTTTGTTATGGTTCACAACAGTTTAGCTTATGAAAGCTTAGTTATATAAAGCATACACTTGGTTTATAAAAATTGGTTTTTGAGAATATAGAAATTGCATGGCTTTTGCTAGGTTAAGTTCCTTTTTAGGTTCTTAGATAGGGTACCTAAATGCCTAGGAGTGTCAACTAATCGAATGGGTTTGGCTTAGGCTAAGGCTAGGGCTAAGCTTTGAAATCAACAATGGTGTATGTCACATACATTAGCATGGCATACGTTTGCTACATATGCATTGCTTGGCTGGTCTAAAGAGTATTGTGATTGAATTGATGGATTGCTTATATGTTTGTATTATGATTCTACTTGCATTACTACATGTTATCCACTTTTACTTTACCTACAAGAAGCTAAGGGGATAAGTTGTTTTATCCTTAGGTTAGAAAAGAAATTAGACATGGACCTCACATCTCAAGAGCAAGAAGATTTGAGAGTGCTAAAAGGGTAACAGTTTTCCCTATGAGGTGAATAGCTGTAGACTTCGATTCAGGTTCTAAGAGGATGCTTTCCAAGAAAATCATTGAGTAGAAATGTGAAGACTTCAACATACAAATTAAACTACGATGTAGGTTTACTAATGAGATTATAGAATGTAAAGGTATCTTGATGGAAACATGTATTGTACAAGAGTTGCGTAGTTGTGATACTTAGAGTGTGGCTCATACATGTAAAAACTTTCGTTGTGACATTAATATGAGAATGTAAGTCAACTTAAAGTTAAATACCGTATGAAGTGACAGACGATTGATTTACAGGTTCTACCTATCCTTAACTCAAGGATAGCAGTAGCAAACCGTCTTTAAGCACCAAAAGATGAGAAAAAGTTTTAAGCAGACATTTATAAGCTAGAGCGTTATAAAATACAAGGGGTGATAATACACATTATCCCTATATACATTATGTACACATTTTGCCTTTTTTAAAATAACTTCATAAGATCTTACAACAAAAAGTCAATAATTTACATGCATTTGGTAGGGGAATAAACATGAAAGCATCATCTTGTTGCATGTCCTTAATTGCATTCGCCATATAATCTACAACCACATTTATCTCTTGAGGAGCAAAAGATAGTCATACTTCCTTGAAGCCCTTAAACTTTTCTCTACGCATAAATAAAACATTGCAAGACAATTTTGTATTATGATTCTTAAAAGTAAGCACTTAAACTCCTACTTTGGAAATATTTGTCAAGCTTGGTTTTTCCTGATTTTTATTTATTTTTCGTAACATGATTAGTATTAAATTCTAACCTATTTAATATTAACCCTTGACTAAGAATTAAGAAGATTTTGGTTTTTCTAATTTGAAAAGTTTGGAAGTATCACCCGATTGGAGTCGAGAAAAAATGGGCTAAGTTAAAACCAATTTGGTAGATTGATTTCAACTTACATTGGATTGTGTGAAAAATGATTTTAAAAATGTTTTTTGAAAACTAGATATTTTAGTTCGAAGGCTTTCAACTTTTTGAATTTAAATTTATCTTTTAAAATACTCGTTTAACTAATTATACATTCACAAAAACTAATTCTATTTATACAAAAATAATAAGTCAAAATTATTTATAAAAGGAAAAATAAAATATTTTCCTATTTTAAGTCGCCCTGTAGGTGTTTACATAAACTATAACAAGGATCAGACTTTCTGTAATTCATTTTTCGAAAACATTAATGGGTTGATTTATTTTAATTTTGGAAAACAATTGAGTTTAGGTTTCTTAACCTTTTTAATTTACTTTGAAAACTTCTAAAAGGGTCCTAATTTGGGGTTTTTTTATTTTTGAAAATTGTAAAATGTCTTAATTTTGAAAATGATTGATTTCATCTTATTTTTCTTAAAAAATGAATTTTCTAAGTGGTAAAACATTTTTTCACTTTTTTAATTATTTTTTTCTTTGTTTCAATTATTCATTATTTTTTAACCAAAGCATAAAAGTAAAATAAAAAAAAAAACAACAACTAAACTTCCTTTTCCTTTTTCTTTTCTTCTCTTTTTCGGATTTTTTTTTTTATCTTTTTATTTTGAATTGCAAGTTGTGCATGAAATGAGTAAATGAAGAGAAAAAAAAATAAAACAAAAGGGACAAAATAGGACTAAAGCAGGGAGAGCCTCACATGGCTCAATCACGAATTTAAGTTTAGTTTGGCTAGAGCTCTACTTAGGTCACAAGCACTTCTTCAATAGCAATGATTCTAGAACGACTTTTAATCGATTTTGCCAACTATTCGAGTAGGTAAGAGTGGATTTGTGAGTTTTGTATTGGACTTAGAGTGTTTGGTAAAGGTGCGATGGAGTATTGTGGTGGTGTTTAAGGTTCGGCTAGTAGGGGGAAATTGTGGTTGTTACGTACGGTGGTTATTAGAGAAGAAGGAGAACTTGGGTTTCTAGTGGTGCTAAAGCTTATGGTGAAGTTATTTTGTACCTAAGTAGCATCGTTAGTGGTGGTATGTGAGTGGCGTGTGAGTGGCAATGGGCAGTGGTTAAGGTTTGGATGGGTAATGATGTTAGTGAGGCTAAGGTATACAACATTAGTCAAAAGTAATGGGGTTCAAGTGATAGTAGCCTAGGGAATCTCGTGGATACTCTATTTCCACTTGAAAAGCTCCATGTTTCTCCCATATTCTAGAGAGAGGGAGAGTTTTGAAGCTAGAGAGAGAACTTTAGTGTAAGTGATCTTAAGTGATTTTGATGATGAATTGTATGGTGATTGGAGGCCATTACTTATACTTGCTAAGCTTGGATCAATTTTGGCAAGCACTAATGATAGATGCGGCATTGATTGAGAAGCTTGAGTAATCTTCGTTCAAAGAGAAAGTGGCATGATTCTAGTGATATGAGTTGCTGGAAAGATGGGATTATAATGATAAGGAGCTTAGATTTTATCCATATTTGCTCAGATCCATAGATTACTAGAATTTCGAATCAAGGTTGTCTTAGATTTTCCTAAGCTGATTTGATACTCCAAACACTCAAATTGGGACATGTTCTTGGGCTAAATGCAGACTATTCTAAGCAATATTTGTGATTTTACTATTGAATTGATGAAATCATAAAGAAAAATTGACCAAAAATGGCCAAAAAAAAAGCACTCGAGCTAGAAAGCATGGGAAATGAGGAGAAAAATGAAGGAAAGAGAAGGAAGGAGTGCTAATGTGGCACCCACATGGTGCTGCATCAACTACTTGACCTAATCAGACCTTACCACTTGTCTTATTATGATACATAACCTAGTAGTATCCTAACACATGGTAAAAGGCATGGAAAAAAAATAAAAGATGCAATTTTGCACTTTACCAAGATCAAACCTAAGACCTCCTACTCATTCTAATATCTAAGACAAAGTATAAAACCATTAAACCATTAAGCTATGATTTGTCCATATATACAATCAATTGAATATATGGATTAAGTTGGCCTAGGCTAGATTTAAATCAAAGCTTAGGCCTAAAATCCTCTTTGTTACTTTTATTATTTAAGACCCAAAAAAATACTAAAGTTATTAAAATTTCCTATTTTTATTTTAAACTATCTACTTCTTTTTTCTTTCTTTCTTTCTTTTTTTTTTTACTTTTTTTTTTAATTTTCTATTTTTTTATACTTTTTTCTAAATTTTCTAATTTTTGTGTTTTTTTTCTAAATTGTCTATTTTTCTCTGTATTTTCTCTAAATTTTTTTTTTCTAAATTTTATATTTTTTTTTTATTTTCTAAATTTTCTATTTTTTTGTATATTTTCTATTTTTTGTGTACTTTTTTTAAAATTAGGACCTTTTACTGTATTCTAAAAATTTTTAATACTATAAGGGAGCAATAATAGAGTGTTTACAATATTGAAAGCTAAAATTTTTACAAAGTTGTAACCTAAAATATAGTCCCTATAGTTCTGCTTAGAGTATGTCAACATTGTTAAGCTTACATGAAAAACCTATAATCTAATAGCTTACTTTATCCCCTGCAACTTCCCCAACTGTAGTTAGGTTTTGATTAGCAAAGTACAATGTATCTGTGTTTAGTTTAACCTAATTTTCTCTAGGAGTTTGCCATGACAAACTTTGATGATAAACTTCTTTGGTTCTCCTTTTCTTATATACAATAGTATCCTAAAACTCATGCGCTAAAGATCTAGCATTTTCCATGGGGTATCTAATCTAAGAGAGGAATTTGTTGGCTTAAAAATTAGGGAATTGTGCTACTTCTAACATAACCAAAGGAAAAAAGCAAGTAGAATGTTATGTAGCGAGTTAGCTTTAATGAAGGAGCTATTTCTATGTAGAAGATGTGTTTTAGCTATGATTTTACTTCATAATATTGGAAGAAAGAGATTCCATTCCTTTTAAGCAAGTGTTTTATGGGAGGGCAAGCAACTAAAACATGGTTTAAGTCTTCATGCTCATGGTGGTAATGAGGACAAAGGACATCAATATTGAATGTTGTTGCTATATTGCTCAAGATATGGGGAGCATTATGGCAAGCCCTTCATAGAAAGAAATGAATTTTTTATGGGTATATGGAGAGTTGAATTAAGTAAGTATTGCATGGACGGTGACAATTACCTTTTTAATATTCTTTCTCTAATTAGTTAATTAGCATTTATAAGTTTTGTTTCAATAGATATGAACGGATGGGTTCACCACTAGGACTAAGTGCAATGAAAAAGATAAATATACAAAATATTCAACTCATTTAATAAAAACAATAATGATTGTAAAAGAGAGAGAGAAAATAGAAATATCATAGTCAGACAAATAAAATAGAAAAGAGTTACAAAATAATAAAATATTGGTAATGGTGGTTATCTAAATAAAAGGGAAGACTATTTAAAATGATAGGTAGTTTTCAAACATAGCATGCTTGTGTTTTAAGCTTTCTAAGAAAATAGAACATTTAAAGGAATTTAAAGGAAGACAAAAACACTAAAGGCACATTAATAGGATATTGGCTTTAATATTATAGATATTATATCTTTTAATTAAGAATAGAGTAGAAGTACCACGTAGCATGTTTGGTGAAAATACCATCTTTATGATTATCACCATGTCCATCACCCCTATACCTCACCATTGCATAACCTTCCTTGACCCAATACTACCATTATAGTAACAACACCATCGATACAACTTACACCATCACTACTATTGCTTTTATTAGCCCATCACTATAATTGTCAATACTATACCACCACCATATCATCATCAAGTGGTAATGGTGGTAACAGTGTAGGCATCTTGCCGGTGGTAGTTGCACTAGTATGTATTGATTATGGGGGTAGTAGTACGAGTTATTAGGTTGGTGGTGCTTGGAAATGATGTTGAAAGTACTAATAATGTGAAGTTGAAGGTTGTGTTAAGGGGATGGTAGTGATGAAGGGGTAATAGTGGTGAGAGGGTGTTTACACTGTTAGTGTTAGTAAGTGGTAGGTGTTTGTAGTAGTAGTGGTAAGGTTTATAGTAATTGTGATGGTGTTATGATGATGGTGGTGGTGATGGTGCGGAGCAATGTAGATGTTGTGGATAAGATAATGGTATAATGGTAGTGATGGTAGTGGTAGTATACATGATAGGAATCAAGATTCTTGAATTGATCACTAAAAGTTGAGTTAGGGGTTTACAAGGCCTTACCTGACATATCTTAGCTCAAGAGCCAATATCGAATGGAGATCCTTACCTTATCTAAGGCCTACTGCACTTCTTCTGAGCTAAGTACCGAACATCAATCCATGCAAGGACAACTCCTGACTTGACCTTAGGAAGGTCAAATGATTCACCCCATGTAGTCCTCTACATGTCTAAGCTCCTAAGTCTAGATTCGAGCTACCTATTTACCCAACCTAACCTAGTGTAGGTCCATTGATCCAACCTCCTTACAACTCCCTCCATTTCTAAGCTCTCTATCTAGGCTATCAAGATGAATATTAATGTCGTCCAAAGATAAACCAGATATTTACTTTTACACTTTTGTTTGAGAATACCATCCATAGCTTATACGTATCCCATGTGTAGAACCCAATGATGATTCTTCCAAAAATTATCCCTTTTTTTTGTCTTTTCTTTGTTTTATCCCTCTAAGATGTATCTTAGGTTCTCTAATTTTGATCTTGTAACGGTATTACCATTTTGTAATTTCCCTCCTTGTAAGAACCTTAGTGGTTAGGTATATATGCTACATATGTACAATTGCAGCATCATCTTCCTCCATTTAATGAATGCATAGATTCCTTTTAAAAGCATATTCTTTTGAAAACCCATTACTCTTATTTAGCTCCTTTAGTAAAAGTTAATAACAAGTGACCTCTCATTCACTTGTACGTCATATCAAGTGAGTGTTATTCCATCAAAGATTCATTGGTGAGTCATATCTAATGGATAGCTCATAAGTTGTTAATTCCTCTATTTTGTTTGTTTTCCTTGTTTGATATTCCATGTGTGTTTAATCCCTAAGGCATATCAATATGGGATTAGGGTTGTGACTTAGGCCTAGGAGGTAATCTTATTGGAACCCAAATTCAACTCCATCCTACTTTATTAGGTAATTTCCATTAGGTGTTGAAGGCCTTAATTTATTCCTTTCTAGTGTTTCAAAACTTGTTCACACAAGGTAAAGTGTAAGGTTTAATATCTTAATGTCATATATCCACCTTGAAACCTAGAATTTAATCGTATACAAGATACAAGTCTTAGGGAAACATGTAGCTTCCTATAAAAATTATCCATAAATATTATTGGATATAACAAAATATTATATTTTTAACATAATACATATTTAAAGCCTAAGCCCATCTATCCATTAGAATAAAATGATTTTCTTATAACTGAAATTGTTTGAAATTTGATCTATTTTGTTGAATTATATTTTCCATTAGATGTTTTTATATTAATGAACATATTGTAATTGATATAATGTTGTTATTTGTTTTAAAAAAGTGAACCTAAAATTTTGATAGGTTGCAATATTATGATAGCATTTTATGATAAATTCCTTGGAGTTATATTATTAGGTTCATAATATATGTCTTCATGAGAAATATGTGACTAAAAACTATGTGATTAAATTATTGAATACTAACAAATTGACGAATATACTAGTTATAAGTACATAGAAAATTGATAGGTTGTTAAGCAATATACCTCTAAATATTATATGAAAATGCCATAAAAGTTCCCTATTTATTATAAGTTAGATTATAATTTCAAAATTTGATAACATAAATCTATAATAGAGGATATAGGTAAAACCTTATACCTTATCCACCTTTTAACCACTCTACTTATATATGACTATAGTGGTGGCGCAATGGAGAAGATAATGGTGGTAGTAACAATAGTACTGAAAGTGATGATGTTGATAGTATTGGATGAATGGTGGTGATGGTGCCACAATAGTGAAATTTTGATGAGGGTAAAATTGTCACATAATTATAAAACATATTCATATTTTAGACGAATTAACAAATAACACTTGATAGAAAGTAATAATTATTTCTTGATGGAAAGGAATTGAAAAATCTCATAGAATAATATTTTTCAGCAAATTTCAAGCAAATGAGGAAATTTATCCTATTCAAGAATAATCATCCTAATCCTCTCTATTACTAAGGATAATTTTATGAGTTCCTTTAATTATGGTTTACTCTAAATTAGGGTCAGTGGAAAAGGGACGTGTATAATGTTGTGAATTATGCCTTTTATAGTTTTTTCCTCTTTTCTTTTTTTTTTGTTTTGATTTTTTATTTTAGTTACTTTTATCATAAAATTTAACTATTTTACGACATATAAAAAAATTTGATAATTTATATACTTTGCACTTTCAATTCCTTCACTTTCTCATGTTATGTGAAAAACTTAGTTGCTTTATATTATTTTCTTTCTATTCACTGCATATCCTTTCATTTTGTACACTCTTATTAGAAAAGTTAAGAGAGAGAAGAAGATGAATTTGGTTTAGAAAAAGAGAACTTGTCTATAGAAAAAGGAGGCAAAAAGTCAATTATTAGAAATATACATGTATTTTCAACATTTTCACTTTATGTTTATAATATTTCTTAAATAGAGGTGACAAAACTCTAATTATTAAGCCATCTTTTGGTACAACGGCCTAAAGTTCATCAAAACTTAAGGTTAAGTGTACATAAGGGTGCAATGGGTGATATCCTTTCAAGTAGCCGTATATTAAGCCTATTTGCATGGAAGGCTCGACCCACCTTATTCTTTTTTGGTAAAAATATGAAATTCCCTCAATTTAAGATAAGGTAGTCTCATAATTTCCTCTTTTTAAAACGAGAATAATCTCTACAAAAGTATTCAAAAAAGGAAACTCTTGTATTTTATTGAAAATAATTAAATGCCCTTGTTACAATTCTCTACAAGATATTTATACTCTTAACTAAACTAATATCTAATCGATTAACTAATTGTTATTAATATAAAAAACAATTATCAACTAATATCAAATTACACATTTTAAAAGAAAACTAAATTATTAAGCTATTATTTTTCCAATCTAATTTTGGGATATAACAATTTGCCCAACCTTTTTTTAATAACCTTTTCTTCGAGGTTCTAACAAGAAAAATTCAATAAAAAAATAATTACATAATATGATTTAGTAATGTTAAAAAATAATTGACAAGATCTTTAACGTATGCTTCATTCTTCAAGATTGTTGGAGTATTTTCTTATTCTTTTAGCTCAAGATTTTCGTATATTGCTAAGTCTAAAACTTGATTTATAAAATGTTTTTGCCCATGAATTTCATGTCCATAATTGGTGTTGTTAGGCATCATGATCATCATAGCTTTTTGTTGTTCAATTAGATCTTCCATAGTAATATCTATTTTTTATACCGTTGTTTATATAAAGTCAATTATAAAAAAATACATTTCCTCTAATATGAGACTTGTATTAGCATGATTAGATTTGGTAGCCAATTTATGGTGCTTGGGAAGGTAACTCAATTAGGTTAGAAACTTACGAAGGGTTTCATGATATTATTCGAGGAGCTTTCGTAAGCTCGAAATTTGAAAATATAATAAAATATTAAAAATATAGCCAAAATAATATAAATTTACTATATTATTATATTTTTGATAACAAGCGAATTAGTGTAAAAAATTAACGAATACCTATAAATAAATTATAGGAATAATATAATTAATATTGAACATAAATAATATACAAAAGACATGTATATACATTGGATATAATTATTATATAAATATATGTACTCATATTTATCGAAAATACCTGAAATTGGGTAAAATTCATTAAGTAAATATGTAAAATATATGAAAAATTAAAGAAATTTCTAGACAAGAAAGGACACATGTTTTTGTGTGTGGTAAAAGGAGAAGTGCATAAGGAATTGTGAAAACTTAACTTTTTGGACACATAATATAATTTACAAACACATGTTGATGAAGGATAAATAGAAATAAATAAATAAACCTCCTAAGATTATATAAAATGTAACCTGCACTTCTGGATGAAACTTTTACTCATTTGGAGCTTGAGAAGAATCTTTGGAGAGAGGGATTGAAAGAGGAAGTGAGAAAGGAAAATTAGAAAAATAAAGGGATAAAATAAGGGGTTATAGATTTCCCAAAGATTCTCACAATCAGGAAGTAGAAGGAAGGTGGTGCTTAAAAAAAAAAAGGGCTCTGCTATAGTTGGTCAACAACCACCCCCTCCCCTATGGAGGTCGGAGCTTGAACTTTCAGTGGGTTGTCGATCTCTCTAATTTTGATAAAAAAAAATTAGGAAAAAATAGCAACCAAACTCCAAAAATTTTGAAATTTGGTTTCCCTATGTATTTTTGAATGAGGAATTCAAATCTTGATCGGATTTTTAAAATTATAAGTGTAGATACGGGTCCTTAAGAAAAATGACCCTACAATAAGTTTTGATTGGGTTTTTGAAAGACCGATTCATGCAATTTTAACTTAAGATTTTGTGGTTATTCTCCTAAGATGTTGAACTTTGATGCTATATGATTGGATTTTCAAATTTAGGTTGTTGGATTTTTGGGAATTTTATGATCTTCCAAAATAGTACGTCGGACAAATTGTTTTACAAGGGGCTTAATCAAGTCTTTATAAAAGTCATATTGTAATTTATATTTATCTACATGCAACAACTAGAAATGGTTTAATATGAATTTGGGAAGGATGATTTATAAATAAAAGTGGGTATTTAATGATTTAAGGTTAAATTTTTCAAGTATTTAACGTACTAATATATAGTATGATGAAGAAATGAAGTGGATGATTAAAGCATTAATTAATACTTACTATTTATGTAGGGTTTACACTTCGCAAAATGCAAGGAAAGTGGAGTATATGTGAAGTAGTTAGATGCATTAGTAGTAGCGGGATTAGAAAGTATGTCAAAAAGCAAATCGAAATGTAATCTGATGTAAATATGTTGAGTACACTCCGAAAATTAAATTTGTACCAAAAGGTGGCTTATATTTAGACTCTATCCTATTCCTTGAGACAAAATGCAAGTCAGGAACTTTCTAAATAAGAATCTAATTATAGATGGAGAGTAAAAACTTTGTTAGAAATTGAGTCAGAATGTTATTCGGTATTGGATATCCTTGACCATACTAAGAGTTTGACAGTAGATCAACTAGTAATTTGTGTATGAATTCCATATCTTTATCAGAGTTAGAATATGAGTCAAAAACTACTTAGACAATAGCCTATATCATAAGGCTAGGTCAGAACTATAGTTAAAAAATAGTTCGATGGAAGATGCAAAATATAAAAGTCATTGGAAGTTTGAAGATGGTTGGTACTGAATATTGGATCATTAGGAGTAAGAGATTAGATCAAAAAGTCACTTGACTATACTTTCTAAAAATTTATTGAAGATAGAATCTAGATCATAAACTACTGGACAACAATCTATACGAAGTTAGAACCTTAGTTAGAATATATTTTACTTAACTAATATCTAATAAATACCTTAGAAAACTCACCTAACATAATAAAGGAGCATATTTAAATGTTGAATTGAACTAATATACTATATATATTATAGAAACTAAGGATGTTACATTAATTTTAGAGATAATAAAAGAAGATGAGAGCAACACATGAGGAGAATGAGCATCAGTATCCAAATAAGTGAGATCGGTGTTTTACCGCACTTTGAAGTATTATTTAAGAATACTTAGAAACCTTAGTATATATCTTGTTTGTGGTTGTAAATTAGTTGCCTATATGCATGTAACGTATGTACTTGAATGCTAATGTGCTATTTGAGTGCTAAATTGATGTGCCGATTGCTTCATAATAGTACCTACTTTGAACTATTTGAATTTACTTGATTACCCTAAAAGTAATCTAACACAAATTCGGCTTAACCGCTAATCGAACTTACAAGGGAAATGGCTAGGAAGTGTAAGCCAAACTCAAACCCCTTCGTTGAGGATAGTGGAAATTATCCTCTCCTCATCCTAAGTCGAACTAATTGATAGGAGAGGAGGTCGCTACTAGGTCAAAGTTTGTGATTCGAAGATAGTCTAAGGCAGAGTGTATTCTTCATTTCATAAGCCCCAATTTGGTGACCAAATTCATGAGTACGTGGTGTTAAACTCCTCAGAACCTAGATTAGAGCAGTCAAAATTTCTCTAATCTCATGACGACCGATCAACATCGTGCGATGGCATTTGTTTGATCATGTATTACATTTAATTAAACTTGTTTGAAAATCATGGTTGCTTCATGTTACGTGTTATTGTCTTCGTTTCACTTATTGAGCAAGTTATCACTCATTCTCCTATAGTTGATTTTTAGGTTTCCCTAGTAGACTTATTGGTATTATTCCAAGTTTCAGAAGACTAGAGAACGGGATCGAGGAGTGAGATTTAAGATTACTGATTCAATTTCTATTTGGTTTATTGATTGTAGTAACTTCTAAGAAAACTAATAAGGTCTTCTCAAGTGACCCCTAGTTTTCAATCAATAAAATTTATTCCATACTCTGTAAGCCTGTAGATTTTAATAAAATTTTAGTAGATACTATATGATTCTATAACAATGTAGTTTTTGGAATTTTTATTAAATACAAAGTTTTATCTTTCAGACAACTTTAAACTTGATTTTTACTAAGAATTTAAGTTATAAAAATTATTTTTAGAATTTATTTCTTAAAGAATCTATTTGTAAAAGTTATAGCATAAGTTGATTCCTACTAAGTACTAAACGGAGCTCTTGTAAGTAATAAAGTAACGAATACCTTGTATAAGTTATACCTACGTTAGCAGCTAAGACGGCTAGCTTCTAGCATAGGTTGGTTAACATGACAAGGCTATAATGACATACTAGTTTTGGGGCGTGACATCTAATATCTTAGTATTAGGAATGTCCATATCCATTCTTTCTTGATCACTATCCACATTAGTTTCTGGTACCATATTCTTCACTTCTTTAGTATCATTCTTTGTAATAATTTATTTTGTTTCTTGTAAATTTTTGTCACTCATATCTTTAATAGTTGGTATGGCATCTTTTTTTTTTTTTGTTCACTATTTACTCTTCTTCCATACATTACACCATTGCTTCTTGTAAATGCTTAAAACTTTCATTCGAAAATCATATATCTTCTTCTATTTTCTTTGTATTTTTCGTAATTCTTTGATTTCCTCTTGCATTTTCTCCATACATCTAACATTTACATAAGCAATTTTTCCATTTCCAATCGTTCTCTTAATGAAAGCACCATTGTTAAGATCTTGTGTAACTTACTCAAATGAACATAAAATTGTTATTGTCTTTAGTTCGAGTTAAAGACAAACTCTTAGAAAATTGAGATAAAAGGAGAGAAACTTGAGAGCAATAGTTCTTGAATTTGATAATGAAAGCATCATTTTTAAGCTTACTTATATGGAGCATTCAACCCACCTTGTTCCTTTTGATAAAAATATGAAATTCTCTTTATTTAAGATGAAGTAATCTCTTAATTTCCTCTTTTCAATACGAGGATGATCTCCATAAAAAAAATTCAAAGGAAACTCTTGAGTTTTATTGAAAATAATTGGATGCTCTTGTTACAATCCTCTGTAAGTTATTTATACTCTTAACTAATACTTAATATGAAATTAATATTTAATCAGCTAACTAATTATTACTAATATAAAAAATTACTATCAACTAATATCAAACTACACATTTAAAAAAAAAAACTAAATTACTAAGCTATTATCTTTTTAATTTAATTTTGGGACATGACACTATATCAAAGGAAAAAACATGTGGCATTTGATATCAAAATAGATAATATCTCAATGGGAGGAGATTTGGACAAGTTAAGTGCCATGTAGAAAAAGTGCCATAACGTACGATCATGCTTGGTGTAGTCATGACCTATGTAATGATAAGGACATTAGAATTGTAAGAGAAATGGATTGTAATATCCTTTAAATGAAAGGTGATGAAACCCACTAGGATGCGTTTTAGTGTAGCAATCCAAAGTTCATTAGAATTATAAGGTTAAGCGTCTTTAAAGAGTAGCAATGAATAACCCCTTAAGAAGCAGTTGTATGTTCAGTACTTTTATGTTTTAAATTCTTTTAATATTATAACTCTACATGTTGGGCTCCAAAAAAGATCTATAATTATTTAGATTAGAGAAATAAAAGAGTGGATAGTTTTGAAGCCTTCTTTTTTAGCCTTCACATATTCCACACGCTTATTTTTAACATCCAATTAACGTTATTTAAAGAGAATATGACATGACTATACAAAGTGCAAAAAACTAAAACACAAGTATACAAGATAAAAAAAAAAATTAAAAAAACAAGGTATGTTTTGCCTAAAGAAAAAGTATAACTGTATTACTCAATATTTACCTATTTTTTTATTTTATTTTAGAACCTTTTATTTTTTTTTTTCAATTCGACTCTCCAACAATAGTCTACATTTTTGTTTATGTTCTTAACCTTTTCTTTATTTTTTTCTATTTCAATATTCAATGTTCTTTTAACTTTTATAAATTAGGACATTTGTTAACTTTCATAATATTATGTTTAGTATAATAGAATGATTTGGAATGGATTGGAATAGAAAGGAATAGAAATGAAAGTAATGAAGATCAAAATGATAAATTCTTTTTTATTTTTGAAAATGCCCATTGAATGGAATACCTATATAATAATATTTTATTAAAAAAGCTCTTACTTATTAGATGCCATAGTTAGTTTGAAAGTCAAAAAAATAATTTTAATTGATAATAAGTAATGAGGCTAGAATAGACTTGCAATTTTGCCCCCAAAAGGCGGAATTGAATTCTCCCTAAAGGTGAAATTGCATCAAAATCATTAATTCCAGGAAATCATGATTATGCCTTTGAAAAACCTTTGCAAAAATGAGAAAGGAAATGGAACCTAGAATCACCATTCCATTTCGAGTCCATCCTATACACCAAATATGATATTAGTTTTTTAATTCATCCTTACTATGTGACAACTCCTAATTGGTCAATAACTAACCGATTTAAATAAATAATACAATTAAATATTATACCAATTAAAAATTTGATAAAAAGTTTTGCTTAAAAAGGATGAAAGTAAAAATGTAGAAATTATAAAAATTCTCTCTATACTTTGTCAATATAAAAGAATTTGTTATTGAATATGGGGATTTTTCCATAGTCCCATTGTTGGTTTTTAGGGATCAGTCTATTTTCTTAATTCTATCCTTGATTTATATTATTTTAAATTTGAATTGTTGAATTCACAATTAGTTCAACGGTCCAAATTTAAAGATATCTAAATTAAAAGTTAGATGAAGGACTATATCAATTCTATCAAAATGAGGACAAGACCTTCGAAGCTTTATACAAAGACAATAAGGAAGAAAAATGACACAAGAGTGTTGCATTTGAGCTAGCGATTGATTCCATTAGGATCACCTTGAGTTTTGGTTTGAGTGATAATAGAATTTGAAGAGTGAATATGTGGAAGTGATAATGATGTGTTGTAGATGTAAAGGAATTTATACGTCATTAATTTATTCATATAGCGTATTAATAGCATTAAAACTTTTCTTTTCATGCTTAGGAATAGAGAGATTAGTAAGAGGAGAAAAGAATGGCGAAAGAGAGTGGTTTCTCATGGATCTAATTGAATTGAGCCAAACAATATTTTGCCTTCATTTTACTTTTAGAAAATTTCTTATTACTCTTATTTAATTGATACATATTTAATAATATTATTCATTTAAATTCATTATTATGCACTAATCAGATTCAGTTATGTGTCCATGATGAATAGAAAATTTAATGGAATTAAAGGAATTCTTATTTTGTAAAAGTTGAAAAATGTTGAGCTCTTAAGTTGGATAAAAATATAAAAGTTGAGACCTTAAATAGAAAAAAGGGTATTTTATATATATGTGGGTGTGTGTGAGTTTGGTTGCTTTCTTTGGCTTGTTTTTTACATTCTATTTTTCACTTATAAATTGTTTTAAGGTTTCATGATTTAATAATTATATTTAAAATATTTCGTGAAATTTGCTAATCTAGCACAAAAAAGATTGGAAAAAAAAAAACTATATTAGTGCTAGACGGTATGTTAACACTCCCTCGTATTTTTTAGAAGAAAAATTAGACTTGATCACTATAATAAACTTTCAATATTACCTTAAATTTTTAAGTTTAATATCTTTTAAAGTGAAAAATTAATCCTCTATATTTTGTTATATTTCTATTAGAGTCATTTATTTATTTATTTTTATTTGAGCTGTTCATCTTTGCTGCTTTAAAATTAGAGTCCTTCATTTGCATTCTTTGTCTATTTTGAGTTCTCTCTTTTTTTCTTTTTTTTTTCTTGTTTTTCAGAATGACCAAAAAATTCCTTTATCATGTTCATTGATGATTCTCCTATTTGAGCAGCATGTTATCACTTCTTTTTTTGGCCAAAGCATTGTACCATTCATTCACTCTTTTTGCAAGAGAACTACAACCGAACGTGATGAAAGGACTTGCTTTAATCAATTTGAAAAGACTAGCCACTTGAGTATAAAGCTTAAAGAGGTAAATAAATCAAGTGAAAAAGAGGCGACCTTGAATAAAATTAAAGGTGAAAGACTCACGAGAAAAAGTAATAAAAAATAGAAGATTATTTTTCTACTTTTTTCCGTTTCTTCCGATCCATTCATTTTATCGAGAGATTTTTCAAAACAATGTAATTTCGTGAAAACAGAAATGTGCAATTATTGCTTTTTGACACCTGGCTTGTAACCAACGAAGTGAGAGCATGTAACTGGCTTGTAAGTTACATGAGTATACTCAACAAGTCCACCTCTATCTTGAGCTAGAACTGCTCTAGCGGTTTAATGAGTTGAATTTCAGTCTTGTTGATTTAATGAGCTTTTGAGTCCTTAAGTGTAGATCAAATTTTATCAAATCAAAATCGAGTTTGGATTTCAATCTAAATATAATTTAAAAGGCTATATTTTCTTTTTAAATAATTGAGCTTACATAAAGTTTAGTCAAGTCAAGATCAAACTTTTATAAGTAATAATTTGATTCAAGCTTATAGTAAAAATTTTAGTTTTAAACTTTCAAGTCTAACTCAAATACAATATTGTTCAACTCAATTTTGTTCATCCATAACCCCATTTTTAATAAGTGTTGGAGTGCCATTATCTATTTCATATTAAAACTTGAATTACTATGATAAAAATTAAGATATGGTTCACTCATTTAAGAAGCTCAATTATTCGGATAATAATCCTCTCTATTCACTAAAAGTAGAGGATCTTAATTTCTCTTTTGAATTAAATGACACCTGAACAATAAAATAATTCAAATTAGGTATATGCCCATACAAGATGGATAAAGTATGAGATAGTATCTATACTCATCTTATAGATATGAGTTCCCAAAATTTGAAATTAGTACTTACCTCATTACTCATTAGAACCACCATAAAACCAGTACTCTTGAAAACTTATAAGGTAACTTGTGGAGCTTGTAAAATAATTATAAAAAAAAAGCACTAAAAACACTTATATAAAGTTCAAAGTTTCAATTTACAAGAGAAGTGAAATAAAACATTAAGAATATTTATGAAAAATTAGTGCATATAACTTTCTTGTAATGATAAAAAGGTGAATAATGGGAAGAAATGAGTAAGAGGCAAGAAATGATAGTTACAGTAGGGTTAGTAATGGGAAAGAAATGGGACAAGATAGTTTGAAAGTAGAATTCTATAATTGTGATAAGAGAAAGGTAGAAAAATTAAACGTTTTAAGTTTAGGATTTCTTACGAGCAATGGTTTTGAACTATAGTTTATATGTTTATTTATTTATTTTCTTTTTTTTTTAGAACTTGGAGCATCGAAAGTAGAAATATGGCATTATTTTTCATCAACTGTTATTATTTAATAACTTTTACTAGGTGTATACAAGGTAACCTAGATCTTAAATTGAAGTACAAGGTATGAACACTTCGTGCACATACCATCCCTTACTAGAGCAAGCTCCACAAAGTTATAGCAAGAACTTATTATATGACTTTTAATACCTACATAGGACTTATCCAGCCAAGTAGACTATTGTAGAGTACGGAGTATAATAAGATTACTCACTTAACCCTAAGCTTTAGGTTTAGGATTAAGCTTAGGCAGCTTCCTTTTTACATAAATATAATATATTGTTTTTATTATTTTCTTAATGGAAAAGAAAAATATAAAGTATTTTCATTGAATATACTGTATTATTTAATAAACTTTATAAGGTGAGTTATAAGGTACTTTGAAATTTGTATCTTGTAAATATAGATTCTAGAAAAATATAAAGTACAAAAATATTAACAAGTACCTTACAATGTAAACATAAATTCTAAAATATTACTATATGGAATCAATCATATGATTCTCAAATACTCACCTAAAACTTACATAGTCAAACAAAGATATCAATTATTACCTTATACAATAAGATTATATGTTCATCCCTAATTCAAATTACTCCATGTTTTTGGGTAAAATCCACACAAGTTCATATTTCCAAGAAGTACCATACTAATCACTAAATTATTTATTTTAATCGTTAAGCCATTGAATCGAGAAAAAAGAAAAAAGAAGAAAAAGTTTAGTTATATCATTCCGATGTCCTTTAGACACATTGCAGTAAAAAATCCTATTTGGCATATCTAACACGCCTTTATAATCATTATTTTATTGTATTTTCATTTGGCTTTACATTCACATTTCATTATCAAATAAATTATAACCGACGTAAACGTTATATGCAAATCCTATATTTTCATGTCAATTCGAACAAAATTAGAGGGGAATCGAAATCTAGGGTTTGGGAAAAATGAAATTAGGGTTTTTTCCTTTTAGTGAATAATATTAGATGGTTGTTTTCACACATGCAGACTATATTAAGGAAAATGGTTTGTAATTTAATTTTGTTTCATGAATCGGTTCTTCATTCTTAAGAAAATTAAAAAAGGGAACAAATATTTTAATTTACTATACATGTGAATAAATACATTGGAGGTAATGCATTAGATTTCCCACTGCCATGAGGTTGGAAAGACATGGAAATGGTAAAATTAAACCGTTAAAAAAGGTTTAGTAGCTTTAATGGTCAAAATAAAATTTCAATAGTTACTACGGTATGTCTTTTTTTTTTTAATATGTTGGTTCATAGTGGAATTTCCGCCCCCATAATTTTCGAGAACCTTGTAGGTATTAGTATGCCATCATTGCTTTTCTCAATCCTCATTCTTTTCAACATTTTCCTTGCTTTTTTCTGTGTCGTTTCCTGAACTCTCTTGATTCCGATGGGAATAATTTTAAGCAAATTTCAGCATTTGGCAGTGAGTTTCGTAACAAACAAACCAGAAGTAGGACCTGCTTCGGCAAAGGAGGTTTAAGTCTTTACAGACCCGGTTTATGCCTCTGCTGATAAAAATGTGCTTAGTGCCGATGCAGATGCAACCACAAACCACATAAACTCTCATCGGATGTCCTGCTACCACCTGCCCAGATATTAAGAGTGAACGAGTACCCAATCCCATCTTTAGAGTTACCCTTATGTGTCACGCCCTCTAGGTGGTGCTCAAAGACGCCAGTTATATGAGAAGAAGATCTTCCAATTACTTGTATTTGTTAGTAATGTACTCCAGATTTCACGCCGGGTTGGGTAACTAATCTAATCTGCGTATAAGCCTTTTTAACAATGTTTTCTTCTTCTTCATCTTTCATTAATTTACTCATTTTTACTTTACGGCTATACCTAATCAAACAATATGCAGCTCTAATTTGTATAGCCACTAAGAAACAAAAAAAAAAAAGAAAAGAAAAGAAAGGATTTTAAACTTCATATGTCAATATCATTGAAATCTCGGCACTAATTCTTTAACTATCTTATAACATTGTTTCTATCATCACTATCATTGCATGCAGACCTGCTGTTACAACTAAGTAAAGAATAACGTCTCCGATACAAAATGGACAGAAACAGACTCAACTATAAGCGATCATTTAATCCTCCGTAATGTTCTCGCATCCAAATTGACGTATCCGAAGCTCAGATTCAGCCATCAACGCACAACCCATGTGATAGGTCAAAACATGCAAGAATTTCCATGATGGTAGTCGCATCACCATATCTTTGATTTCATCCAGAATAGTAAAAACACCACCCCAAGCACCACGGCTACAGGTGCCCATTTCCGAATTAGCGCCTGCAATTAGTTGGTAGTTTGCCTACGCATCAATCACTTTGCCACAATGCAAGCTTAAAATCTCAACTAGAACAAACAACAGCAGCTAAAGGAACTCCATAAATTCCCCTCATCATGAAAGGAAAACGAGATAGCAAGATTATGATGTTTTCTTTTTTAATTTTAAAAAGGCTAAGCACGTGTAATAATGGCTCTAACTTTACCATCATTACATACAGCCATTTGGATACTTGTTCCTGTTCTGCACACAGCAACCATCACTTGATGCCATGCCACAAACGAAACAAATGTAAAAGTTTAATAAGAAGATCGAAACTAAATATAATTAATAGGTACCATTCATTGAACAGCTCTTATGATTGCATCGACCTTATTTCACTCTGGCTTAATGGTCTTCTTCTAAGTTAAAATCCTTTAGATTGGAATCAAGGTAAATGGGAAAGATATTACGGCAATGACTAGAAAAAAGGAGGGAAGTAGAAAAGCAGGATATTCTTAGAAAGGAAACTAAAGATTTGATTTTTCAAAAGCTGATGGAAAAGAAGAGACATAAGGTAGAGTAGCCAATTTTTTAACCTTCATACTTAGGACAGAAAATAAAGGAACAAAGATGAGACTGTCCACTATACTCTTATTTTTTATCTATTCCATCATAAAGAAAGAGATACATGAACTTAATAAATAGATGAATAAAAGGACAGCATATATACTTGTAAATAATTAAGAAAATGATAATTACATATGATGCTCTCTTAAATTATACAATATTGATGATGAGCAAATATGAATGAATTTATGTAATGTTATTTGACATTATGTAGTAATCAATATTTTACAGGGCAAATAATACCAACCACGTGCCCCAATTTCTTTCTTTCTTTCTTTCTTTCTTTCTTTTTTGATTTTGTACACTGACACCCCTCTAACATGCATTTGACTACTCTCTACATTATCCATCGGGGTGTCCATGTCATGATGAAACTTATTGACCGGTGTCTATACATTTTTGGAACTTATTTTGGTGTGCAATATTATATAACAGGGGTGCAGGTGTACAATTAGAAAAAAGAATTGGATTATGGTGTAACTGATGAGAAATTTACCCAACTTTTTATGACGAATGACAGAACCATATTCATCAAATAACGTGTATGAAAGTGAATTACCATCCAGAATATTGAAAATGAGTCAAATTACCCACATAATGTTTTCTGTCCACTGGTGGATTGAATCATTTCACAAGCATATTATTCTAGCTAAGCACTTTAGATTGAGGAGAGTTTAATAACAATGCAAATGGGACAAGGACATGAATAATTAGCCATGAAGGGACTTGACCTAATACCAGAAGAAATTCGATATCAGCATAGGGCATTCATAACACCAAAGAACTGAATTTCAAGCCTTAAAGAGAAACAAAATCTAACAGTAAAGAATAACCATGCTTGCAGAAAAAGAATCAACAAATAATTCATAATATATGACAATTTGCATTGAGCAGATGACAGTTCCTCTCACAAACTTAAAACATTCCATTCCATCAGTTTGCAAACCAGCATTCATTAAAGCAGGTTCATAATTCAGCATGAAAAATTAAACAAATCAACTAAATTAAAAGCATGAACTATCAAATGACAACAAAACTAACCTGCCGATTCAAGTCTCTCGCCTTGTTAGCATAAATGCGAGATTCAGAAGTTAGCCGGCTAGACATTTCACTAACCTCTGCAAGATGAATATAACAACCATTCCATCAAAAAGAAACAATAAAATGAATGCAGAACTTGAGAGTAAATAGTCCCGTTCTTCAATAAAATAAATCAAACTTAAACATTTTGTTTTTTTGGATAAATAAATCAAACTTAATATTCGCTCCAACTGAAAGTGTGATATATGAATGAACTCGAACAATGAACCTTCAATACTGGCTTTAAGTATTTCAAGAAGATTGATGAATCTGTAATTGAAAAAACTCAATAAAAACACACACCTTTAGCTCTACATTAGACAGCCAAAGTACGGCTGATAAATCAGGGCAATATACCTGCTTACATTCTGAACCAAGGTCAGTCAGTTGATCAGAAACCCTTCCTACCCTTATTGTAGGCAAACTGTCATATTACTACTTGATTTAAATTCCATTTTATTTTCTCATAACAATGAATAGGGGGTTTTCCAGTTTCATCATGACAGCACACTAAACATATAATGATAATTAAGCTGCTTGCTTTAGTGCATCCCCAGTGTCCACTTTGATTAATCAAATGGATATTAAGATTTAAAAGAAATTTAAATGAACAAATGGAGATACAGGTTATGCAGAAGACAAAGCCACAAAGGTCATAATTACCAAAAGGAAATTTGCAAATGTCTCCAGCCAATCTCTGTCTCCTTCAATTTTTTTCTAAATTTTCTATTACAAGCCTATAACAAGTTCTGACTTGCTTCAAAAACTCAATCAGTAGAATAGCTCCAGTGGACCAGTACTCGCATTTTCGTCTCATTTATTGCATATTGTATGGAAGTTTCCTTCAGAAAAATGAATGGAAATAATACGAGAAATGCTTCATATGTTGATCAGAAAGTGAAACAAATATATGTAGAACCAGATCTGCATGCACATACGCAGCTGCAGAAATGAAAAATGCTTAAAATAAGGATATAATGGTGACATCTTACGGTCTAACTTCTCGCCTACACCAAGAACCTCCTGGACATTCCTAGTCATAATCTGATGGACCTCATACAGTTCATCATTCAACTTTGCAATATTCCTCTGGGTACGGGTGTCCTGGTATAGTTTCTTTGTTTTCTGTATGAATGTATCTTTCATAAAAGAGAAAGAAGCAGTAAGAGAAATCAGACAAAGAAGGATAATTGAAAATTGAGCTGAGAAGTATACAATACAAAACGTCCTACCAAATTTAATGAAGGCATAGGGTCTAGCGGCAGTTTCAATTTGAGCTCCATTGACGCGCTCGAATTCATTTTTGAGGTCTTCCAGATATTGGAATGCAAGTTTCTTGGGATAAGCCCGATCGCACATCGTTAGGTAACAGACACGTCCTTCGATGATATAACTAAGAATTTAAGTTAAGGTATCTGATAAGATCACATTCAGATCCCTTGAATACAAGAGAACATGTGTTTTTTCCCTTATCATGCCTAAAAAAGTTTATACATGGCGAATCTAACTCCCAGACCAACAAAAAGAACATACTATGTATGCATAAGGTAAGGGGAACATAACTAGCCTTAAATAGTATTAAAATGGAGAAAATGCACCCAATTTACATACTGAACTTTCATAAAAAATCGTAACTAGAAGCAATAATTCCCCAAAAAAGAACCCCAAATCACATTTAAAGCAGGGAAAAAAGGAAACTACTTTAAAGTAGGTACAAGAGAGTTGGGTAGATTGTACTTCTTCCAGGTTACACATAATACTTTCATAGAGAAAGGCACCATCACCAAAAAGCCTATGTCATATACTAATTTTTCTTCCAGAGAAAAGATATGGTGGGTCAAATGAAACTTCTACCACTAAATGGTGTAAAATGGACTAAGGAAAAGCCAATGGTAAACACATTCCTAAAACATAGGACCCCTGATGCCTGAGAAACAAGTAGAACAACGGGCTAAAAGGAGATAACTTCCAACAGTTGAGTTCCAGAAATTACACGAAAATGTCCATACAACATGTCAATTATTGCTGGATGTATTTCTCAACAAAATTCTCACACTGCACCTATTCATTCTTAAATCAAATATTTCTGTCGTAAATACAATGAACATGGAATCTACTGGGAAATATAGGTTAGATTAATAAATATAATTACACTGGCAGAGGATACTGGAAAATATAAGGGCCGGTTTCAATTGACATTCTTGAAGGTTCATTTTGCCCTTTTGATAGATTCTTAAACAAAGCTTTGACTTGTTGTTTGTAAAACTCTGCATCTTTCATATCACGGCCATCATCCAGTCCCTCTGCTAGTGGCAGACCATCAGTAACACGAGCAATCATAGTAAGCTTCACCATCTTGACTCCTGGGATTACTGGTGATGACTTATTGCTGCCATTAAAAAGGTGGAGATTCAGAATGCGATTTAAAAAAAAATAGACTCTGGATCAACATAGCAATTATAGGAATCTTCACCAACTTCACTTCTTACATTACATGCAAAGAGAGATATCATGGGGGAAACAAAAGATGAAGAAGAAGAGGAAGAGACGAAAACAATAAGAATAAAATGCATCGGGGCTAGATGCAAGTCAAGGAAGCAAGTGGACTGACAAATATACATGTGAAAAAGTAAGCTTCACTGTCCCTATTCCTGAAATCAGCAATTACGGCTTATCTGTTCCATCAAAAACACCCAAGACTCAAAAAAAGAGAACTTGGAGATGAAAGTCTTTCCCCCAAGAATCACCCAGAACAGGAGGTACTGAAGAGCAATCAGCACATTATCTGCATCTAATGAAACTTCTAGGCTTGTCATTTAATGCGTGTGCATGACCAATAATAATGCTGAGTTCTTAAATCCTACTGTACATTCTTCTTCCAAAAATATGATCTTGGAAAGAAACAAATACATTATTCAAGTCCTACACTCTATTTTTAAACAGCCTTGCTCACCACCATCAACTAAAAATGGCCATTTTTTCAAAAAAAGGGGCATATTCATAGTTTGACTGGCTGACTCTAGACAAGCAAACCACCATACACTGCTTATGCAGATGAAAAGTTTATCTGTTATACTCCATGGATAAATAAAAATGTATAAAGTGGCTATGTATTAAATGTAAATCGTTCACAGCAGCATTAGCGGGAGATAAGCATTGACATTGAATGACAACAGGGAAGTTTTAGTTTTATCTGACTTATGCAATTAGTTAAGTCCACCCTACATCGTATGGACAGTTAAAAATCCAACTATCATGGCACAATAACAAAACAGCATTGCAACCCAAAGCCTAGAAATTCTCAGTTCTTCGTCAATCCAATTCCATCACGGTACAATGACAAATCAACATCGCAACCCCCTATCCTGATCAGCATACTTGTTTCCTTCCAATCTTATCAGATGTCTCCAAAGAAACCACAACGGATGTGTCTATACCACATCTAGATGTGATATATTACACGCATCATCCCGATAAGGCAGGGAAACCAAACCATTGCATCAAAACAAACTAAAAGAAGCAATCAGCAGAATATGATCAACACAATAACGGAAATGTTTGACCTAAATTGACAATCCAAAACTACAATTTCCGATCAAAAGGTAAAAATTCTCAAAGATCCCACATGATCTAACAAAAACCACTAGGCTTCTCAATTCCAATCATCAACATCCTAAAATTCAAGGTTCTTAACAATTATTGAACGAAATGAGACGCAAGAAACGCGATTCGTCAGTATCGAGAATGCGTAAATCGATCAAGCGAAGATTAGGAGAGAAATATTAGGTACCTGTAATCGCATTTGGGATTCAATGATGGCCGACAGAGGGGAGAGAGAGAGAGAGAGAGAGAGAGAGTTCGGGGACTAAATTAGGGTTTTTATTTTCTTTCTTCCGTTTGTAAATGCTGATTTAATTTTAGTAGTGTTTGAAGAAGATCAGTGAAAAATGAGGAGGAAAAAAGAAAAAGAAAAAAAAAAAAAAAAGAAACAAAGAAAAGATCTGTTGACGTACACGTGGACTTTTCCAGTTACACCTTTTTTCTCTGTCAATTGTCCATGACGTTTATCAGCCAATGTAATAAGGAATTAAGTAGAACAAACACATGTGCTTAACCGAAAAAATATTAATATTACAAAATTTCATAAATCTTTACTTTTTACAAAAATAAGAAACAGTAATACTAATTTGGATTATTTAATTTCATTAAAAAAACATATTATAAATTAAATACTAAAGTAAATTATATATTTTACATAAGCTTGATTATAAAATAAAACAAAAGGCGCGTGAAATTTTGTAAAGAAAACCGATGAGAACATTATACAAATATATGATCTATGAAGTAATTTGAGAAGTTTAGTCATTATATATTTCCACAGTATGACTAGTAAAATAACGCTTTGTAGGGATGATGATGCACTTCCTTCAATTCTTTAACTCTAAGTAGTTTACTGATGGAAAAATTAAATAATATAAAGAGAATTAGATAACATAGTAAAAAAAGGCAAGATTGTTTAGTATATGCAGTATTGTTAATGTATTTTTTATTTAAAAAATTAGAAAAATAATCATTCATATTTTAAGTTATAATAAAGTGCAGTATGCTAATTTAAAAAGTTGATGTAAGGGTATTTTTTAAAATTTGAAATTGTATTTATTTTTACTGTGAAATAGGTTTTTATATTACTAAATATATAGTATAATTTTTTAGTTGTTAGTACAATATCTCAAAGTTTTTTTACACAATAACTTGAACCAATATATAATCCAAATAATGGACTTAGTAACTTATTTAGTATTGTACTATAAAAATATAGTAATTAAACAAAACATAAAAGAAGCATATCAAATGGAAACAATGGAAACTTTTAATTTAGGTTTTTTACAATTATGATAAACCTATTAAAATATTAATTACATAATTATGGCGATATTGATTTCATGATATCATATTTAATATGAAAAAAGAAAGAAAGCCATATATGCATATAGCACAAAGGAAATCAACTCAAATCCATAAATTATTTATAAGAAGATTAATTGATGTGAAATTGAAGTTTTACTATCACGTCGAGTATCAAAAATTAAAGGAAGATTTTTTGTTTATTTTTTGCCAATAGAAAATTAAAGGAAGATTGAAACCTATTAACCGATAACACACACCTTTGTAATTCAATCACACCATGAATTGATATATTTAGCGAAGAAAGAAAGAAAAAAAAAACTTACTTAAATACCATATAAGGGGAAAAAAAAACGTAAAAGTTATAAAACTTAGTGGAGCAACGTCTGACCAACAAACTTTCAAAAACAAAAGAAAACATAACATTAGAATATAAAAAGTTAAGCAACAAAGGCTTGAATCAAACGCTTGATGTAATTATTTACTTAAAGAAATTTACAATATTTTGTAGATATTTTGCAGATAGAGGTGAGAAAGTATATGATAAGTATGATATGATTCTTATTGTATCATATTGTGTAAGGTATAAGTTCTGACTTTTGAAACTAGAACATATCTAATAATACCTTAAAATTAACATAAAATGTATATCCTTTAAGATCTATAATATATGGTGGATACCATGTGGAATTTATAAATATGACATTTCTTGCTATAGATTTTACATTTATGTGATTAAACAAAAAGTCTATATGTGACATCTTAAACTTTTCTTATGCAAAACCTATGAAATCTATAGTAAAATTTATGAAATTAAAAAAAAAGGGATATTTTTCATTGCCTTTTTATATTAAGTTTATGCAATTTTTCTACTAAGCAAGATTAAGAAGAATAAGGTATTGGAAAACATAAAGTGAAAGAGGTAATATTAAGTTTGGTCTTTGAGGTTATTAAATTATGAGATTTGACTCCTTTTTTTTTTCTTTTTACTTTTTATTATAATACTTATTAACAAAAAATATAATATTATCAGTTATTATTCATTTATTAATATAATTTAACTTCTTTTATTGAAAAGATACAACATACCCTAGTAGCTATCTACTTTATATCTTAAAGCATAAGTTCTAAGGTGGATACAAGGTAAAAAGAACCATACCTATTATGGATGGGTACGGTTCGATTCGATACAATTTGTTGCCTTTATTGAATCGATCCTACTATAATAATTTGATTTTTTTAAAATTGAACTAAACCATAATTTTTTGAATTTAATTAAAATCGATTCAATTTGGTTCAAAATGTTTATATCAAATTTTTGCTAAATATTTTTATCTTCAATAATAAATTTTTCTTTCTATTGAATTTTCATATACTTTCAATTAATTTCTCACATATTTATTATGAATAATAAATACTTAATAAAAAGTTGTATAGAACTGAACAAGGGTAAGAAACATTATTCTAACAAATAAACAAAGAGGAGGGAGAAGTAAAATTGCCTATCGAAAAGTAATACAAAGAAAATAAAAGTGATATACTAAAAATCGGAAAAGAAATAATAGATACGTAAAAAGTACCAATATAAGATACTTGATTTGAAAACATATAAGAAAATGATAATTTAAAAAAGGAAAATTTCTAAATATAAATTTCAAATGAAACTCACTCAGCTTAATTTTAATAATTTACCCAAAATAAGATAAAGAAGAAGAAGATATGAAAATTTTGATGAAATTCATAAAGGTTGATGAAAAAAATAACAAAATAATTGTATGAAATTATTTTTGTTTAATCAAATGGTTCAATTTGGTTTCAAATGTTCGATCATCGGTTCACGATTTTTTTACTTAGCCCTAATACTCATACTTTACCATGTGGGAGTAAGTTTCAAAAAATATCGATCTAGAACTTACTCCGTGATTATTAATATCTAATCAAAACCTACTCAATCAATAAATGTATATATGGATACCTTGTATAATATAGTTCTCCGTTCACCCCTACTTGATGAGGACGCCAATCAAAGTTATTTTTTTTTTTATAAAGTCATCCATAAATCATATGAGGAAAATTCAAATTCCACTCTCAATCAATTGAAGTATAACAAATGGAAAGCCAACTAATGGAATATCAAAAGGAGAAAGGCAAAAAGATACGATATTACACCATAAACAACAATGAATCTCTCTCGGTGACCTTATTTGGCAGTTTAATATTGATGAAATGAAGTAAGACTTCATAAATCAAATCAAACAACTACGAAACTTAGATAAAAAAAAAAAAAAAAAAAAAGAAAAAGAAAGAGAGATTTCGTCTAGATCAAGCATACACCATCTACCATACTCAAATCATAGTAACACCACATGACCAGGCTCCATATCGTGAACCCACATAATTGACCATTAAACTGGTCAGTACGAATGCTCATCCATAGTGTGTATTAGCATTATGATGGAACCCACCACGAAAACTACGTTCCAAATGATGTACAACACCATCGTTAGCTTTGAGTAACCACAATCGGCGCAATGCTGCTGGCCTCTTTGACCAACACAATTGGCTCATGGCAACTAGTTGCGCCATCGAGAAGGAGGTTAGGATAAAGGGCAATTAGAGGGAGTAGCACCTCCTTCACTTGAAGGTAAGAGAGGTGCATGAAACAATCAAAGGTTCAAAACGAAATATGTAGCTACGTAGCATGAGGAGTCAGTTCACAAGAAAGAAAGAGATAGAGATATGTGACTCTCCAGAGTGAAACAGACAAAGTTATGAGTATAAATCCGTTAAAATACTCGATCTTTTTCTATCTCAGAAAGCAGTTTTCTCTTTGTAACGAATTGGTTAGTAGGGGTTTGTGGAACGTAGAGGAAGAGAGGGAAGACGAGAAGGAGAAAGGTTCAGTTTTCCTATTTTCCTACAATGATAAGAAACTTGAAGCCGCCGACGCCAAACCTCTCCACGCTTTAATGCCATAGATGTGTCGATCACATTTAAATGAATTTACACATGTATCCCAGCTAAAGTAACGATTCTTTAGCGGTAAAAAATACTAACGGACCACCTATCCATGTTACAAATACAAAAAGATACAATAAAAATTGGTACTAAAAAATATAAAAGAATGCTAATAATATATATTAGCAAATCAAGTTTATGATAAATTTTTTAAAGAAAAAGTTCTTACAAATGTTAGTCAAATAAAAAATATAATGAATTTTCTAAATAATAATAATGATAGACAATTAAAATAATGAATAAATAAAATAATAGTAACATAGAAATAAGTATGACAGAAAATAGCAATTATGACAATTAAGAATTTTATAGGATAGGTTTGATTTTTTTTTAATAATTATCATGTAAATATATTTAATAATTAAAATTGTAAGCACTAAATTATTAGTTATGAGTAGTAAAAAAAATAATTTTCCTTTAATATAATAGATATAGTGATATAATTATGATGTCATCGATTTATGGATCCAAATCCCGGCATTTATTATTATTATTATTATTTATATCTGTATGTATGTATGGGAAAGTATGTGCTTCTTTATTTTTGACTCTTTTCATGCATGCAAATTGCAATGTCAGATCTTAATAGTGCATATGAATCTTTACTTTTCGGGATAATATGGTCCCCACGATTGTGTGTCTCATGTCTTATGGATGGTTTCAGGTTTATGGTTGGGCGTGTCACTGAAATGTGTACACATGAGTGCAGGTAAAATCAATATGCTTATGAGACGGTTTCAAGTTAATTGGCTATTGCGATAATTGAGTAAGTTTAAATACTAAAAATATTAATTAATTAGTTAATGATAGTTAAAAAAGCTCTTTCACTTTAATATAATAGATAATGGTAATATACTAAAGATAATTAATTACTAAGGAAATAAGACATCAAAAAAGTACCAACCATTTTAATAATATAAATATAGACAACAAAGCTTTTATTTCCTTGTCTTAACCCATGGGCTAGACGTCAAATTCAAGTACTTGTGTTCTTTATGACTTGTTCAATTTTTCTTTCATTCAATTTGATATCATATAATAATTCCTAATTTCTAAGAGCATTATGATTTTATAATTAATTATAACATAAAGACCATAATCATATTTGTAAGTCTCGTCTAAGATATCAAAAGGAGGGATCAATTGATATTTTTTACAAAACAAGATATTTTTTTTTATTTTTAAAACAAATCCTCTCTTAATAACTTAAATGGCATAAGAAGTAGTAGAAAATTGATTATTTAACTTTAGGCACAAAATAATAATTCAAATAATCAAATGCAAAAAATTAAATAAGATGAAGAGAAAAGAGATTAGGCAATTGATTTAAAGAGCTTTAACCTTTTGCCTATTGATCTTTTCTAGCTCTACTGTTAGGGACCAGTCTTTCTTATTGATGCTATTTCATTAGTCTAATATTTCACTAGACAAAAATGAAATTGAGGTTATAAAGATATCCAGTTGTTTCTTTGTCCTATCTCACTAGCTCTCACGTAAACTATAAAAAACTCCTTAACCTCACATTCATTCAAATACGATATCAATAATGTTTACATGAAGATGAGATAATATAATCAAAGATCTTTTTATAATATTCGTACAAAAACAAGAACAATGATATGAAAAATAAGTTTTCTCTCAATTTCTGATAGTTTACACGAGAGAGTTTTTAAAATTCAATTATGATCTTTAGAGTTCTTTTATGTACTAAGTGTATATATCTTATTTCTTCAGCAACTCGACTTATATTGTATTGTTTTTTGGAGTAACAATTAGAAACGGCTAATTCAAGATATTTTTGGTATTTGACTTGTTTTTCAAATTTATCTCCAACTTTGAAATTCAAATCCCAAAGATAAATATTGTGAAATTCATAAAAAAAAAATACCTACTATATTTTTTCTTGATAAACTCCACCAAAAAGTTTAAATATGTAGTCATAACTTATCTCTTTTATAAATAGATGTATTCCACTCATTTTGAAGTCGAAATCCCTTGAAAATATCTTCAAAAAAATTCTACACATATCTTTTTATCTTATCCATATCCTCATCTTCTCTTCTCTGAATTTGAATCCAAGATATTTTCTTCAAGCTTAATCCATATCTCATATGTCTTTTAAATTTGAAATAATATCTTCAAATAATTCTCCAAAGAAATCCCATCAAAATGACTAATATAAACCATATCTTATCTCTCTTATCCAAATATATAAATTTAAATACCATGTAAAATCATGTATCAACTTCTGTACGTTGATAAAATCCCATTACTAAGTTAGATCACGTAAGTTGAACTTGCTGGGAGTCTCCATGTTTTGTCCTTCATAATTTACACATTTGCTAGATACGTTGCTATGATTGCATAAAATTGGATCTTAACAAATAAAATACCAAGATGTTCATATTCAATTTGACATGATTAGACCAAATATGCTCCCCTTTCCATAATGATAATAATGATACTTTTTGAATGCCATAATTTAATCTCCACATGATGGCTTAATCTAGTATTTAATAATAATCTTGCTATCAAAGTTGGTTTACTCTACAATCCACGTTCCATGTTGACATTGAAGAACTGATCATGAAAACCTTTACCCTTCACGTTGACAAAACAAAATAACTTGACCAATTTTATGCCATCATAGCACTTTGATTCTTATTACCCTTTCTAAACACTTTGAATTACATCTAATAATCAGCTTGATAACAACTTATCAAGGAGTTGCATTTATTGACATAAAAGCCTACGTACATAATGTACAAAATTTTAGGTGTCAAGATTTATTACAGAACTCATTATTTAATAAGCCAATAACCTTTGAATACAGTATTCCCTAGATTTTATAATGAATCCACTAATCTATTAAGTCATTTAATCTCTAACTAGGATGAACAAATCCCATCTTGACTAATGGCTAATATTCATGAGTGCTTTGTGTCATGCCTAATAATTGGATTGGTAAGACTTTAAGAACAAGATGTGTTTTTCTAACATCAAAGCACCATGTCTATATAACAAGTACAACGATCTCATGTCTAAAAATTGATGATAATGGTTCACTTAGGAAGGAATCAATCATGCTTGACCACGTTATTCCATAAGATCTAATCATGTTTACTAAACCATTAACTCTAGCTTTCTTATGTGTATCTTTCCTATATTCAATTCCCTTAGTTAGTAAGTATGACCTAGATCAACACACGCAATGATCTCGTGCCTATGTTCCCTCTAGACACTCACTTAATCATGGATGATTATGTGATTAACATAATGTCAACAAACACTCATTGATAGCTAGCTACACATAAACACTAACATCATATGTTAATCTAGACCTTTGCTATAAATTAGTGCTAATAAAATTATACATAATGTCATACCCTAAACCTAAGGGGTCGTAATAGCTCAATTGTGTAAACTAACCTATGTTAGAAGCCGACCACCTTAGTTGCTAACATAGTGTAGCTACATAAGGTAAACTCGACTTAGCCAGCTTTCAAGTAATCAGATAAATATCTACAATGTATGGAACCTGTAGAATAGTTTTGCAATACATCTTTTCATGAAGTATAGATAGTTCATTTCTTTTATTATACTTATAAAATTTAAAAGTCCGAATTTACCAAAAGAAACCTTACAACTCCACATGCGGTCTTATATACATATACTTATTACATTAGTGTGCAATCAAAAACTATAGGAGCTCCTAAGAAGACCCTCATAGTTTTCCTACAAAAAAGAACACAAATAAGGAAAAGAAAAAAAAAAGTTTAACTAATCCATTAGTCTTCAAGTCCTTACTCCTCGACTTAGCAAAAACTAACCTATAGGTGATTATAGGGTAGCACCTTTAAGTGAGCATAACAAACAAGCAAGGTTATCAAATCATTAATTAAATCCAAATGCAATAAGCAAATGAAAGTCCATCGCATAATGTTTGACCGGTCCATTATGAAGTTAGAGAAATTGTATTTGCTTTAACCTAAATTAAGGAGTTTCATTGGGACACTATCAAACCAAATCTAGGCTTGTGTAATTAAGAACACTGTCTCCTTTAGACAACATTCAAACGACAGTTCTCAATCTTGCCGTGACCTCCTTCCCTGTCACTTAATTCAACTAAGTGTAGAAAAGGACCATTTCAGCTATCCCCATCAAAATATTATTATTTGGTCGACTCCTAATTGTTATTCTTATTAGGTTACCATAAATGTCTGGTTAGTATTAAAGTCAAGTAAGTTTAGTCCCATTTTAAGGTGAGCAACCAAGTTCAAGATAAGCTAGTCAAAGTAAGATCAATTAGGAAACATCACTACAAGATCATCTACCAATCACAAATCAATATCACAAACATACACATAATAACTGCACAAATAATCCAGCTACAATCGCAACAAGCACTTGTATTCCTCCAAGTATCTATGATACTTTAACATGCTATGAAGTACCAATCCCAACTTACTTGATGTCAATGTACGTTAGCCTTATGTCTTGTATTCGATCCCTTCACAAATCCCTAAACATTGAACACAAATATTTTAGTTTTTGCTAAAGAAAAAGTATATGAATTCGTTTTAATGTTTTAGATATAGTCTTGATTTGGTTTAAGTAGGTTTGTTAAGTCTTTTATTAAGTTTCAACTCATTGTTTAAGCTTTTAAACAAGGTTCTGAAGATATAGTCTTTAAATAGTTTTTGTCCTGCAACCCTCTAATAAAGCATCTAACAGTTGCATTAATAATTAGTAACTGTCTGACCAATCTTCTGATGTTATTTTAGTTAAGCTACTTATACCAGCCAACATTCTGATCAAGTCTCTGATCCTAAGGTTAAGTCTATCTTTCTCTAAATAAACCCTTTAATGAAACCTTTGATAAACCTTTTGACAAACCTTCTCACCAAAATAAAATTACATATTTACACTAAGCAATTCACTCCAGCATCTTACTTCCAGTTATAAACATGTTGTTACATATTTATTCAACATGTTTATCATCCTCACTAACACTTTGTTGCTTAAACTCCCTTCCATATTTTCCTTTTATTAAGACAAATCCAAAACTACTCCTCATGGCACATTTCACTTCAATTCAAATCCATCTATCTTTACATCAGTCAATATGATAGGATATAGGTTGAATTAACTCCTGAACAAGTGTAAATTATTTACCTAAAAAATAATTACATAAAAGCTTTGAAAAATTGCATTTTTCTCTTGATTAAAATGCTTAAAAATTCATAAAAATCATAGAAATTATTTTTGTACAAAATCTCTTTATAGCATTCTTGTATATATTATAAGGATGCTCTAGAAAAATTTTGCATTCAAAACTATAACAATAAGATTATTTAAAATAACTTCAAAATCGACACAGGTTTGAGTAATTTCTTAAGGATGTTATATATCCACTCAAAATTTTTACAAACTAGTATTTTTCTCAAATTGTACATGTAAGAATATTCTAGAATAATTATTTTCATAACTTTCAAACTTAATTTAACAATTTTACAAAATTAGGGGAATTTAAGTGAAAATTTGGACTCATCAAAAAATGGCTATCCAGCTGCCAATAATGGCTACCCTTTGTTGGGCCCCCTTGGCACCACCTCCATTATTAGGTGGTGGTGGCAGTTTGCTTCCAAAAAATCCTTAAACTTGTGCTCTAAGAATTCACTCGTTTTATGCTATTTTCTTGTAATTTTTCTCTTTAATCTTCTTTTTCTCCTATAAATTTTTCTAAGATCTTAAGACACTAAGTGATTTGAACCGTAACTAAGAATAGACAAAATTGGTCATTGGATGGATCCAAGCTTATAGAAAGCTCAAAAAGGGTTAATGAGGAAAGGTACGAAAAGGGTAAGAAATGAAGAATGAAAATGGTAAGCAAACCTACGAATAGTTCCAGAGGATATGACACACTAATGGAATTTCTAAAGATTCATGGCACAATTCAATATGACGCATAAATTGGTCTAATAAGGTTACTTGCTACTTAACCTTGCTTAAGGGAAATGATAAGAGTGATGCCGAAAGTAAATAAGAAGTGTTTACGCAAGGAAGAAAATACTCAATTCTATTGAAGGTAATCTGGTCTTTTTACAACTATAAGTACAGGGTTATTTATACCCGTAAACTAGGACAACTTGCCTAAAGGGGAAAAGACAAAAAGGACATTTCCTAAAAAAGTAATGTTACATGATACAAAAAGGTAAAAATGAATATATAAGGAAAACAATCACTAGTACTATTAATTCTTCACATAATACAGTACACGTGGCGATACTAGATTTGGTAAGGTTATTAGTAAATGTGGACAAAAAGTATAGACAGATGGGTTTGTCCGAGTAGGGATGGCTTAGTCAATTTAGTCTTTCTCTCTCGACTTCTCGATAAGGAAGAGACTAAGTAATTGGTCGACTCAACATAGAGGGTAATCATTAACTCGACATACCATACAATGATGGGTAGTCATACAGCACGGCATTAACAGTGACTTGACAAGGAGGTATTCGGCCTTGGTAGGGGTTAGTTGGAACATAAGGATTCGCCGTATCAACCCCTTTAGTCCTTGAGCTCAAATGTAGGTTAGGGCCCCATAGCTTGACTCCCGTCATTCTCTTTAGGTTGTTTTGGATTTGGGACCAAATATGGATGGTGTTCGCTCAATTCTCTATCAGGGTGATATGGACTGAGGTCAGCGATGTTGAAGGCATCAGAAACTCCTTGGTCCTTAGGCAGTTCCAACTTCGTTGTCCCTGATTTTCTAGAGGATTCTCAAAAGTCCTTCCACTATTGTAGATAATTTGTTTCTCCTTTTATTCGAGAACTGTTCCTTGTTGAGGTATAGCTATACCAAGTCTCCCAACTGAAATTATTTTCCCGACTGACCCTTGGTCTTTTCATACATTCTTCTGGTAGCCTGGTCGATATGTCGAGTGTCCTTATCATAGATGTGCTAAAGGGATTATGCCTTAGTCAAGGTATCAAGGTCCTCTTGCGCAGGTGTGGGTATAGGGGCATGGTCGAGGGGTAACTCGAGATTGAATCTATAGGCCACTTTGAAGGGGGTCTACTTAATGGTGTCATGTATGGTTTGGTTATAAGTAAACTCGACTACTGGTAGGTAAGCGTCCTAATCAACCAAGTTCTTGCCAATTGTAGCTCAGAGCAGTGAACCCAAAGTATGATTAACTACCTTTGTTTGGCCATCAGTTTGGGGGTGACAAGAGGCACGGAAGAGTAATTTGGTTCCCAGTTGATGCCATAAAATTCTCCAAAAATAGCTTAAGAACTTCGAGTCTTTATTGGAGACTACACTTTTCGGTATACTATGTATCTGCACAATCTCTTGTAAGAAAAGAGAAGTAATAGCCAAGCGTCGTTAGTTTTGGTTCAAGGCACGAAGTGTGCCAATCTTATTGAACTGATCCACAACAACCATTACAGAATCTTTTCCTTAAGTAGTTATTGACAGTCCGAGAACAAAGTCCATGCTTAGTACAATCAACGGCCTCGTCAGAATAAGTAAGGGCATCGCCTTCCCTTGTTCAGCTCGATACTTAGCCTTTTTGCACATAGTACAATTTTTGACCACTTGGTGCACATCTTTTCGCATTATCGGCCAAAAGAATCGGCCATTCACTAGGTCATAGGTCCTTCTCTCTCCAAAATGTCCAGAGAATCCTCCGCTGTGAGCTTCCCTAATTAATAATTCATATAGGGAACAAGTTGGTATGCATAGTTTTCCTCCTTAGAACAGATAGCCATCTTACACATAATACTTGTCCACTGTTCTCCCACCCACGTATCTCGAAATTATTGGTCCAAATTATGGATCCTTGGAGTACTATTCTTTGATACTTGCAAAACCAAACAATTTAGTCTGCAGTTCTAACAAGAGTGCATGCCTCCTTGATAGAGCATCCACAATTACATTGCTCTTTTCTTGATTGTATTTTATCACAAAATTAAATCCTTTAAGGAATTCAACCCATTTCACCTGCTGCTTGGATAGCTTGGTCTAACTTTAGAGGTACAGCAGTGACTCGTTGTTATAATATATAACAAATTTACTGGAAAGTAGATTGTGCTACCATACTTACAGTGTACAAATTAGTGCCAAGAGCTCTTTGTCATATACAGAGTAATTTAGATAGGGTCCTCAGAACTTCTCACTATGGCCTTCCATGCATTAGGACAGCGCCTATTCCAATGCCTAACGGGTCGCACTCTAGCTCAAAAATTTTCTCAAAGTCAGGTAGCACTAACAATAGGGCGGAGGCCAATCTCTTCCTAATCTCAGCAAAACTCCTCTCTTCTCTTTCTCCCCATCAGAATTGAGGGTTTTTCTTCGCTAATTCAGTTAATGGGACCGCAAGGGTACAGAAGTTCCTGATAAACCTTTGGTAAAACGAAGCTAGTCTATGGAAACTTCTCACGTTGGCACAAGTAGTAGGGATTGGCCATTCAACAATTGCTTGAATCTTCTCATCATCAACTTGCAAGCCTCCTCTATTGACTATATAGCGCAAGAATACTACTTCCTCTTAGTAAGAGCAACATTCATTCAAATTGCCAAATAACCTCTCAGCACGAAGGATATCTAGGACTATTTTGATGTGTTTATAGTGACTTGGCACGTCGACACTGTAGATCAAGATGTCATCAAAGTACATCACGACACACTTTCTAATGAGATGTCTCAATACATGGTTCATAAGTCTTATGAAGGTGCTCGGAGCATCCGATAAGATGAAAGCCATGACCATCTACTCGTATAATCCATGCTAAGTCTTAAATGAAGTCTTCCACTTATCTTCTTGCCTCATGTGGATTTAATGGTAGCCAGATTTAAGATCAATTTTGCTAAAAATTTTGGCTCTACTCAGTTCATCTAACATGTCTTCTAGCCTCGGGATCGGATACCTATATTTGATTGTAATTTTATTCACGGCTTGATTGTCAACATACATCCCCAGGTTCTATCCTTCTTCAGTACTAGAAGTATAAGCATAGCACAAGGGCTGAGACTCTCTCTCACATATCCTTTTTCCAATAACTCATTGACTTGACGTTAAAGCTCAAAAGCCTGCTCGGGATTCATGCGATAAGTTGGCTTATTTGGTAGTATAGCGTCAGATACTAAGTCAATGTAGTGCTCTATACCTCAAATTGGGAGTAATTCTACTGGCAACTATTCTAAGAACAGGTTAGGATATTTATCCAACAGTTTCTTCACCTCTTGGGGTAATTCATTCTTCTTCTTCATTTTTAGTAATCGCCTGACCAATAAGAAGGTCGGCTCATTGGAGTTAATGGCCTATGGAGGTTCAGGGAGTTGATTTGAATAGGTCTTGAGAAGAGTAAGCTCCATTACATAAGCCTGAGTTTAATTGAGATTGCTTGGAAGCAAGCCTTGATTGCGTTAAAACTCTTCAACGTAGATTAAAGCGAGCACAATTTCTCGAACTTTACGACAAACCAAACAACATCTTGTAGAAGGCATATGATTGTTGTATTTCATTGCATCTAACTAACTGATTGATAACTTTACTTAATTGTTGTGTTGTGTATGCATCCATCTCTATCCCCTTATTGAATGATGGTTGCTTATATCCCCATAGTTTTTTTTGTAGGTCTTAGAAAATAGACACTAATATCATCCAATCCCTATACGTACAAAAGATGAGCAATGGGTCTGGAGTGAGGAGCAAATTGATTAGGATATTCTTTTTATCTTTCCTTTGGAGTTAATCGGACTATTTAATTGACCTAAACTAACTTGTAATATTGTATTTATTGTAAAAACAATTTTGGATTTTTTAAAACATTTTTTATAAAACTCTAAGTAAATTTATATTATTTTTCAAAAGAATTATATTAATCAAATTTCTATTTTTTCAAAAGAAATATATGAATTACATGTTTCTAAATTACTTTAGATATTGAACCAAAGATGCTTCAAAGTTGTTTAGTTGTATGTGCTTTATGTATACCAAGTTAATGATAGTGGTTAAGTGGCTAGCTTCTATCATAGATTAGTGTACATGACGTAACTATCGTAGGAAAAACTATAGATGAAATACCTAAACCCTAAGATTATTTTATAAGGTTGCAAAGGACTCAGAATAAATATAATTGTTATATTGATCTTGGGAAGAAGGGCCTATGAAGTTAGTTGTAGAAGCTTCTGTAAAATAATACCAAATAGAGAAAACTAAATTATTTGGAATAACATTTGAAAATGGGGCTAAGTTAAATATTAAATCTTCAAGGGACTAAAGAGAATGGAAAGGGATATTAATTAAGTATGGAAAGTAACCTCCTAAAATATTGGATGATCAAGATCAAAAGTTAAAAAAAAAAATAGGAAAAGATATACCAATGAAATCACTTCCCAAGATCAAAAACCTAGGTGAATAAAAGTTTTAAAGATAAAACTTTTTTAAAGGAGGATGAAAATATGAGATCAACAATTTGGCAATTAGAACATTAGCACCAAATTTAGGATATTTGAAAATTTCCTCATTATGACTCAAAAAACATGTTAGGGCCATAAAATAGCTAAAATAAAAACTATACAGAGATTTTAGGTATTCAAAATCATAAAATAATCAATGCAAGTTAAAATTTAAAAATTTTAAATTTATTCATTAATTGTCGAAACAGAAAAAAAAATTATGAAATTTGAGACTCAAATTCAAGAGATCTTGAACAAAAATTAACTAATAATAAAACATAACAAAGCAACATCAAACAACACTATAAAATAATAATAGTAAGAATATATTAAAGATTTAGCCAACTATAAACATAAAAGCTTGATCTTAAAAATTTACAGATCTACAAAATTTGACCATTTAGCTTTGAAATTAACACTAAGATTCCAAAAATTAGTTAAAAAGACCTTATAAGTTTTGATTTTTAATATAGTGATAAAACATTAATAGGAGCTGAAATAATAAAACTAACAAAAATATGTTAAATTTCAAAGTGGCAAAAACCACAACAAAAAATATGATGAAATTTGGAAATAAATTAAATAAATAAGAAAAATAGCAAATAACGTAAAATAATAATAATAATAGTAATAATGATAATAATAATAGGGAGTAAGTAACTATGCTTATGATGTAGAGGTTTTAGTAGAAATTTTCATATAAAGTTAAAACTAACATAAAGTAATAAATAAAATAAAATATGTATAGAACAATGGTAAATAAAAGAGAGCTTGTGGTTTTGGAAAACCATTGATTGTCCATGCGTTGTAGTTGATGGTTTTGCCAAAGAACCATGGTTTGGGGTTATAGTTTTGAAGGGAAAAAAAAATTGTGGATTTGAGTAAGTGGTTTTGGGAACATAAGAATGATGAGTGGCATGAGGAAGGAAGTGACTTTTATACATGTCTTTTATGTACTGATTACCTGCACTACTCAAATTACTATAAAACCACCTTACCCACTTTACTTACACCCTTTAAGCACTTGCAAATCAGAGGAAATTTGTAGGAAAATTAATTGAAGGGATTTTTAGGAAACTTAGAAATTTTCAAAAAAAAAAAAAAAACCAAGTATAGATCTATGAGATTAAGGTTTAGACACATAGAGACAACCTAAAAGCTAATGGTTGTCACCTCTCTATAGGAAATCCATTGCTTAAGGCTACCAACAAATGCCCTTCCAACACCAGTTACCTAAGACAAGTGTATTGGTAAGTTCGCTTTTTAGCCTAATTTTTCTTAATTTGTTGAAGATATCTATTTTAGCCTAAAAATTAGGAAAAAATTATTTTGACATCATTTGATTCATATTTTCACGTAAAATTATTATTCTTGTAAAATTTTTTCATTTTATAGATTGTCCTCAAGAAACATGATGTTTGGAATTGATTGATTTTTAAATACCTAAACATTGCAGTTTCCTTTTCAAATTTTTTCTGGAAATATCTTATATTATATTGCTAATTGCTATGTAAAAACTTTTCATAAACTTCTCATTTAATTAGGGTCAATTTTTAGTTTTTGGAAAACCAATAAGTTGAAATTTAAGAAAAATCAATTATTTTTTAAAAATATTTTGTCAGATATAATTTTTCATCACTTTTTGAGTAATTTTTTATTACATGCAGTAAGTTGATCTCAATTTTTATGTAGAAATAGGAAATTTTATGAAAAGATAGGTTTCCGAAAGCTAAACATGATGATTACTACTTAAATTCTTAAGTGGATTTTCCTTAAGTTGTTAAATGGATGATTTTTGTTGAAAAATAACTCATAAATAGTAGTAAATTGACAATTTTAGCTATTGTAAATGAAGAAATTTCTTATTAAAAGCCATGATTTTCCAACCTGATATATGTATTTTAGATATATTAGTTAATCAATTTTGTTTAACACCTTTTTTAGTTGAATTTTGCGTTTTGCATGTCAATATGGATGAGTTTCGAGCCTGCAAGTCAATATTAGTAGAGTTTCAACTAAGTTGAGTTTGAATAAAGTGAAAGGAAGAGTGAAACGCAACACTTTGGTGAAATTGCTGAATCTAATAGTTGTAGAAGTTTCTATAGAAGTTAAGATGAGCTAGTGAGCGAGCTGGTAGCTGTAGAAGCTTTTGTAAAGGCTTTTATAGATACTAGTGCAAACTGCTAACCTGTAGATGGTATTGTAAAAGTTTCCCTAATTAAGTTGTCTATAAGTTACAAATGTAGAAACTTTAGTAGAATGTTTCCTAGTGTAAAAACTATGAATAAAATTCCTATAAAAAGTTTGTTTAATAAAAAAATTAGTCAAATCACTAGCAAAAGCTTAAGTAGAAGGTATAATAGATAAAGAATATAACTACAAACCTTAGTAGAAACTTGAGTAAAAGGTACTGTAAGCCTTGAAGACCCTAGTAAAAGGTTCTTTAAGCTTTGAAGACCCTAGTAGAAGGTTATGTAAAAGGTTCCATGTCAAAGAATATGAGTTAAAACCCTAGTAAAAGCTTAAGTAAAAGGTAGTACACACCTAATAAACCCTAATAGAAGGTCATTTGGAAGGTATTAAAAACCTAAGAAACCTCGTAAAAGGTTAAGTAGAAGGTTTAAGTAACATATGTAAAGGTAATTACACTTAATACTTCTAACTAACACATAATGAATACTACAAGTATAATAATAAACCTAACCAATAGTATAATGATTAAAACATTGTAATTTAAATGAATTATATAGGAACTAAAATATGATTTATAAAATAGGGATCACTAAGGATAGGAAGACCAAGGTTTTCAACTTACGAGGACAACTGTGAATCTGAGTAATGGGATTACTGTTTAATGGCATTTTGGAGTATTATAGAAAAGTACTTAGAGGCTGATGTGTACACTTGTTTATGGGTATAGAGTAGTTGATTGTGTACATGCCATTTGTATGCTTAGAAACTATTTGCTATATTATCTAATTGCTATGCTACATGCTATGATTGCTTTTTTATGTTTTACTTCCTCATTTGAGTGTTTACAATTGGTTGGTTACCCCTGAAATGAACTAAGATAAATTGGGAGTTAAATACTAACTAGACATGCATTGTAATACATCGAGGGGATTGATTAGGATTATCTAACCAAATATCGAACCTTCAACAAGGCAGTGGAAATTGGCCTTCCCTTACCCTCAAAGCCAAACTAAGTGATAGGAGAAGAGCTTATAGTAAGGTTAGAGACACTGATTTGAAGAGATCTCAAGAGGAGTAAGTTCCATTGCATAAGCTTAGGTCAAGTCTAGATTTACTTAAAGGCAAGCCTCCATCACATTAAAACCCTTCAATTGGAGTTAAAGAGAGTGTATTTTCTCTAACTTCACAATGAATCGAACAATGTCTTATGGATGACTTATGCTTGTTATGTTGTATTTCATCTAACTAACTAATTAATAACCCGACTTAATTATTGTACTACATATCTATCCATCTCCATCCCCTTATTGAGTAGTGGTTACTCATATCTTCATAGTTTTTTTGTAGGTCCTAAAAGATAGACACCAAGATTACCCAATCCCTAAAAGTACAAAAGATGAGCAGTAAGTTTAGAGTGCGGGAGCAAATGAATTGGAATATTCTTTTTATCTCTCATTTAGAGTCAACTAAGCCATTCGAATGACTTAGATTAACATGTAATAATATATTTATTGTAAAAATGATTTTAGATTTTTTAAGCTTTTTTTATATAAGAACTCCAAGCAAAAATCTATTATTTTTCAAAAGAATTATATTAATCAAATTTATATATTTCAAAAGAAATATATGAATTAAATGTCTTTGAATCACTTTAGATATTGAACTGAAGATACTTCAAAGCTGTTCAATTGTATATGTCTTATGTATGCCAAATCTATTATAGTGGTTAAAGGGTTAACTTGTATAAGAGATTAGTGTATACAGTGGGACTATTACTAATTAGCTATTACCTCCATTTCAACCTTTTCATCAATCTCTTTTTCTCCTATTTCTACATTCAAGTTTTCATATTTTGCTTTAGCTTGTGTTATCACAACTTCTAAATTATATTCCGAATCATCATTAGGGTCTTCATCAGGATCTTCCTCCTCTACATTCTCACATAATAATCTCTTATAGGATTTGATTTGGGCTTTTATGTGGCTCTACAAGTGGTTTAGGCTCATGAGACTACAAGGGTACTTCAATGCCTATATTCTCGATCGATGGAAATTTTAGAAACCAATCTATAATTTTAGGAGGATAGTCTCTAGGTATATGTAGGGCTACTATAAGTATCTGGTCAAAACCAAGTGGGTAATTCTTACCTGGTTCTATTACAATGAGAAAGTATAGCACTTGAATCATTATAGACACAATTCCCTTATCATAAATATACTTCTTCTCAAAGACTACGATGGCAGTATACTCATTATATAAAGGACCTAATTTATCTTCCAAAATCCTCTAATCATCCTTTGTACTCCAAAAAAATCCTCTCTTGTAAGTCATTATGATCTCATTTATGGTATGAAACAACATCTAATATATTATTTCCAACAACAAATTTTGCAATCAAACTCGATAGTCCATAGTTGTCTCATCTCCATCCTAACCAAAATGTGACTAAGCATAAATAAACGTATGTTTCCAAATCTGAAAGTAAACGAAGTATAAGTTAGATCAGCTTTATCTAGTACCCATTATTGCTTTATATTATATATGATCTTATACATATAGAACTTATATATAAATTCATAAGTCTAAATCTTTTACATCCCACTTAATTTCCCTAACTTTTAGTGTTCCTAAAGTCTATTTATTTTAATTAGAAGATTCAAGGCTAAGACTTTTAAGAACCGTGCTTTGATATTGACTCAGAACTTTTATGCCCTAAATCCGAGGATTTGTAATAATTCTATTATAAAACCAACCTACGGTAGAAGCTAACCACCGTTGCTGCTAATGTATGTGTAGCCTGCATGAGATGAACTCAACTCAACCAGCTTTAAAGCAATTAGATGAGTACATGTAACATATAGAACCTATGGAATAGTTTTACAAAACACTTTTTCATGAAGTACAAATAGTTCCTTTCTTTCATTATACTTATAAATACTTCAAAAGTTTAAGTTTACCTAAAGAAACCTTACAACTCCACAAGTGGTCTTATTTACATATACTTATTACATCAACATGCAATAAAAAACAATTGGGCCTCCCAAGAAGACCCTCATAGTTTTCCTACAAAAAGAAGACAAATAACAAAAGAAAAAAGGTGATCAATCCATTAGTCTTGAGTTCTCACTCCCTAACCTGTCGAAAACTAACCTATGGGTGATTGTAGCATGGTAACTTCAGGTACTAATCAACATTCGCAAAACAATCTATTGGGATGTAAGTAAGTATAACTAGCTCAGTGAGAAGGGATGAATTCATAAGAGTACAACAAACAAGCAATGTTATCAAATTATTGATTAGATGCAGATGCAATAAGTAAATTAAAGTCCATTGTACAATGTTTAACCGATTTATTATGAAGTTAGAGAAATTGTGTCTACTCTAACCTGGATTAAAGAGTATCAATGTGATGCTATTAGACTAAACTTAAGCTTATGCAATAAAGAATACCCGCCTCCCTACACGACATTCAAACTACAATTCCTACCATTAATGCTATCTCCTCTCCTATCACTTAGCTCAACTAAGGGTGTAAAAAAGACCATTTCGGCTCTCCTTGTCGAAGTATCAATATTTGGTTTAACTCCTAATCATTATCCCTATTGGGCTGTCATGAATGCCCAGTTAATATTAAAGTTAAGTTGATGGATTACCAATTTCTAGCCTACTTACTCGTACACGCCTAAGAGCCTTCTAATCCCTCGCTAAAAGAATTCCCTTTTGTCAACTTGCCAAGGACAAGAAATAATACACAACCAAATGGTAGCTAAACTCCTTAAGAGAATCGGGTAGGTACACCCTACTCTACTCTAACCCTTGTGCTAATACCGACTACTCTCTTTCTAAGAACTCTTTGCTGAATAATGAGGGCCTAGGCCCTATACACCATGTCCTGCTTGGACCTTCAGTTACCAAAAGCTTCCTACCGACTGTCAAGACATAGGCTCCTGTTGGTCAAGTACTTCTCTTTTAACCTACTATTAATACTTACGGCATTCCTTACTCGTCTCGGCAACCTAGTACTACCACATCATGATTTAACTCAACTATTGTGCGCAAAGATTCCTTAGTACAAGACCATTGACGAGCTACCACCTATCCTTTTCACCTAACTTTATATTATTTTCCTTTTTTTGTTATTTGTCCTATATACCCTTTTTCGTATGTATTAGGAATCTCCTTTTTATGTATACCTTTTTGTAATTTTCCTTAATTGTAATATTGCCCTAGGGACTTACTTCTCTTTGTAGCAAAAAAATCTTATATTCCTTACAAATATTAAATAATTTTGGTCCTTACAAGATATCCCTCTCCAAGTCCTTTTTATACACTCTTATCTAGTCTTGCTGAGTAGCTCAAGATTAGTGGTAAGCCTTAGGATTAACTTATGCGTTACATCAAGTAAAGTGCCAAATCATGTTGTGTCCATAGGTGAGTCATATCCATCGAGTACCTTTATGTCAGCTACTATATTCAGTTCGCCGACCTTCCCATTCTATTTTCTTTGATACTTTGAAGGACCCATTTGGTTCTCATCCTCTACAGTAAGGGTTGAGCTTGGGTTTTTTTTATAAAATTAGGTCTTCTCTAATCCAATCAGTACTAAACCCAACCTGTTTAATACTAATCCTCGACTAGGGTTTAAAGAAAACTATCTTTTTTCAACTTGAAAAGATTTAGAGTCACCACCCAGCCAGAGTCAAGAAAATGGGTTAAATTATAACCAATTGAGTGGATTTGTTATATCTTAGCTACTGATTTGTCAATTAAAAAACCAATTTATAAATATGGTTTTTTGAAAACTAGAGAATCTAAATCCAGAGGTTAGGACTTTTAAACACTTACAGGTATCATTGACTTTCCAAAATTAACTTTAATCTTTAAAAATCACCTTTCTATTTCATGAGATGAAACTTAATTTAACTATTCAAATTAGACAAATGAAATAATCTAAATTGAAGAAAAAGGAAAATTAGGTTTTTCATTTTTATCATTGCCTCGTAAGTGCCTACGTATTCGCTATTCGGAATCAGACGTACATAGTTCTTGTTTTGAAAAATTTAAGTGGGTTAAGTTAATTTTAGTTTTTTGAAATAGCCTGATTTACATTTTTACCCATTTAAATTTGTTTAAGAAAATATCCTCAAGGGCCCTAAATTAGTTTTTTTTTTTTCGAAAATTCAAAATGATCCTAATTTGAAAAATGGCCAATTTATTTTTATTTTTATTGTTGAAAAATCAATTTTCTAAGGGATAAAAAGAACTAATAATCTTTATTTTTTCTATTTACTTATTTATTTTTATTTTTATTTATATTTATTTATTCCTTTTTTCATTATTTTTTTTCTTTATCCTATTTTATCACCTAATCTATCTTTACTTATTATATATTATTTAATAAAAAATTACTTTTTTCCTTTTTCTTTTGTTTTCTTTTTCTTTTCTTCCCTTTTTTCTATTTGATTACATTTACATAAACAAGTAAAACAAAAAAATAAATAAATAAACAAAATAAAATAAAATAAAAAAGAGAAAGGGCTTCGAACAAGTTTAAGCACACGGGTCAGACCTAGGCAGGTTGGATTAGGTTAGTCAAAATGGACTCCTCTTCTTCAGCAACAATGGTGAAGCTCAGTTCAGGCTAATCTGTCAACCAAAACAAGTGGAGGAAAGGAGATTTGTGAGTTTTAGATTGGGAATCTAAAGGATAGGAAAAATGCCGCGAGGTTTGGGATTAGTTTGGAAGTTGTTTGGAGATGAGTGGTGGTGGTGGTTGGTGTAGTGGTTAGGATTGGCTACTGGGTGTGAATGGAGTGTTGGCTTGGGGATTTAAGGGTACGAGGAGAGTGGTCGTGATGTTAGCTTAGGTCGAAGGACGCTGAGGGTAGTAGTTCGAGGAGAGAGAGGGATGGCAGTCAGGGTTTAGCAGTGGCTAACTTAGTGGAGCTACTAAGGGTCACGGCGGAGGTCGAGAGCAATTGGGTTAGGGAGCCTAAGCCACGAGTAATCTTCTTAGAGTGGTGGTTCAACTCGGGTTGGAGTGAAGAGAGAGAATCGAAGAGAAAGAGTGTGGGTTAGAGAGAGAAAGTGATTGCGGGGAGAGAAGGGTTGTGTCGAGTGATTCAACTGCTTGAGAGTGATTATCTATGATTGTGTGAGCTCCCTCAATACCTTTTTATACTCAAATTTTTCCCAGAAAACATGGAAAGCTCGGATCGGATTTTGAATGTAAATGTCCAGATTTCAATTTTTTTTCCCTAACTTAGGAGCTAGACTTGAATTCGTTTTTAACTGAATTTGGACGAGTTAGTGGGTCCAATTCATAGTAGGCTATGTTCTCAACAGGATTAAACTGAGAAACTACGTAAGTATATGCAGAATCTATGCAGAAATTGCAGAATTTATGTAGAAATTGGAGCTAAAGTAAAGGCGTCAGGTTTTCTTAAGCGGAGAAAGGGGGAGAAAATCTGGAGAAAGTGAGCAAAAGAGGAGGGAAAGAGAGGAAACCGAAGGGAAAAGGAAGGAAAAAGGGGGCTGACATGGCGCCACGTTAGCAATGCCATCCAACTTTGATGTGTCACGTATCATTTGTGACACATGGTAGCTAACGTGGAACGCCACATGGATGCTACATAGTGCCATATCAACAAGGCTGTCGAATCTAAGGATGCTACGTATCAGGACACGTAGCATAACTAGATCCTGACATGTGCTAGTCCATGATGTGATTGAAAACAAAAAATTAAAAAAAAAAAAAGGTCTCTCTGCCTTTGCTAAGTTTCGAACCCAAGACCTCAGACTTAATGCTAATGTTATGTCCATATACTTAACCGTCAGACCATAGGCATGTGCTTTGTCCATATGTACAATTGACTTGGTTAACCTGAGTTAGATTTAAATCAAAGTCTAAGTTCAACGACCCAACTTCTAAACCAAAATTAAAATCTATCTTAATAACATGTTATTTTCTAAAATCTTTTATTTGAATTTAATTTTTCCTTTTTTTTGTAATAATGAATTTTTTAATTTTTATACTTCATTTTCTAACTTTTTATCTTTTTAGGGTTTCTTTTTTAAATTTCTTATTTTTTGTGCTTTTTCTTATTATTGAAAATTTTTTGTATTTTTTATGATCCTTCTTTTTTCTAAATTTCTTAATTTTTTTTTGGGGGTTTTCTTTTAATTCCCTATTTTTTGAATTTTTTCTAATTTAAGGCCTATTGAGAAAATAAAGAAAAAAAAATGAAATAAATGAAAAACAAATAAATGAGGCAAAAATTAGATGTCTACAATAATCCCTAATGATAATTGAGCTCCTAAGCATATCATAAAATTCCTATTATTAAAGCATAAGGTTAAAACTGAGAGCTATGTTGCTATAGTTCCTACTAGTCTATTGCTTGTTATACTCTATTTTCATTTGAAAAAACAAAGCAACTTGTAGTTCACTGTTTGATTGGCATTTTCTATGAGTATAGGAATTATTGTGTAAAGAGTGTCTTTTGAAGCTTTGTATTGAGGATGTCGAATCCTTCTATGCAAGGAGAGATTAACGATGCCAAGGGTAATGGTCATAGTCATAATCGTGTTACCCAATGAACACTATGTACTACTGATGAGCAAATATAAGATCTTATTGCTATTGTAGCTGATTTAGCTATCTTAGTATAAAGAATCTTAGAGACTGGGCCACTAGAGACAGTTGTCATTGAACAACACCAAAAATGAGAGATAGGCCTAGACAACAAATGAATGAGCAGCAAGCCGTAGAACCCATTCCTTTAAACTAAGCACCACCCCGCCGTACCAATAGAGTTGTAAGAAGGAGACTTAAGTTGGATGAGGTCGAGGAGTTTACTGAGGAAGAACAATATGATGTTGTTGAGGAGAATGACCTAAGGGCACCCCGAGGAGTCGAGCATCTTAAAGTGCAGATTCTAAGCTTTAATGAATTTGATAGTACTGATGATTACTTAGATTGTGAGGAAAAGATTGAAAAGATATTTGACTTCTATGACTATGAGAATACTATACGTATTAGAATAGCTGCATTAAAGTTTTTTGGATATACAACAATATGGTGGCAAAAGTTGCAAAACATGCGCCAGAGAGCATGCCAAAAGATTTGAACATGGAATGAAATGAAGAGAGTTCTAAGAAACTGATATGTTCCAAAGTACTATAAATAAGATACCTTTCGACGCCTTCAAGATTTGAAACAAGGCTCCAAGCCAATAGATTAGTATGTATGGGAATTCCAGTTGATGATGATTCAATGTGATGTCGACAAACCTAAAACCCGAACCATGAGTATGTATGGGAATTCCTATTGATGATGATTCAATGTGATGTTGATAAACATAAAACCCGAACCATATCTTGATTTATTTTTAGGCTCAGGACTAAGATTGGTCATATTGTGGAGCTATAGAGACTTAGGAGCTTAGATAAGGCCATCCAAATAGTACAGAGGGTTGAAAGGTAGAGGTAGAGCCAAATTAGCTGACCTAGATTGTTGAACTGAAGTAACATGTCAAGTCGATCAAACTATGGCCAAACACCAAACAATTCTAAGGTAGATCGCCAAGGATAAGTGTCAAGCCAATCTAAAGAGGGTCGAGGTAAAGGTAAGGCCAAAGGACCTGAGGTTTGAAGAGACCTAAGTCAGAGGTCAAGAAGGAAGACCCAAGGATCAAGTGCTTTAAATGTCTTGATTATGGACACATAGCTAGTCAATATCCAAACCAACATGTCATAACAATCAAGGGAGACAGGCTTCAATTCAAGGTAGAGAGTACTAGTGAAGGAGAGGAGGAAGTGGAAGTTAAACCAATGTTAGAGAAGTTTCAGGAGGACCCTGATGCCCTTACACCTCCTGAAGTAAGAGCTAAGTATTGTTTTATTGTACGTTGATCTCTCACCACTTTTATAGCCGATGAGAATGCACACAGGGAGAATCTCTTCCATATGAACTGCTAAGTGAATGGCAAGCTATGCACCTTGATCATTAATAGAGGAAGATGTACCAATGTTATAGTGTAGGGAGTAGTGAAGGCCATGAAGTTGCCAACCCTTCCATACCTTAAGCCATATAAGATTCACTAGCTGAATGAGAAGAGAGGTTTAACCGTTACCGAGTAGGTTAGAGTACTAATTGCCATTGGCGAAAGGTATAAGGATGAGGTGTTGTGCGACATCCTTCTAGTGTGCACTTCGTACATCTTACTTAACCGACCATAGCTGTTTGACTTAAGGGTATTACATAATAGGTATAGGAATACCTACATGTTCCAAAAGGATAGGAAGAAGGTTATATTGAACCTTATGGGCCCTAAGGAAGTGCTAAAGGCACAAGATAAGGTTGTTGAATCACTACAACATAAGTCTTTAATGATTTCCTAAGCTTAATTTGCCTAAGAAGTTAAGGCTAAGAAGTGTGTGCTCCCTTTAGTCAAGAAACGTTTGGAGTTGAGAGAAGCTAAGAGCTTACCTGTCGAAGTGTAAATAATACTATAGGAGTATGCTAACCTATTCCCTACTGAGATGCCAAAAGGCTTACCACCTTTAAGAGGCATTGAACATTGCATTGACCTTCAATTAAAAGCTGTGCTACCAAACCAACCTACCTATAGACTCAATCTCGAGTAGGCAGCCAAGCTAAAAAAATAGGTAGATGAGTTGGTAGATTATGGATATGTTCATAAGAGTATTAGGCCTTATGCCGTGCCAACTGTACTAATGCCGAAAAAGGATGGGTCGCAGAGAATGTACATTAACAATCGAACCATCAATAAGATCACTATTAAATACCAATACTTGATCCTATGACTTGATGATATTCTTGATGAGTTACATGGTGCATGCATCTTTTCTAAGATTGACCTAAAAAGTGGCTACCACCAAATACAAATGAGACCTACAGATGAATGGATGATGGCCTTTAAGATAAGGGATGGACTATTCGAATGGATGGTGACATTACTTGGTCTAACGAATGCGCTGAGTACTTTTATATAGCTCATGAATCATATGCAGAGGTTACTGATTGGTAAATGTGTTGTGGTTTATTTTGATGACATTTTAGTCTACAGTATCGACCTCATCGCCCATGTTAAGCATTTAAGATCAGTATTCAACATTCTCCATGTCGAGAAGTTATTCGGCAATTTAAAGAAATGTATGTTCTACCAAAGAGAAGTTATATTCCTCAGGTATGTTGTTTTAAAGGAAGAAGTTTACGTTAATGATAAGAAAGTCAGAGCTATTCTTGAGTGGCCCACATCGACTAATGCTACCGAGGTTAGGAGCTTCCATGGTCTAGCTTCATTCTATCGGAGATTCATTTGGAACTTCAATTCCATAACAGAGCCACTAATTGAACTGACCAAGAAGAACTCTTAAGTTTAAATGGTTGGAGAAAGCTCGATAAAGTTTTGAAGATGTAAAGTTTAAATTGACATCTACTCCAATGCTTACCTTGCTGGATTTCGAGAAAGTTTTTGAGGTTAAATGTGATGTGTTTAGAGTCGGCATTGGTGCTGTCCTTATGCAAAAGCACCAACCCATTACCTATTTCAGTTAGAAACTCAGAGGAGCTAGCCTAAATTACTTAACATATGACAAGGAGTTCTATGCCATTGTCTGAATACTATAAAACTAGCAACATTACATATGGCCGAGAGAATTCATCATCTACTCAGATCATGAATCTCTCAAACACCTCCGAAGGTAACAAAAACTTTCTCAACGTCATGCCAAATGGGTAGAGTTCTTAGAGTCCTTCTATTACATCATCCAATATAAGAAAGGCAGCACCAACACTATGGCTGATGCCCTTTTTTGTCATCATACCCTCATTACAATAATGTAAGCTAAGGTACTTGGATTTGGCACCTTGCCTGATTAGTATGAGCATGATCTATATTTTAGGCTTTTAGTGGCCAAGTGCAACATTGGAGGGGTTATAGATGGGTTCTACTTAAGTTAAGGGTTTTTTTTTTTAAGGACAAGCAAGTTTATGTGTTAAGTGATTCGGCTAGGGAGCTACTCGTCTAAGAGGCTCATGCTGGAGGCTTAACTGGCCATTTTAAAGAAAAGAGGATGACTAAACTATTGAAAAAACATTTCTACTAGCTTAGGATAATGAAGGATGTGTGCTAAGTTCTTGAGAGATATAAGGTGTATAAACATATAAAAGGAACGAAAGAGTCGTATGGAGAGTACACACCCCTACCTATACCCGAGCAACCGTAGATTAACCTAAGCATGGATTTCATGCTTGGCTTTCTCTAAACACTGAGAAGACATGACTCAACTATAGTAATAATTGATTGATTTTGCAAAATGAGCTACTTCATTCCCTGCCACAGAATTAATGATGCTTTATTTGTCACTAACCTCTTTTTGTAGGAAATTGTGTGACTGTATAGAGCGTTGATAAGTATTATATCCAACCATGACTCAAAGTTCATGAGCTTCTTTTGGGGGACCTTGTAGAAAAAGCTCAACACTAAGCTCATGTTCAATACTTCTTACCACCCCCAAATAGACAGTGAGACCAAAGCTGTGAATAAGACAATTGATAACCTCCTACAAGCGACTATGGGGAAGAATTCACATGATTGAGATCTATACCTACCCGTCATTGAGTTCGGTTGTAAACCATGACCAAGAACAGACAAGGCAGGTCGCTAAATAAGTCCAAGCTTGCAAAAAGCTTGAAAAAGGTTAATGGGGAAACGTACGAAAGGGTGAAAAATGAAGAATGAAAACAGTAAGCAAAACCTACGAATAGCCCAAAAGAATATGATGGGAATTAGGTTACCAGACCTCTTACCTGTAACCAATCTTGAAGACTAAAGGGGCTAACACGACGATTACTCTTGTTCCAACCAACCCTTACTGCGGCTGAGTATTTCCTTATCGAATCACCTTTAATGCTGTATCACATGACTACCCATTGCTTTGTGGTATGCCAAGTTGATGAATACTCTCTAGCGCCAAGCCAACCAATTACTCGGCATCTTCCTTATCGAAAAACCAAGAGAGAGAGATTGGACTGACTAGGCCATCTTTACTCGAACAAACCTATCTATCGATACTTTTTTTCGATATCTCCTAACAAACTTGCCCAATGCAACATCGCCACATGTACAGTATCATGTGTAGAATCTATAGCACCAATGATTATTTTCCTTATATATTTATTTTTACTCTTTTATATCATGTATATTACTTCTTTAGAAAATATCCTTTTTGTCTTTTCTTTTTTGGGCAAGTTGCCTTAACTTATGGGTATAAATACTCTTGTACTTATAGCTGCAAAAAATCGAGTGTAAACAAACAATGTTTACGCAAGGAAGAAAGTGCTTAAGTGTATTGAAGGTAATCTGATCTATTACATTGAAAGGTAATATCTATTAGAGTTGTTTGTGGGTTTTGCTTACTTTTTCATTCGTATCTATCCTTTTGCATATTCCCCATCACTTCATTTTCAAGCTTTCGACAAGCTTTGACCCATTCAACGACCAGCCTTATTTGTTCTTGGTCACGATTCGTACCATCTTGGTATTAGAGCAGAGGTTTTGTTTAAGTTATAGTTTGTTTTTAAAGTTATGTTTATACTCTATTTTGCGTATGTGAAACAAAGCAAGTTACTGTGTTCATCTTAGTTACTGTGTTTTCTGGCTGTTTAGTTGCTAGTTTAAAGAAATAATGTATCCAAGTGTAAACTTTGGTATTGGAGATGACAACAGTGGAGTTGTCCACCATGGTTGATAGTCTCAAGGAACCCTAAGGAACACTGATAGGAGACTTGATGAGGTGGCTAACCTCTTAGTAGATTTGACCCGAGTTGTTTATGCATTAGCTTGCCCACTAACTAAGGCTACACAAAACACTCCACAAGCTACTCAACCTGTTAAAAGTTAAAACCCAGCTTAACAAGTTCGAGGTAGAGGAGTAGGCAAACTAGTAAGATTCAGGATAAACCTGAAGGAACTAAATGAAAAGGATGAGGAAGAGTATTTTGAAGAAGAGCGAGCTCAAGCCCCCAAAGCATTTGACTAGGTGAAGCTTCGGATTCTAAACTTTAATGGATCTATAAATACTGATGAATATCTAGAATAGGAAGAAAAAGTGGAGTGTATTTTTTACTATTATCAGTATGAGGATTACGAGAAAGTGAGAACTACTACTGTTAAGTTCTCTGGATATACCACCATGTGATGGAAGAATTTACAAGCTATACCGAAAGATTAACACTTAGCCATAAATGAAAAGAATACTCAGAAACAGGTTCATACTGGATACTTATCTACAAGATACCTTTACTTGGCTTCAAGAGCTAAGACAAGGAAGCTAGACAGTTGATGAGTATGTTCAAGAATTCCAAATGCTAATGATCCGATGTGAAGTGGAAAAACCACTAATACAAACAACATCTAGGTTCCTCACTAGGTTATAAGGTGACATTTGAGACATTGTGGAACTCTAATGATTTATCACAGTAGATGAAGCTATTAGAATAGCCTAATAAATATAAAGGTAGAGAAGAAGCCGAGTATCAAGCAAAATGCCGACTAATCGACCTGGATAGGGAAGTCACCAAGCTCAATCAACTACTAAGCCAACTTAAAAGATGGATGTCTGAGCCAAGCAAAAAAACCGACCTAATAGTGATGTACTAACCTGAACTTATGAGAAAGGATAGGGATTAAGTAGGAAGCCAAGCCAAATCAAATACTTCAAGTGCTAAGAGTTCGGACATATGGCTGCTTAGTGCCTGAACTAAAGGACAATGGTCATCAAGAGAAATGTCCTGAAGCTAAGGGTAGAAAGTATTGATGAGGAACTTAAGGAGGACGAAGGCACTACCAAGAAAGAAACGGCCAAGAAAGAACTTATTGAAGAGAATGTGTTTGCTAAGGACTTAGATCAGTTGGTCTTGGTTGTCCGACACACCATGAACTTAGAACCCTTACAAGAAGAGGAGTTGAGGGAGAATTTGTTTCATACCACTTATAAGGTGAATGACCAGGTATGAGCATTAATTGTAGATAGTGGAAGTTATACCAATGTGACATCAGCTAAAATGGTCACATAGTTGAAGTTGCCGACCATTGCACACTCGAAGCCATACAAGTTGCATTAGCTAAGTGATAAGGGGGCATTACATGTCATCAAACAAGTACTGCTGCCGATCACAATTGGAAACTACTCCAATGAGATTCTCTGCAATGTGTTACCTATGTGTGCCTTGCAGTATTGCTTAGTCGACCATGATTGTTTGACAAAAGAGTTATCCATGACGGATATAGGAATACGTATATGTTCAAAAAGGATTATCAAAAGATTACACTGAACCCAATGCCATCGAGAGAAGTTAATAAATTACAAACAAAACTTACTCGTGAATCGAAGAAGACTCTGATGATGAGTAGAGTCTAGCTCCAATAGGCCATCAACATTGACGAACCGACCCTCATGTTGGTCAGGTACCTATTAAAGATGAAAGATTGAGGTAAACTACCCTAGAAAATAAAAGAGTTACTAGACAAATATGCCAAACCTGTTCCCAGAATAATTACCCGAAGGGTTACCCCCAATTTGAGTCATAGAACACTGCATTGACTTAATACCCAACACCTCGCTATCGATAATCCTGCCTATCGAATGAGTAACGAATAGGATTTTGAGCTCCAATGTTAAGTCAATGAGTTACTAAAGAAAGGATATGTTAAGGAAAGTTTTAGCCCTTATGTTTTGCCAGTACTTTTTGTGTCAAAAAAGGATGGAATCTAGCGAACGTGTAGATAGTTAAGCCATAAACAAGATCACAATCAAGTATAGGTATCCTATTCCAAGATTGGAAGATATGCTGGATGACCTAAGCGGAGCTAAGGTCTTTAGCAAGATTAATTTGAAGTCCGTCTACTATCAAATCCTCATGAGGCTAGGAGATGAGTAGAAAATTATGTTCAAGACTTGACATAGACTTTATGAATGGATGGTCATGCTCTTTAGCTTATCGAATGCCTTGAGTACTTTCATCAGACTAATTAACCATGTGTTGAGACAATTGATAAGGTAGTGTGTCGTGGTGTACTTTAACAACATCTTAGTCTACAATGCCTATATGTTGAGTCATTATAAATGTCTCCAAGCCATACTAGATATCCTCCATATCGAGATATTATTCGACAATCTAAGAAGTGTTGCTTTTACTAAGAGGAAGTGGTATTCTTAGGTTATATAATAAGTAAAGGAGGCTTTCGAGTGGACAACGAGAAGATCCGCGCAATTTTCAATTGGCAAAATCCTACTACTTATTTCAACATAAGGAGTTTCCATGGATTGACTTCATTATATAGAAGATTCATTAAGAATTTTAGCACCCTCGCCACTCCACTTACTAAGCTAATAAAGAAAAACACGGACTTCCAATAGGGAGAAAAGGAAGAGAGGAGTTTTGCCAAGGTAAAGGAAAGGTTGACCTTCACCCTTATACTTGTTCTGCCTGACTTCAGGAAAATATTTAAGCTAGAATGTGATGTGTTACGCATTAAGATAAGCGATATCCTAATGTAGGAAGGCGGCCAATTGCCTTCCATAGTAAGAAGCTCATAAGACCTCAATTAAACTACTATGTGTATGATAAAGAACTCTTGACTCTGATTCAAGCACTACAAGTATGGCAACATTATGTACTGCCATGAGAATTTGTCATCTATACTGACCATAAGTCCCTGAGGTACCTCCGAAGTCAAACCAAATTGTCGAAATGGTAAACGAGATGGGTTGAATTCCTTAAAAGATTCGATTTTGTAATAAAATATAAACAAGGAAAGAGCAATGTAGTTGCAAATGCTCTTTCGAGGAGACATGCACTCCTAAGTAAATTATAGACCAAATTATTTAGATTTCCAAGCATCAAAGAGCAATAATCTGGGGATCCACACTTTAGACCCATATTTACACGATATGTCAATGGAAGAACAGTGGACGAGTACCATATAGAATATAGCTACTTATTTTGAGTGGAAAAATTATGCGTGCCAACTTGTTCACTACGAGAGCTACTAATTAGGGAAGCCCACAATGGAGGACTGTCGGGACATTTTAAGGAGAAAAGAACATATGAATTATTGAGTGGTCAATTCTTTTGGCCTAGAATGAGACGAGATGTGTATCGAGTTGCTGAAAGTTGTACCGTGTGCAAAAGGGCTAAGTGCCAAGTTGAAAAAGGGAAAGCAGTACCATTACCTGTTTCAACAAAACCATGGATTGAATTAAGTATAAGCTTTATTCTCAAATTATCACAAACTACCCGAGGCAAAGATTCTATAATGGTTGTCATAGATAGGTTTAGCAAGATGACACACTTCGTACCCTATTCCAAGATTAACGATTCTTTGGCTATTGCTTCTCTTTTGTTATAGGAGATTGTATAGTTACACGGTGTGTCAAGAAGTGTAGTCTTTGATAGAGACTTAAAGTTCTTGAGCCATTTCTAAAGAATCCTATGGCATCGGATGAGGATGAAACTAATATTCAGTACTTCTTGTCACCCCCAAACTGATAACTAAATAGAGGTGGTTAATTGCACTTTAAGGTCACTTCTCCGAGCTACAATAGGTAAGAACTTGGTCGATTGGAACATTTGCTTACCAGTGGTTCAATTCGCTTGTAACTAAACAGTACATGACACCACCAAGTAGACCCCTTTTTGAGGTTATTTATGGTTTCAATCCTGAGTTACCCCTCGATCATACCCCCGTACATATGCCCGTACAAGAGGACCCTAATGCAAGAGCTAGGGCACAATCTCTTTAGTACATCTATAACAAAGTCATTCGACACATTGACCAAGCCGCCAGATGTATGTGAGAGAAGGCTAAGGGTAGGACGGCGAAACATTTTTAATCGGGAGACTTAGTATAGCTACACCTAAGCAAAGAGAAGTTTTCAAGAAAAAAGGAGGAACAAACTATCCCTAAAGGCTAAAAGACCTTTCAGAATCCTCTAGAAGATTAATAATAACGCCTACATATTAGAGCTACCTAAAGGCTATAGGGTTTTTGACACTTTCAACATTGCCGACCTCAATCCGTATCACTTCAACAGAGAGCTAGTTAAAGACCATTCAGATTTGATCCCAAATCTAAATCAACTAGGAAGGAATGATAAGAATTAGGTTACTAGGCCTTTGACCCGCAGCTAAGCCCGAAGATTGGAAGGCCTAATAAGAAAAATTCTTCTACTCTAGCAGATCCCTATCGAAGTCGAGTACTTCTTTGCCAAGTCACTCTATATGCCGAGCCGAATGATTGCCTGTCTCTCTAAAGTATGCCAAGTTATAAATTATTAAGAGAACAGCCAAACCTTTCATGATTACTCACTCACACTCAAGCTAACTAATGACTCTGCATCTCCCTTGCTGAGAAGTCAAGAGAGAGAGAGAGACCAAATTGATCCTTAGCTACCCCTATTCGAATAAGTAACATGACCGTATACTTTTGTTTACATCCTCCAACAATCTCGCCAATGTATCGTCGCCACGTATATAAGGCCACATGTAAAATCTACTATACTAATTATTACTTTTCTTGAATATTCATTTTTACCTTTTTGTATTCTTATACATTACTTCTTTAAAGAAAATACCATTTTTGTCTTTTCTTTTTTAGGCATATTGCCCTAAATTCTTGGATATAAATACCTCTTGTATTTTTAGCTATACTCATTAGATTAAACATTAATACACTTGACATTTGTCTTTCGTAAGCACTAATCTATTTACATTCATTTCACTCTTATCCTAACCCTTAAGTAAGGTTAGGTGGCAAATAACCTCACTAAACTATCTCATGCATCATATCAAGTTGTATCGTAAGTCCTCAAAAATTCCATTAGAGCGTTATATCCATTGGAGCTGTTCATGGGTTTTTGCTTGCTTTTTCATTTGTATCAATCCTTTCACATATTCCACATCACTTCCTTTTCAAGCTTTCGACAAGTTTGGACCCATTGAATAACCGATCTTATATGTTCTTAGTCACGGTTTACACCACCATCCTTACGAACACTTTGTCACTTAAACTCCCAAACTTCCATATTTTTCTTTTATTAAGACAAATCCAAAACTACCCCTCAGGGCACATCTTCACTTCAATTCAAATCCATCTAACTTTAATCATTCAATACAGTAAAATATAACTTAAATTAACTCCAAAATATGTGCAAATTACTTTCCTAAAAAAACAATTACATAGAAACTTTAAAAGATAGCATTTTTCTCTTAATTAAAAGGCTAAAAAATTCATAAAAATTATTTTTGTACAAAATCTCTTCTTAGAATTCTTATATATATCATAGGGATATTCTAGAAAAAAATTTAGCTCAAAATTGCAAAGGTAAGATTATTTAAAATAACTTCAAACTCGACATAGATTTGAATGATTTTCTAAGGACATTATGTAGCCACTTAAAATTTTCATATATTGGTATTTTTCTCAAATTGCACACGCAATAATATTCTTGAATAATATTTTTCATAATTTTCGAATTTAACTTAATATTTTTACAAAATTAGGAAAATTCAAACAAAAATTTGGACTTACTAGAAAGTGCCCATCTGGCCACACCTTTGTTGGCCCTCCTTTAGGTTACCTCTATTGTTAGGTAGTGGTGGTGGTTTGCTTCTGGAACCTCCTTAAACTCATGCTCCAAGAATTCGCTCTGTTTATACTATTTTCTTGTAATTTTTCTAAAAATTTTTCCTTTACTCTTCTTCTCCTACAAATTTTTCTAAGATCCTAAGACACTAAGGAAGCTTGCAGAGAGTGTTGGTGTATTTTCCTAGACTGCTTAGTGCAAATGACTTGGTTTTTTCTCTCCTCAATCCTTTTAACCTCCCATTAAATTGATAAATTAATGTGCCATAAGCTATTTTCTTAAATCAACAACTATCTAAGGAGCATCGCATACCTTAAGCTTCCTAATTCCATTAGTTTAGTGAATTTTTATTATCTTTCTTATTAATTTTTAGCTAATTAAGTGTACTTTCGACTATTTAGGTAATTTCAGGTATATTTTTATATATAGTAATTATACCCGAAGTGTGTATACTATTTTTACATATTATTTTATGTAATTCTATTATTTTATAATCCAAATAGTTTATCTCTAAAGTTTAGTAAATTTTCTTTACCTAAATCACGTGTTTACAACACATATAATAGAATATAATCTAATATGGTAAAATTGACTATTCTTAGCTATGATATTGTAGGTCCATCAACTTTATCTCTACTGTTACATTTGGATTTTTCACGAACTTTTGCACCATTGATACGTAGGACATGTCATGGTATCTTGATAAACTTAAGGATAAGACGAATCGATACGCTAAATTTCTAACTCTTTCTAATATTTCAAAGGTTCCAACATAGTGTAGACGTAGCTTTCCAATAGTACCAAACCATTTAAACTCTTGGAATGGATTTATCTTTATGTACACAAGTCTCCTATTTGAAATTCTAAAGGTCTTCGCTTCAAATTTGTCCAACCCTTACAACAATCCGGATCTCCTTTGTCCTCTTTTACTTCTTGTTCTTCACTTTTCTTCTCATGCATTTCCAATCTCCAGAGATAATTCTTAATGGTTGCTTATTGAGGAATTTCAACCTCAACTGGATATCTTCTCTTGACATTTAAAAACAATTTCATTATTCCTTTCCTACTAACCATGATCTCTTTTTCATCATCGACCTCAAATAAACAATCAACTTTACCTCCTTTGTTTTGCTATTTCCTCTCCTATAAGTATTGTTCTTAGACTAGGTCGCTATAAGGTTTTTTTTTTTTTTTGTCCCTCCTCTACTTTTGCGTGTTCAACATACACATTTCTAAATTCTTGGCCTCTCTAGATACTGTTTTAGGCACTAAAAGCAGTAAATCTAAGTTTAATAACTATTCTCTAAAATTTGGAGCTATTTATTTACTTGAAATGATGTGGCTTAATGGAAACAACGGTAGCCTAGTGGTATATAAGCTAATCTTTTAAGGAAACAAATCAAGTTTAGATCTCCCTTCTCCAATTGTAATATGTAATAAATGGTTAAAAAAATAAAAATGAAAACTAGTATGCCAATGCACTCATTAAAAAATTCAGTTGCCTTCTTCAAAAATATACTAATACAATCACGAAATGAAATTAGATAAATGCTATTTCGGCATCGTTTGGACAACAATTAGCTATGTGACAATAAAACAAAAAAAAATGGAAAAAAAAAAAAAGAACCATCGCAAATTTATAATCCCTAACAAAACCCTTCATATAAAAAAGTTTTTTTTTCTTCTGGCAAAAAAGAAAAAAAAAGGAGAGAGAGAAGAAAAGGAGAAAAAGAAAAGGTCCTTTCTGCCTTCTAACATGATCAATGGTAGTTGTATAGTTAATCACCACCCATTTGCTTTGAATATGTCCTAATGAGTACTTTTGAGTTATTTTAGATCATCTTCACAGCTAAAAGTGAGTGACCTATCACATATCTTGATTGATCTTATTTTCTTTAGATTTCCGATTAATCAGAAAAAGCCAGCTCCTTTTGCCACTTCTTGACCAGCCTTTTTGGCAGCCAAACCACAACAGTCATTGCACATAATTCCAAGCCTAGTTGGTTCAACATAACCTTTGGTATTATCCTTGCTTCTTGGAATCATAAATGATAAATTTATCTTGGAGCAAATTATGAATTACCCCTCATAATAACTAGTCGAATATAACGTTGATAGATTTTAAATTTTCAGTGTATTTTTACCTTGACGTGAATCTTACAATATGCACATACCCAGAAATCATCACCATAACATCAAAATCATAGCTATATATATATATATATATATATATATATATATATATTTGATAATGGCATTGCATATTTTCAAAAATTATAAGAAGATGATATGAGTAATGAAAGTGATGATAAAAACCGAGATATTGTTGAATGAAGGAAATTGTACAAGAGTATATAACCAAATCAATCTTCTTTGTAATCTATTCACATTAATGAAGAAGGCGGATGCACAAGGGAAGTGCAACATGAGAATTTTGTTTCATGTTACACGTTTAGTCATGTTGTGCTTGAGCCATTATTCCTTTTGCTTTAAATGAATGTGATAATTCCAGTTTTTATAGTTCTAGATTTTAGATGTCTTTCTATACCTCATTAATAGTTTCAAGATTATATTCACGATTATCCTTTCATTTTATGAGCATGGTATGTATTCGGGATTCATCACTCCAATAATCAATTCAAATTGGATCCCCATTAGAGTCGTATATGGTGTCAAAATTGCTACCATAAAGTATTCACTATGTATTAGCAAGCCCACCAAAATCAACCACTCCCCCACCAATAAAATGCTTTGTGGGATCCCTGTCAGGTCAGGTAACCAGCCTTAAGCTGTAGTGTACCCCAACATTAACTTGTACAAACAATTGAGTCATAGAATTCCACACGCATGTGATAACCCATTAATATAATTCAGTCTACTTGTCCTGAGTTGTAAAGCGTCCTTATTATGGTTGGTCCAATTCCTCTTTACAAGTACTTATATGAGAAAATCCTGGGGTGCTTAAGCGAGTGTTGTATGCTTAAATTTGCAAGAGAAAATGTAGGAGAGATAGCACCATGCTGGAGAAGCAGGGCACATGCTAATGCTAAATTTGGATGACAGAAAGTGACCAGGAAATTATGCATGTGCCCTGGCTCTCCAGTTTGGATGTCTTTCCTTATTTTGGAATAACATTCCTACGTTGAAAATGCAGGAGACTCAAGTTTAGAGGTAATAAATCTCCTATATTTTCGATATTTGATCCTATACGTAGAATTATATGGAAGTCCAGTCATTTCTATACGTCAAAAAATAAAAAATAAAAAAATTTATGGAAATCTAGATGTACCTATAATTTTACCTGCATTAGCATGCACGAATAAATAATTTTTGGAGCTATATGCAAATAACTTGTTAGTATGGAAATAAGCCAAATCTTCAATTACATTTTCAGGTTTCAGATCATGCTTGTTTGGCAATTAAGATATCCTGAATACTGTGAATTTTACATCCACTGTTAAATGAATTGGGCACGGATCGATCGGCTTTCTAGAGCTGATGCAGCTGATTCAACGTGTGTAAGCAATGAAGTATACACTTTCTGTTTTAACCGATCAACTGTCTCCAGGATGACGCTGTTAGTATTATCCGTACTTCGTTTGTTCCTTTGTTTATCCAACCATTCACTCGATTGCTTCAACTGTGACAATGTGACAGCAATGTTGTTGTTCGGTTCAATTCGTCGCCCGCTTTCCTTGGCTTTCTTCTCGGGGTAGCTTGCTCGAAATCCATTATCCAATGCACTTTCCAGGAATTTCAGGAACCAGGATTCCATTTCATTAAGGAGAATGTCCTTAAGTTCTTTCATCTCCTTTGTGCTATCTCCTTTAGCCCATTCGAGTCTATGCACGGTTATCTGTTCTTCAGGAGCCTTTGAAGACCTTAAACTACCCTTTGTTGGAGCGGTGATGCCATTTTTGTTAGATTTCTCATTGTCTAATGTTGGTTGATGAGCAGAAAATGGAAGTGCCTTATTCTTATTTGAGGATGCTGTGTTCAGTTGGTGGATTTGCTGATATAGTGAGAAGAATTTGGTGAGTGAAATGTGGGGGTTCTCTGATGATGTAGACGAGCATAATTCTGCGAACATGCTATTTAAAAAAAAAAAAAAAAAAAGGAAAAAAGTTTGTTAAAATAAAAAGGATTAGCAATTGTCAAATATTACCTAGTAATATATCATCGTGGAAGAGAACCGCAGTGGCTGGCTTTTGATGATTGTAGTTAGCAAAGGAAAAATAATATTAATCAATAATAAAAAATATTCTTCGTTTTCCAAATTGCAAAAAATTTTCCATATATATATATATATATCTAGTGATATTTAACCAAAATTACCGGCCCTCAGCTGTTTAACTTTTGATTCAAACCATCATTTATCTCTAAAAGCCACTGCTAACTGCAACCCTTTATTGATTATTTAAATGATATCTCACAATTTTGAAGTTCAGTTGCAAAAAAAAAGTTTTCATAGAAAGAAATACACGCAATGTTCAACTTGTTGAAAGAGGGAGGCCTGACTTACTTTAGGCACTTGATCAAGGTTGTAGCTGTAGATGCCTCCTTTTGAGCTTCTGCCACAACCAAAGAGGCAAGATGTCTTCTCTTGACCATTCCCTTGTGAAATAGCAAAGAAACATAAGAAATATAAACCTGGATTAATGTAACTCCATAAGATCTGTAAATTTTATGACCGAGCAGGAACAAAAGATACCGTAGCCGGCTTCAAGAGGCTAACTGGGAGAGATGTCCACGACATTGCTTCTTGATGGTGATTGCTATCCTTATTGCAAGAAGACCGGTTTGAATTGATGTTTTCTTGCTTGCTCGACATGCGTCTAATGCTTGTGCTTTTCGTAGGTGCTGGATTCTCTCCTAACGTGGCAGATGCGTCGGGGCGAATCCAGGAAGGAGTTGGTGGGCGTATCTGCAATGCTAGCGATAGCAGTTAAGTTCTTAGTTTATGAAGGCCGGTTTACATGACCATTTAAGCATACAGAGAGCTACTGACAATGCAACAATCATTAGTATGTTTGATTCAGAAACCTTAATTTAAACTATCGAATGCCCTTTCAAGTGGAGAGAGAGTAGAAGATAAAACACACCTGCTCTTTAGTCTCTTGCTGCCTGCCCTTGGATCCAACTCTCTTGCTCGATCCACTATTCTCATTATCATGACCTCTTCCCCCTCCGTTCTGTTCCACATCACCTGCCTTATTCCATGCCATCACACCCTGCATATATCTTGATGCAACAACCACCTTCTCTTCTTTGATAACGAACTTCTTATTCGAGCTTTCATCTTTTGCTTCGCCTGACTCCTTTGTCTTTGCATTACTAATAGATTCATTCTCTGCCAGACTAGGACCTTCTGATGGAACCAACATCTTCATCAAGTCTTTCGGCTTACCAACAAAAGGATGCCGTCCAGGAATCGGTCTGACTCCCAGTAGAATCGGCACAGGAGTCCCTGCTTCCGCTTTATCGACATAAAAGAACTGGCCGAGCTGTAACTGATTGTTCAGGATGAGTTCATTGTCTTCCTTTGACAGCGAAACGTATGTTGAATGAGACGAGTCGGACACTTTGATGAAAAAGCCTTGATTTGGCCACAGCTCTGATCCATCTAAGGCTGGAACTATGCTGATAACTTGTAGGAGGACAGACCGGTATTCCCCTCGAACTTTAACATTGGAGTTTATGGTTTGGAGAAGCTTTAGCAGCATCCCTGGTATAAGTGATGCCATTTATGTTCTGTTTTTCATAAATATCCTAATCAATCCTTCGTATTGCTATTTTATGTACAACACGTAAGAATCATGCAACTCACTGGATGCATTACAAATATATCAAACTCCAAATTATCAACTTGTAATGAAATAATAATTATTACAAAAAAAAAAAAAAAAGAATTGCAATTATGCATTCACATGAACACAAAGATAAAGAAAATAGTCTAATATATTAAATAAACCAAAAACAAAATAAATACAAAAAAAAAAAAAAAAAGGATTGTGTTTGTGAAGGAGAGAGACCAAAGTCTTTACCTGGATGCAAAAGATACTGGTGTCAGAGGGAAGAAATAAAATCCAAAAAACACTCCTTGAACTGAGGAATGAGATGATGCATAAACATGAAACAAAACAACATGGGTGTCCTAAGCTAGGATCCAAAAGAAGCAGCCATTATCATCATTACTCATTATTGTAAAAGGAAAACAACTTCATTTCATATATCCTTGCACGCGAGACAAGAAATCAACAACCAACTCTTGGCTTGAAAGCCAAGAGAAAATAATGCCTCCATTTATAACCTAGACAAAGTTCCCCTGGATTTTATGTAAAATGACGGGATTGTGATGCATGGAAGGGGGAATGATTCACAATGGTTAAGGGCAGTTTGGTCATTTGGAACTTGGTGGCATTTCACTTTATCAAGTTTGATGTGGAGGTTCCATTAAGAAAGGTGAGGACATTGTAACGTCCATTTCTTGTAGACCGCATGTTTGTCTTTGTTTCGTCATGAAAATTTAAGAATTAGGTCAAAATCACAAATAAGTATTTACGTGGGTTTAGTCTCCAGAATTTGTAAATGATCCTATTGATCATCCAAAAAGGTATATGCGCAGATCTTGATTTTGAAATTATATTTATATTAACGAAAAATTATATATTTACTTAATAAAAAGATTATCATTATTAACATATTAGTTGATATATTTTTGTATATTATCTAAATATATTATTTAACTATATGAACATGTTCCAGCCGATATCAAATATGATGAATCTTAAAAATAAGAATTATCATAAGAGTTAAACGTTTTTCAACACCCAAATGTACTGGAATTTGTTATGTTTGGTGCGCTAGGAATAGACTTAGAATTTTGGATTCCATGCCATTTTTTATTTGTGGAAATTTTGATTCTATTTTTCCCTTATTAATTATTTATCAACTAAAAATTATTTACTTAACTTTCAACCTAGTTATGTCAACCAATAATGAAAGGTGTTTTTGGTAAATATTACTATATATACATTCCAATCTATTTTAGTTCATTCTTCATTCAAATTCATAAGCGTTGTCATACCCTAAAGTGATAAAATCGTAACAGTCTTATTGTATAAACCATTTTAAAATAAAAGCCGATCTTAGAGCCGTTATCTTAAACTTGATTTATATAAGGTAACTACAACTAACCTACTTTAAAATAAACGGTTTATAAATTAAATATATTATTTACTTATGAAATTATGAAAAATATATATTTACACTGAAATAACTTAAGTATATTTATAAGATTTAGTAGTTTAATCATAATCTACTTAAGTAATACGTAAATCGATACTAAAAGTTTTAAAGATAAAATCCAAACTTGAGAGTATAATTGATCATATGTTTTATATCCTCACACTCCAAAATCTAATAGTTGCTAAATTTAAAGTAATTATATGACCGCTTCTTAACTAACACCTATAACAACATCTATAAGGATGTAAGCATCTAATCGCTCAGTAAGTTAAGACGAAAACTTAAAACTATATACCAAACACAAACACAAATAGGGTTGTCAACCGAATTAGTTCGATGCAATGCATGTATAAATAAATACCATTACATATCGTTATTCAATCTGTTGTGAAATTAGAGAAATTTCACTTGTTCCAATCCAAGTTGAGGAGTTTAGCGTACATTTCAATGACTCACGACCAAACCCAAGCCTGTGCAATAAAGACATCACTCCTTCCACAACTATTTTCGAACCATTAACTTTATCCTTACTATGACCTTCTATCTTATCACTTAATTAGACTAAAGATGGAGAAGTAACACATTATACTATCCACTGTTATCCTTTTCAAAGATATTGGTATTTGGTTAGAGAACCTTGAACATTTCCCCTAATGAGTTGTTATACAAGTCCGTTTTAGACTTGCAAGTCCGTTTTTTAGTTAAATCTAGTTTAAGATATTTAAGCATTTCATACAAATCATACAATTTTCAATCTAGAACATCAAGCTAGAATTATATAATTAAGTCTAGAAATATGTACACATAGGTATGCACCTAATTAACTATCTAACAAATATAATCAAGTATAATTCCAAACTTTCAAGTACTATAAAACAATACTTTAAAATACAGTAAAGTATCGATCCTAACTTATCTAGATTTCTCGCTTGCTCATTTAAGGTGCGACTCACACAGGCTATTGTTAATAATCCCTGTAATACAAATGTTATTTTAGTACTCATATAGTTATCTTATATAAGCTTTACTCTGTAATTATTTATGTTATCTTTAGTTTAGGGTTTTATTATACCTAATTATTAAATAGTATTCTATAGTTCAATTGATCCAATCAATCTTTGGTAACTAGAAAGATTGATTAAGATCATAGAAATGGGAAGGGAAATCAAGAAATGTTTTATAGAAAACGGCCTTAATAGAATGCAAGAGGCTTTCATCTTCACTGTAGCATTGTAGGAATGCAAGATGCATACCGGTCTTTCTTCTAATATTTTCCTTCCTTAGGATTCCATTGTTGCATGCTCTCTATAAACATAGTTTCGCTCTAGGACTTATAGGCCAATTCCGAATCCAATCATAGTCCTGACATGTTATTCACCTTCTTTCATTGATTGTCTATAAATGTCTTCATAGCCAAATTATCTCCATTTGAATCAATGTAAAATTTATTGTCTAATTTGGACGAAACCAAACAACACGAACCAATTTCCTCGTACATGATCCTTGATAGCTCAAATCCTTACTTTGTGTCAAACCACTTGTTTTCATTTATCCACACACTCTAGACTAGTGGAGGAAGATCATGTTCCCTCAAAAGGTCCTTGAATGAATCTTATGATTTTCTTTTTTTCTAAATGAGGATTTTATAGTATGGTTACTCAAAAGTAACTTCCTATTTAGAGCTTTCATAATATAAAATGTTGAAAATTTGCTTGCTATGCTTGGCCCTCATGAAATCTATCCATAGTAACTTTTTAATCTTCAATTCTCGAGCAATTTTTCATTGAGTAGGCTCAAAGAAAAACAAATCCCTTGAATTTTATTATTAGATCCAAGTACTTTGTAGTTACCTTTTGAACTATAAAAGCCTACTAAGGGTTACCATAACCATTATGAACAAATAAGGTGATATAATTCTCCTCTAATTCTTTAAGATGATAGAACATCTCCAATGTATTCTCATTTAAGAAAACAATTCTATCGAATATTTAAGTAGTTGAAATGTAGGATAAAATAATTTCATGACATCACTCTAGAAAATCTAAGGCTTCAAATCATGATTTGATATAACCTCATTCCCTTTAACCATAATCACATGAAACATTGCCTTTCTATGTAGGGGTGAAACTAGACTAATTTAGACGTATTATCTTTTTGTCTAACCTTGTTCACCATTCCTTACTAGCTTGTAAGATTCATTACACAAGCTTATAGGTCGAAAATTGATTAATAGAAGTTGTCAGCTATTTTAAGGATAAATACCAAAGGAGTTTGATTTAATCCTCTAGGATTTCACCCATGTGAAAATCTCCATCAATATATTGATGTTCAAAAGAAAAAAAAAATTAATGTTCAAAGAGTGGTGTACCTTTTAACACTTCTAAAAGAACTGGGTATGCAATCCATCTTTTTATGTGATTTTAATGACTTGATGCCATATGAAGTTTCTAAATCCTATACCCTTTGTCCTTCGATTTTCAAACAAACCCTAAACATTATTCAATTCTCTCTTCTTCTAGCTAAGGTGATAGAGCGGTAATTCTTAATACTTCTATGTGCATTAGAGATCCATTTAGCCCACTATATTAACACTCACTAAAAATTCCTCATGATGAAGAATGTTATCCAAGTCTTGCTTATATTTTTTTTAAGAGAAATTAGAAACTCATTGGGATGTTGTGTGATTTTTCACTCTACACCTTCTAATCTATCTAAGACTTTTCTATATGTATGTGATAAACCAAAAGATCATATATTCCAATTTCTAGCTTTCCCATTAAAGGTGTTAATAGTCTCTAGTATTAGTAGTTCTATTCGTAGCTAGCCACATGGGTTAGAATCTCAAGGGTTTCCTGAAGACAATCGCTAAACAACTTCTTTTGTAAATAAAAAACTTTAGGAACAACTAAATGTTGTTTGTAATTTTTCCAAGCATCATCAAAGATGGATTGAATGAAATATATCATTTTTTTTTTTGGTAGATTAGACCATGTAAATCTAGGTCCAATAAAATTAAGGTCTATCATGTCGCAATCGTACATAAAATTTTGTATTCCCTGTCTTAGATCGATTAACACCATGTCCTTTCTATTTATCACATCATTTATAACCTAAAAAAAAAATCCCTTCTTAGAAGCCAAGATTCTTCTAGACTTATTCACATAAGTCTTTAATATTTTTTTTATAATAAGAAGCGATTTCTATCAATGAGGCTTAGATATATCGCTCTACAAACCAAACTTTTAACTTTTTGAGCAGACTTAGATTATGACTAATGGAGGACCAAAACTAACTAGTTAGTTAGACCGGTAGTAAGTACCTCCAGGATCGAACAAAGGAGCATAGCAATGAAGTTACAAGAGGAAATTGATCGATTCATGTACAAAGCAATGAAGAATATTGAAGCATACTTTAGAATCGTGTTCAAAACTAAGTCCATTGTGAAATGTTCATGCTAGGATGAAGGCCAAGTCGACTTAAGTTAACAGGGATCATCTTAGTAGAATAATTTAGCCTAGGTGAACCTTGGTTGCAAGAACCAAGGGTGGTTAATCGGGTCGTGTATATTGGATTACTCTAGAAAGATAGTTCAAGTCTAGGCCTCCAAGGTGCATTTTGTTCGATTTTACGCTTATTTGCTCAACTATTTTACTTTATTACATAGCTATTCGAACTGTTGAACTATTAAAAACTATTGAATTTACCTGATTATTATTATTGACATTTCTTTTGGTTCTCTTGAAAATCATTGAACTTATCTCTTATTGACATTGTTCTACTATACTAAGGTCGTTAGCTCATTTATGGTCATCATACTAAGGTTATTAGCCCAATTATAGTTAATGGATCGAGATTCTTAAGTTATTGGTTTTTGGCTTTCCATGGCTAGTCGGTGAAAACTTTATTTTCTATAATCAAAGGTGTTAAGGTTTCTCACTTATAGCTTTCTTACGATTTGATATTGATGTAATTGTTGTGGAGTGTCAAGATATATTCTCAGGGCTTAAATTAGTATGGTATTGGGGTTTGACTGTAAATTTAGATTTATCTTGTTTTTTACTTTTATAGTTTAGTTTCTTTCTATTCATAATTTTTTTTGGCAATTCGCATCAAGTGATTAAAAAAAGAAAAGAAAAGCTCAACAAAGAAAGAAGAAAAGAAAAGCTAATAAATAGAAGGAAGAAGAAAAGGAAAAAAAATAAATAATCAATCAACAATTACACATAGCAATCTTTTAAAATTAGTAATCTTACAATTTGTTTCATCTCTTTCTTGTAAATTATTTTCTATTTGTTTTTTAATCTTCCCTACTTTCATGTTTCTCAAAATCTTGTTATTTCAACCTAAGATATCTTAAAAGTTTCATTTTGTTGAGTTGTATTTGTTAAAAAACCTTGGGTGTGGTGGATTAAACAAAGTGAGATTTGGTGTTTCTAAGGATTTGTTAGTTTGGTAAAGAACAAAATGAAGAATGGTAAAGAGTAATAAAATGTAAGAAGTCAATGAAAACGACCAAGGAAGAAAAGGATAATAAGAGCGTTACATGAGTGATTGAATAATCTCATTAATGGGAAAATGCACATAAGGGAGCATAGAGAGGTTTACTTATCTTATAACTTAGGTAGATTGTTGATCTATCTTATAATAATTATAATAATGAAGTGAAGATGGTAAAAGTGAAGGGGGACAAGTGTCATAATATAGAGGTTGGAGTAGTTGATTATTACTTCTAACGAACTTAGTGATAAGATGGTAAAATAAGATGATATTTTGACAGTTGCAAAAAGGGAACCACAACATACTTGTACTATATAGCGGTTAAATGAGCAAGTGTGCTACAAAGAATTTGAGATGAGGAAGATGAGGATACAAGGAATGAAGAAAGTAGCACTATGGTCAGTACTAATAAAACTAGTCATAGAAATGATAAGATTGATGATTAAGGCTATGGTAATCATATGGATAGAGATTTTGGAAGTATCAAGATGAAAGTTTTATTTTTCAAAAGGGTAAACAATCTTGATGCCTAATTAGAATGGGAAAAAGAAGATAGAGTTGATATCTAACTATCACAATTATTCAGAAGAGGAAAAGGTACACTTTGTTATTATGGAATTTATTGATTATACTATAACATGGTGGAATCAACTTGTGACAAGTAAGAAGAGAAATCCTAAGAGGCTAATAGATACATGGGAGGAATTAAAGGTCATCATAGGAAGGTCTATTCATAATTGCTATTACAAGGGTCTCTATCAGAAGTCATAGAGCCTCATACTAGGTTCCTAGGGTATGGAGGAGTATCATAAAGAGATTGAGGTGATAATGATCGAGGTGATAAATAAAGATCAAGAAGCCACTATGGCTAAAATTCTCAATGGGTTAAATGGTGAAATTACCAATGTTGTGGAGTTGTAGCATTAAGTGGAGTTAGAGACCATTATACATATAGCTATAAAGGTTGAACAACAACTTAAACAAAAGGGTAGTCAACAAAATCACAGTTTAGTTCTTTCTACCTCATGGAGAACAAGTTAAAGGGGTGATGAGAAAACTATATCAAACCTAAGCTAGCATAACTTGATCTTAAGAATGAAGGCTTTGAAAAAGGTAAAGGTAAATCTAAAACCCAAACTTAAAATCATGAAGAGGTGCTTTGTTGTAATGACCAACGCATGTAGTATCTCAATATTTAAATAAGAGGGCTATGATAGCAATTAGTAATTATGAGTACGTGATCGTCGATGAGAATGATTTAAATGATATGCCACAATTAGAGGATGTTAGTAATGATAGTATGTCAGACCTTAAAGGGGGTTTAATAGGATTACTTAAAATTTTCATATTACGTGTGTACCCGTAATACAAAAACCGTCTTGTAAGTCAAAAATTACAAAACTCTAAACTATTAGTCACTAAGGTTTTCGATTTTTAACTTAATTAACTTATTATAAATGACTATGAATATTTGATAAGCCACCGTCCATCAGAATTGCAAAGAATCAATATCTCCTACCAAATGTTAAGACAAGGTAAAATAAGTTACTAATTTACGAGAAATATTTCATAATCATATTATATGAATATGCTCTACATAATTTTTTTTTTTTTTGTACCATTATACACTTTTCAATCAACCCTAACATTACAAAACCTATTTGTAGTTTATACTCTACTCTCAAGCTTATCCCAATTCCTGCTTAGAAGAAATCTGCAAAATAAGCTATAAGGAAATGAGCAAACCATAGCTCAGTAGGTTCATTCCTCACCACTACCGTTCAAGTGAGTTATTAAATAAACACTATTAGTACATATGAACACTATTACTACATATGCAAGCTATTTGCATACAAAATGAATGCAAACAACACACCTATAGAAGTCTAAAACTATAGAAGGTGTAGAACTATGTCATCTACACGTCGAGTTTCCCTCCGTATTTACCAGTACAAAGTACCTCACCGTAATCGCGTGAGGCTGTTTAAAGGCATGGTCCCACTAGACGTTACTCGACTATTAACCTAATCCAAGAATTAACAATCAATATAGGTGGACCTTAAGTAGGGCTGCCCACCAAACATATCAAAAGCCTCTCAAGCACAAATAGAAAGTACATCTCACTATCCACAAATATCTAAGACCCTACGGGCACAAACATGTGAGTCTTCTTACAAACAATTGGAGATACAATACTAGCTTTGCTTTAATAATGAAAACATCATTTATAGGCTTTACAAGCCTTTTCAGAAATCATTTAAAAGTATATTTAAGATAGAAAAAACATTTACCAAAACACTTTTCTCAAAAATTTGCAAAACTAATACTCTCCATCAATGTACCATTGGATCATAGACATGCAACAAATATAACTAATTCCTTTAGTCAAATAGTTACATCTACCAATTTAAAAAAGTGATCACACAAATACTAGTACATAAAGTAATCAATCATTCAACAAATAATTAATATCAATCAACAAACAACATGCAAATAACAAACAGCAAGCAAATAGCAGATCAGAAGAACTTTTTTACCTGTGTTAAGGCTTACTTTCCCTACCTTTGAGAATTCCAAAGCCCGATAATCGAAAACTTAAAAGATAAGAAAATCTATAAGTATTCTGAAAAACTAAGTTTCCTTATTAACAAATATCTGTCATTATTTGCTTAGTTTCTCCCTATAACCCAAATATGATATAAATATAGTTTGACTTAAATCTTCATTTAGATTATCTTAAATTTTCAATCACGTATAACTTTTTCAATTTAGTTTGAATTTTTATGAACTTACAGTCAATTTCGATCGTTTTCAAACGTACTTTCTCATAGTAGAGTTTGTTTTGGACGTTGTAAACCAAAGTTTTGACTATGATATAAAAATATCACAAACGTCATTATTTTGACCTAAAAAGCTATAAAATATTAATTCAAGCTTTTCCTAATATAATTACGATTTAATAACTATTTGAATTATATATTTTTTTTATTTTCTTATTTTAGGTCTATTTTACTATAATTACTCATTTTAACTTAATATTATAGCATATTATATATATTATTTATATATACTCGTATTTTTACGTATACATCACTATTCATATGCGTACATTTATATGTATACTATACTTTATATAATAAATTATTCTAACTTTATTTATATATTATGTACAAGTTTAATATACACTTATTTATACTTTATATACTTATGTACATATATAGTTGTACTATAATGTGTATATATACTAAAATACAAAATATTATTAATAATATATATATATATCTTCGCATCCCGCTATATAGATAAATATATATATATACCATATAATATGCAAAGATTCTTATAAATAAAAAATGATAAGTATATATACATAAGTACATACTCCTATTATATACGTATATATATATATATACCATATAATATGAAATATTAAGTATATTATATACATATATGTCCACACCTACTACATATATGTTTACCTAAAGGAAATACTAAATATGTACATATATACATAAATACGAAAATAAATAATACATGTGCCTATATATATATCATATACATATACTTATTTTTATACCTTATATAATAAAATAAATACATTATATACTCAAAATGAATACTAAGAACATATATATATATATATATACACGAAAATACATAGTACATGTATATACATATCGTATACTAAAATAATTGCTAAGTACATACATATATATATATATATTCATTTATACATACATATTATACTCAAGAAAATACTATGTACATATACACATACATGTACATACTTTAGACCATACACAATATACATAACCTTTATGCATACATACATTTAATACATAAAATAAAATAAAAGAAAAATAACAAATATCCAATATATATGTACATAGTATAAAATATATATACATGTAAAAAATTAAATAATAATCTACCCAAATCCTTTAGTAAACAAATTGATAAAATCCCCTTTATCTTCTTCTTCTTCCTCTTTTTTTTTTTTCTTTTCTTTACTCTTCGGTTTTGTGTGTGTATGCACTTTATTTTTGGTTTTGTTCTTTTTCTTTTCTTTTTACGGTTTGTGTGTATGTTTGTTGCTTTGTTTCTTTTTCTTTCTTTATTTCGGTTTTGAAGGTACAGAATTTCCAGAAGTGCAAACGTGAAGCAAACAACAGTTTGAAGGTTAAAATAAAGGAAAAAGAAGAAAGAAAAATCTACCCTAATATATCCATTAATTTAGATAAGACCTCTAATCATTTCCTCTTTTTTTTATGTGCATAAATCAACACCTGAAGGATGAAAAGGAAAGTAATAAAAACGTGGGCTACTGGAGGAAAACGTGGAAGCAAGGAAAAAAAATAAGAAGGAGGAAAAAGAAAAGAAAAAGAAAGAAAAAGGGAAGAAAAATAAAAATATGTAATTTTTTCAAACATAAAAATCATAAAAATAACATTTATAAATTAATTTTGAAATTTTATGAAAATTTATTAATTTAATTAATAATCGTTAAAATTATAATATTTACGAGTTATTCTGGTATTTTCATTAAAATTTTTATGTGATTACGTGATTTAGTCGATAATTGCAATCGACTATGGTTATATTATTATTAAGTGATATTTATTCATTTTACAAGTCTAAAATTATAATTTTAGGATTTCAATCAAGTTCGGGTTCAATTTCAAGTATTTAAACGTACATCAAATTTAGGGTTTTTGTATACGATTTAAGTTTCAAGCAAAATTTTATGATTTTTATCCTTCGTATTATGTTCGAATTTAAAATTTTAATTAGTTCTAAATTTATCGATTCCGTTGAGTTATGGTAATTATCTATAACATTTAAATCGATTCGTTACCTAAAACTCTAAATTTGTAGAGTTCACATAGTGCTGATAAGGAAGATGGGTTGGTGATTTAGATGCCATGTAGGACATAAGGTGTATGATGTGATTATTCATGGAGGATGCTGCATTAATGTAGCTGATATAGGTCTTGTTGAAAATTTTGAAATCATCGACAATTAAATACCCTAAGCAATATAAGCTACAGTAGTCAAATGATTGTGGGAAAATCAGGGTGACTAAGTAGGTGTTAGTTACATTATCAATAGAGAAGTACCATAATAAGTTCCTTCAAAAAGTTTCAATGCATGCAGGTTATATTTGTTAGGTAAGCCATGACATTTTGATGGGGAAAGGCTTCATGGAAAGATATTCTTTCATGAAGGATCAAAAGGAAATTCACTTTTGTACCATTGTTACCAAAATAAGTTTATGAGAAGCAATTGAGAAAGAAAAGAGAAGAAGATGTGAGGGGATTAGGTGAAGAAGAAAGAGAGCAACAAAACACGAGAGCTTAAGAAGTCAAAAACTAAAAGAAAGAGTCAATGTTAAAAACCAAAAGGAGCGGGGAAAAAAAAGTAATGAGAGAAAATAAAAGACGCAAGTGAACTTATGTGCTACACTCAATGAGGTCAAGAGAGTTCTTATGTAAACCAATGGATGATTATATTTATGTGAAAGGAGGCTCACTGAAATACTAACAAAGCAATTCTTTATCTAGTGCACTAATTTTCTTTTGCAAGATTTCGAGTATGTGTTTCTTGATGAGACACCCAATGGATTGCAACCCATTCAAAAAAATAAAACCCCAATTGGTATCATACCTAAAGCAGCAATTCCAAATTGTATAACCTATAGAAACAATCTTAAGTAAACAAAGAAACTGTAGAGACAAGTGGATGAGTTTATGGAAAATGATGAACTTATGTGTAGTTCCAATACTTTTAGCACCTAAAAAGGATGGAATGTAGAGGATATGTATTGATTGTTGAGTTATCAATAAAATTATAATGAAGTATTGGCATCCCATTCCTAGATTATACAATATGTTTTATGAGTGGTTGGTTTGTGCATTTTTTTTTTTTTTTGACTAATGTACCTAGTACTTTCATGCCTTTAATGGAACAATTGATGCATCCATTCATGGGAGACTTTATAGTCGTTTATTTTGAAGTACAATGTGAGTCATGATGAGTATGTTAAACATCTGCATTGCGTGCTTGATATTCTAAAAAAAAAAAAAAGAAAAGGAGAAATTGTGTGTTAATTTAAAAGGAGTTTATTTGCATGAAAAATGCTATTCTCTTAGGTTTTGTTGTTAGTGTTGAGGGATCAAGTTTGATGAAGAGAAAGTAAAGGTGATTTACAAGTGGCCTAAAGTTAAGAATGCTTTCAAGGTTGGGAGTTTTCATGATTTATTTAGTTTCTATAGGAGATTTGTGAAAAGATTTTAGTATAATAACTACACCATTAATTGAGGTGATTGAAAAGTTTGTTACTTTATATAAGGTGAAGAATGGGAACATGCATCTAATATCATTGAAAAAAAAAAAAAAAAACGTGTTTCAACACCTTTGTTAGTGTAGCCTGATTTTTCTATGATTTTTTAAATTGGGCACAACACTTCTAGGATTCTAATGCAAGAGAAGTGCCCTACAATAATATTTTAGTGAGAAGTTCAATTGGGCAACTTTCAATTACCTCAACCTATGATAAGGAGTTTTATGTACCAGTTGGAGTAGACGAGACAATATTACCTCTAGTTGAAAAAAAAAATCCCTACTCCATACAAGTTACAAGTCCTTAAGCACTTAAAAGTCGAGGGAAGTTGAACTACAAACATACGAGTGGATAATACTTATTAAGACGATTGTATAAGTAATTCAGTACAAACAAGATGAGGAAAATGAGATTATAGATGCATCATCCCGTAGGTAGTTTCTTCTACAACTCTTAGATGCTAAATTATTAGTATTTGATTCCGTGAAAGATTTGCATGTCTATGATCTTAGTTTTATTAATGTTTAATGAGCGTGCGAGAAAACTTCTTTAGGGAAACATAAATTATGTGTACCTAAATATTTTATTATGGAGTTTCTTGTGCATGAGTCGCATGGAGGAGATCTTATGGGGGCATTTGCAGTTGAAAGACTTTAGATGTGTTACTCACTTTTATTGGTCACATACGCAAAAAGATGTTAAGAGAGCTTGCAATATATGCATCTCCCGCAGAAAGACCAAGTCTAGCATCTCATCATAGCGGTTGTACACACCCTAGTAAACCTAAGGTCGACTTACCCATAAATTTTATTCTAGGTTACCTTTGGTCAAAAGGCATTTTGATTCTATATTTATGATGGAAGACAGATTTCCTAAAATAGTACATTTCATTCCATGACATAAATTACTAACTTGCTCCCTAGAGAGATTGTGCAATCACGAGGGACTGCTAATATTTAGTTACTGATTAAGATGTTAGGTTGTGTTGTGGGAAAAATTAGGGACCAAAACTCTTGTATTCACCCTCGGATGGAGGTCAAATTTTTTACTTTACATCTAACTCGGTACTTTTTGACCAACGATTATTTATCATGTTATCTTTTCAATCAAAAGGAAGGAAGCACTTCCAGTGCTTGTATCTTTCTAGCAATTAATCCGCAGAATCACATCACTCACCTTAAAATGTTCAATATTTTCTATCCCTACAAAGCGTAGTCCATTTCTAATATACATCACTTAGAGAGACTGCCCTTGAATTCCCAAATCATGGAATGGCTACATAAGCCAAAAAAAAAAAAAGAAAAAAAAAAGGGAAAATGTTCGACCCCATATACAAAATATTTCAACATACTACCTGTGGCTGACTAAATCATGAGGAAAGTTCTCTCGAATTCACAAAGATTTACACAAAACTCAATTGCAGCTAATACATGAGCGTGGCAACTTCAGAAACCTCTTTTCTAGACACTCTGTGGTACTCAACCTTCCTTTGCAGTTTATCTCGGCTTTAAATCACTTCCTTTGCTTCGGAATGAAGAGAGGGAGAAGAACGATCGGGGCGCTGCACAATTAAATTTGGTTAACAATGTAAGCCATAAAACTTCTATCCGAGCTTAATTAATTTTATGGAATAACGGAATTCATTTTGTCAAAAAAAACAACAGAAAAGTGAATACTAGAGAATCCTAGTTCATGGAATAACTAACAAGCTCCTAATGAAACAGAACACTGAATAGCAATGAAATAAACTACACAAGCCACAATGTACATTGCAGATAAGTAAATCATCGAAGTCCCTTACATAGGAGTGCGGGAAACAACCAAGGACTGATTTTCTTTTTTCTAAAAATCTTTTGGCTATCCAAAAAATTACATTTTGCCAAAAAAATATCAGCATAATAGCTTCCTTAATTAGCAACTTACAAGGTGAGTTGTCAAAACTTTCTCTCTCTCTGATCTCTTTCATGTTTCATTGCCTGTATAATTTCTTGTAGATGTATAATATTTATATCTATTTGATTTAGGTAAATTTGAAAACATGGGGTTAACTCATAACAAACAGGACAACAGAAACAGTTTGTTTCCTGTGTTATTGTAGACTCATTAGATCAAACATGCAGACACGCAGAGATTGAATGATAATGATATGCAAAAGGCAAACACAGATGGTTTTTTTCTTTCTTCTTCTTCTTTTTGGTGGATACTTTTGATGATTATTTCATGTAGATGATAAGTTAGACCATTTTCAGCATAAGCTTCTTGGAACACAACAAAACATATTGTGGTCTGAAAGTTAGCAACAAAACATAGACATGCTACAAGGTGTCACCTTTTAAAGAGCTTCCTGTGATGTGATCCTCCCTCAATTTGAAGTTTGCTGGGGGAGCTGGGATGGAACTACTTAGGCTTTGTACTGCATGGAAAGAAATGCAATGGTCATCATCTGAGAGAAGAATGCTCAAGAAGATAATTTTTAAGAACCAGTTAAAGCTTTTATGCTTATCTAAGGAATAAAATCATGCACTGGAAAGACAGGTTTGTATATGCAATTGTTTTTCCAACAATAGAACTCTCACTAAATCAAGCACAAGAATAAGAACTCTTAGTTTTACATATGCAATTTTTTTAAGGACTGGTTTAGAGGCTTACCTTGTTCATTTAGCACATCACTCTCGTTGAAGTTGTCATCAGGACCTTGGGAGAATCCCATTCTTGATTTCCTCAAGTCTTCAGATGATCGATTACCAGGATCTCGCCCATCTTCAGTGTCGTCATCTCCTTCAGAGGTTGTGGCAGATATCCAATCAACTAAACCCTCAGGTCCCCTGCTTTTCCTTCCAAACTTCAACAATCGCTTAAAACCTTTTGTTACATCCTTTCGGGACTGATTATGGGAAGAATTACCAACTAGAAAAGGTTTCTGGGCACTCCCCCATTTCTTTCTCATTCGAGCAGCATCATCGGTTTGCCCAAGAGGATGAGAGTTCCATGATGCGGGGCTTCCCCCTGGGGAATCTACAGAGGCATCAACATCTGAGGACTCGTTTGGATACGAAAATGGATGGTGCACACGTGAGTTCCATGACACAGGACTCTCCCCTGGGGAATCTTGCAATGAACTTGCAAAGTGGAACTTGGAAGTTGGAACAGGCAGTTGAGAAAATGAGGCAGGGTCAACATTAGAAAGAGGTGTTAAAGCATCACCGTTCTCAGATTCAGATTTTTCAAAATCATCTGATTCCTGACTCATTCTTGGATTTCCATTGTCCCTCATAGCAGGGTGTTTAAAATCTTCCTCCTCTCCATCTTTAACCATGTCCGTAGAATCATCAACACCCATATCATCAACATATTCATCATTTAATAAATTTCCAGGTGTCATTGAGGCCTTCAGATTAGCCCCACCCCCCATTGCACCGGAATCCACACCACTACCTTTTGTAAACATATGCTTCATCTCTGTACTCTTTGCAAATTTATAACTCTTGTTGCTCTGCTCTTTATCAAACTCCAAAGGTGCCAAAATGGCAGGTTCGCTGATCACACCAGAAAAATCATTGACCTCCATAGCACCAACAGAGCTTTTCCTCAAAGAATGTGATCGTGATGACTTCTCTTCCTTGACTGGTGATACATCTTCAGTAGTACTCTTACTTCGGGCAAAACTTCTCGGCTGTGGACGCGTTGCTGTCTTACTAGCACCAGAGGGTTTTGTGTTCTCTTTCCTAAAATCAGAGAAGTTGGGAACAGACTGTGCAAGAGGATTCTCAGACGGCAACCTTCGCCGCCCTGAAGAAGAGTTGTAAGCCTTGAGCGAAGACCGTGAAGTTGGAGCAGCTGAAGTGTGAGGAGTTGATGAGGACAAATTACGATTAGGCTTTTTCATTTGGATACTTCTGGAAGCACCATCCCCTAAGGATGCATCACTAAAAATACCTTGTCCAGAAGATTTTTGCCCTTGATAATCAGAGCTTTCCTCATCATCATCACTTTGAGTAAAATCAATTGGCTGATGTTAAAAGGAAAACTTTCCATTGTTAGTTTGGAGCACTATATCAAGCAAATATTGTGTTTCATCTTCAAATTCAGAAATGAGACCTACTCTAGTTTACAATTTTTACTAACATCATTAACGTAAGGATACCTGCTCCCTCTTCACACTTGATCTTAAATTGAATGATTTGGGTTTCTCTGCTTGATGGCGAGAACTAGATACTGAGCTCTTCCTATCTGCTGACCCAGAAAACTTAGCCTTCATTTCAGCTCTACTACGCTCAAGGCTGTCATGCATCGCTTTCAGTTTAGCCTCCTTCTCGGCCCTTCTAGATCCCCATTCCTCCCTTAGTTTTGCATCTCGTTTCTGCATGTACTTCTCATAGAATTTTCCTCTAGAATCATCAGAGAAACTACGGTCAGAAAAATTTTTCCTCAAAGAATCACTTAAGTCACTGGGGACCATCTTGTTAGATGGAGGAGTACTATAATTTTCCATATTGCTTGAAGTTCTGCTTAAATCAGTAGCAGGCTTTCTCTCGGACATCTGAGCTACATCTGGTAGTACCGGTTTCCTCTGCTGCAAAGTTACAGCCTGTTCCTTCTGAGTATCAACAGGTTTGGTCCTTCGCGCAGAACCCGCCTGATCTCCTGGAACACGAAGCTTGTGCTCCGCAAACAGTCTTTCAAGTTCATTAGCCTTCATTTTTAGCTCATCATTAAGTTCCTGATTCCCCTTAGATTGCCTTAGCCTTTGAACTTGTTCAACTGGCATTGATGGAAGCACAAGAGAAGTTTCTTGACCCTTTGAAACCCTTTTACTTGGTAAAACAACTTTACTATTCCCATATGAAGAGCCAGTTTCATCCCTCTTGCCCTGTAATCTCTTTATCTGCAATTTCATTTTCTGGTTTGCAGATTCTTCTGACGCACTTTGCACATTCACAGGTTCCCCAAAGTCCTTACCTACTCCTTCAACTCCACAAGCAACCGGTTGGAACTGTGACAGTGGAACTAGTTGTTCATAATGCATTTCTTCATCCTGTATCTCCTTTCCTTTATCTCGTAAACCTCTTTCAAACAAGCATGAGAAGGATCGAGAATGTCCATGATGACCTCTAGAACGCCCTTCAGGAGCCAGATGATCTTTTTCCCCAGTATCATCCGGTGTCTTTCCACTTTCTTTCTTGGATTGCAATTCCATTGTCTTACTTAAAGAAGCTCCAACCTGAGCTTGGAAAGCAGCCTGAATTTTCACTCCAGCACTCTCCTTTTGATAAGCATAACCCCTTGTCTGACCCTCAGAACTTCCTTGATCTTTAGTAACTCCATTTCCTTCACCTGACAAAACCTTCATCTTCTGCAGTGTCCCAACCTTACGTTCAGTTTGCTCTTTGCTACTATCAATAGATGACTTATTTGGCACCAGCATAGCAGTCTGATCCTCGGAATAGGAGTTTCCTATTGAACTTGCCTCCTCTTCTTTGTCAGATGAACTGATGACCTGTGGTTGACTGCTAGAGCCTGCTGTTGCATTACTCTGAACATCATTTTTGCTTGAATTAGCTGTGTGATTGAAATTCCTTTGACTTGCATCTTCAGAAGCACCAAAAAAGGCATTACTTTTTGCCTGAAAAACTGCAGAAGCAGAAGAGGGCGTACACAGGGGGCTCTCTGTATTGACATCCTTCTTGTCACTCAAGTCAAGGCTCATATCACTTGCACCACTCCATCGCCTCAAAACAGCCTTCTCAGGAACGGCTGGAGCAGAAGATACATCAGATGAAAGCCTTCTCAGCTCAGGAGTCTTCCCAACAACAGGCTTACCACCACTTCCACTACCTGTGTTTTCCTTCTGTTTGCTTTCAAATAGGTTTATACGGTCCTGAACACTGAGTCTTCGTGTGGACTGATTCGTTTGAATTGCAGGTGACTCAGCTTGAGTATCATCTTTCTTCTCTTTCTCTTCAGCATCATTCTCTTTTACCTTTTTCAGATGTGGTGGATCTACAGGAGAAGAATTAGGTTGTTCACCAGTGAAGGCTTTAGTGTCATCCTGCTGTGTTGTCAAGGCAGTGCGTTGCTCTTGGCCAGATACATGCTTGTTTAGATCAGATTGGTTTTGGTGAGGCCTGAAAGGAGGCCCACTTGGATCTTCAGAGGGATCGTCAAGTGACATGTCAGACTCACATGATGAACGAATCCCCCTATCACCAATGCCTAGCTTCCATGGAGGGATGAGTTCTGGTCTCTTTTGACAAAAGGAAAGAAAATTTGTGCATGTCTCACTGCAAAGATTTAAATATAGGTGATGATCAAAAGTTGGGAAACAATGTTTTATGTAGAGTAAGAAGCTAATGAAAAGATGCAAGAATTTAAGTGGATATAGCATAAGATACTATTCGTTCTTTTCATAACAATATGTCATTGGTGATGAAGAGACTTAAAACTGCTAGTTTAGAACTCAGCATATCTAGCTATAAAACCATCATTCTTTGATGATGGCATTAATAAAAGAGACACGAAGGAAAAACAAAATGGAAATGTTCTTTATTAACCATCATCCTTCAATGATGGCATGAACAAAAGAAATGTGACACCAGCATATAAACCCAAATGCATTGGCGTAAGATCTACACGCGTATTGCTATCAGTAACAAGAAGTACCAAACTAACAAATAAAGTACACACAGCCAGAAAAGCTAACTGCTGACCGAGTGCTGTCCTTCAGTAAGGGTGAAAAAACTCCAAGAATTCATTATTGCCAATTTAATTTGCTCCCTTGAAAACTAATTTCCAACTCGATGAATCAGCCAAATAAATTTTCTTTCCTCCCATAAGCAGCATCAATGAAATATTCCACATCACTATGGATCATCTAACACTCGCTGCACGTTAATTCCTAGGTATATTTAAATTCTTTTCTGGGTGGTAATTCCTGGCTATTATGAAAGATAATACTATAAACATGTATAACTTAAGGAGTTTACATTTAAACTTGCATACTACCTAGTCAGGGAATGTTCCCATTTTGGAAGAAACCTGCCATGACTTCCCAATCAATATGAGATGCACACAGCACAGTATCATGCTTGGAAGACGCAAATCTTGCTCCCATTTTCACTGTGCAAGTTGGAAGTTTCACACTAGATCTTAGGTAAATCGGAAAGGTAATGGCTTTGATAATGACAAATGAGAGTCGAAAGTATAGTAACAGAAGTCCATGCCTGTTGTCCACTTGAAATATTCGATAGCTTGAGCCTTCTATGCTTTTTTTTGGCAAGTCTATAATTTATGCTTTAACCACACAATTAAGTTTTAAAGCCTTTTTTATACCAAAAGGAGTTTCCATCAGTGGATGGCTTCACACACTTTCTTATATTAAGAGTTCACTACAGTTTAAGGCACCATTCAAATATTCTAGCAGAATTTGTCAAAGGTACATTGCTATCGAAACACAGAATTCGAAGTTCTTACTTCAAGCGATGGGCACCAAAGCAATCGGCAAAGTATTGGAGCTCTAAGACACTATCAGGGTTAAAACCAGCAGCTGATGCTCGAGCACATGCAGTGGTTAAATCCTGCTTAACTGCAGCAAGGCGTAAGTCGATAGCTCTCAAAAGTTCCTTCCTGCATCAATAAAAGAAATGGATTAGAGAACATGAAATCAGCACAATGCGAAAATATAAGCACTATTCTGGCTGGTGCACATGCATGCTTCTTTTTGGCATGCACAATCACAAGAAAAAATGTAATATGATGATATTTCTTTCTTAGGGTCTTGTCCTGATGAAGATAACAGACTGATGCAAGAACCCATGTGTGTTCATTAATATATACATAAAACAATTATAAAAGCTATCCCATGAACTTTGATTACAGGCAAGTCTACTTGGTAAGCTTAGATCAGCGTATGGAGAAGTACAAAAGGCAAATAAAGTAGACCATACATTCTCTTTTGCTCATGAAATAAGCCATCGAAGAGAGAGTTTGGAGCTCATAATAACAGCATAATGATTATTAAAAGTGGGGGAAAAACACATTTTAGGGCTCAGAAAATATGATCCTCATAGGACAGGCTGAAAAATAGAGAAAGCAAAAATAGATTTAAAGAGGGACTAAATCCAACAAGCATAGGCACACAAATGGTGGTTGGATGAAACAAGGAAGTTTTAAACAAGTCATGCAGAGAAAAATCTAGAATTTTTTTCTTTTTTTTTTTGGTAAATAAAAGTCTAGAATATTGTCTAGAAGGCATAAAAACTATTACTTAGTTGCGTCTCCTGGTGCAATTCCAGCTTCATCATCACCTGAACCAAGTTACATATCCACAAACATGTTAGAAACAACAAAATTCATCTACCCTCATTCTGAACAATTGCTCAAATATAAGAACTTATACACTGATGTGAAGATTTGTGAATTCACCACTATATTAAGATCTAATTTCATTTGCACAGTAAACCATCACATTAAAGCTACCCTCTGTGAAGCATTGATGGATTCATCCAGTGTTACTGTATTCTGAAGGAACCATCCAATGGCCTGCTCACCAATCAGACAGATTTTTAACTCTCTTTCCCATGCTACTTACTCTCAAATCTAGCAATCAGTTATATTTGAGCAAACAAAGTCTGAAGAATATGGAAAATGCTTAATTGTCAGGAAATAGAGAATGCTCCTCAATCTCATTTTCTCAGAAAATCACTTTTCTCCAATCAACATTCAAATACATATAAGGTAAATCCACATTAGGCAGTAACATATTTAAACTAGAGCCAATTTAACACATTCATAACTCCAAATGTAGGGCTGCCACTTTCAGGAGATATGTATAACAACAGAAATATCAGTTTCCATAAGGCAGTTACACAACAACCAGAAATTTTTTCTCCCCTTAAATAGACACATTATCCATGATTTGGACGAACTCATGAGGCAAAAGATTGAAAGAAAATCTACTGAATAGTCAAAAAAATTGTAGCTGACATTCCCCAGCATATCAAAACAATCACCATAAAGAGCTACATTCCAAGATCGAAACAATATAGAAATTTCATAAAAGACTGCTAATACACAAGAAATGCAATTTTTCCAAAATAAAATCACATACCTCTGGCTCCCGAGGAATGATCTCCTGGGCCCTGATATCATAAGCAACAGAATTCAGCACATTAAAAATTAAATATTGTCTCAATTTCACCAAGAGATTTATCTCAATATGGAAACAACAACCATTACCTGAGAATAGATTTTACGGGCCGCTTCCAGTTGAGACATCTCAGCATCAAACGTATTAACCTGTTCCAAAACCTCTGGTGTACTGACAAACCGAACAAACCTGAAATCAAAGATATCCAGCAGATTAATTGCTAAAGGACCAGCTTAAAGATAACAGTGAAGACTAAATAACACAATCTAGCACTGGCAAAAGGCATCACCTCTCAATAGTTCCTTTTGTGAACCACAATTCTGCATTTTTACGTTTCCCAACTTCAAGTTTGATCGATGGTATGGCCAATGCAAACTGTTCTTCAGCAACTTTCAGATGTGTAACGAATGGTTTCACTAGACCAGATGCTAGTTTTTCTGTACTTCCACCACTCGATACAATTAGTTCACATCTGCTTGATGCAGAAAGAGATTAAACTCAACGGTGGAAACCAACCCAAAGAACCTTATTTCAGGTGAAATACGAGATATAGTAATCTCACCGTGAACGCCTAGGGGAGAGCTGGAAAACAGCATAATCAAGAGGTATGTCAGGTTTCATTTTTATCAATCTCTGCTAGTTTACTTATCTCCCAACCTCTTCATGTACAACCAAATTTCTGTCAGCATCAAAGGGCATAGCAAATATCCCAAGTCATTCTCAAACCATCACTGCTTGCATTTGAAGCTCTACAATAGCATAAACCCGCATCTTAAAAAGGAAGCAACTTATTAAGCAAATGGCTAGTTCATAGCATACAAAATAGAATTGCATAAAATCAAGATCAAATCCATATGCACTAGGATCCATGAGCAAAATGCTTGATCAGGCCAGCATAGTGGAGAAAAAGAAAAAAGGAGTGCCGAATTATCGCTATAGATACCTGATTGAAATGGGATTACCAAGCCAGGTGAAAGAAATTAACTTGTTAGTCTTGAGATTAAAGTAAACCAAAAATCCTTAAGCAAATCCACAGTGCTTCAAGACGATACCCACTTGATTAACTAAGAACGGTTAACAAAGTACCAAGATTCACTAGAAGTGACATTAACCCAAGAATGTAGCTTAAGAACCAAATGTTACTAAAAGGGATCCACTAAAATCGGTGCTTATATAGCAAATATCTACAGTTTTTAGATCGAAACTCCTTAAGCAAACAGCCTATCGCTTCAAGATATTTTTTTTTTTTTAAATAAGTTGCTTCAAGATTATATCCAGTAGAAAATTCTCTTAAAATATTTCAAAATTCACCTGATTAGATCTTAATCCAATAATGTAGCTAGCTAGCAAATCAAATGTACATAGAACCGAGCACTCACTTCATACTTAAATCATCTATGTCCCTAAATAACCATATAGATTAACCCAAAAAATAGAAAGAAAAAGTTAACTTTTCTACTAAATTAGAGTCCTAAAACTCCTAAATTACTATACAAAAGATAACCCAGATCTAAATCTACAAAATTAAAACAAACACACTGATTAGTTCCAAAATTGAATATCCAAATTCCAAACTAAACCACCCAAATTTCCATCACAATCCACACTAATAAGCCCATTACACAAATATGCACATGCAAATAAATAATAATAATAATAATAATAATAAAAGCAACACTCTCTAAATCAGCAAACACCCACTACATAAATTCCAAAAATATAAAATGCCAAAAAGATTGGATTTTGACTAAACCCACCTGGGAAAGTGAATCAAAAAGATCTTCAAATGAACTAATCAGATCGTTTGATATGGAAAAAAAACCAGCACTTGGGTATCTGGGTGTGTATCTAAGTCATCAAAAAGACCGCTTTTTTAGGAAACTCGGTAACTCGTGTATAAATTCAAATGTGAATACTTTTCAAATATATGTAAAAAAGAAAAAGGAACAACAACCCAAAAGACCCAGACCCAGTTAGATGAGAGTTTCTATTTCTTGGCTTTTCTCAAATGTGTGTACTTTTCTTCTCTCTCTATCTACACTCCTCTAGAGAAGAGAGAGAGAGGAGAGAGAAATGGGGTTAACAGAGATAATCAGTGTCTGATTTGTGCTTCAGACAAAGCTTTGTTTCTGTATTGGTTAATTTGGTGTGTGTTTATTTGATAGCTTGTTGTGTGGGATGGAAAGCCAACGAGGACTCGGTGAGTCTGTTGTGAAATTACCATTATGGGCTTGTTTAAGGTCGAATGAATTTACTGTTCAGTCCTTGTACTTGTTCGACCGACCGGTTTGAATTTTGTTTGCTTTACAAGGACTACGGCATCATTTTGGGTATTGCACGTCAAATTATTTAGAGGGAAAATACAGATAAAAAAGGTATTTGAGAAGATCTTTTAGGAAAATACTTGAGAAGTAGAAATTACCTAACTAGGAAAATGTCAAGGACATTTATTAAGGAAAAAAATTAAAGAAAGCTTTTACACATTATGTAATTATTTTTAATATAGCACGATCTACCTGAAAAATTGAAGTCATTTTTTTGAAAAACTTATTAACCTTCGAAGATTATCTCATGGAAGCCTTTCAATTATACATATTCAACGGTGTGTATTTTTTATCATGAGAAAAAAGTTAGTAAATGTGAAAAGGATAATAAAAAATATCTCATATGTTTTTAAGTCATAAGAATATTTTTCTCTTATTTCTATATCTATATTAATATTAGAGTAAGAGAACCCACTTTAATATTTTAAACGCATATTAAAAAAAATTAGCCAAAAGAAATAAATAAAAAAGACATTTCAATATACTACTATGAAGTTAATCTTATTAGCATAGTATAACTTTTCACCTCCTCATTAAAAAATCAATGATTTACTAGGAGTAAATAAATAACTTTATTGTATAGAATATTTACTTGTAATCTACTGGATTAGATAGATTACTAATGGTTATTAAGGATTGCAAGTGGGTTTCATAGTCTAAGGTATGAATTTAAGATCTTCTTATTCTATATCTACTTTAGAATACGTACTTTAACCCAAAATCTATACTCTAGGATATAAACAGTATATATTATAAGGTCTTATCTATCTATCCTATAAAAAATTATTATATAAAAAATTATTATATAATATGGACAAATGAATAATAAATTATAGTATTATAATTTTTTGGCTATATAAAGTTTTAATTAAAAAAAAGAAAAGTAGAATACAAGATCATAAGGTAATAACCCTAAATGATTAAACCTAATGTCATTTCTCTCACTTTATATTTTCCATTTTTTACTTTATTCTTTCTCATTTTAGTTTTTAACTTTATATTTTTCATTATCGTCTACTAAGTAATAAGATCACATAAACTTAAAATAATAAAGGTATAAAAAAATGATTTTATAGATTTTGTTACAAGTTTCGTTGGTTTTGCATATAAAAAACTTATAATCATATAAATTACTTTTTTGACATCGTATGAACTTAAAATTTATAAGAAGAAAGATAAAATTCTGAAGTTTCTCATTATACCTTGCACTTTATTAAAAAAAGAACTATAAAGTAGGTTTCTATCCTAAAATTTGGGACCTATATCTTATAAGGTAAAGTATGAGTAAAACCCATATTCATTACTTACTATTTCCCACCTCTCAATTATAAAATCTATATTACAAAATAGCTACATGTCCACTAACTCAGCACATATATTGCAGATACAACTGCTACTAGTATTACTAATGTACAAGAGAGAACTTTCAATGTCTTTTTTCATGTTTGCCCAAATTGCCATGATACTATAGTTTCATACCAATAACTATCTGTAATTTTATGGTAGTATTTTTTCATCTCGGGTAGAAATCTCGATTATCTTAATTTACACTAAAAATGGATATTTTTATATCTATACATAACATCATCTATAATGTAACCATTATTATGATGTCAAAAGTGTCATTGCTATTATTAAACGTAATAATAATTCCATTTATTTTCATTAAATTTAGTATTTCATCAAAATTAATACTTTGTGTTTTTAGTGTAACATGTTTTATTTTTTATTTCAACTTTCTGTCTTCCTTTATACGTGCATATTTATTTCATTCCTTCCCATTCAAGGTTATCTTGTATCACCAATATAAAGATATCATGTAATATCTCTTTTAGCCAAGTTTTTATTTTACCAATTTAAAATTATTTATAGCAGGTTAAAAAATTTTCCTTAAAAACTTATATCTATTATCTACGTTCAACTCTTACCTAAGGCAATTTATCACAATATTCCAGTATTACGTTAGCCTTGAGCAATAGAAAGCAACTATTTCACTCCCATAAATCAAACAAAGAACAATAACCTCATCATCTAGATTTTGAATTCCGGCTCTTTCTCTCCCTCTCTCTTCGAAGTAACAATACAAGTCTGCTCGACTTTACCTAATTATCTATCCGATTGGATGCATTAGGATTGTTACATCCTTTTTGTTATTTTAGTGGATGTCACCATTAAAATCGCACCATAAAATGCTACCATAAAACTATTGTTAGCTCAACAATGAGTATAGATTTGCTTTCGTATGTATTTCATTCTTTTTCTCTCTTTTTTTTTTAATGTTTTTTCTCTGTCATTTTATATTATAAATAATTACATCACCATCAATTCAGTTAAGAGTGTCGATTCCATTTTGAAGTCTTTTTTGGTTTCCTTTTTTAGGTTTTTCCATCCGATTTAATGACTACAGATACTTAATTTAGGTTGGCACCATGAATAATGTGCAAATCACCCTTCACAAAAAAAAAAAAAAAAGTGTATATTATCACCAAAGTTTTTTTTTTTTCACTATTATGAGTAATAATGAGAATAGTTGTGAGGTTCTTAAATAAATATTTTTACAAAAATGAGGGATTTATCTGGGTCAAAAATGGGAATTCCGTGAACATCAAATATGTATAAGTGTATGATGAATCCATTTTTAAGTTCCTGGCGATTATGCAACAATTCAAAACGGCAATGATCTTTTGTTCCTCTTTTACTTGGATTTGATTCAAGTTGAAATTTGTTGTTTTCATGAGGTTATTTGTAGGGGGGTGGTGTTCCCACCTTCACGAAATCCTTAAAATTCCGATAGCAAAGAAGAAATAAGGTTCATTCTCGGTGTATACTCTTTCTTTTGCTTAATTGTATTCATGCCCTTTTTTTTTTTTTTCAATTAGCAAATCATAATATTACATATTGGCTTTAGAGAGGTGAAATTTTTGCGGAAACAAAGATAAAGAAAATCCAAAATTGCTACAATCCCATAGCACAGAAAACTAGAGCCTCAGTACCATTTTGAATCCGAGTAATTTAGAAATAAGGAGAATGAGATGGAGGAGGTGATGCACACAAAAAAGATTTGGTTCAGTAAGATATTTTCACTTAAGAGACTGCGATATCGTCAAAAGCCTAAAGTATTACCTTTTTGTTATTTTTCCCTAGGCCTAAAGTATTACTTGTTTATTATTTTTTGCTAGGTTAGTATTAGAAATATCTTATAATGATATTTCAATTAGTTTTTTTTTTTCTTTTTTTAAGATAACTTGAAATAGTAACCAAAGTTTGAATGCATTTATATAACAAAAATGTTTTAATGCAATTAATAATAAAAAAATGTTTTCCGTAATTTTATTATTGTGGTTACAAAATTAATCACTTTGTTATAATCAAAATTTTCCAAGGTCTAAATATCTGCTCTTTAGCATTTTGAAAAAAAATCAAAGAAGTAAAGATTTTTGTTGTGCAATGATCAGCTATTACGCTATAATGTTTTTTTTTTTTTTCATACAATCGCTAAATAATAATTTCTAAAAGGTGATATATCTTTCTTACATTTGTTGTCATGTTTTTCATTATTGTTGAAGTTTATGGTTAAATTCATAATAAAAAGGACAAATTCCATTAACATTTTCATTCAATTTGTTTTATGAACGACGAAATTTCAATCATTTTTTATTTTTTTAGGTATTTATGTGAAGCATTCTTTTCCTTACACTTTGAATTTTTATGCTTTATGTAATTAAAATTTGTAAGTAATTTTCATTCAACGTTTCGGATAATACTTTATGTTGGCACTCACATGAGAAGTTAACATGAACTCTCTCCATTTTCATCCTTTAAATTTACATGATGTTACAAATAAATGGTTCAACTATCTTATGAGATCATGATATTATCTTCTTTTTATAGTTTTAACCATTGATTATATATGATAATAAGAAATAAATTGATAAAATTTGAAAAAATAATAAATGGAGAAAATAAGATATGAGCAATGAAGTACTTATATATAGAGAGAGAGAGATAGCCAAGTACTTATATTTTTAAAAGTTGCAAATTTAGTATTAGCTATCATTTATTCCTAATACAATACAATGTTTTTTTTTTGTTTTTTTGTTTTTTTACCTTTTGCATGTGTTGTATCAATAAAATTTCAATTGATATGGAAAAAAATTACATTAAATCTTAATTTTTGAACTGAAAATAAAAGTGAAATAAAAAATTAAATCATAAGCCATAAAAGCTAAAAGTTTACTAGAAATGTTTTAATAATACTAATAAACCACGTTGATGGATAGTGGTCTATAAGTATCAATGAAATTCCAGTACATGAAAACATAAATAGTTATTTTTTAAAAACTATATATTATTGTTGAACATCCACGTCATTCATGTAAATATGTTAAAAGAATTTTGATTTCATCAAGATCCCTGAACTAAAGCTTCAAGAAAAGTTGTAGAGAATCTAATATCTATTCTATTTGTAAGTATAACTGAATGAATACAACTTTCTATTTTCTATAGTATTTATACTAGCAAAAACTAAAATAACAAACTAACTGCTACATCAAGGATACGTAGACAAGTAATAAAAATGCAACTAGATAAGTAAAAAAGATAAATAAAATACATATATTTGTCATCCCCCCTCAAGTTGGCAATGGCTGAAGAGTTAACTTGGAAAAAAGCAACTGAAGTTAATGTGCAGGGAGGGGTTTAGTTAAGATATCGGTCAATTGAGAAGTGGAAGATACATGCTGAACTTGTAAGAAACTAGAAACAGTATAATCGTGAACAAAATGAACGTTAACATCAATATGTTTGGTTTGAGCATTCAAGCAAGGGTTAGACGCAATAAGCAAAGTAGATTTGTTGTCACAAGAGAGGTGTACGAGTAATTTAACAAAAACAAACAAGTCCCAAAGAATAAATAAGGTCCACAAAAATCTCTTTCATAATAGCAGCAAGCTCCTATACTCAACCTCCACACTAGAAGTAGTCATTGTTGGATTTTTTAATTTTCTATCCAACCAAAGTAGGACCTAGCATAACAACATAACCAGTAATAGACTCCCCATCCAACTTATTAGCAGCCCAATTAGAATCTAAGTATCTATGAAGAACAAGATCATTAGCCAAAGGATAAACAATCCTAATGAAATTATTCCCTTGATATACTTGACCACATGTAAAGCAGCTGCAAGATGAGTTGAATGTGGATGAGATAAGAACCAACCGAAATAGTATACTACAAAACTAATTTCCAACCTAGTAATAGTGATATAAGACAATCACCTAGTTAATTAGCAAATCTAAAACACCCTAGTCAAGTTAAAATAATAATTCATTAATAAAGTAGTGAAATAATTTAGATCATGTCAATAGAAACAACAATCTAATAAGGAAAATTTTTTCTCAATTTATTAACCTTCAAGCAATTCCAGACTTATTCAAAAGTGTATCATATAGAATAAATGTCTAATTTAAGGTTCTAATAATTTTTTTTTCTATAATTCTTATTTTACATATGTATTAAATCGATTAATTTTATTTTACCTATAAAGTATAGATATTTTATTAGTATTATATATCATACAGTATTTTTATACATGACTTATTTTTCTAAATATTGTTTATTCACATTTCAATTAATCATTTACCTTTCTATTTTAAATATAAACATATCTTATATTTTAGAACGTTTTAAATGATTTAGATACTATCCTAAAACCTTAACATAAAAACCTATTCCATGCTGCAATTATTTTTTTTCTCTCCCCTAGCCTATCTTCTCTCACGTCATTACCCTCTTTTCTATTCTTCTGTCCCTTAACACTTGCCCTTGAACTTTCTCCCTCACTCTCTCATCTCGTCTTTTCTCCTAAATCTCTTACCCATTCGCCTTCAATTCCTCTCCCAAGTTCCATACACATTGGACCAAACCCAAATCACTTGCCTCAATGTAATCTCCCGTCAAAGCTCTTGAGCTCCTAATCACTCCTTGCTGTGTATTTTGTTTTCGTCTCCACTTCCATGCATTCTAAGTTACTCCGATAAGCTTTATTAGTTAATTATTTGAGCATATTATTAAACCAAATGTAATTTGTATATTTTTCATTTCTAGTAGGTTTTTATTCGAATTTGGTGTTTATCTAGTGTTCTTATCTGAGCTTTATTTCACTAGTCAACTCAATTCCATTTTTGGGTATCGTATACATAGTATACTATTTTTATTTTTCCTATATTATTATGAAAAGTAATTATGTTCTTATTACTTGATTTCTATTGTAAATTGACTTAATTGGCATAATTGTGATATTATTTTATAGGAAGTTGATATTATAAATTGTGTCATAATATCGAATTATGTATATATGTGTATTTATGGCATTAGATTTCTACTTTTTGTTATATTTGGTGTTGATTCACTATTTTCTAGCTGAGTATAGAGTTACTTTAGTACTTATATCATATATGTAAGATCAAGTTACTTTAGTAATCATATCATACATGTAAGATTTCGAGTGTCGATTTGGTTTAAGATAATACTATTTTACTATAATTATGTCTTATTATTAATATTAATAATATTATGATTTAAATATTTCTATTATGATTATAGTATATGATATTAATTGTAAAGTATGTCCGTTTTGGATTCCAATTATTAATATATCCTTCTTTACGTATTTCTATGAACTATAGTATCGTTAGATTAAATGCATATTTGTTTAGTATATCAATTGGTAAAACCATCTATTTTAACATCCTCATTATGTATTCACCTTATAGTTATCCTTATATATATATATAGTACTCTTACGATTTGAGTAATTAAATAATATTATATAAATATGTTAACTTTTTTACTCTATCGTTTTAAGCATTTATATTATCTCTAGTTTCTATTCTCGATTTATGAAAAGATTGATTAATTTTAATCAGAACTTTTAAATCAATAAGTTTAGGTATTACTAAGAAATAGATAAATAAGTTCACAAATAACTTTTAAATAAAACTTAATTATCAGGTATTTGAGGGTTAACGTATATGCCTATTTTCAAATAGATACGTAATGGTTATCGGATTACTTTCTTGTTGAGATTTGAGCTGTTGATTTATGATTTTTTGGTGGGAGTTCATTTAGCTATTGTGAAGCAATTCTAGGTACGTGATGCTTATTTGTATGGTTATAGTTGCTAAGATAGAAAAAATGTAATTGGATTAATCTATATACAACCTAATTAATTTTGACTGCTAGTTATGCTTGACTTGCTCACTTTAGGGTCCTGCAATGGCAATTTCCTAGAGGAATAACTGTTGATCATATACGAAGATTTCCTAATGAACTTTTATATGAAATGACACAGTTAGAATATTAGGTTTCCGGTCTCTCATCTCTTGTCTCTAGTCTCTTAACTTTAGACTCTAGGCGTAAAATACTTAAAAGAAAACTTATATTAGATCCACCTATGTATGTGGATAAAAATCATAGTATGGCGGGATCATGAGTACCCCTTGGTTGATTGTTGGCCTAAATTAAAGATAATTAAACTATTGTATACTTATATTCTATTACCATTGCATTATATGCATGTGAATGAATTAGGTTTGGCATCCATATGTATTTATACACCCGTACTAGGCATTAACTCATTTTCTTTATTTTTACAACTGCATGTTGACTTAATAAGTTTGTGACAAGAATAAAAATTGTTATTATCAGTTGGAAAAGAGAGGTGGTTAGTTTTGTATGTTGTAGAAGATCAAAATCTAGTTATTTTATATGTTTATGGCTAAAGTGACTCATCTGTGAGTAATTTGTATTTGGAGAATTATTGTTTTGTATATGAAAAAGGATTATTATAAGTGATTTTAGAGATTATAGTTGATTTTAGAGCCTTAATGTGTTCCTGATTGGGAAGGACACATAACAGGTTGTGGCACCTTCGAGTTCTAGGGCATTACAAAATCACTAGCATTATCTTCCAAACGTAAGCCACTAGGAAGTGGAACAACTAGAAGTTTAGCAGCCAATAACCCTATCTCAACAAGGAAATCCATAATGAACTTATGTTGATTAAGATAGCAACCATAATCCATCCTACATAACTCTAACCCCAAAAATATCTAGTAAGTCCAAGGTACTTAATGGTAAAGGCATCATGAAGTTGTTGTTTAACAACGACAATTAAATCATCACCAGATCTAGTAACAAGCATGTCATCAATGTATAACAAGACTACAACCAAAATACTGTCATCACACTTAGTAAATAAGGAATGATCATGTTTCAATTAATAAAAACCATGTGAAGTTAAAAACTTAGATATTTCTAAGTTTCATTGCTTAGAAGCTTATTTTGAACCATATAAGGACCATTTTAACCAACACACTTGGCCATTAGTTACCTTAGCGTTAGAGGTAACATGTATATCTTCATCAAGAAATTCATGAAAAAAAAGCGTTATTAATATCGATTTGATGAAGTGACCAAGGAAATGCCAAAGCCACAATAATTAAAATACAAACCGTGCTTAACTTAGCAACTGGAGAAAAATTATCATGAAAGTCCCTACCTTCAACGTGAGTGTAACATTTAGCAACTAGTTTTGCTTTATAACACTCAACACTATCATTCGACCTATACTTAACTTTGTAGACCCAATGATAACTAATACCCTGTTTGCCTTTTGGCAAAGAAGTTAATTCCCATGTATTATTACACTTAAGGGCTTCTAATTCTTTACTTACTGCATCTCTCCACTCTTGATGTTTAACAACTTATGAGTAGTTAGTAGGCTTTTGGATAATTAACACATTAGCAAAGGAGGCTAGGTAATTAAGAGGAAAATGAGAAAAAGTAGTATAGTCAAATAAAAGATATTTGGTATTAGTCATTGAAATGGATGAAGTAGTAGTGAGAAGATTGTTAGATTGTGAAAAAAAATGAATGTACAGAGTCGTGCAACCAACTTAGTGTTTTCCAAACTGTAGACGACCTTCTAAGATTTGGAATATTATGAAGATGAAGTAGGGGAAGAAGTAACAGCAATAGAATCTGAAGCATGTTGATCAAACACACTAGAAGACTGGCGAAGAAGACTTTCAAAGGAAACATAATTAGTAGGATTAGACTCAAAGGAAATAAAGGGACAAATAGGAGATTGTGAAGTTAAGGAACAAGGAATAATAGATGTAAGCCTCAAAGTTCAGCTAAGTAACCGTAGGATTGAACTTAGAACCCAAGGTTTAGGGCGATCGACTAAAGGATCCGATCACATCCAAATTATAACCTATTGAGAGAAATATTAGTAAAAATGACCCCATAAACTTAAATTTAAGAAAATAAATAGTAAAATAGAAGACTATAAAATTTTCAAATTTTAAGCATAATAGGTATTAATTATCGAAAATGCGAAAAGTGTAATGAAATAACTAATAAATTACTAGAGATAGATTATATGTATACTAAAAATTTTAGAATGACCAAAATAATATTTAGGAATGTTCACGTGTACCCTACATGTATTTACGTGTAAATAAAAATACACGTAATTACCTAAAATAGCCTAAAACTAAGCATATAATTAAAGAAAAATACAAAATAATTATAGAAAAATCAGAAGAGGATAAGCTGCAATAAGATAAGGTCGTGGTCAGCAAAAAAAAATAACCAATAAGAATTTGACAAACAAAAAGCCAAAAATCATGGAATTGGGGCAAAATCCCATCAAATTAATGCACATTAATTTCTATAATTGTCTATAAATAGGGGAAAAAATTCCAGAAGTCCTTTGGTCAGTTTAGGATTTGAGAAAAATCAAAACATCGAAAAAAATTGAGAGAAAATCCAGAAAATAAAAAAAAAGAAAACTGTGTAGTTAGGGATTTTAAAGAGAACCCACACCAGACGAGGAGCTGGGAGTGGACGGCCACCACCACCACACGGTGGTGGCAGTGCCCAGGCTGGCCGACAAGGCCACGGTGGCCCGCGATGGCCGGAGCCACCTAAACCGGTGAGTCCAAATTCCAGCCCGATTCTTATGAAATTTTGTAAAAATAATAAATATAATTATAAAATTATGAATTTTGTTATTCTGAGATATTTTTATATGTAGTTTGTAGGAAAAATATTATTTAGATGAAAACATGTCCCGTAATATAGGGTCTTTAAGAAATCATGCAAAACCGAGCACATTTCGGATTAGAAATAAATGACTTTGGAAGTGTATTTTGGAGCTCAATTTTTTTCTGTAGGATGCTCAGGTGATATAGAACAGTGCTATGAAGCCATTTTTTTAAATTTAATTTTTGAAATTTTTAAGTTAATTTTTATCCCTAAAATGATGGAAAAATTGGGTAATTTGGAGTTAATTAGGTGATTAGGATATTAATTACTGATTTAGATAGTAATTAGATGTTTAGGGATGTTAATCTCTGATGTGGAAACCTGATCCTAGTGTATGGAGTGTTAAGTATAAGTAATGAAGGTGTTATGTGGTAAATGTAGAAAATTAGGAATATGTAGAATTAAAAATTAATAAAGATGGAAAAATTAGGTTTAATTAGATAATAAAATAATGAAAATCAGAACATAACAAATCTGAAACAAAATTCAATTTTAGGTAATTATATGAAAAATGTAAAAATTTCTCACAACATGAGTAAATTCGGTATACTAATACGGATTTAAGTGTACCGGATGGAATAAAATGCTGACTAGGGGTAGTAATCGTATTTAGGGTATCTGGAAATAATGTGGTTAGTTTCACATTATGAGTTGAAATAAATTTCTACGGTCCGGGTACAAAACAGTACCTAGAAATCGAACTAGAATCTAATTTAGAAATCGATGCGGAACCCGAATCTAAACCCAAACCTAAAATAATTATAAAAGACTTAATACCTAGATAATTAGGCATATTAAACCTTAAACAAAACCTAACAATAAGCGTTATAGGATAAGATGAACTTATAATATTATATGAAATACTAAAACTACGTTCGTGTTATAGGGATGATCGGCGATGGCCTGAGCAAATCGGACTTCAAATGAGTGAGCGAGGAGTCGAGGTAAGTTGAGATTAATATGATGCTATATTTTGGAGGCTTAAGATTATGCTTGGTTGTGCTTGTTAGATAGAGAATGTGTGCATGTGCTTGATTATGGGTGATGCTATGATTCTGTTTGTTGCTCTGGCACATATTGTATGACTTGTATGAAAGGATTGATCACCCTAAACTGGACTTAATTAAATATCCGACTAGTAATCATAATCGGACATGCATGGCAACCAGTTAGGGGAACTTAGGACTCTCCGGCCAAATACCGACCCCTTCGGAAGGGATAGCGCAGGATTGCAAAATGATCCCTTCTTCATCCTCAGTCGAACTAAATGACAGGAGAAGAGGTCGCGGTGAGGGTGAAGACAGTGGTTCGAAGGTAGACATGGGAGGAGCAAGGTCTCCATTACACAAGCCTGGGTTTGATCGTGAGCTGTTGCATTAACATCAACTCCTCAACCCGGATTAGAGCGGGCGTAATTTCTTTAATTTCACGACGGGCCGGACAACATTGTGCGATGGCATTTGCTTGCACATGCATTGCACCTAATAAGTAATTGAAAACCTTGTTGTGTGTATGGTATAGTTTTAAGTCCTCCGTCCTAACTTACTGAGCTGTAGTTGCTCACATCCCTATAGACGTCGTGCAGGTGCTGGCTAAGAAGCGGCAACAACTACTCTGAAGCTAGCAACTGCTGGATCCTGGGGAGTGAGGAAAAATATTGAAGAATAAACACATATTTTTAAGGTCTATGTTTTTATTATTTTTCATTTCTGAATGATGTAATGATATAGAAAAGCACTATAGAAAAATATTGTAAACTTTAACTGCAATAACTGAATTATAACATATATATAATTCCTCACTTTTATAGGTAAATGATTTATTTAAATTACAAACTGTCTACTTCAAAGCCGGTTAGTTGTGGACGCCTTGTGTAGATCAGGTCTAAGATAGCGGTTGTAAGGCCAACTTCTATTTTAGGATAGTTTACACGGCGGGGCTGTTACGATTCTGCCACTTCGGGGCGTGACAATAGACTCTTTGAGTAGGAATATGTGTTCAAAGAATACAACATCACAGCTTACAAGAATTTTGTGTGTATTGAGATTAAATAAATGATAACCTTTCTGCCCATTTGTATAGCCTAGAAACACACATTTAGCACCTTTAGGATTAAATTTATCAAATTTAAGACTAATGCCAGCAACAAAATATAAGCATTCCATGGTTCGAAGATGATCATAATTTAGTGGTTTATGAAACAAAATTTCATATGGTGATTTCCAATGGTGTAAAAACATAGGCATTTTGTTGATAAGATAAGTAGCAGTTAAAAGATACTCTCCCCAAAATTCTTTAAGTAAATTGTTGTGTAGTTTAAGGTCACCAAAAGTGTCTAAAAGATGTTAGTATTTCCTTTAAACTTGCTTATTTTGTTGTGGTGTATAAGGTGTAGTACATTGATGTGTAATTCCTAGACTATGAAAAAGATCTTGACACTCCCTTGAAAGAAACTCTCCTCCATTATATGTTCATGCTGTTTTAGGAGTTTAATGAAAAATTATTTTCAACATATTTGAAGAACTAATGAAGGAGAAAATAATTTTGACTCTTATGATGCGATAAGTAGGTCCATGTTAACCTTGAGAAATCATTAACAATTGTAAGGAAATAACATGCTCTAAACAAAGAGGCAACTTTATAAGGTCCCTAAACATTAGAATAGATTAATTCAAATGCAAAAGAAGTAATACTAGAACTCAAAGGAAAAGGAACTTGAGGAAATTTTGCCTCTTGGCAAGTATTGCAAACAAAATCATCCTACTTTAAGTTTTTAGAAGTAGGCAAATGTTGCAGCTTACTAATTGATGTATGCCTTAACTTATCATGTAACAAGTAAGCAGCATCTTTCTTATTACAAGAAACAATAGAAGAAGACAATGACAGTTTATTGAAATCCCTTATAGTACTAGATACATCATGCTATTCAAGATAGAGTACATAAAGTCTATTCTTTGCATTTGCTTTGGCTATAACTTGACTGGATGTTTAGTCTTGAAAAGAACATGAGATGGAATTAAAACATGCCATCTAGTTGTGATCAATCATTAATTTATGCATTGATAAAAGATTATGTGAAAATTGTGGATCCAATAAGACTTGATGTATGGTAAGCTTGGGAAGCTTGGGAGTAAGGTGAACGAAGCCACATTCGTTAGTGTGCAAAGTGGTGCCATTTGATAATTTGATGGTTATAGGATGTGGAAGTTCCATGATGTTATGTAATATATCAAGATAGGGTGTCATATGGTCAATTGCACCAATGTTCACTATCCAACTAAACCAATTACTACTTCAAGCAAATAAACATAAAGATATGCATGATGCAGTAGTAAAACAATGATGCGTACTTACATACTAAACTTTTTTTGCTACTATAGCTGAGTCATATTTCTCTTTCATTAACTGTAGAACCTTTTGACAAAAATTAAGCACTACATCACAATCAAAATTATTTTTCCCTTGTTGTTCTACAACATGTTATAACTCCTCATCAAAAGGAGTGTCAACAACAAAAGATCTATGAGAATTCAAAAAGTATGAGGTTGAAGCATTGTTCATTCCTTTAGAATTGATCCTCTTACCCTTAAACCACTATGGATATCATACCAATTGAAAACATGTCTCAACTGTATGTCCAAGCATTCTTCAATGTTTGCAAAACATAGCCTTTTTGTTCCTCCTTTTATCAACAAAGTTCTTGTTGCTACTCAGCTTATTTGTAGAGAAAGCACTCATTTCAGCTTCGAGATTCAATACTCCTATTACTTGCTTTTGTTTTTCTATTTGCTACACTAAGTAATAGGCTCTACTGATCGAAGGCAAAGGCTCCATTGACAAAATGTGGTTTCATAGTCCTTCATATGCTTCAATGAGCCCCATTAGAAAATGAATCAATTTAACATGCGTTCATGCTCAACAATTCTCTCCTTCATTACACAAGTGCAGTACACCATACAACTACATTCATACTCTAGAAATGCATGCAATTCATGAAGTTCATCCCAACACTTTTTAAGTTTATTAAAGTATGCACTCATTGCATGATTTCCTTGTCTCAAGTTCCTTATCTCATGTTGTAATTGAAAGATAAGTGGTCCACTAACCACTCCATACTTCTCTCTAACCTCATTCCATATTTCATACTCTGACTTTGTATAGAGAAAATTTTATGTTAAATCATTCGTCATTGAATTAAGTAGCCAATACCTAACCATGTAATCATATCTTTTCCATCTAATCTCATTAGCTGTATCATCCTCTCGTTTAACAATCGTACCATCAATAAAGCCTATTTTCATTTTAGCTCTTGAGCTTAACTTGATTGATTTGCTCCAAGATAGGTAATTACTACCATTAAACACTAAATTCTCCATCGACATACTGGGACTATCAGATTCGGAGATATAATATGGATCATTGATCAACTCAATATTATTATTCATGTTTGATCCGAACAAGTTTGACTATATTAATCAAAATAGCTATCAATCAAGATATTCAGAAAAAAAAAAAAAGCCTAATGGCAATTAATAAATGACTAAACTACACAATCGGATTTACAGTACCTAGAACCATCGACTCTGACAACATAAAGGTATTTTGATTTCACCAAGATCCATGAACTAAAGCTTCACGAAAACTTGTAGAGAATCTAATATCTATTCTATTTGCAAGTATAACCGAATGAATATAACTTTTTGTTTTCTACTGTATTTATACTAGCAAAAACTAAAATAACATACTAACTACTACATCAAGAACATGTGGATAAGTAATAAAAATACAGCTAGATAAGTAAAAAGGATAAATAAAATACATATATATAGCATACATAATATATTTGTACCAATGAATCTTTTTTGAAGTTGGTGCTTGTCATTTATAGTGAAAATTATTGGCCTATATTGTACAACTTGTCACTAATGTTAGCTAGTGACTCAAGTTTTCTCTTTCTTTTTTTTTTTTTAACATCAGCTGGTGACTCAAGTTAAAAATTTGATATATAACCCATCACAAATTGTCTAAAGCAGATGACCCATTTATGGCACAACAAAATCGATTTCACCATTAGGATCACATAACTACACCCATTTAGTAATCTAAACACACTGTTAAGAACCCTATCAATCCGCACAACCCTCTATAAAATGGATCAATTAGTCACATTCATAATCATATTTTAGATATTTGGGTAGGAGCACTTTCATATCACGACATATATATAACGTGATATAACACAAATTATTAACCTTAATAGGTGGTGGTAGTAAAATATCGAATTCACTTCAAAAGCTAAAACAAAAAAAAATAAAAATAAAAAAATAAACTAGTAGATCGCCATTTAATAGTGATGCCTACAATAATCCGTCGACTTTTGCTTACATTATGTTTTATAAAAAGAGAAAGTACTGAGGAAAAAAAAGAGAGAGAGAAAGTAAACATCAAAATTCACTAGCAACAGCCAATAGTCTCTTATTGTCCACCACAATATCAAAAGGAAAAAAAAATTCATTGGATATTATAAAGTCATGAATATGACATATATTGTATAAGTACCAATGAAAAAGTGGAATTTTCAATTTCTAAAACTATTGTATATACTATATATATTAAAATTTTTATTAAATATTTACATATCAGGTATATATAACACATAAAGTGTAATACTTAACATGTTTTTTATGAGAAGAAGAATATCCCTTAGGCTTTGTGTTTCTTTCCATTTTCTTTCTGACTTTATCTAAAAAATTAGAGATTTTCTCCTTCTATTAAAGCGGCATACCACATTAGCATCAAATTTTGCAGAAAATTATGAATATAATACAACAGCACCCGCATACAATGGTATTATTAGATTATGTGATTTCTAAAAATCTTGAAGTCTTGGTTAGTCAAATGGAAGCCTTAGGATTAAACTACAAAAGAAAAAAAAATAAAATCTAAGAGATTTAAAGCTTCTGGTACCTTTTATTTGCATTGTCTTTATCTTTCCTTATAAATGAGTACTTCCACCATGCTCCTTCCATAGTGTATTTTTGTTCTGAAAATGATATTCTTTAAACTTGAGCTTAAAGTTACAAGTAGGCCGTGGTTTTCCTTCAAAGATTTGTCGGACTCGATTCAAATTCAACGTGAGGCTAGATTTCGAGCCAACTTCACGTAAGTTTCAGCAGTTGAGTTTAATTTAATCACAATATCATAGGACATAAGTCAAAACGTATTCTAGGAAGAAATTCAACTTAATTCGAAAACAATATTTTTAAGCTCGACTAGATGGTTTTATTTCTTGATATGGAAACAAACTCGAATAACTTGGTTGTAGTTATTGGGAGATTTTAGGTTCCCGATATCATTTTCAAGGACGGTGCTTTGATATTTTCTCATCATTTTTGAGTATTTGTACGATATATTGATCATAATTGAGGGTAAATAAATCAAGTAGAAAAGTATTAACTGTGGAAATCAATACACAAGTATCTTGAGTTTCAATTATAAGATTAAAAAAAAAAGGAAAAAAATGTGACGATCTTTTAAGCACAACTACGTTTTTACATCATAATAACAAGATTTGCAAGAATTTTAAAATAAAGAAAAATTTTGAGATATCGCACACTTTTAGATATCTACAGCCAAATTATAAACCTTAGGAGATTTATTAGTTTTACAACAAAATTACGTGATGTTAGGAGAATTGAGATGCGAGATATAAAGGACAACTATATTTTTTAAAGAAAAATCACAGAAAATATGCATAAATGCATAATATTAGGCACATATGGGCAATTTCAAATACGGTTATGGATTCTCTTAAGAAATTAGGTGAAAATCCAAAATTACAGTCTGGGGGAGGTGGACCTTTATGATAGATTTTTCTTTTCTTTTTCTTTTCTTTCTTTCTTTTCTTTTTTTTTGCCGTCCTTTACGATAGATATTATGGCTTTGATGAATCATATTATTGATTTTTACGATCAAAACAATATTTACTTATGAACTTTTAAGGGTAAAATGATCATAGGCACAATTATTGAGAATTTATTGAATATGTTTGGTTGATTTTATATGATTTGAATAAATAGTTATGCTACTCTTACAATGTTATTACTGTTTCTTTTTTCTTTTTCTTTTTTGGCCATAGAAAGTTATTACTGTTTTTAATTAGTAGAATATCAATTTCACAATATTCTTATTACTACTAAATAAGGAATTGTAGTTTCTTAAGAGCATAAAGAAAAAACAGTTATTCCTTTATATTTCTCTAGATGAGATCCTAGCCCAAATGGCATGGATTGCAATAAGGGTAAATTGATATTTTTAAGGGTAAATTATACTTTTGTAATGGTGTTATCACAATTTTTCTCTTCGGACACCCTTTTTACTATTTTTTACACTTAAGGTATCTGAATCTTGCAAAATAGTGAAAAAAGTAACACGATTTGGAAACCGTTATTTCTATCGAACTATAAGGACAAGGTATCAATTAAATCCAAATCCTTTTCCTAAACTCAGTGCCCTGACATTGTGTTCAAGAAAAGGGAAAATATTAAAAAGGAACAAAAGTTAGAGGAAATAATTTGAGATGAAAGAAAGTGAGGGGAAAATATATAAATTCCCTTTGTTTAGTTAAAGAAGGAATGAAAATGAAGGGAAAAATAATAATAAAGTAATCTATTTTATTGAAATATAAAAAAAATCTCTCTAACCTTAAGGTATGCTTTTATTATAACAACAATGAAGTAATTTCAAAATAGTTCTCTCCCATTATCTTTACTTTAGACAGCATAATTTTTAATGGGTCTAAGGGAAGCAATCCCCTTCCAAATCTATTATTTCTACCTTTTCTTCCTTTACCAATCAATGGAGATCAGTTGATTTTTACACTTTTCATTCCCTTCTTATTCCTTCCCTCATTCCAGACACAGTGTAAGTCACAAACACTAAAAATGAGAGTGATTGCACATGAGGCTCATGCGTTGCACAACAATTTATCTAGTGCAATGGAATGTGGGCTTGCATGGAACCATTCCCTTCTCTCGGTCCCTTCCCTCCACCAAAATTATATCAATGCTACTAATACCGATTCTCCACATCTGCTCCATTCGATCGAGATTCCCAATTGCTACACTCGGTCAAGGCCAAGACACGAAACCACAACTTGTTACGGAGTTGACAGGGTAGTCAAAGCAGTCTCACATGGTTGACAACATTCTATTATATTAATGCTAGCAGAACTATACACTTGTATTTCGTGTGCTTGAAAAAATAAAATACAAATAATATAATAAGAAGATGATAGCTTTTATAACGGAAAAATAAGAAAGTATTTTTATGGAGTCAAATTACTAAGAATTAAAAGTAAAATAAATTATTTTAAAAGCTTTTTAAGTTTGGAAGCTCAAGTTGTGTACCTGCAATACTAGCAATTATGTACCTGCAATATGAACGCTTGAAAAATATAAATGATGATATAACATAAGTTTGCTGGAAATAATATATATTTATTTTAGCATGATTTTAAACATTTGATTTCTTATTATCTTGAAAAAATATTTTATTATGAAATCACATAAAAAGTTCCAAACCAAATTACAATTGATGCATAATTTTCCAATCCTTTAATTAATTTTTCTTTTAAGAGAGGGAACTAATTTGGTAATTTTATTTGTTACATTAAACCCCTCATTTTCCTATTGGAAGTTATAAAATAAATCCCTTTTCACAACAGAAAAAGAAAAAAAGAAAAGAGAGAGCGAGGGGAACAGAGAATAAGTTGATCCCCGTAAGAAACGAAGAATTGGCGTATTAAACCTATACATCCCCAATAACTCAGCAAGTTGCAGTGTCTCTGTTTATGTTTCCAATTGACGCAAGATTTTCTTAGGATACCTGCTCCATCTTTACATTTCAGCCAGGATATGATTGTCAATTCACTTGGACCACCAATACACAGGTAGAGGGGTAATCCCGGAAACTTGATAAAGAAACCAAGGTATGGTCAACAGTTCATATAGCTTTCTTTATTTCTTTTTTTTTTTTTTTTCCTTTCCTTATAGTCATCTTCAATTTGTAATGAAGAGATTTGGGCATTTAACGGTCCCTTAAAGATAAAGTGTTGAAAGTGAGAGCATATCAGAAGGATGGAGAATGGACAAATTGTGCAGCACAAAAAAGTCAGTGTCTCTGGTTTTTTCCTCGTCATGTTCACCATTTTCATATTATTTTCCCCCCATAGAGCATAAATACAGGAGAAGTATTCCGAAGTATTTATTAGTGTGAAAAAAATGAGTAAATTACAAATGTCTTATATTTGTTCCACGTATATTTAATTTTTATATTTTTGAAATTGAACTTTTCAATGTTAGATCTTAAAAAGAAAAAAAAAATGTTGTTAGGCCATTGAAACCATTTTGGCCAACAAAAGTTTTGAAAATAGTAAAATAAGTTATTAATTGAAGGCAAAATAGTAAAATAGTACTAGATATACATTTTTTTTTAAATGATTGGGAGCCTAAAACTAATTATTAGTGGTAGAAGGTTAAGCATATATTAAATAACTATAAGTAGATGTATTTGAATCATAATGAAAGAAAAAAAAAAGGACTCTTTAAAATTCTCAACAATAATTATACAAATTAAAAAAAAATACATAGAAAAAATTGGAAGTTATTTTATTTAATTTTTTAATAAGTACACCTAACACATCGATTAATATTTTCTATGTTTATTACTATTATGCCTTTACCGTGTTGAAGGAATTTGGCGCTTTGTTTACTGGAGATATTTAATGGACACTGGTTTGTTAACGTAAGGAAGAGAACAACGTACGCGTACCTAGAAATAAACTCATGCCCGAAATGTGGGAAAAATGTCCGTGCATTTGCACATGTCAAGTATAAGAAAACAAAGAGAAAGGATTGGAACTTAAGGGCCACGAAATAAATTAAAAAAGAGAGAGAGAGAGATTTTAGCCCTATATAATGTTTGCTACAGGATTATCTGAATTACAGAGGTGTGCATGAAAATTTGCCAAAATAAAAGGTTTAGACTACATATTGTCGAGTAAAAATTTTTTTAACCAACTAAATCTTATATAATTGAGAAGGAGAGATTTGAATCTGTTCTATCTTAAAAGAAAAACAATACTCATGCTAATTGGGTTACAATGCCCTAATTACGTTTGGTACACAAGAATAGCTTAGAACAAAATCCGAATATAGGTTTCATTCTCATTTTTAATGTTTGAAAGTACATTTTACGGCTTTAAGAAGTAATTCAATTTCTTTTTAAGAAGATAGAATCCCTATTTCATTCCTACTTAATTAATTATGGGTAATTAAAATTACTTTTTTCATCTTCAAACAAATTATATTATGTAATAATTAAGGCTTATTTCGATAAATAAAACTATAAGAATATTTAATGTCATTCCATTTTGTTCTCATCTCCAAACATAGGAAAGAATTTCTCATTCTGATCTTCACTCAATTTCATTCTAATCCAAATCATTTCTCTGTACCAAATGTGACATAAGATATTAAGTAAATTTTAATTATAAATTTTCCTAATCTAAATTCAAGGTGCCTAGTTCATAAACTCTAAAACTTGTACTATGAATTTGTATGCCACAAGATACACGTTCAAAGGTTTACTTAGATTTGAGCAAGGGTTAGTTTCAAATTGAGAACCGACCTAGCTTAGAAGTAGGCGAGTCGAACCATCAGGATTTAAGGGCTTCGATGATTCAAGAGGGTGGAATAGCTCGAATCGGCAGGTCGCGAATTGCCAAGCCGACCTACCATTGAACCGGCGGGTCGGCCTAACTGATTTACCCCTTAAAAAAAAGAAAGAGAAAAAGAAAAAGAAAAGTGAGATTATTAAGTCAGAGAAAATAATTTGATAATATTTAGTAAGTTATTGCATATCAAAACTACTTTATTTGTGATGGTGAATGATAATTTTTTTAATAATAATATTATCAAACTAATGATAAATAACTAATAATAAATTAATTATGTATTAAAGATGAATAGAAAATTCAATTTTAATTAATGTAAATCCTTTTTGTAAAACTTATTAAATGTTAAGGACTTAAATATAAGAAAAAAATAAAAAAAAATCGGATTTTCATTAAATTAGAAATTAATACAAAAATTAGAAATTATTAATGAATTAATACACTTAAAAAAAAGAGAAATTAGATCATATTATTAGAAATTATTAATGTATTAAAAAATAAATTAATAAAAAATTTAAATATAAAAAAAATAGTTCAAGCGTCTCAAACTGACTCAGAATCTCCAACTCACAAATCGGTTATAGTTCACTGTATCATCGACTTATGAACCGACAGTTTAAAGTTGGTTCCAAGCTATGCCCAAATATAGGTCTAGCTATTGAATTAATACATTATTTTAAGTTTTTATCTTATATGATTGTCCATTAAGACGCAATGGACTAGAAGACCCTACATAGTGGAATAAGTTTCAAAATTGGTATCAAACGTAAGGTTAACAATTTCATGTAGGGCTAACAATTTGGTAATCAATTTTTATGTTGTCTACAATTTGCTACGCACTTGTAATAGAAATTACATTAAAAATCGCAATATTTCCAAGCTAAATATATGAATAAGTCTAGTTGAAAAAAAAAATCAGTATAAAAATTTAACTTCTTGATTCAAGTTTTAAGTGCTATGTGAATGACTTAAAAAAAAAAAAACTTATGATTTGATTTTTCTATGAAAAAATATTAGCTTGATAATTTAACCACTTATTCAAAGTTAAGTATTATGTGAATGACTTCAACAAATATAGATATATATATATATATATATATAATTTGATTATTTCTATAAAACCTGACCATTAAAATAAATAATAAAAGGATATTTCTATAATTAGAGGCTAGGGGTATTTTTGTCATTACAAAAGTTCCTAAAAGAACCCTACTTTAACTAGCTTGAAGCATCCATTCTAATACCTGTAATTGATTAAACCTATGGTGTAACTTTACTAAATACTTGTTTTATACAACTTATCGTTTTACAACATGACAGTATTTACATAAACGTTTCATACATAGGGTCATAAATTTATAACCAAAGTTTACCAAAAACTACGGGTTTAAAATCTATTTATAATAAGATAGAAATTAGTGGGTATCCTAAAAAATTCCTAGTTAGTTTTCTCAAAACTCAAAAGAAAAGTCAAAAGCTTAGATTCGATGGATTTCTCATTTCTCACTTTCCCAACCAACTGCATACTAACTTAAGAGTGGTGATATTTGTACGTCCTAACCTTCACTCATCACCTATAAAAGAGTCTATTGAGATATGAGCATTACTAGCTCAATAAGTGGGATTCACAAATAAGGTTATTAATCATGATGAAATATAATACAATTAATCACTTGAAACATTGCACAACATTATTCGATTCATTATGAGATTAGAGAAATTACATTTGCTCTAACCCGGATTAAAGAGTTTCACTGCAACGTAAATTAAACTAAATCCAAGTTTGTGCGATATAAAACACTATCCTCCTATAACCATCTTTGAACTACGGCCTCACCCTCGTTGTGGCCTATTTGCCTATTATTTAGTTTGACTAAAGATGAGAAAATGACTATTTCAATTATCCTCATTGAAGGGAGTCGGTATTTGTTATAACACTTCTAATCGTTCTCCTAACGGGTGCTATGGATGTCCAATTAAGTTAATAGTGAAATCGCTTTTAATTCCATTTAAGGGTAGCTAAGTAAGTTCACAATTAAACAAAATGAAATAATCTTGTAGAGCAGTATGCTAAGGAGCTTAACTCCTATCACAATCAAAATATTAACCATATACATGGCATGCACATAGGCAACTAATTTACAACCATAATCAAAGTACTTTTAAGCTTTCAGATACTTTAATACAGTATTTCAATAAGCGATAAAGCCATGATCCCAACTTATTTGTCCAAACGCTTATTGTGAAAAATTAGTGTTTTTAACGCTCTGATCACTAGGAGATCCTATATATATACAAAACCTAGATTTAGTTTTTGTAAGAACTATGAAAACGTTAAGTTTCTATTTAAAAGTATTCTGTTAAACGGTTGCATATATATATATATATATATAAGTTTATTAAGTTAAGTTATTAAATATTAATAATATATGTAGTTATATTATTACATATAATATATCGTTTCAATTATATTGAAAAGTATTTTTAATTAGTTAAATCACATTTTAATTACAGTAAGGTCATTATAGTACATAAATTTTCGTAATATTATAGAGATATAAATTATACTACTTAGGATTGTCCAATTTCAGTAAAAATAGTGTTATTGGATTTGTATATACCGAACAACATGTATTACAAGTTCTATTTCTAAACATGACTTCTAAAGGGCAGTTCGAATTTCTAATACACTTTTACATATCTAAATGAATTTTATTGTATTATACATATGTTATGTAATTGACTATATTTTATATAATTTGTCAATGTAACTCAATAATATATTTATTATCTAACCTTAATATATATATATAACACACCTCGGTCGTAAAACTATCATTAATTAAATTAAAAATTCATTTTTTACTAAATCTAACTAGCATGTATTTCTATAGTTTGTATTTTAATATTTATCATATTTTAGCCTATTACTACTAAAAACAAGCCCCGGTTTGTAATTTAAGTTACTATTTACATAAATTTGAAATAATAAGCTTGGGATTCCAAATAATTCCCCAAAAATTTCTATAGATTTCTAAAACTATGGGGCATTCAGTTATCATTTGGTTTCATGCTATTGATTTATTACCAATATACTCGAAATTGCAAAATTTTATCCCTAAATTGCATTTAATTATCCAAATATTATTCTTTTTATAAAAAAAAATAATTCTAATATATCGCAATATCATTATAAATCACAAAAAGTCAGTATATGCTATTTTCATCAATTAATTTCATAAAAACCCATTTATTTCACATTTTCACCCTAATTTTAGTTATTTTTAAGACTAAAAATTACATTAAATACTAAAAGTATTTAAATTAAGAATCTGGCTACATAGCAATTAAATATATATCATATGTATTCTATATAAAAATTTTGAACTAGAAACTATATCACTTGATATATTTATTTTGAAAGTCAAAATTCGGATGAATAGTAACTTTCTTAAATAAGTACATAAAATATTCTAAATTTTATAAAAATAAAAAATATCACGTGAAAGTATATCTAAAATAACCTAAATATAAATTTTTCCATAATTTTATAGGTAGATTTAATATTTTTAAAATTAAATGAAAAACAAGATAAAAGTTTAACCAACCTTCAACTAGAGCTATAATGGCTGAGGGTCGGTGGGTGTTTGTTGGTGGAGTTGGGTAGTGGTTGGATTAGTGGTGGCCATTCGAGTTCAACAGTAGATGCTCAATTAGTTCAGGTTCCAATTTAACCTAATAGTTTCCTTATTTTCCTTCTTTTATTTTCTAATTTTTTTCAAAAATTTTATGTTACTGTTCTAAACTTTAAATTGCTAAACCTAGCATATTTGGGGTCAATTAATATTTATAGGGTATAAGGGAGACTAAGAAGAAATTTTCTTATTTATTTATTTTTAGGAAGAGGTGTCTTATTTTAAACAAAATCACCTTTGACTCACCTTGTCCAAGCCAACTTGACTACCACGGTTGAAGTCTAGAGGATTCTTAGATTTTTCTAGCAATTTTCCAACATCATTCGGCTGCTTAGATGGCTTTTAGTTAGTTTTTGGATTTAATTATTAATATTATATATATTATGCTAACATTTTGTATATTTGTGTATACATCCTATACATGTATCATGTATAATGTGTATTTGTATTCATATAATTATGTTTCTAATATTTTTTTTTAGGATATGTTCTCTACTTATTTCTATGAATTTAACACATATTATATATAATTATATTATTTTGGATTAATTTACGAGTATAATTATTATATATACCGGGTATACTTATAAAATATGTTTATGCTCATATAGTATATTACATTATATTATTTCATTTTACAGCTTTATTAACTTATCTCTAAGTCCTTATCACATTTCGAGCTCAATTTTAGGGATATTGATCATTTTTTCACTATATTAAGTAATCACGCTTCTAAGGGTAAAATTGGAATTTCGGATGATTTTTTTTCCAAATCTAACTTCATTAAGTCACTTCAATTAACTTTTCTGTCCTAATTATAAAGTTTGAGTTCAATCGGGTAACTTTTCCCCAAAAACCCTAAACTAAGTTTAGTTATCCTGAATACAATTTTAGAGAGTGACAAAACCCTAGTCTTCTTAATTAAGAAATAGATAGGATCAATTAATGAGACAAGATTAAAAAGGCTAATTAGACAGTTAAGATATTTTAAAACAAATCCTTGCCAAATCAAGTAAAGGGTTAAGGAACAAGTATCCCCCACCATTTAACTAATTAAAGTAACATCTTATCCCCCCTTCCCCCTTATCCTACCTTCTTTATCTATAATTTCACCCGCTTAAAACCTTCATTTGACTCCATTTTTCACTCTTAGAAAACTCTAGGAAACCCTCTCTATAAACCTAAATAAAAATCAAAGAATGAAGGAAGGAAGGAAAACCAAGAAGTACTCTTGGATCCCTTTACACATTTCAGTACCTTATGGAATTACCACCACCACACACGACCAAATCACAAGCCATTGCCACCAAAAAGATCACATAAACCCTAGTTTCTTGTTGAAAAGCATTTGCTTTCAAAGAAGCAAGTTTCAACTTCATTTTTTAGTGGAAAAGTTGGAACTTATACAAGCTAATCTAAGGTAAAACTCACCCAACTTGACTTTCTTGTTCACATAAGTTATACCATTGATATCTTGAGAGTTTAGGATTACAAATACTAGATAAATATGTTATAATCATGTATACAATATTTTAGAGCTATATAATTACACATTTATTCATTTACTTAACTAATTTGTTACTTGCCTTATAAAAGTATAGAAGATAGTTTTATGTACATAGCTTGAAAAGTAGTGGAAAAACTCCTTAAAACCATAAGTATCATGCATGCTGCCCCTTCCTTAGTGAATATCCATTTTTCTTTCATCATATTATATAATATTATTAGATTAAAATAAGAAAAAATGTGATTAAAATAAGGAAATAAGCTAGAATAATTATTGAATGGAAGAAGTTGAATGAAAGCTTAAAATCACCCTACTTGGTCGCCATTATTAATGGAGCTAATAATTAGTAAATTTTGATTAATTAGTGTAATGACATGATTAATTAGTATTAAGTATGATTTAAGATATAATTAACCAAGTTAAGTGGGTTAATGATGAGTTAATGGCCTAAACTAATTAAGTTGTTGATTAAGGCCTTAAGAACAGTGTTAGAAACCTCGTTAATGAAATGAACCAGATCTGGAATTCTTACTAAAATGGGTTCTTTGGTAGACCCATTAGGATATTTGGCCTATTGGAATAAATTAGAATCAAGTTTAGGGCCCTTACATGCAAATTAGGCCTAAACTAACTTAGTTAGTGATTAAGGACTTATGAATAGGATTAGAAGCCCAATAAATGAAAAAAAAATCAGATATGAAACCTAATAGAAAATGAACTTATCTTAGGGCTTTTAGTGGGCTTAGGCTCAAATTAATAATGGAGTTGGGTTGAGGTTTTAAAATGCAAAATAGGCCCAAAAGCCTCTTAAAGGACCAATAATAGAGCCTAATAACTTAGTGGTAGAATTTGATCTCTAAATTAAAAAGCTCATAAAATAAAATATAAAATGTCTATTGTAAGCTTTAAAGTTAAGCTAAAAGACCTTAGGATTGAACTTAGATCATAAGGTTTAGGACGATCGGTTAAAGAATCCGATCAAACCTGAATTATAAACTATGGAGAGAAATATTAGTAAAAACGACTCTGTAAACTTGAATTTAAGAAAATAAGTAATAAAATAGGAGACTTCAAAATTTTCAAATTTTAAGTATAATAATTGTTAATCATCGAAAAGGCAAAAAGTGTAATCTAATAACTAATGAATTACTAGAGATAGATTATATGTATACTAAAATCATAGAATGACCTAAATAATAATTAGGAATATTTACATGTACCCCATATGTATTTATGTGTAGATAAAAATACACGAAATTATTTAAATTGACAAAAAATTTAGTAAATAATTAAAGAAAATTATTAAATTAATTGAGAAAAATTAGAAAAAAAATCGGAAGGATATGGAATGATGCAAATCTAGTCGTAGCAAGTCAGGAGCTAAAGAAGAAAAATTATCCAATTAAAATTAAATAACACAAAAGCCAAAAATCAAAGGAATGGGGTAATATCATGTCTAATTAATGCATATTAATTACCAAAAACGTCTATAAATAGGAAAAAAATTTAGGGAACTCCTTTGGACAGTTAGGGATTAGAGAAAAATAGAGAGACTTGAAAATTCAAGAGAAAAACTAGAGAAAAAAAGAAAGAAAAGGAAAACTTTGTAGTTAGGGCTAGTGAGCCAAACCCGCACACCACTACCATCTGGGACTGAGCCACTACCACTATCCCACTCTAGACCTACCGCTTGGACCAGCCTACATACCTGGACCGGTGTTGGAAGGCTAAAAGCCATCAGACTGGTTGAGTCTCTGATTTGTTCCGAATTTGTATAATTTTTAAAAATTAGTTATTTTGCCTAGAAAATTATGAAACTTGTTATTCTGAGGTTTTATTATATGTAGATCTAGGAAAAAATAGTGATTTAGTTTAATCACGTCTAAAAATATAAGGTTCTTAATAAATTAAGCAAAATCAAGTATGATTAGAATTAGAAATAAAAAAGCTTAGGAGTATAGTTTGAAACTCAAAATTTTTTTGTAGAATGCTTAAGGGATATAGAATAGTGCTATGAAGCCATTTTTTTTTAAAATTAATTTTTGAAAATTTTAAGTTAATTTTTCGCCCTAAAATGGTGGGAAAATTAGGTAATTTGGGGTTAATTAGATGATTAAGACACTAATTACTGATTTAGATAATAATTAAATGTTTAGGGATGTTAATCTCTAATGTGGAACCCTAATCTTAGCTTTTGGAGTGTCAAGTATAAGTAATGAAGGCATTATGTGCTAATTATAGAAAATTAGGAATATTATAAAAAAATTAAGTTTAATTAGATAATATAATAATAGAAATCAGAATATAATAAATCTGAAATAAAATTTAATTTTAAGTATTTATATAAAAAATTGTAAGATTTTCCCACATTAGGAATAAATCTAGTACCCTAATTAGGATTAGCATGTACCAAATAGTTTATAATACTAAATTAAGACCCAATTGGATATTAGAATACTTGAGCTTAATGTGATTAATTTCCTATTAGGATTTGAGCGTATTTAAGATTTCAGAATCAAAACTAGAATTTAATTTAAAAACTGAACCCTGAAATAGGGTAGAATGAATCATTAGTAAATAATAGTTATACATGGAAAAAAAAAGAAGCTAAATCATAATTGAGAATATGAATCATTAAAGTATAAGAACTAAAAAAGACCTATTTGTATTATAAGATATCTAGAGACGAATCGGCTTGTAATCAAGTAGTTGGGCGATTGAAAAACTCTAAGTAAGTTGGGTTATTACTTACTGTATTAGAGTGTTATTTTATGGTACTTGGAGACTTAGGATTGTATATGGTTGTGATTGTAAATAGTTTACGCATGTGTTTGATGTATCTGAATGCTTGCTGAATTTGCAATATAAGTGGTTTTGTAATTGATTGAATTGGTGTAAAATTGTTTGCAACCCGTTAGGGGATCATAAGATTCTCCAACAAAATATCGACCTCTTCGAAAGGGATAGCGCAGGATTGCAAAATGGTCCCTTCTTCATCCTTAGTCGAACTAAGTGACAGGAAAGGAGGTCATGGTGAGGGTGAAGTTAATGGTTCAAAGGTAGTCACGGGAGGAGCGAGGTCTCCATTGCATAAGCCTCGGTTTGGTTGTGAGTTGCTGCATAACATGGAAACTCCTCAACCCGGATTACAGCGGGTCAAATTTCTCTGATTTCGCAACGAACTGGATTACGTTGTGTGATAACACTTGATTGTTGCATTACATTAAATAATTGCTTGATAATCTTGTTTGTGTTTATATATTCTTATGAGTCTCCAATTCAACTTACTAAGTTGTAGTTGCTCATACCTCTATAGATCCTTTTGTAGGTCCTAATCTTTAAACATTTCAAGTATTATGCCGCCTTACAATTATCCAGAGGTTAGTCCTTTTGAAGCCAGGGGTGTGAGGAGCAATTTACTTAGTAGTGATGTGTAACGAGAATGTCTTTCGTAGTTTGAGGATGAAAGACTGATAATTATTATGTAAATTAGTGAACTGTTGTGTATATATAGAATTTCCTGGGAAGTTCTGTGGACATTACATATAATTATATAGGTTTATTTAAAATTTGTGAACTTTACCATAATTGTAGTTAAACATTTAATTGGACTGTTTACTTCAAAGCGAAGAGTCATCGACGCTTTGTGTAAATTATGTCTATGGTAGGTACTGTGAGGCCAGTTACTATCATAGAATAGTTTACACAACGGAACTGTTACGACTCTATGACTTCGGGGCATAACACCTATTAAGTCCTAAAACCTATTTAAGACATTCCTTATAGGCCCCTTATGGAGTTAAGGCCTTAAACTAGTTAAAAAAATGGGCCCATTTAGGTTAATAAAAGTAACATTAAAACCTAAATTGAAAGATATAGAATTTGAATAAAAATTTAAACCTAAAATACTTAAATAAAAGCCTAAAAAGTGAAATGTTAGGCCAATACCTAAAATTAAGCTAAAAGCCTAAAACTAGGCCTAAACCTTAAAGTAGTCAAACCTTAAAGTAATCAAACCAACAACATTGACTAACAAATTTACTTGCCCAACCCAAATTCATATAAGTCTAAATACCCAAAGAGGACCTCACCAAATGAAAGAATACTTGGAAATGATGAAAATTGACTATAAGAATACGAAAAATGGACTTAAATTAAAAAAGTTATAAAGAAACAAGTTTTAACTGTACTTAGGAATTTAAGACGAACTTTAGTAATTAGGTAAACTTTTAGGTTCTTAAAGAAATTCTCTTCCAATTACTTATGTATACATTATTATTATGTTTTAGGTGATTTAATTTCTAATTTAAGAACCTCGAAGGCTAAGACAAGTAGGCAAGCGAGTAAGATGAGAGAGTTTCAATGAATTGCTACTTACTTGTGTTTGATAATTGCTTAATATTCTATTGCTTACCCTTAATTGTTTGTTTAAGTGATTGATTGATAGAAATCAAGCTACTGGGCCTTTGACCTACAGCCGAGCTGGAGGACGAGGTGGACTGCCAAGGTGAATCCTCTTATTCTAATTAATTCCTACCGAAGCCAAGTATCTCTTTGTTGATCCACTTTACATGCCAATCCATATGATTGCCTACTTCTTTGAAGTTGTGTGTCGAATTGCAGAATGCTGAGACAATAGCCAAACCTCACACGCTTACTCATGTCTGAGCCGACCACTTGTTCAGCATTACTCTTATCGAGAGGTTGAGAGAGTGACCTTGGACTAATCTTCAGTTACCCCTACTTTGACAAGCAATTAGCTTATACCCTTTTATCTACATCCTCCAATGGTATCGCCAATGTATTTCTGCTACGTGTACAGGACCACACGTAAAATTTGCTATACTAATCATTACTTTTCTTGAATATTCATTTTTACCCTTTTGTATTCTTATTCATCACTTCTTTAAGACAATACCCTTTTTGCCTTTTCCCTTTTAGGCAAGTTGTCTTAACTTATTAAGTATAAGTATCACTTATACTTGTAGTTGTGACAATAAGAGAATTAACATCAATACACAAAATATCCTTCCTTTCATAAACACTGTTTTGTTTATTTTCATTTCACTCTTATCTTAACTTTAAATAAGGATAGGTGGCAAGTAACCTCACCGGACAATCTTGTGCATTATAACAAGTCATGCTATGAGTCTTCGAAAGTTTCACTAGTACGTTATATCCTTTAGAGCTATTTATAGGTTTTGCTTACTCTTTCATTTATCTTTTGTCCCTTTTGTACGTTTCCTTATCACCCTTTTCAAGTTTTTAGCAAGCTTAGATTCATCCCTATGACCAGCCTTATCTATTCTTAATTAAGGTATGCATCATTGGTTGTTTAATCCGCTAACATTCATGTGATCGTCTTTTTAAATTGGTAAATTTAAATATTTGGCTAAAATAACTAGATATACTTATTGTATGTTTTTGATCCATCAGTTGTGGACTGGAATGTCTATAGTTTTACCAAGTTTTTTGAAACAAATCTACAAAAATACATTTTTGAAATGTTTTATGATTCGAAGAAAGATTTATCAACTAAGTGAGTACTCATAGCAATGACCTGCGATATTTTACTTATTGAGGCAAAACTAATATACCATCTTTAATTGATTGATAGTGAGTAGCCTAAGTTAGGACTCGCATGGTTTAGCTTATAAAGCTAATATACATGGATTTGTTGATAGTAAGCTAATGGGGTGTTATATTGATTGTTGATAGTTGATAACCTTAGATGGGATCTGCTTAATTGATTAATATGGTATTTTCGACTAGAGTAATAGTTGAGTTCCATATGTTGGAACGGTACCTATAGACAGCCTCATGCAAGTAAGATGAGGTACCTCGTACAGGTAAGATGAGGTGCCTATGCGATTAAGTACGGGAGGATAATCGACATGTGGACGATGTAAATCTATACCTTCCATGGTTTCGGAGCCCTATGGATGTGATGTTTGCGTTCATCACGTGTGCGTTCATCACATGTGCATTCATTTTGCATGTAACTAAATTGCATGTTTGTTAATGATGCTTGACAACTTACTTAGATGGTAACAGCGAGGGATAAACTCACTGGGCTATGGTATGCTTAACCCTCAAAAGTTCATTTTTGCAGGTAACCAAAAACTAAGAATAAGCTAAATTCAGAGTAAAGAGTGTTCCTTTAAGTAGCTGGATTAGATGGATAAAACTACTTTAATAAACTGTATTAGTTAAGTTAGATCTTTATAATATTTAGTAACTCATGATGTCATTGAAGTTTAATTATCTTGTCTTGTTATTTGGTAAGTGATTCAATTCTTTACGGTCTTGGTGGACTGTGGATTGTTGAGTTACCTTAGTTACTTGTATAAATAAATAAATATATGTAAAATGAATAAGTACCTTAGAAACTCACTGGTTAGAGTCTTGTAATATTTAACTTACAAGGCAATCTTTATATCATGGATATACATGAGATATGAAGATTTTAGTTAAAACTATTAAGCTCCTTTTTGGGGCATTATAGGTGTAATCTTACCCATAGTCCTTAGAATGTATTGAGGTGACGTGTGTATGAGAGATTTGAAGGAATTTGTAGTTGAGGGGATCATGACTAAAGTCCACGATTATGGTCCAAGCTATGATCTTTTTATTTTTCGAACAAAGAGAATGATAACCAAAGTCCAAGTCTATGATTCCATAACATAGACTCACAGTCATGGATTTGAGTCTTCTCTTTTTGTTATCATATCATGTTTTTATCTTCTTAAATTATAACCTAATTGGTTCTAAACATGTTTAGGGGTCTAAGTTGGTTATAAACCCTTAGGTTAAACTAATATTTAGGTTTAAAAAATCTAATAAAGATAAATGAGAGAACCTAGCTAAGAAAGGAAGTTTTGAAATAAATTTTAAGAGTTATTATCTTTATATTGTACTTCAAGTGTTGATCTTGAAAGGAACCTTAATTTAGATTCTACTAGTTGTTTGCAAGATTCATGTATAAGATACTACATGTTGCTTTTGCTTGTTTAGGGTAGAGGAATGTAACATTTAGCTATTAATAAATGAGCGTTGCTTGTGCTTAGCTAAGCTTAAGATATTAGAAGGATTGGTGATCTTGGGGTACCACCCCAATGATTTTAATGTGATGTTGTCTTGAGCAAAGTTACACTTTGAAATGATTTGACTAGATCTAAGTTAATTCTTGATTTCTAAGGTATTGAAGAAGATCCAATACCAATACCGATATATATATATATATATATATTACTTGCTAAAGTCATGAGTTACTTTAAGTTCTCGATTGTTGGAATTGTGCTGGTTACTGGACTAAATAAAACATAATAACCATGGTTGTTTAATTTTACCATTTAAACTGCATATAAATGTGTATTTGCCTGTCTTACGCATATGTTCATGTGTATCTTGTACTAAGCATTACTCACTCGTTAGGGAATTTTTGTTTTTATTTCAAGAGTAGAGTATGGGGATTGTGAACAATATTATCATGTGGTTATTAGTATGAAGATTTAAATGGAGGATATGATTATTATTATTATTTTGATGATGGCTAAGGAGCAACATGAAACTTGTTGACTTTTCTAGAGATTAAGCCTTAATTATCTTGTTTTCTTATTTTACTTTCCTATTTGGAGAGTCACTTGAGACTCCATGAATAAGTTAGAAAAGTTAGTGCTATTGGTTAGATTCTTGTTAAAGATTTAAGAGATTCTATTAGTTATTTATCCTCATATTTCATTTTAATAATATATACTTTTCAATCCATGATCCATGTTATATACAAGGCAAAGTTGGTTCTTATTTATTTGGAGAATTTAATGGTATTAAATGTGAAAGTTTACTTTAAGGAGAATTTTCAAATATTTATTTAATAGAGATATTAGGAATGTCGAGATGCTAGGGATTTTGCAAGTTTTAGGGTGCTTGACATATCATTAAAGTGTAGTGAAATGTTGTAGGTTATACCACCTAGAATTCTAGGGCATTACAATTTTAATGGATTAATATATCAAATATCTTAACTTAAACAAAATTTCTATTAGCAAAGACCATTATAACCTAAAGGTATGAATATTGTCTCTCATTAGGATTAAATAAGTTTGAATCTCTCCTCCCCCCAAGTTGTGATATGTAATGTTGTTGAGGAATTTTTTTTTTCTATCAACTATATTGAGAGGTATCACTACTAAAGTTGGGGTTTCAATAATATATATCTCATAAATAGGTCACTATACAAAGAGAACCTGAAATTACACTCACATATAGATTATGTTTTTGTTTTTTGTTTTAGAATGTTAAATGTGGGAGTATGGAAAGAGATCAAAAGTCAAAAGTATACTTCATATTGAAACTAAAGTCAATTGGATCATGACAATTGAGTAGCAATTAGATGATATGAGAACGAGAAGGAGATAGGTTTGCTAATGTAGGCACCAAATGAAAGATTATAGTAGGTAGAGACTGGTGGATAAAATGAAACTTTAAATATCAGATATCTTAATCTTAAAGGGTTCGTGGGACAAACTTAAACATGTTTATAAGACCTATTAATTAAAATGGTTTGTAAATGGGTTTAGGTGCCAGCCTAGACATGTTTATATTCAAAAGAATCTAACATAGTTATTAATTGTATCAAATTTTATTTACATAAACCCATTAATAACAATGTTGGACCATTTCTGGTTTAGCCTTAAATTGCCATTGTTGCCCTATGAACTCATCCATATGATAGTAGCTTGTAATCTTAGTCTTCTAGCCTCTTAAGTACCATGTGGCATAATTTGGCTAATTTGTTCCACTTATACTAACCCATACTAAATAAAACCTTATTATAACCTTAATTTTAACACCAAACCTATATAAATTTGACAATCAAAATTCTAAGACTGTATCTTCACTAATGAAGAAGAAAATAAAGGGAAAATAATATTGAGGGGAATTATGTGATATCTCATATATTTGCATTGTCACGACCCAAAAAGATGAAGTCGTAACGATCCCTTCGTGTGAGCTATCCTAAGATAAAAACTGTCCTTATAGTTACTATCTTAGACCTATTTCACACCAGGCATACTCAACTCTATCCCTTTAAAGCGTTCAATTTGATACATGTTTGATACAAACCAGCGAAGTAATCTTTTGAAATAATTTGTTAAAAATAAACTTGTAATTAACCTTATAAAAGAATGATAGTAAATCCTACAAGTACTTATCATTTCACATACAGACCAAAATATTGAAAACTACCAAGCCCTCTAAGGAGTTTTGTGTAGTTTTCCTTAAAAGATAAAAAGTTAATATTAAGAACAATAACCAACCATTTCTTATTGCATCTCACTTATCGTCCCAGTTTACTAGTGTTCTAATGTTAGGTAGGCATCTATAATCCATTTGAGACCTGTAAACTAAACTGTAGGGGAATGAGCAATAACTTGCTCAGTAAGTGTATGGAGACAGAAGTATGCACTCAGCATATCATAAGTAGGGTTTTTAACTAAGTTAGTTAGATATAATGCTGTACAAGCAAGTGCCATTACACGACATTATCTGGTCTATCGTAAGATTAAAGAAATTGCGACTGCTCTAATCCGGGTTGAGGAGATTAACATTACACACTCACGAATCAAAACCAAACCGAGGCTTATGTAATGGAGAACATTCTCTTCCTGTGACTACCTTAGAACCATGAACCACAACCTTGTCGTAACCTCCTCTCCTGTTACTTAGTTCGGCTAAGGGTGTGGAAAGGACTATTTCAGCTATTCTCATCGAAGGGAGTTTGTGTTTGGCCTGAGAATCCTAGTCATTATCCTTAGTGGGTTGTAATGCAGATTAGGTTTAATGTTAAGTCCAATTTGAGTTAGTTCATTGTTAGGGTGATTAACCAAGCTCAAACAATTCAAACATAATATTTATGGAATAACCATAACATGGAGTTCAAATTCTATCACAGCAAATTGAAACACAAATGCTGCATATGCACAAACAGCTAACTACAATTACAAGCTAATATATACCAAAGTCCTTAGATATTCTGTAATAATATGCCAAAATGTTGTAAAGCATTGATCTCACTTACCTATTTAAATGCTCACCATGGAAGACTCGGGTTGTCGACGGTCTGATCAATGGGGAATCCTATATATATAAAATCTAAATTTAGTTTTTGTAATAGTTATAAAAACATTAGAATTTGATCTAAAACGGTTATATATATATATATATATATCAAGTTAAGTTATTAATTATTGATAATATACGTAATTTATGCTATTACGTATTATATATCGTTTCAATCACATTAAAACGTACTTTTAATTGGTTAACTTACGTTTCGATTACAGTAGAGTTATAGTAGTACGTAAACTAATAATATTGTAGAGATCTAGGTTATATTACTTCAGTTTATCCGATTTTTGTAAAAATAATGTCGTTGGGCTCCTACAGACCTTACGATACGTATCTACGTAAATATTATTGTATTATACGTATTTTATGTTATTAAATTATATTTTACCTAATTTGTCAATATAACCCGTAATATAAGTATTACCTTAATAATGAATCCCGATCGGTAAAATATCATTGATTAAATTAAAATACACTTTTTATTCAATCTGATCAATTTACCTGTATATATTTTTTCTTCAACTATTTATTACGTTTTAATCTATTATTATTAAAAATACATCCCGATTTGTAATTTAAGTCATTTTACTACGTAAATTTGTAATAAATAGTTTGGGCCACCAAATATTTCCCCAAAAATTTTGATAGACTCCTAAAAATATGGGGAACTCAGCTAGTACTTGGTTTCAAGTTTTTGATTGATCACCTATATATTCGTATTTACAATTTTATCCTTGAATTATCCTAAATTACCAATTATAATCTTTTTTCCACCAAAGTGATTTCAACCTATCCCTACATTATTTTTATTTACTAGAAATCAGTACATGTCCATTTCATCATTTAATTTCATAATTTCCTATTTATTTCACAATTTCAACCTACTTTCAAGCTATTTTTAGGCTAAAAAATACAATAAATATTAAAAATATTCAAATAAAAAATCAGGCTACATAGTAATTACATATATATTATAAAAATCCTACACAAAAATTTTGAGCTAAAAACTATATCATTTAGTGTATTTATTTTGAATTTCAAATTTTAGGTAAATAGTACATTTGTTAAGCAAGTAAATTAAATATTCATAATTTTGTTAAAAAAAATTTACGAAATGAAATTACATCTAAAATAACCTAGAAATTAATTTTTCCATATTTTTCCTAATTAATTTAATAATTTTTCAAAAATAGAGGAAAAATAGGGTAGAAGCTCGGAACCTAAGTTCATAGGAGCTCCGGCCACTATTGGCCGGAGAGAAGTTGTTAGTTGGACTGGGTGGTGGTTGCTCTATTAGGTGGTGGCAGGGCTTTATGTTAGGTCATCGAATGGTACGAGAATCGTTCTAGTTCAGTCCTTACTTTGTTTTTGTTTTAATTTTTTCTGTTTTCCTTTGATTTTTTCTTATTTTTCCTTTCTATAATTTGGGTTCCTAAACTTATATCTATTGTAGGGAAGTCTTATTTATAGTAGTTAATTTTTTCTGTTTTCCTTTGATTTTTTCTTATTTTTCCTTTCTATAATTTGGGTTCCTAAACTTATATCTATTGTAGGGAAGTCTTATTTATAGTAGTTAAGGTTGGTTGGATTTTTTTCTTAATTATTAAGTAATTTATCTTAATATTTTTCTTGAAAAACAAAAAGTATGAGGTGATAAATTGTTGATGATTCACTTTTGAGTCATCATTTATAGATGTTGTTGAAGTGTTACGTGGATTCTAGCTGTTCCCACATCATTTGGATAAGTTTTGATTAAATTTTAGTGTAATTTTAGTAAAATTTGAATAATTTAAGTATATTTAATTGTTATATTAATATAAGTGTATATATACACTATATATGTAACTTATGTATTGAGTAATTATATGCATATAACCATGTTTCTAACATGTCTTTTATTTTTAAGATATTTTTCCTATTTAATTTTTGCAAATTTAATGTTTATTATGCATATTTATATAGTTTTAGGTTAATTTACGAGTATATTTATTATATATACCGGGTATATTAAAATATATGGGTATACTCATATAGTATATTATGCCATATTATTTTCTTTTATTGTCTAATTAACTTATCTTTAAGTCTCCATCGTATTTTGAGCTCGGTTTTAGGGGTTTCGATCGGTTTTACACTATATTAAGTAATCATATTTCTAGAAGCAAAATTAAGATTTTGGCTAATTCTTTTTAAAATCTAACTTTACTAAATCACTTCAACTAACTTTTCTATTTTAGTCGTAAAGTTTAGGTTTAATCAGATAATTTTTCCCCGAAGCCCTAAATTTAGGTACGATTATCCTAAATTCGACTTTAGGATTTCATATAGAATAAATTTTCACTATTTTAATTGTATTCTTGATATTCTTATTGTATTATGGATTTTCAAACCTAAAAGAATTCTTCAATTGGGGTTATCATTTTTCTCGTAAGTTTTTAGCCTAATTAGTTTACTTTTCTAAATGTTTTGAATCAATTATCGATCCTAATTGTATAAAGACAAGGTCTTGTTCTTATACTTAGATGTTCATGTCTTGATTGCTGATTTATGAGATATCACATGAACCACTAGATTTAGGGCTTCAAAAAGCATTCTTAATTTTAGCTTGAATTTCATGACAAGTGTACAAAAGTTAAACAAAGTAATTGTATTCAATTGTGTTTTTGAAATAAAGTCTATAGATGCTCCACTTAGCTATAAATTTATTTATTTTTTTATTTGTTGAGAACATAAGAATTGAGCTCCAAGATGTAAGAGAATGATAGTAATAGACAATTTGAGTTCAATAACCAATAGCTTAGAAAAGAACTACAACCTAAAAGAGTACATAAACAACCTATAAGCATTTAAAAACTAATATATATACATATTTATATGATTACTAACTAAACGTAAAAATATCCAAAATATGTTGTATTACCAACTCTAACTAAACTAAAATATATTTTGTTGTGCGATTAATATATTTTAGGAAGTCTGGAAGCAAACCAAGATAGAAACACATTAAGATGCCTTGAGAAATTAAATACAGTTTTTTAGTTAAAATAGCATTATGTGTTGCCATATTTGTTTGATAGTTAAAATAAATACATAGACATTTTTTATTTCACTAGAGAGTTACTTGTTGAATAAAAATTAGTCTAAATTCAATTTATGGCATTGATTAACTTGATATTTGATACTACTTAACTAATACGACATGGAACTAGGTTAAATTATGATTTTTTTTTAGCCTATGGTTAAATTGTGAATTTAACACTAACAAATGACTTGACTTTTTTCTAATATTTAGAAAAATTAAACTTACCTTTTCTCTTTGTCTCCTTTTCCCTCTCTTTGTCAACAAATTGATAAATTCGTGAAATAAAGTAAATTAACCTGTAAATGAACAAACCGTTCTAGTTTACAATTTTATCCTCCCTCAAAGTTAGCCTATATACCCTTACTGGTTCACTACAAAATGCTGCCAACCTCCACTTGCAAACACCATCGCTAGTTTTGGCAAATTTTTGAGTAATTATTTTCAAAATCATATCTCCTTCGTTCCTTGTCCTAAAGCTATGAAATTTGGACTAAATAATTGATGGAGATCATATTCCTCATACTAACAATTTAGTGTCATATATTGAGATATTGAAAAATTGTCAACTTTTGTATATAAATTTTATTACTTTTGCATGGTATTTATTTGAAGGTTAGCAACATCGTAAGGAGAGTACATGGACCTCATCAATTTTGCATAGCATTGCATGAGGTATATAGAAGATGGCACCACTTTGATGTATTTGGAGTGAACTTCTGACAATGAAGATTTGCTACTTTAGGAAGACCTATTATGCAGCTATTTTATATAATCATTCTTCAATATTAGTTTTAGGATTATTTTATGTTTTATAATTTCGTCCATAGTTTAAGCAATTAACTTACTTTTATAACTTTAGGTTTGTAAGGCTAATCGTTATATTCTTGTTATAAATATTATTCATAGATAAGAGTTGACTTTTGATAAATGAAATCTAAAGCTATTTATTAGAAAACCCTATGTTCTTAGCTGTTAATATCAATTATGATGAACAAGCTTCTTAAAACTAATAAATTGTGTTATCACATCAATTAATTTACTTCAAACGCTTCGTAATCTTTAATTACGCTTCATATCAATTAAAAATTATGAAACCTTTATTTGCCTTAACTTTGGTGCGTAATATCCGGAGCCAATTCATTCATATCTTTGTTTTCCTATTCAATTATACGATCTTATGCACCTTAATAAAATAACAAAGAAAATAAATAACCCTAAAAATATTCAAATAATTTTTCCATTAAATTTTAAAATTTTCATACATTTAATAAATAGTGTCTTCCAATAAATACAAATGTTTTCTAATAATAAAATTAATTTCTTACTAGCTATAAACAACTTTTTGAATCCGATTTACTGAAATGACCCTAAGTATTATGATTGTTAAAGGGCATATTGCTAAATGACGTTGGAATCAGTATGCTTTCAAATTGTAGAGAGTTGAAAGTTATTATATTAGTTAATAAGATAAACTCATTATTTATTTAGGCTTGACTCGTTGGATTAGGTGACAAGCTTAAAGAGTCCTATTCATATTGGAATGATTTACGAAGATTTGGTTTGGTAGGCTTAAAACAGAAATCGTTGGATTAATCCGTTTGCCTCTAACCTTTTTTAAGCAGGCTCATGCACTTATAAGGAAGGTTATTGGCTTAGGCCCCATTAGTTAGCTTATTTTAGATAACTATAAATTAAGTAGATTTCATCTCATTCGTTGATCATCGATGTAATTTTCCCTAAGAGCCTATAAATACCCAACATTTCCTCCTCATTTAAAACTCTTAAAGAGATTGGAGAAACAGTGTTCCATATGAAAAATTTGCTCTCTAAGATCAAATAGCGTTTAAGTAAAAAATTGATCCCATTCACTCGAGCTACAAAATGAACTCTTGAGGTCCCCTAAAGCCGCTTTGTCTATCACTTGTGCATTTGAGACACCAAGATTGCTTGTTCCTCCTCCCTACTTTATTCTCACCTAATTATCCTTTTAGATGATAGTCTTACTTCACTTTTTTGAAGTCACGTGTAGCATGCTATTTACGCAATATACACATGACCACTCTGATCAAACCTCTAATTCTACACAAATTAATTTACTTTTTACTTAACTACCCTTATATGTCTTAAATATAGGCTATTAAGATTAGTTTAAAAAAGGTAAGAAAGAAATTAGGAACCAATTAAATGGGAATTTATAAGTAAGGGAGGCCTAAGAGAGAGAAATTAGTAGTTGGAAATCAAAAGAAGGCAAGACATTACTACTTACCCATAATTAGCATATGCCTTAAGTGAAGAAATAAGCAGATTTTTATATTTTACAAAGTCAATCAAAGGATTGAGGGAACTTCCATATGCTTTGGTAGATCTAAATCAAGAACAAATTTCCACTTTGTAAGATTATAAGTTCGTACTGAGATTGTAACTTAATTTCAATCTTTAATCAATAAGAACTCTATTTAAGTGCCTTAATTTAATGAATCAAGAATTTAAAACTAAAGATCAAGAATCTTAGAGCTTGTAGATGGCACCATTCTTGGATGTAATAGGTAAGTGGATTTTGATTCTTGGTTTAGATCAAGACCTTCGTATATGTTGTGGAACTTTTCTTTATCAATAAATTTTATAAAGTAACTAGGTGTTAATTTAATGTTTTGAAGGAGATTAGGTATTTTTGAGTATTTTAGTTGGTTGAAGTTCTATGGAATTCTCAAGTTTTAATCTTAGAGTAAGTATTTAATCCTTGGTTATTATAAGTTCAAGTAATTAGAGATGGTTTTAGTGTATATTTTAAGTGTTAATCAATGAATAAATGGGAATTTGGAGTATACTTAGTGGCATGACAAGCAAACATGGACATTATGATGTTTAAATTGTTTTTCTTTGGAATTTAGGAGTAAATTTAGTACTTGATTGATATAAAATGTTATTTAATAATTTCAAAAATTGGATAGTGGATTTAATGTATGTGTTATAGGTTATATATGGGTAATTGAGTGTAATCATGTTTAATTTATGTTATTTAATGATTTTATTTTATTTAATTGGTCAATTAAAGCGCAATGGATAATGAGTTTTAATTCAAGAATATGGATAAAAGATTCATAGTTAATAAAAATTGGGTGTATGCACGGTAAGTAAGATGAAAAATGGGTTAGATTTGAATAATTTCATGTGTTTTTAAGAGTTTGATTAGTTAATTATTAAGTTAAATTGATAAGTTTCAAGATAAAATCAAGTGTGGTTGAATATGATGATGAATAAATAGATGAATGAACTAATGAAAGTTGTCATAAGCGTAGGTTTTTGTGATTAATTTGCTACTCTTTGATAATTAAGTAATTGGAAGAAATTGAGATTGATTAAGAGTTGAATTTGTGAAGATAGATTATGTATTGGGTCATTTGGATGTTCATTTGAGTGGTTTGATTTTTTAATTTGAATATATTTATGATGATATAATAAAGCTTAAATGATGTTCAAATGATGATCAAAGTGGAAAAAATTAATTTGAGCGTCTTGTTGTTTTTATTATGGTTTAATTTGATTTTTCATGATGTGAATCATAGAAATAGAACGTGTTGCTTTGTAATTCTTCACATTTGTGTTTGCATATTTATCGCATATTCATATGTTCGTTATGAATATTTATATTTTCTAAATAAGAATGCTAGTTTAATCCATATGTGGTCCAAAAATTCATCAAAAGCTTGTTTTCCATGAGATCTAATTGATGAATTAAATATATTTTGATCTAATGAATTCATTTCTACAAGCTAAAATTTCAAATTCAAAACACATTTTACATAAAATGATTTTAAGAACAAGTCTAATTTTTATAAAGGAGTGTCACAAATATAAAGGTGTTACTGATAACTAGGTGGTAATTAATGATAATTATTGTGACTAATATTAATATGAGTATGTGTCTAATAATCATATTATACCCAATATTAACTATAAATAAGATGATAATGATTAAGTAATTAATTAGTGGATTATTATGTGGTTTCCCTAGAGGATTAGACTAATTCCAAATTCAATTTAATCGAATCGATCAGTTCTCCTCAAGTTGATTCATCTGGAACTAGTTTTCAACATAGTTGAATTAATTAATAAATAAAACATCATAATTGAGTAGTTTAGGGACGGATCCTTTTCTATTGAACCGAGTCAAAAATAACTCCAAGCTAGTTATTGATCCATTACCTAATGAACCGATACGTTTAGTCAAGCCAATTAATTAATTAATTAATTATGAGAATGATTAATAGAACTTAATATAGACTACAATAATAATGAAACTTATCTAAAATAGTAGATTGATTTAGTAAACACTGAATGGGCCTACTAACTTAATATGCTTTACTTAGTAACTACATTAAGATGAATCCCATTGGTCTTAAACTATGTGAATTTTGACTAATAAGTAATAACCAATAGTTAATAAAAGTAAACTTTCTTAACTTATAATAACTTCAATCTTTCTTTGTATATAACTTAACTCGAATCTTAGCAATAGACATTTGGTGTGGGATTATATCGCATTTGTTTATAGTTATAGGATGTCCTTGTGTGTTACATGGTTATCATTATGAATCTAAATGGATTAATTTGTAAACTCAGTCTAAAATAATAATTGTATGTTACTTATGCATGGTTACTTGATCCAAAGGGTAACATCATAGGATTGGGCTCTTGGTCTACAGGTTAGAATGATGGGAGGATATGGTAGATAAGAGCCTAGGTCAAAGTGAGGTGGCGAATATTTATTTCTTTAGCCTAGGCCATAGAAGTTGTGTATTGTTCTCTTAACTACGTCATTGAGGTGGTGCGAAACATGAAGGTAACCTTTACTATGTTGGTATAATGGATAATCGTAAGAGAGGTTACATGTTTCAACCAAGGAAATAGAAGAGGGTTATTTTACATTATTTGGGGTTATCGGTGTATGGATAATGCAAAGTATATGAGCTGTTGTCTTGGTGTCTACAAAGCATTTATAACCATCTAGACTACTTTAGGTTTTGGTTTTGACAACATATAGACCCCTTGTTCCCTAGTGTGTCTAAAGCATGAGCACTCCTATGTTGGTTGCTATACTTTTAAACTAGATTAAGTAATGAGTTTTGGATGAAGCATTAGATTTAGGCTTTGTGTAATATACATACATTCTTGTGGTTGTTTCGTATTAAATTCTTGTATTTCATCTTTCTCTCTATCTTTTTAAGTGATGATTTCTATTTTGTTGACTACTATTATGATGATGTGGTGTATAGGGTTGAAGATGGGTGTTAGAAGTATGAGGGAAATAAGTAGATTTGTGCTGGCTATTGACATTTCTCTTATTTTAGACTTTACATTTGATAACATTGAGAAACTTTATAGAATATTGGACTATTTAAACTTTTGAGCTTATTTTAAGCTTGGGCATTAGTTTTCATGATTGGGCAATATAAGCTTTTGGTTTGGTGGTTTTAGGCTAGGTGCCTTGATAGTTATAATATGTTATGTTTAAACTATTTAGTATTTTGAGATCCTTTTTTGGCATTTAAGCACCTTCAAATAAGTCTACCTATCTTTTCTACAAATGATCAAATAAACTATTTCTAAAATTAATTAATGATTTCATAAATAAATGTGCTTAGAAACCCACTTAAAGAGTAGCCAGCCTTAAGATATCTTATTTAAGTAATATGTGTAGCGAAACTCTAATCATCAGAGCGTCTTTGGTCTAGTAACTTGGAATTTATTATAACTCTAAGGTTAAACATACTCAAAAGGCGAAGTAATGGTTGACATCTTAGAAAACAATAGCATTAGGGGACAAAACTATGCAATATATGATACCGATGTAGACAATAACTTGCTGTGATAAGTTCCAGTTGGATTGTTAGATGGAACTTGTTTGTATCTTTGTGATATCAAAATAAAGTTATGGTAAAGGATTTAGTGTACCTTATGTAGCTACATTAGGGTTTCAATAATCCTTATGTTGTGGTTTTGCAAAGATTTGTAAGGGTGCTAACTTAGGATAGAAGTAGTAGCATTGGTGGATTGAGAAGGTAGCGAATCTAGTTGTAAGCTTGCATCAGGCTATGGTAATCATTATAAGGTGTGCTTAAGATTACTTTTTGGGGTGCTCAAGTTGGTAGGTGTTTGTTGCAACAATTAGTTATGTAATAGGCTAGTCATTGGTGCTCATTTTGAGGATCATTAAATGCTTAAGTGGTTAGTTAGGGCACTTATATGGTGATTAGGTGTGTAGAGGATAGACATAGTATTGGCACTTTATACTTGTAAAAGGGCATTCCATTAAAGGTTTATAGATGCTCGACGATTGATAGCTGGGTGTACGTGGGTAGCTTTAAGGGGCATTCATGGGTAAGTTAAGGGCGCTTGGATGTGTGGCACTAGACTTGTATAGCAAGTACGAATGCTTGTTTGTACTGTAGCGATCGCTTATGTTTAGCTGGCATGGAGGTACGGTGCTCATATGTGTTACATGTTATTGACGTAGTTCGTTACATTGAAAGAGTTAACATTACTATGTATAGGTTATGTTGGAGCTCTACATGGCTCTAGGGGATTCCTTTTTCTATCTTATTTATTTATTTATTTGGGGAAAATGTAAATAACTTCCCTAAACTTTAATCTATTGACTACTTAAACTTTCAAAGTATGGTTTTTGAGCCTTTAAACTTTGATAAATTAGCAAATAACCTTCATAAGTTAAGAATAATCCCTTTAAACTTTGATTTTGGTGTGGAAACAACCCATAAACCTATCAAAATGCACTTTAAGACCCCAAAACTTTGATCATAATATGACTTTTCTTAACTAAAAATGGAAATATCATTTATATTGGTAATTTATTAAAGTTTAAAAGGGTCAAAAATCACATTTTAAAAGTTTAAAGGGTCAATTTACTCCTAAGTCAAAGTTTAGGAGTGTTATTTGAAAAATCTCCTATTTATTTATTTAGAAATTAGGTAGATAGTTATGACTAAGCATATTAAGATGGATAAGTTAATGAAATTTTCGGATAATAAGAGATAAGCTAAGATTACTGTTATAGAGACATCTATAGCATGTAATTTGAATTTAGAGCAAGCAAGGAGTGATATAGTGTATGATCCTATGCGTAAGTTTGTGGATGAATTGATATATACTATGTGTGTACTTATAATTGAGAAAATGGCAAAATTAGGGCTTTGATGGAGAATCAAGGAGTGGACTCATAGGAACAATGTAATGTAAATATGAATGTTAATGCACAGGATAATGTGAATCATGTAAGTAATAATGTGAATAATGCTAATAGAGGTATAAGAGGAGTTGGTGGAGTGAGACATAATGTTGCATCGAAGGTAATAGTCTATAACTTGCATATATTAAGACTAATACCGATGATGCATATGAATATTTGATGAGACAACAAAGTTAGTTGCATGGCTTAGATACTATAAAGCTTATAATTCTAAAGTTTGATGGAAAAGGGTTTGTAGACAAGTACTTTGATCAGGGTAGAAAAGCTCTTTGAATGTTATGATAATAGGGATGAGATGAAGGTGAAATTAGCAACTCTTAACCTTATCAATATACTACAATCTAGTGGAAAAATATAATGAATCAAGGAGGAGGAATGGTGAGGGTAATGGTGTAAACCTCATAAATTTTACATTTTAGACTTAGAATTGAAATTGAAGGACCAATGGTACTCCCCAGGCTTAATCAGACCGAAGAAATTAAAATCAAGAAAATTTTAAATCGGAGCCTTAAAAATGAACTCGAAAAACCCTAAAGATAAAGTTTTATGAACCTTAATAGCATAAAAAGACTCTAAACTTAAGTACACGTAACCATAGATTAAAAATCCAAATTGAATGAAAAATCTAAACCCTAAACCCTAGAGTCGTGAAACCTTTGATTAAACTTCAATCGTAATGAAAACCCCAAATTAAATCATTTCACTTAAAGTACGTAAATTGCATAAACTTGATGAGGAACGGTAAGAGATATCTACAAATGATAACGATCAATCAAATTAAGTCAATTAAGGTAATAAATCAATGGGATTATTAATTTACCCTAAATGATACATTTTTACTAAAAGTAATGCTAAAATCGTAACTGTACCTTTAAAGCCCTCAAATGCTCATAAAACCCTAAAATGAATTAGAAATAATAATTTAGTGTTAAAAGCCCTAATTTAATCAATAAACTCTAATTATATAGCCACATTATTAGGTAATCACTAACAATTCATTAAGTTACTAGAACAGCCTTAATTTACCTTCTAAAATTGTAATCGATTCGCGATAATCGATTCTAACCCTTAGAAACCGTAAATTAATTAGATAAAACGATTTAATGGGCTTGATTAACTTAATCAAATATGAAAAACCCTAAATTATGTCTAACTATGGTCATCTACGTTAGTAATTAGAGTTGTAAACTTAAATTGCATTTTAATCATCTACATGCATTCATGCATCGGAATTAGCTAAAGATAATCACAATTAATTGTATAAGACAAGATAATGAGTTAGGAAAATAGGGAACCATTCACCTTTAGTAGACAAACCATATCCTTAATCGGCAAAATTCATAAAAACAAAATTGGTCCCCACTTGTGCTTGTACCATACAACTAAGAATGGAAGGGATTTGTTTCCTATCATACTCACTCATAATCAACCCCTTTTTGACCCCTTGATTTGTATTTTACTCCATCTTCTTCTCTAGAATAAACCTTAGAAACACTTTCTAAATACACAATTCAAAAATAAAAGAAAAACAAGAAGGAAAGAAATGAGAGTAAACTTCTCGAACCTGGTTGAGCACCTACATGCCTCAAGCTATAACTCTCCACTACCACCTCCAAACGACATAAAACCACTTGCATTTGAATCCTTTTTCACCCCCCTTTCTTATTGACAAGCATGTTTCACCAAAGGAGTTTGTTTTGTTTTCCAAAAATGAAGTGAAATGAGACCTTTCGAATTTCCATCGAGGTAAACTTGCACCTTTTTAGCTTTCCTTTTAGTTTAACTTCATGAGTATTGTTCCGAAGCTTAATAACTGAGGAAAAAAATGATTAAAATACCACCTTTGTTTACAATGTTTACATTCTCATACATGTGCATTTTCTTAGATTTTTACTGTAGTAAACATGTTATATTTAACTTTAGAAGCACATAAGTTGTAGTAAGATAATAACTTGAAGAAAAGTAGAAGAATCATCATCATACCTTCATTCCCATGTTAGGACCAAAACATATGTATGTATATCCCGACTATATTTTTGATTTCTCATGTTTATTTTGGTAGGAAATGGTTTAAGATGCATTTTAGTGCTAGTTTGATGCATATTCTAGTAAATTAAGTACATGATGTGTAGAAAGCCTTAAGAAATCATCTTAAACCACCCCAAACATGTTGAACATGCTGTAAAATTTTTATTAATGGGTTAATCACATGATTAATTAAATATAATTAGGATTTAGGACTTAATCTTACAAGATAAGAGGCTAAATAAGATTTATAGTGAGTAATTAGGCCTAAAATGGACATTAGGTTTAGAAAAATCCATTTGAGTTCCAATGAATCATTAGTATCAGATCTGGAACTTATGACAAAATGGGTCATTTAATCATTTTTGTAAACTATTAGGCCCATTAGATTATGATAAAGTCAAGATATGAGCCCTCGAACGTAAACTAAGCTTAAATTCAACTAAAAGGCCCACAAATTGAGGCTTGAGCCCACTTAATCACTCATGAACAGCTTTGTAACTTTGTGAAAAGTGGACTAAACTTAGGGCCAATGATGAGCTTAAGTCCAAAAAGGTAAGTAGAATTGGGCTTAAGGCCCTAAATTGCAAAATGAGCCCAAAGAGCCTTTAGAAAATCAAAATACGAGCCTAAATAATACATGACCAAATATGAACCTAACTTAAAAAGACTCAAAGGAAGATATTCAAAAAGCCTACTAAACCTTAAGGCCTATTCAAGACATCCACTATAGGTCTCTTAATAAGTTAAAGCCTTAAACTTAAGAAAAGAGCTTGTTTAAGCTCATAAGAGCAACACCAAGGCTCAAGATGAAAATTCATAGTGTTGGATAGAAAAAGTTTATTAAAAATACTTAAAAGGAAGCCTAAAATATCAAGTGTAAGGCCTCAGATCAAAAGCTAAGCCTAAAGCCTAAAACTAGGCTTAAACAATAAAGTGACCAAACTTACCTTTTGGGTACATGAACTTATAAGACCTAAATCAAAAACTTGCTGACCCTAAAGCCAAAAATAACCTTGTCAAATGAAAGAACACTAAAAAATGATTAAATTGACTATAAGAATATGAAAAACGAACTTATAATAAAGAAGTTAGAGCAAAAGCGAGTTTTAATTGTACTCGGGGATTAGGGCGAGCTTCGATAATTAGGTAGACTTTTAGGTTCTTGAAAAAACCCTCTTCCAATTACTTACCTATACATTACTATTATGTTTTAGGTGGCTTAATTTCTAATTCAAGAATCTCTAAGTTCAAGACAAGTAAGCAAGCAGGCCAAGTGAGGGAGTTTCGATGAACTCCTACTTGCTTGTGTTTGATAATTGCTTGATGTTCTATTGCTTACCCTTGGTTGTCTAGTGAGTGATTGATTGTTTTGTATGCCAACATTCAGGTGATTGCCTTATTAAAATTGGTAAGTCTAAATATTTAGCCAAAATAGCTGGATATGCCTATCACATGTTTATGATCTATTAGTTATGGACCGTGATGTTATAGCTTTGTCGAGGTTTCTTAAAAATTTGCTAAAATACATTTTTGAAATACTTTACAATTCAAAGAAAGATTTATCAACTTAATGAGTACTCATAGCAGTTTCTTGTGACATTTTACTTGTTGAAGAAAAACTAGTAGACTATCTTTAATTAATTAATAGCAAGTAGCTTAAGTTAGGACTTGTATGATTTAGCTCGTGGGGCATTATATGGATTTGTTAATAATGAGCTCATAGGGCATTATGTTGATTGTTAATAGTAGATAGCTTTAGATAGGGTCTACCTAATTGATTAGTATGGTATTCTTGACTAGGGTAATAGTTGTGTTCCATCTGTTGGAACAATGCCCACAGATAATCTCATGCGGGTAAGGTGAGGTGCCTTATGCGATTAAGTACAAAGGATAATAGATGTGTAGACAGCGCAAATCTACACCTTCCATGGTTCCGAAGTCTCGTGGATGTGTTGCGTGTGCATTCATTTCATCTGTAGCTAAATTGCATGTTTGTTAATAGCGGTTAATAACTTGCTTGAATGGTAGTAGCGAGAGATAAACTCATTGAGTTGTGATATGCTCACCCACCAATAGTTCCTTTTTGTAGGTAACCAAAAGTTGGGAATGGGCTAAAATCAAAGTACAAAGTATTCTTATAGTAGTTAGATTAGACAAATAATATTACTTTAATAGGCTATATTAGTTAAGCTAGATTTTTATAATATTTAGTAACTCTTGATGTCATAGAAGTTTAATTATCCTGTCTTGTTGTTTAGTAGGTGATTCTGACTCTCTACGGTCTTATAGGATTGTGGATTGTTGAGTTACCCCAGGTGCTTATATAAATATGTAAATATAAGTAAAATGAATAAACACCCTTAGAAACTTAATAGTTAAAGTCTTGTAACCCCTAACTTGCAAGGCATTCTTTATATCATTGGTATATATGTAATATGAAGATTTTAAGAAAAACTACTAGGCTCCCTTAGCTAGCACTGCATTCATATATATTATTTTCTTTGGCAAGCATTTATCTGATAAAATAGTTATATTAAGATTAAAAATTTAAATTTCTATGTTAATGAACAGGCGATACCACAGTTAAATTAGGTTGCTAAAAGTATTTTTCCTTGGGTGTATTTTTATGGGTGTTACAAATGGGACTATGTAGCTAAAGATGAAACAAATAATGCATTAGAGATTTATTTGGATTATTTTTTATAGAATTTGTTTATGAGATTGTAATCTATTTGATAGAGAGGCTTGAATGTCGAAGACTATTTAGAGGAATATGTGATGTTGATGACTAGTTGTAATGTGAATGAACTTTTAGAGCAAACAGTTGCTAAATTTCTAACTGGGTTAAAGTTTGAAGTTTCTAGCGTAATAGAGCTTTACAAGTATGATACCCTTAATAATGCAATTTAATTGGTTATCAAGGTTGAATGTTAGAGGCAACTAGTGTCTATAGATATGAGGTAACCTCTAAAATTAGTACTTGTAAATTGGTTCAATCTAATGAGAGTCGAAGTGATATAGTTATTATTGATAAAGTAGTTGAGCGAATTAAATGTACTAAGGTATATGGAGAGAAGTGAGGAAAAAAGGAAAGTATGTTGCTGGTGTTGGACAAAAACTAAGATTTCATAGTCTTTTTTAGAAATTTATGAGTGTTAGGTACTTCAAATGTTTAAGATTTGGGCATCTTATTGGTTAATGTTCAAATTGCAGAGCAATTATGGTTTTGAGGTAATGATGTGGTTAAGGATGTAAAAGATGATTTAGAAGGAGATATGGAGGATAAGGTGGAGGTTCAGGATGTGGTGAAGGAAGCTATTCGTTATGTTACGGCTCAAGTTATACCTATGAGGGGTTACTAGAGGATATTGAATGCTACTCCTTTTACTGAGGATGGTTAGTGTGAGAACATTTTTCACGTTATGTGTTATTTAGGTGATTTACACACTTGATTGTAATAGATAGCAGTAGTTACATAACCATGGCTACTTTAATGGTGGTTGAGAGTTTGAAACTATAAAAAATTATGCATCCAAATTTACATTAGTTGCAGTGGTTTACTGATAAAGGAGATGTTAGAGTGAAGAGATAAGTTAAGAAACTGATATCAATTCTTGGTAGCTTTATAGATGAGATCTTATGTGATATTATTCCAATGAGTGCATCTTGTATGCTATTAGGTAATCTATAGTCATATGATTGCCAAATGACAAATGAAGGGTGTCATAATATATAATCTTTTATGAATGATGTGAAGCTAGTTAAGTTATGCTTAGCGAGTCCTATAGAGGTTAAGAAAGCATATAACGAGATGCATAGTAAGAAGTTCATCAATGATATGACAAGATGAGTGGCATGAGTATGATATGGTTGGCATTATAGGTAATAGAGATATGGATGCTTATAAAGGATTTGTTGCTTACAACATAGATGATATAAGGTAATGGGAGTTGCTAATGAAGATAGATTTTGCATAGTTTGCCTTAAGTAGTGTGATATTAAAGGTAGTACCTAAGTCAAGGAGGGCTAAGCATTATTAGTTACCCTTTATTTGGGATAAATGGATGGAAGTGTTGGAACTTTCATTTTAGGTAGTTTAGTGTCTATACATTTGATTTTTGTATTTAAGTAACTCAAACTTTAAAAGTTGTACATATCATTATCTAATATTAACAGACATTATGTAAAATTTAACGTGGCCAACGGTAGTTTGACTTCTTGTCTAGGTAGCCTATGCAAATAATTAAAAAAAAAGAGACTAGTACACATGGAAGAGACATTAAAGTATAAATAAAAGAAGCAATAAACATTATTGCTTAACTCTAACTCATTTCCTCCAAATAAAAAATAGATGTTAAATGTTAAAAACCTAAGAATGCCTAATCGATGAATCTTGCTCCTTTAGCTCAATTGAAGTGGAGCATCTAAAGTAAGAAATAGTGAAAGGAAAACGCCAAGTTGATGGGGATGCACTCTACGTGGATGAATACATGCAAGCTTATTGTGTAAATTGAGGGTAGGTCTTAACTGCGAGATGGTTGTAAAAGCAAATGGTAGTCAGTGTTGAGTAAGGTTTCGTGCACAAACACTCGGATATGACACACCAAATGCCTCACATGAACTTAGGTTTAGCTTGATATGACTCGCAAGCTTTATACTAAGGGTACTCCCTACTAGCTCTTAATTAAAGGAGCTACATAAGAGTAGGGTTAGACTTGGTTCATCGTAGGAACATGAGCACTAAGAAGAAGAAGGAGAATATTTTATTATTAGGATGATTTCGAATGAGTACAAGTGAAGCATTTACGTAGTTTCCTTTTAAGGCAACATCTTAGGTAAGTAAAATTACAAAAATGGCTAAATTACTTAAAAATGTACTAGGAACAAAATACAAGGGAAAAGTAGACATATGGTTAGGTAACATGCACTAGAATCTCCATATAGTTTGTACATTGTAATAGGATGCATGTCACTTCGGTATTGGTTACTGTTGATGAGAAGAATTAAACTTGTGTCAAGGTTGGAGACTTTTTATCCTAACTTTAAGGGAAGGCGTAATAGGATTGTCTACAATTTTCATATCATGTGTACACTTAAGATATGAAAATTGTCTTGCAAGCAAGAGATTGCAAGACTCTAAATAATCATTCACTAAGGTTTCCAATTTTTAAATGATTTACTTACTGCAGAATATATAAATAACTATAGATATCCGATATTCTACAGTTCTTTAGAACTACAGAGAATCGTATCCCTTACCATATAATAAGACAGGGTAAATAAACTTTATAAATTACAAGAAATACTAAATTATACATAATTCTAACTCATTAAGTATTTTTCACATAAAATGTTTCTACATCGGTTATACTTTTGTCAATTAATTCTAGCATTACCAACCTTATCCTTGATTTGCACTTAACACTTGAAATTCATCCCGATCCCAACTTAAATGAGCCTACAAAAGAAACTATAGGGGAATAAGCATACTATAGCTTAGTGAGTTTATTTCTTACTATTACCATTCAAGTAAGTTATCAAACATTATTAGTATACATGCAAGTTTAACTACATATGAAATGAATACATGTGCAATGAATGCAAACAATATATTCATAGAAGTCCAAAACTATGGAAGGTATAGATTTATATCATCTATACTTTGATTATCCTCTATACTTACCCATAGAGAGCACCTCACCTTAATTGCATGAGGTTGCCTAAGGGCACAGTTCCTCCAAATGACACTTAACTATTATCTTAGTCGAGAAAGAAATATCAATTCAAGTAGGTAGACCCTAACTAGGGCTATCCATCGAGCATATCTAAGGCCTCTCTGGCATACAAAGCAAGTCTTCTCTCTATAAAATATATTCGGGCCCTACAGGTACAAATATGCGAGTTCTCTCGCAATCAATCGAAGATACCATGCTAGTATTACTTTAACGATAAAAATATTATTCAAGGCACTATAAGCCCTTATAGAAATCATACAAAAATATATTTAAGATTGAAAAAAGAAAAATGTTTTCCAAAAATGCATTTCTTAAAAATTTGCAAAACTAGCACTCTCCATTGGTATACCAATTGAGTTATAGATATTCGACAAATATAACCGATTATTTTGGTCAGATATTTATATTTACTAGTTTAAGAGGGTGATCGTATGAATGATAGCACATTAGCAAAATAGTCAGTCAAGTATACCAGTAATAATAACTAGCAAAATATTATGTAAATAACACATACATGCAAATAGTGTGTCATTAGAACTCTTTCACTTAGGTTAATGTTCACTTTACAGGTCATTGGGATGTCCAAAACTTGACAATTGAATACCTAAAAGATAAGGAGGCTTATAAGTATTCGAAAAATTTAAGCTCCTTAGTCAGCTAAATATCTATTGTAATTTACTTAGCTTGCCACTATAACCCAAGTATGACATGAACATGTGGGATAAATACAAAATATATTTGTAAATGAAAATGATTGTATTCTTCATATTTATTTATTTACTCTAAAGATTATTAGTTTATAACATCCGTTAACGTAATTATTCTACTTATTTTTCTCAGTTTATTTTAAATTTTAGTTGTGTATAATTTTTTTATTTCAACTTTGATTTTTACGATCTTATAGTCGATTTTTATCGTTTTTAAATGTACTTTCACATAGTGGGGTTTATTTTGGACTTTGAAACCTGCATTTTTCATTATGGGCCTAAAAATTTACGTATTTAGTTATTTTGGTTTGAAGATTTTTATTTATCAATTTTAAGCTTTTCTTTATTATTTAATAATTAAATTAATTTCTAAATTTTATATTTTTAGAATATTTATTGTTGAGTCCGTTTTTTTAGATTAATTTCACTATTTCTTCATTTCAAGCTTAATTCACTAATTATATTAATTTTGTTATTATTGTAGTTTTCTAATTAAGTAATTATTATTGTTCTCTAATTATTTTCCTAACTTTGCGACTTGATTGGATATTTTTGGAAAATTGCTAACGTAGCACTTTCTCATTAGTCCAACTAGCAATTTTGTTAATTTTTACATTCCTTAAATTTTGTATTATTATTTATATTTATATGTTATTATAATTAATTAATTAATATATATATGGGTTTTAATTCCTTTTATAGATTTCGGTCGAGTTATGTACATATGTATATATATATAGATATTTTATTATATTATGTTATTTTAATTAAGTATACTACAAGTTTGTATGTACTTGTATTTTTATGCATATATATATTTATATGTACATATGTAGCCTTAATTATTTATATATATAGCATATTAATATATATATACATTATATATACATATATGTATACTCGTACTATACTATTATTATACGTATATTTATACACACATATATATATATATATATACGTATATACACATATTTATACTTTTAATATACTATTATTATACATATTTAAATACATGTACATATATGTGTATACATATTTATACTCAATTTTATACTTACTTTTACACATGTATATATATTCATATATTTATATTTTCTTAATGTATTTTCAAGGAATTTCAATATATTACATATATACATATATATATACTTTCATTTTTGTACATATGTGTATAAATACCTTTTATATCTTATATTTATGTTTATGTACATATTACAATACACACGTATAGGGCATATATGTATGTGTATACATATATATATATCTATGTATACATAAACCATACATATATTTGTATATATGTACATATGCCTACTATCTTTATAATATATTCATATATATATATATAAGTATGTGTCTATATATATAATACCATATATACACATATAAACATAATTTCTAAAAGAAACAAATTTGCATACATATAATATAACATATGTACATAAAATTTCCTTTACAAAATACTGGTTACATATATAATACATCTAATATAATAGTATACATAAATACCTAAGAAAATACGTAAAACCTAATGTATATAATACAACAAATATAACCAAAATACAGAAGAAATGCACTTCTTGTTTTGAAGATAATTTGGTATAGAAATTCCTTTTCTTCCTTTCTCTACATATTAGTAAGAAGATGGAATTTTATTAACTAGATGAGAGTGGATGAATGATTAGAGAAAATGATGGAAAAGGGAAAATGAAAAGGATGAAACAGGAGAGAGGAATTTTTGGTTTGGAAGGGGAGAGAGAGTGGATGGGTTTTGTATGTGTTTTGAGTAAATTTTAGAATAGTTGAGAGAGTTCTAGAAGATGGGGATGGGTCATGGCATGGAGAAGAGGAAATAGGAAGAAAAAGAAAAACAAAAAGGGAAGAAAATGTTAGAAAATTAACAAGGAAAATGACATGTTGACTTGGTCAACTCCCAATTAAATAATATTATATATATTTAGTAGGTATATAATTTAGAAAACAAAAGTAAATAAAGAAAAAGATGAAGAAAGAGAAAAATATGGAATTAAATTTAATAAATTAATAAAATATATTTTTGAATTTTCTTTGAATATTTTTAACCCTATAAATAATATTAACAATATTATATATTATAATTACAAAAAAAATTATAAGATTTGAAATTAACATTTACTATATAATACATAAACAATAAACAAGTAATAAAATTAAGTTCAAATAATTAAATTCATATAACATTAATTTATTTATATATATAAAATTACTAACAATTATAGAATAATATTATCAATTTTGGTAAATTAATTTAGTATTCTCACATTTATTAGCATTTAAGAGTTATTTTTAGTTGTTCGTTAGCGATTTACGTAATTAAGCGTATTATTCGATGATTATACCCAATTAGGGTTTTATCATTACAAAAATAAATTCGTACATTTATAAGCTTAAAGTTTTAGTTTTAGGTTATTTTTTTTATCACATTCAGGTAAAATCTTTATTATTTATGTATATTTTGGGTTTAGAGTTTTTATATGTGATTAGAGTTTTGATCAGTATATTAAAGTTTTTCATATTCATTTTCGGTTCTATAATTGAAATTTTAATTAATTGTAAATTTATTAATTCTGTTGACTTAAGAAATCACCTATAGCACTCGAGTTTAACTTCACTCTCAAAAGGCAATTTACACTTGTAGAATAGGTTGGAAGTTAGCATCGTCAGCAAGTTTCACATTAAGGTAACCTTGTTGTTGGAATAGCAAGTTGGTGTACGGTTGTTTTGGATCTAGGTTAGGAGAAATTCAAAGCTCCTCTATTAAGGAGGAAACAAACTGTTGACGAGAGCTTGAGAACCCAAGTAGATTGACATGTAGGAGTTTGGTCTCGTCATCCATAAGTTATTGTTGGAGACCTTAGCGAAGCATGTTAAGAAGTTTATAATTTTGGGATTGTGTTATAAGTCTTTGATTCCTATCATCAATAGGTTAAGCCAGAATAATCATTGAAGTAAGCAGTTCTTGTTGCTTTTAAGAAGCTCTGCAACCATGAATGACGATGACAATATGGCTAATCTATGGTGTGAATGTAGAATGCCAAGTATACTATTGATATCATGGACACGTGATAAGCCTGGAAGGTAATTTTTCAGATTCACCAAGCATAGGGGAAAGAGGATGTGGATTTTTTAGATGCTATGATCCCGTCTTCTTTAATTGGGCAAAAGAGGTATAAAATAGAGAGGAAACAAAGAGAATGAGAATAGTAAATAGAGAGAATGTTGAAAATAAAGGTTAATAAAATTTGGGTTTAGGTAAATAGACAACCCAAATGTGGATTAAATGGCCAATTTATTGGAGAGTTAAACAATATATGGGTAGTTGGATCAAGTGACAAAGATAATGGAATTAGACGGAGAATTATCAATTGAGTAAAATAAGCATCCTCTAACACAAAGATATTTCGTTTAGAAGTTTTAAGTTATTCATGTGAAAAATGATAAAATAGGTTGATCTTTGCCAAATAAGCATCCTTTAACATTTGTTTTAAAAAATGCCACTACCCATTTGCCATGTTAGCTTCCCATTAACGTTTGTTAAATATAGACACTTGTTTGTACAATATTTCAATTTTCAAACATTGAAATGTAAGTTTTTAAAGTATAGACACTAAGCTACCCAAATTCGAAAGTTCAAACACTTCCCTATGCTTTATCCCGCCTTTTGTTAAGTCTTATTTTTGCAAGTGCTTTTAGATCTTATAATCCTTGGAATCTAGGAGATCATCTACTTTAAAACTGAAGCGTAAATATTCTCGAGCCCTGGGGTGATAATAGGGATTATTTTCTTCATACTACAATTTAGTGTCATATGTTCAGATACTAGAAAACTAGCAAGCTTTGCATACATATACTATTACTATGTAAGGATTACTTGAAGCTTACCAACTTTGCATGAGGAGTGCGTGTTACACCTTAAAGTTGTAGAGTTGCAATAGTCCTATTGTGTAAACCATCCTATGATAGTAACTGGCCTCACAGTGCCTATCATAGACATGATCTACACAAGGTGTTGATGATTCCTTACTATGAAGTAAACAATTCAATTAAAAATTTAACTAAAGTTATAGTAAATATTAAAGCTGCAAGTCAACATTTATATATAATTACATATATGTTACAGTAGAATTCCCAAGTGATTCTACATCATATCATAACAGTCAGCTAATTTACATATCAAATATTAGTCTTTCAGTCTTAAGTTACTAATGAGACTTTAGATATACATTAACTACTAGGCGAATTGATCCTCACACCCCCAGGCTTCAAAAGAACTAACTTCTAAATAGTTATAGGATGTCATATTACTAGGGGTATTTAAAGATCGGGACCTACAAAAGGATCTATATGGGTATGAGCAACTACAGCTCAGTAAGTTGAATCGGACACTCACAAATGTATACAAACACAAACAAGATTATCAAGCAATTATTTTTCATGCAATGCAACAAGTAAGTGTTATCATATAACGTACTTCAGTCTGTTGTAAAATCAAAGTAATTTCACCCGCTCTAATTCGGGTTGAGGAGTTTTCATGTTATGCAATAACTTATAACCAAACCTAGGCTTGTGTAATGGAGATACTGCTCCTCCTAGGACTATCCTTTGAACCAATGCTCTCATCCTCCCCGTGACCTCCTCTCCTGTCACTTAATTTGGCTAAGGATGAGGAAAAGACCAATTTGCTATCCAGCACTATCATTTTCAAAAGTGTTGGTGTTTGGTTAGAGAATCCTAATAATCCTCGAAAGGGTTGCAATGCATGACAATTTAGGATATTAGAGTCGATTAGGATTAAGTTCAATTTAGGGTGTTTAGACAATTCCACACCAATCCAGTTATAATAAACAATAAATCACAATATGAATTTCAAGACGAAATTAGATACATAAGCACATGCATAAAACTACTTACAATCACAATCATATACAATTTTAAGTCTCCGAGTACCCTGAAATAGTACTCCAAATATGGTGAAGTAATAAATCCAACTTATTTGGAATTCTTGGTCGCCCAATCACTTAATTGAAAGTTGATTTGTCTCCAGGTATCCTATAATACAAATGCGTTTTAGTACTTATACTTTGATGATACATATTCTAAGTTATAATTTAACTCACTTCTTCATGTATACTTATTATTCACTAATGATTTACTCTACCTTAGCTCGGGGTTCGGTTCCTGAATTAGATTCCAGTTTTGGTTTTAAATTGTTTAACTACAAGGAATCCTAAATATGCTCGAATCCTAATGTGAAATTAATCACATTAATCTTGAATATTCTAAAAATCATACTAGGTCTTAATTTAGTATTCTAACCTACTCGGTACACTCTAATCTTAATTTGGGTATCGAATTTACTCTTGATGTGAAGAAATTTTACATTTTTTATCCAATTATCTAAAATTAATTTTTGTACTAGATTTATTATGTATTGATTTTATTATTATACTATCCAAATTAACATATTATTTCAAATTTATTAAAATCCCAAACTCATATATTACTAAATTTCCTACAATTACTACATAATCCCCATATTAATTACAATTAACACTCCAAATGTTAGGATTATGTTTCCATATCAAATATTAACATCTTTAAACATCTAATTACCTTATAAATCAGTAATTAAGTATTTAATCACTTAATTAAGTCAAATTACCCATTTTCTTCATCATTTTAGGGCTAACAATTTACTTAAAAATTTCAAAAAATAATTTAAAAAAAATGTTTTCATAGCACTGTATTATACCACTTAAGAATTCTACAGAAAAAAATTGAGCTTCGAACTACAGTTCTAAGCTTATTTATTTCTGATTCTAATCATGTTCGGTTTTGTCTAATTTCTTATGAACCCTAAATTTACAGACATGATTAAACTTAATCACTATATTTCTTTAAATATAATTACAATAAAACATTAGAATAATAAAATTCATAATTTTTTAGGCATAATAAACAATTTTAAGGAATTTTGCAAAATTGGAGGAGGTATGAGACTCATCTTGTTTGAAAGCTTTTTGGCCTCCAACATCGATTCAGGTGTGTCGGCTGGTCCAAACGGTAGGTTTGGAGTGGGGTAGTGGTGGTAGTGGTGGTTTGGTTCTAGATGGTGGTGATGTGTAGCTTTGGTTTAAAAGCTCCTATTGCATAGATTTAAAAAAAAAAAAATTCTAAAGCCTAATTTTCTCTCTTATTTTCGACTTTTCCTAATTTTCCTAAGCTTCTAACTGACCAAATGAGTTTTGTAAATTTTCTTGTTATTTATAGAGCTTTAAGGAAATTATTATGCATTAATTAGACAAGACAAGGACTTATCCTTTTCCATTTTTTCCTTTTAAGTGTTTAATTTTAATTGGCCAAAATTTTTTATTTAATTCCTGACCTGCTATGACCAAATCTGGATCATTCCCTATTTCTCTAATTTTTTTTTCTGATTTTTTCTTAATTATTTTATAATTTTTTAAATTATTTAATAAGTTTCTAGCTAATTTCAAGTACTTTAGATAATTTCGCGTATTTTTATTTACACGTAAATACATGTGGGGTATAAGTAAACACTCATAAATATTATTTAGGTCTTTCTATGATTTTTAGTATACATCTCATCTATCTCTAGCAATTTGTTAGTTATTGAAATATATTTTACGTACTTTTGATAAATAACAAGTAATATACTTAGAATTTAAAAATTTTATATTTTCTTATTTTATTAATTATCTTCAAAAATTCAAACTTACAAGGTTACTTTTACTAATATTTGTAGCTTTAGTTTATAATTTAGGTGTGATCGGATCTTTTAATCAATCGCCTTAAACTTTGTGTATTAAGTTCAATTCTAAGATTACTTGGCATATCTTTAGGGCTTATAGTATGTAGATCTCATCAATTTTACGTGACATATATGGAACAATGGTACCATCTTGATGTATTCGGCATGGACTTATGACCATAAAGTCTTGCTATTTTTTGAAGATTTACTTATTTTTATGACATTAGTTTTTAGTATTAGTTTTAGGCTTATTTTATGTTCTACAGTTCCATCCTTAGTTTAAGCAGTCAGTTTATTTTTGCCCTTAGGGTTATACGGATGGTTTTTTACATTCTTGTTACAAACATTATTGATAGACAAGAGTTAGCTTTTGGTAGTTGAAACATGGAGATTTTTCTTTGAAAACCCTACTTTCTTATCAATTGAAATTAATTATGGTGAAAAACCTTCTTGAAGCTAATCTGGTGTGCCATTATATTAATTGGCGACACTTCGTAATTTTTAAATGTATGTCGTATCAATTAAAGATTCAAAACCCTAGTATGAATTAGCTTTGGTGTATAATATCCTAGATTAATTCATTTATATCTTTATTTTCTTGTTTAATCATATAATTTCACGAACCTTAAAAAAAGATAAATGCTACATTTGATGCCTAAACTTCACCTATTCTTATAAACAACTTCTTAAAATTTAAAAGTATCAATTTGTCGTATGAGCTTTATCCATTTTTGTAATTAACTTCTTAAACTTTATTGTTTTTATAATTGACTACTTGAGCTTTATCGATATTTGCAATTAACCACCTGATTCATGTATTATAAATGATCTCGAAAATTTATAGGTAATAAATTAACACTTTAAAATTTCAAGTAATTACTTGCAAAAATAAGTAAATTTAGATATAAAATATGACATTCACATTAGAAGATGACAAAACAAGTAGAAAATATTCTAAAAATGTTCATTTTATTTTTCCATTGAATTTTAAAGTTTTGGTGCATTTACTTAGATATGGAATCCATTCGCATCATGACTCCTCTTCCTTAGACCTTTGCATTTGATAATCTCTCTCGGTGAAACTCTATCACCTTTACTATTATTATCCACCATTAAGGATGCCTCTAAATGCTACAAGTATGAATAAGTGAATAAGATTATTGAGTTAATTTTAATTACTCTTAAAAGTTTGAGATAACTACCCACTACATGAAAAGGGTCCATTTTGACTACCATCTAACCTTATGTTAGCTAAAATCACCTCTAATTTTTTCTTTTTACCTTTCTCTATTGAATTTCCTTTTTTGGTAATTTATAATAATTTATATAATATTATTCAATTAAATATATTTACTAATGCTATTTTATTAAGTTTAATTAATATAAACCAATAGGAAGCTAGGATGTATCTACTTATTTGTAACAACGGATAAAGGTAAAACATAGTGCATAAAGTATCAATAACAAAAATATAGGTGAAATGTCCCATAAATTCATTAGATATTAAATAAGTAAAAAAGGATTTTCAAAGATCATATATAAAGAGAAGTCTCTAGATTTTAGGGTGAAACTTTTTTTGAAATGACCATTTTGCCCTTCATCAAACCTTGATGAACTTTACCAAAAGAAAAAAATTTCGAATAACTAATAATGAGTGTTAAAAGGATGAAAACTCAATTTTAGATAAAAAAGAATTTTTAACATTCAATTTAAAAGGGTTTTCCAAAGCTCAAGGCCAATTTTCTAAAAAAAACGACCATTTTACGCTTACACCTAATTTTTCAAAAGAAACACTAATTATCAAATGTAAACACACCAAAAAAATGTTTTCATTAGTTTGAAATGAGATTTAGACAAATTAAAATCAATATGTGAATTGTGAACAAGATTAAATTTTAAGACCAATCTTTCAAGATGACCAAAATGTACCTCTGGTATGTTTTCAATAGGAAACTTAAAATTTAGTATGGACAATTAAACAACATTTTGGAGTATGTTAAACCTTAATTGGGTTGAAAAATCAAAATAAGCAAATAACTCATAGTTAGGGGCATGAAGGTAAAATAAGGCTAATAGTTAGAATGTACAATAAATTGACAAGTGTAAAGGAACATTTTGCTTTTACCTTAGGGTTTAAGAAAAACACTAGGAGACCCTTTTCAGCCCCTAATTTTCCATGACGTACCCTCCAGCTCCCATATCCATTTTCTTCAATTTTGCTCTCTACGGTAAATAACCTAAAACCTATCTTAAATCCTAATCCTCATCACCAAACCCTAACTTTATCCTAATCTTTTTACTATTTAAACTTGATTCTTATATTTAACTAAAGTCTTGAAGAATCAAGAGCACCATAATAGGAATATATAGGAGCTAGGTGTAAGATATTACCAAGAAAAGGTAAAAAAAAAAAAATTGAGTTTCTTGAAGTTTATCTAGTTAAGAAGTTTAGTTTTATACATGCTTGCTAAGTGGGGGTTTTATCTAAGAATAATGATTGGGAGTTGATGAAAACATATTTTTTTTTTACCTAAATGAGTATTAGTTAGATTTTAAAAGCTTCAAGCTAGTGATCCCTCCTAAAGATGATTTGAAATCCATGGTCATTTTAGTGATTTTGGAAGTTGTATGTGGAGTTTAAATAATGTGATGATTTTAGCATACTAAAATGAAAGTTTTGATGATTAAATACTCTTAATTTGGACTTGGAGCTAGTGCAATAAAGAAGTAGGGGTTCCTTGTGCTAAAACGTGAAGAAACTTGATGAAACATGTATAATGTATTGATTTGATGATGTTGATAATGACATATTTGATTTTGGAAGTTTAAATCCATGAATGGTTAAACTTCCTTGCTCAATTGAAGCTAGTATGGGTTAGTTAGAGTTGCATCATATGGATTTGAATGTTTGTCAAGTTGTTGATAACTTGATTGTGATGTTAGACATGAGTTTATTGGATTAGTAGTTGACTTAAGATAAGAATCTTCATGTATTCTCTTAACCTTAGCATGCTTCTAACTTATGTGTGTATTATGTGTAAGATTTTGCTTCAATTTGTGATTTGATGAATTTAATGTGTTTATGTGATGATTGAAATAATAATCCTCATTATACATAATGACTTGATGGCTATATGGTGTGTATATATTGATTAACATGCTAATTACTGCCTATGGAATATTTAGGATATTAAATAGCCATATTAATGACATTTGAATTAAAATTTCACCATATAATGAATTGCAAATTTGTGCCTAAAATAATTGCTTGATGCTATGACTAGTATAGGTAGTGAAATGGTGTGAGAAAGTACTTCATCAATGAGCTTGATGCATGAAATTGGATAAATTATTTAGTCTTATGCATACGACCATTTTTATGTGAAAGTTTGCTATATCTATTGTTGATTATATTGATAAGGTAATTTAAGACCTTGATAACTAAGTTAATTTGGTTTAGGGTGGATTACATGATAAAGTGGGCCTTGAAATCGATCTTGGCATAAAGATGCAAACTTAATGTACAGTTGGGCTTAAATGAGTAATTAATGATTGGATTATAACATGGGTTGGCCTATCAAACTTCTGGGTCAACCTATGACCCATAATTGTTCACTAAGAACTGAATCCTTAAATCTTATAATTGATTCTCTTTATGTTTCATAAGAAACCTAACTTGAAATAACTAAGTTAATGGGCCTTAGTGAAAATGCTTAAAGTGGACATCAAAATATAAAATAGGCATCTCAAAGGGCATCATAGATGGGCTTACTCCTGATAGGAATCAAACTACTGAACCTATAACCTAAGTTTGAGCTTGAAGGCTTAAGAGTATCGCTAAGAGTATTCTTTCGATCCAACCCACACTTAAAGAGTTTAAACTTGTTCTAACTGCTAACTTGCTACCCTTGCCGAGCTGAGTCGAGCTCTCCCATGTGAAACTATGAACATAGTTGTCAAAATCGTGAATTTACTTATGCGTTTTTACGAGTTTATGATTCTACAAGTTCTTTTCAAGTTGAATCATATACAAAATTGTTTTTTAATAAACTTATGGCAGAATCGTGATTTTAGGTGTACAATTCTATAAGTTTACGATTATACCAATTGTATGCGATCTTACATAATTCTATGCGATTTAATACAATTACACTTGATTTGGATGTAATGAACTACTAAAACTAAGAAAAAGAACTAGGCTTCTACCATTTAGAGCAAGTGAATCAAAATTGTAAGTGAAATGATACTGTATTTACTTCTTTAACCTATGTTGATTACATTACTAGTTTCACTATTTAGAATCTCTTGCTAAAGATGAATAAATAATTAAGGAAAAAGATATATTTAATTTACCGAATGATGATTTGTTGAGTATTCTATTAGGAGTAAGAGATAAGAAAAAAGATGAACGTAATATTATATAGAAGGTTAGTATACTTATAGATATCAAGAGTCATGGTTTATTGGAGTAGGAATGAAGATGATTAAGAGATTCATGACATTAATACTATTAAAGATGAAGTAAGAACTAATGCTTTAAGGACTTAAGATATAAAGATGTGGATACTATTGGCAATAGTATCAACAACGATCGATAATGACGACAATAATAACAATAATAATAATTATGTTAGTTATTCCCTCTTACTAAAATATGATTTGTTCTAAGGTTATTATAACTTAAGGACATTGTCACTAGTCTTCTAGGATTGCAATCTCTCCTCCCTTATCGTTGGCAATATATATATATGGTTTGCAGCTAGTCTTGTAGTAGTTTTGTTGATTATAAGATATTTGATGATTTATTTTTTTTAGTTTAGTATTTTATCATAATAATTTATGTTATAATGTAATTTATATCAATACTAATATTTATATTTTAGTTTTATACCATAGCATAAGAATTTTTACTTAATCATTTGTACTATAACTTATATTGTGACCAAAGTTTATGTTGAATTTCTTTATTTACATCATGTATTTCAATATTCTTATGAATTTATAAGCATATTTATAGTTTTTGAAGGCTAATTTATGTAAGATGTAGAAATTTATATTTTTACGTTTTGATTCTATGGAACCTTTGGTGATTTTACTTAAAATCACGAGTTTGACAACCTTGACTATGAACTCTAAGGGTCAACTTAAGGAGCACTCGTTTTGATAGCATCATTTTGATCGTATCTATTCTGAGCTACTAGGAGCAAGCCCGAGGTAATCCAGTCATACTCCCATGTCAGTCTGGCATCTACATATCAGCTCAACCTTGCTTAGTATAACCATACTTATTTGTTAGATTTTATAAGCGCCTCTCCAATAGCTAGCTACTACGTGTCTCGTGCCCCCCACATCATAGAATCTGCCACTGAAGCTTCTTACATCTATGTTCTATTTTGTACGCTTAATCATTTCTTGTATTTTACTTCATTTAGGTAACACCTTTTTAGTCTTTTCTACTTTTGGCAAGTTACCCTAGAATATTAGGTATAAATACATTTGAACAATGTAGTTGCAACAGTTAGCTGATATTGAATATACTACATTATCCCTTTTGTGAGATCCTTTGCTTGCTTAGTCTCACTTTTATCCTAATCGTTAAGCAAGGCTAGGTAATGAGCACCCTCATTGAGTTAGCTTGTACATCATATTAGGTTAATACATAAGTCCTCGATAGTTCCTTGGTGTCTCATATCTTAGGAATTGATCATGGGTTTTGCTTCTTTACTTTTTATTCTATGCGTTTCCATCCTCATTTTTAAGTTTTCAGCAAGCTTAGACCCATCATTGATACAACTGACCTTGTCTATCCTTGGCGTAACTACATCATCTTAGTATCAAAGAGTAGGTTTGTAATGAGTAAGTTGCTATTTAGTTATGGTTTTTACTGTGTCACGTGTAGTATCGTTGTGAATGTGTATGTGGTTATGTAAGGAGTTAGATAGTAAGAAGAAGAGGTAGTGTGGTTTGTTTTGCAGATGATAGTGGGTGATACTTTGTTTTAAGCCTTTAGAAACAAAGCAAGCCTTGGTTGAACATTTCTATCCTTTTGAAGTAGTTATTTTGTTAGTAGTTTGTAAGAAAGTCTACTTAGATTTAAGTATTTGTGAGGATGTATGAGTATGCGACTTGGGTAGTTTCAAAATAGTATGTATTGGTTTCTTGGAATATTGAGTCTTTAAGTATTGCTAAAGTTTTGTTAAGAAAACAATATTGGGTTGAGGAAAAGATTGATTGATTCGAGTGTAAATGTCGGTATTAGAGATAATAACAGTGGTGTCGTCTATAATAGCCAACAACCCCAAAACATTCCTAAAAGCACAAGCAAACAAGTTGATGAAATGGCTAACTTAATAGAAAACTTGACTAGAGCTATCCATGCACCAGCTTTCTAACCTATTGATGCTAGTTAGAACATTCCGTAAGCTGGTAAGCCTATGAGAGGACAAATCTTAGCTCGACAAAATTAAGGTAGAGGAGTAAGAGAATGAGTGCGAAGGAGAATTGACTTGGGCAAAGTAGATGATGAGGATGAAGAAGAAAGGTATGTTGAAGTAGAAGAGTGAGCTCAAGTACATTGAGCTAGAGTCTTGTAAAGCTTTAGATCCCAAGCTTTAATGCTAATGATTATCTCAATTGGGAAGAGTAAGTAGAGTAAGTTTTTGATTACTACCGGTATGAGGATTGTGAGAAAATGAGAGCAACTGCTATTGAATTCTCAGGCTGTGGCATGATGTAGTGGAGAAACTTCCAGCCTATGAGAAAGAAAGAAGGATACAAAGAGGTTAGTACTTGGCCTGAGATAAAAAGAGTCATTACAAATAGATTTGTGTCGGATACTTATCTACAAGATACTTTTGCTCAACTCTAAGAGATGAGGCAAAGGAGTTGACTGTTGATGAATACGTGAGGAATTTCAAATGCTTATGATTTGTTGTGACGTCAATGAGCTATTAACTTGAATAGTATCTAGGTTCTTTATTAGGTTGAGGAATAATATCTAAGATGTCAACAATTTACTACATTAGACGAAGCTATAAGAATAACTCAGTATGTAGAAAGATAAAGGAGAAACAAGTCGATTAGACATTAGATTAGTTAACCTATTCAAAGTAACTGACTATCAAGTCCTATTTCGTTTTCCTTATTTTAACTTATATTAATTCTAGTGCACTTAATATAAATTATTCAACATAAAATTAAAGAAAAAAATAATTGGAGTCGCCAACTAATAAAACTGGTAAAAAGTTAAATTAAGGTCTTTTAGTAAGAAAACCTTAATTTAGCTATTAGTCTATGTAATTAATTTTTAAAAATTTAATCAGAAAATCTAAATTCGGAGGTTAACTTATTAAGATTAAGTTACCACGTAAAAGTAAAAAAAAAAAAAACTAATGGGCTTTTATTTTTTTACAACTTTTCTAAAAATGCCAAAATATGTAAAGATATACAAAAATGTAATTAAAATGATTTTTTGATGATTTTTTATTATAAATTTTCAAAAAAAAAAAGTTTTTCTACTTTTTATGGTTATCTCGGAGGTGTCTACGTACTTGTTAATCTAAGTCAAACCAACGTAGTTTAGTTTAGTTTTTTTTTTTTTAAGAAAAGATTTAGTGGGTTAGCTTTATTTAATTTGAAAATCGAGCTAGATTTACGTTATTTAACAATTTGTTATTTTTTTTAAAAAACCTAAAAGATGTAACTTCATGAATCTGTTAGAAAAAAAAAAAAAACATAACTAACTAAATCTTTTCAAAATATTCCAATTAAGATTTTTATTTAAAAAAAAAACTATTACGTGCCAATTTTTTTTTTCTAATACCCTAAATGCAAGATTTATACAATTTTATTGAGATACGCAATTTAGGTTTATATTTTCACTAAAGATATGAAACTTGAAAAAGATATGTATCCATATGCAATTTTTATGAAAAAGATGCAATTTTTATAAAACCCTAAATGCAGAATTTATATGAATCTATTAAGATACAAAATTTAGATATGCATCTTTACCAATGATGTGAATTTCAGATAAGATACGTATTTGTTTCTAAAAAAAATGCAATTTTGATGAAAAAGATGTGGTTATGCAATTTATCAAAACAAAAGCAATTTATCTAAAATATGCAAATTTAATATAAAAGAATGCAAATCTATCTAGAAATATGACATATAATCTATGTTAGAATTTATTCAACAACCTAACTAAAGAAAAAAAAAATAGTAAAATAATACTAAAAAAACCAACTTAACTAATTTACTAAAACGAGTTAGATTCGGGGGGAAATAATCATGTAGGTTAGATAGTGCGCATAGGTGTTGAATATACAATTGGACTATGTGTGTGATTTGATTATCGTGAAGTTATGTGTGATCTTGGACTGGATATGCAGATGTATGTGCTGTGAAGTGCTGGACTTGGATGTGTGCTGTGAAGAGTTGAACTTAGATGTATGTGCTATGAAGTGTTGCTAGATGTGTTGGACTTAGATGTGCATAGACTCGGACGTATACTGTGAAGTGTGGCTTTGGACGTAAGTGAGAGTGTAGCTGCTAGACGCATATGATATGGAGATATGTATGTATGTAGAAATTGTGCATTGTGGGTTTGGAGATGTATGTATATGTTTGGAGATGTGATTTTGTGTATGAGTGTGTCAGTAGAGTGATGTGATTGTGTGTGTGAGTTTTGTTCAGAGGCGTATGTTTGTGTAATTATGGGTTATGATTTTTTTTTACTGTTGAAGTCCACTATTTATAAACAAGTAATTTTGGATCTTTTGGATCTTTTTAGTGAAGATTCATTCCTAAAAACTCTAATATTTATAAGATATGACAGTAACTACTTTAGATTTGTTAATTTATCGAATTATTTAATCACAATTCAATCTAATCTACTCTCAAATTTTAGAAGCCTCATATTTTATTTCGGCTTTCTATCTTAAGCCCGACTTAGTCCATCTTGTTTTAAATTGACCACAGCCTAAAATATACATGTTAACCATTTAATAAATCTTTAGTTTATTTTAAATAGTCCAATTAAAATATTTTTAAATTGGATAAAAATTCACTTTATACTTTATTGAACTATTTTTAGAAAATATTTTTCTAATGAAGCTCAAATTTTAAAGACTTGAATTTATTAAATCGTACGTACATCTTCGACTATTGTCTGATTTGATCTTAAATTAACTAACTAACTGACTTTTTAGGCACTTTTTATTTTTTTAATTTATAATTTTATTTTCAGTTTTTCCATTTTTAAATTTTTTTTGTAAACTTAGCCCAAAAATAAAAGTGATTAAAATTAAAATAAAAGACGGCAAAAATGGGGTGTCTACAGTTGCTTCTCTTTATAGTGAAGTTTGATTAAAACTTTGCTACAATGACAAAAAAGATATACTCATTTTTGCCGATCTTGGCTTGAATTGGTCGGGGGTAAGGACTTTAAATGTTAGACAAATTGGGTTTTGACTTGAAAGGTCGAGTATTCTTAAGAGGATAGATCTCTTTAAGGATCTGTTGCTCGAAAGGATAGATTTTTCAAATGTAAGATAAGATGACACTTTATTAGAGATAAAATAGGATAACGCTCTTATGAGTAGGTGATCCAATAACAGATAGGATGATACTCTTATGAGTAGGCGACCTTTTAAATGATTAGACAGTGCTTTATTGAACAAGTGGTCTTATTAAAGATCGGATGGTGTTCTATTGAGTAAGCGATCCTACAAAGGCTAGGTTGGTAATCCTATGAGTAGGCGATCTAGAAAATGATTGAACTAGATAGAATAATGCTCCTTTGACCAAGCAATCCTAGAAAGGATTAGATAGCGCTTCATTGAATAGGTAACCCAACTAAGAATATGACAGTGTTACTTTGAGCAAGTAATCCTATAAAGGACTGGACGTCGCTTTACTGAGTAAGTGATCCAACTAAGAATAGGATAGCACTCCTTTAAGCAAGTGATCCTACAAATAATTGGATGGCACTCTATTGAGCAAGTGATCCAACAAAAGATAGGATGTTGCTCCTATGAGCAAGCGATCTTAGAAAGAATTAGATGGTGCCCCAACAAGCAAGTGACCCAATAAGGAATAAGATAATGCTCCTTTGAGTAATTGATCTTAGAAAAGATTGGATTGTATTCCATTAAGCAAGTGATCCAATAATGAATAAGACAACGCTTCTTTGAGCAAGCGTTCTTAGAATTTTAAAAATTTTGATGAGTTTTGACAAAATGATCTAAGACTTCAGTTTGAGGAATTTCGATGATTCTTTGAAAATTTTGACTTTTTATTTTTAAGAAATCTCTCGTGCTAATTTTGAAAATGGTTTCATTTCTCTTTTGAAAAGTTTTTTAAAAAAAAAAAATTTCAAAAAAAAAAAACTCTTTGATGGAAAATCGTATTGCTAACAAGTAAGAAAATCTTAAACACTCTAAAGATCATAAATAAAGGGTTGCTTACCCTCTTAACCATTGATTACTCATTCTTTCAGTCTTGTTTCTTAGAGAATAATTCATGATTTCTAAACATTTTAGAAGCACTAATTTCAAACTTATGGTTGTCCTTGAGAAAGCACTTAATTGTTCTTTAATTGTCTACTAAAGGAATAGGTATCGTTACTTGAAATGTTTAGTTCAAGAGGACTTCCTTGTATTCTTATAGGTCTGTTTCACTCTTGGCATCAATTCAAAAAATTATAACTTATCCTATAAATGGTACACTCTGGTCAATCAATTAGGCCTTTTATGGGTTTACAATGTAGGGCTTTTGTTTAATGGTTTAAGTAAATGGATATCAATGTGCTTCAATCAATTTTAAAGAAAACATATACAATTCATCCCAAGTTTACAAGTTAAAAACCTAAGAGAAACTAAATATGAGCTTGCCCTAATTTCATGAGCAAATTTTGCTTAAGATAAAATCTATTTTTTTAGTTAAAAGAGTTTCATCAAGGGTGGTATAGTCAATAGGATCATAAAATGAGGGCTTACTTTTGGGCCGGAGAGTTTAAGGTGTTTAGCCTTTGGATACCATCACTGGTTTGGACTTTTGGTAATTTGACTCATCTTTGAAGGTGATCACCTTACTCATTTTCTATCTTTTCTCTTTTTTCACTTTTTTCTTCTATTTTCCTCTTTTTTCTTATTGTTTTTTTCTTTGTTAAGGTAGTCATTATTAAGTTTTTATTTGATGGGATTCAAAGCCCTAAAATTATAGGTTCAAAGAGTATAAACTTAGGAGAAGTATATATGGATTTGGAGTGTTTGGAAAAAATTTATAGGTTTAAGGTGTTTAAATGGGTGTATAGACTTGAGTGAGGTATATATGGTTTGAAACTTTTCTTTATTCTAAAGAAATTGAATTATCTATGAAAATATTTGCTCACGCATAGGTACAACTAAGTCAAGCACAAGTTAGTCTACTTCTTTCCTCTAAATTAAGGACCTTAACTTCTTGATTACCCCAACGTAGGATAGTTCTTGGCATGATTAATTTTAAGAAAAATCCTTAAAAGTCTCAAATGTCTTTTGTAAGGGATAATTGTGTTTAGGATATTAGAATGAATGCCTAATATCGTTTTGAAATATGTACTAAGTTAAAGACATACCTCATTTAAGGAATGAGCTCAATTGCTTACATGGTGGGGATACCTCATTTTTGCCATTTTTCATTTTCATTTTATTTTAGTTGAGCCAGATTAAAAAATAAACAAAAAAAAAAGAAAATAATAAAAAATAAAATTAAAAAAGAAAATTAAAAAATAAAAAATGAAAAAATAAAAAGAGAGTTGAGTCAAGTCGTGTCATATCAAGTTGAATTGTATCGAGTCCAGTTGAATTGAGTCGAGTCACGTTGGATCGTTTAAGATCAAATCGGATAATGATGTGTGATTAATTTAATAAATTTTAAGTCGTTGGAGAATTGGACTTTATTAAAATTGTCTCAGTTCGATTTAAAGTAGATTCTTATCTAATTTATATTGGGCCAGAATAGACTTAGGATTTATTAGATAAGTTGTTGGGTTATATTAGATTGAATCGGATGGGACTTGACCTTGAAAAATAAAAACTCTGAATTAAGTAGGGTTTCTAGAAGTAAGATTAAATCTTCAAAGAATCATAATCGTATTTTTCCTATCGAAGATACGAAAAATATGATCGAGGGTTTATAAATAGCATATTGATGGGTGGACTTGAGGACATTTTTTTTAGTACACAATTCCCAAATACGTTTCACTCACATAGCCACAATTCATAAAACACAACAAAGACAACACATCCCTTTACCACTGATTCATACAATTAAAAATCCAAATTCAATCCAACATCTACAACTCCATCTGACATTCCAAGCTCACAACTGAACTGCTATTGTCAATCACAACACCTGGATCTCATTTGACAAAGCCACACAAGCCAAGATCCTGAAATTCAAATGCCGACTCCTCAATTCAATAAGCTCCTAATGTCCTCAATCCATGTGCACGTCTACCGAAGAACACAAACCAATGAAAATTCCGAAGTTGATAATCGAAAACTAACGTCAACTAGGATTCCGATGTCTACAATCTGAAAGTTGCAAACCTCTGATGGCCACATTGCCAAGCCCTTGACCTTATCCTAAATCCACGAACTCTAGCATCTAAATCTACAAACTCCAGCATCCCAATCTATGAACGCCATCACGCTCTAACAGCATAAGCACGTCTCTTGACCAAATGTCCAAAGCCATGATCCCTTAACTGACAGTCAATACGCCAGTACACACACAATACATGATACTATTTACAGCACCTATACATGCAATCCAACATATGACACACACGCAGTCCGGTGCAAGACATATGAAATCCAACACACGAACACAATGACGATCACGTACGACTCGATTCATTTAAGTAAAAATTATTTTATTTTATTTTATTTTATTAATTATCTTTAATAATTTATTTTCTTTTAGTACAGGTTTATTATTTTTATTGTTATATCGTTGGATATTTTTTAAGATAATTTGAGTTTTTGGATGAATTTAGTTAATTGAAAGATTGCATTTTTTTGAAAGTCACGTATCTTTTTTATTCGTATTTTACGTTTGAGATATGGATCTTTCAATTAGGATTTAAAAAAAGATACATATCGAGATATATATCTTAAGATTAAAATATAAAAAAGATATATATTGAAATACTTATCTAGTAGTTGAGATTTAGAAAAGATACTTATGTGATACATATGTAGATCATATCTTCAACATATCTTACAATTAAGATTTAGAAAAGATATTTTTTGACATGTAGTGTTTTGTTAAAATAAAAAAAAAATCTTAACCTAGATTTTAAAAAAGATTTAGCTAGTTAGGATTTTTTTTAATTCAGAAAAATTAGATTTCTTAGGTTTTTTTAAAAAATAATAAATAGATAAATAAACGTAAACCTGACTCGGTTTTTGAAATAAAAAGAATCCACCTATTAAGTATTTTATAAAAAGAGAATTACGACTGGTTTGATCCTGATTAGCGGACATAAGCACCTTCGAGGTAACCATATAAAAAATATTTTTTTTTCCTTTTTCGTGAAAATTCGTAATAAGAAAACAATAAAAAATTCACTTTAGTTGTCTTTCATATATTTAGATATATTTTAGTACTTTTAGGAAATTATAAAAATAAAAGCTTATAAATTTTTCTTTAGTTTTTATATGGTAACTTAGTCTTAATAGGTTAGCTCCCAAGCTTAATCTTTTTTGGTTTAATTTTCTAAAAAAATCATTTTCTTAGAAAATCTGCGGATCGATGGTTAAATTAGGGTCTTCCTACCTAAAAACCTTAATTTCATTTTTACTAGTTGAACTGGTTGGTGACTCTAATTTTTTTTTTAATTTTTTAGAAAATATTTCCTTAGTTTAATGTTGAGCAATTTATATTAAGCAAGTTGGGCTTGATATAGGTCAAATTAAGGAAACCAAAATAGGGCTCGACACATGGTATCACTTAACTCTCATGTGTTTAGGGTTAGTGTTTAGAATATGGGTTGCCTCTTTTCATCCTAAATATTTCAAATAACCCTTAAATAGAAAATTTTAAGTTCCGAATTCACATTTACTTTATCCATTTTCACTTGCCCCAAATCTTACATAAAGCCTTTCATTTAGTGAAAGGCCAATAACATGCTCTTATTGAGTTGAGCTAGCTTCAAAGACAAACATGCACATGGAAACTATTTCATTCAGATAACTCGTATCCATTATAAACTCTAAAGTGAAAGATTATTCTTGAAAAAATAAATGCATGAACTAAAATTCTTTTCCACTTCTTGCCTTTATTTCTATCACTCCTTCAAACTTACCTCATTTAGTTGAATTAATCTCTTGAAGATATGCCTAGTTGCTTCAAATGATGAGCTACCCTATAAGTTGGAAGTAATAGGTGTTCAATGTTTGATTTTGAAGGTTGTCTATTTGATGCTTCTTCAAAATTTAGGGAAGGGATACCATTGCCAATTGACCCATTAGCTTCTACAAAGCTTGGTTGGATAATTTCTGCATTAATCAAATCTTACACCTTATGCTTTAATTTTCAGTAGTTTTTTATGGAATGCCCTACTTGACTCATCTGATATTCATACCATTTGTTGGGGTCATATTCCTTTAACCTGTACTTCCTTGTTAGGTTTTTACATGCCAGCAATCCTACTTCTCTAAGTTACTTGTATACTTAGGCTATTGGAATCTTGAATTGTATAAGTTGCCTCCTCTTGTTGTAGATGAACTTGTCTTAATCCTAGGTTATCCTAATTGGCATATTCGTTCTTTACTTCTCTTTCCCTAAATGATCCTCTTGCTTGAGTTGTAACATTTTATTCGTACCAGGATTTAAGTTTTTAAGTTGCTTCAGCACATAACCAATTGTCATTTTTATGCTTGTGAGTCTTTCTTGTAACATCACTAACTTTTCTTCTAGGGTTGCAACCCTTTTTTATAGACCCTGACAATGACATGCCCCTTGGGCTTGACCATTCAAATTTGTCTCTAGCATTTTTTCCAAACCTTGTATCATGTTGATAGTGGGCTCTATATGGAATTTAGGCTTTGGATCCTTAATGAAGTCAAATTAGACCAATTTTTTGTCAATCAAATCTTGGAATTTATTCTTTAACTTCCAACAATGGTTAGTAGCATGCGCTTGCCGAACCATGTGGTACTTACATTGTGCATTAAGGTCATATTTTTAAGGTCTATACCTTGGTGTTAGAATCTTAAGATGTAGCAAACCTTCTACTTTTAGGTGGCAATAGACTTAAGAAATAGGAATCAAGATATAAGTGAAACTCCTACTTATCTTATTTTCCTTGAGCTCTAGGCCAATACTTAGAGCACTAGGTCCATGTATCATTGGATGAGGCATTATAGTGTTTACAATGGCCTCTGAATTCAACGAGGCTAATCCCGTCCTTATCAATCTCCCTACTCTAATGGCATCTTTAATGCAACTATCAATTGCGATTATGTTTGTAAATGTGGAAGCGATGTGGCCTAAGAGGTGATATAATAAGGTTCACCTAATGTGTGAATGAATGCATTAGCCAATTCATTTTCTAGCAAATGTATTGTGACTTAAGTAGTTGTAGATCTCTATCTTTGAGCATATTCTTTAAAGGACCTGGTCATGTTCATTTGCATGTTATTTGGATCTATAAGGAAAGGAGCCACTTCTTCATTAAACTTGTACTGTTGATAAAAGGCTTGAGCTAGCTTATCCCAAGTATTAAGCTCAACCAAGTCTTGTTGGGCATTCTAAATCAACATCGGCCCAATTAGTTTATCTTAGAAAGTTTGAATCATCAACTACTCATATTTGGTGAATTGGTCCATCTTACAAACATAAAGCTCGAAGTGAAGCTTAGGGTAACCTGTTTCATAATACTTTTCAAAATTTGGTACCTTAAACTTCTTAGGTAACTCGTGGTTGTTAAAAGCGCAAACATTGCTCAGGGCTAGATCACTCTGCTTATTATGACCCTTGAGAACTCCCATTTTTTCTTCAATTTTGTGCAAGATTTCTTCCTCCATCTTCATCAATTCCTGCTTCTATTCTTTCCCTAATCCTTTGTTGCTATTGTTGAGCTCATGAATTGGCAACTCTTTAGACTTGTTTTCCTTAGATGGTATGTCAATAAGCCCCTAAGCCTAGATATGGACCATGGTCTTGACTCGCTTCGCATGCTTGCTCAGAATCCTTTTTGTTGTGGCTATTCTCTATTTAAGAGCTTCATACATTTTAGTTTTGAAAATGAGTGATTATGGGCTTCAAGTTGGGATAAATCACTTAAAAAGCAATCTTTCAAATCCTATAAGAAACTCTTCTTATTAGTAACACTACATTCCTTTTTTCTTTCTTTCTTTCTTTTTTTAAACAAGTTTTTAATTTTGAAGAAGTTTCCTTTTTTTTTTATGGAAACTTTTATTGAAAAATAAATAATTATTTTATGTTACAGACAGTTTAATATTAACATTGATGAATCTAAACTTATTATATAGACAAAAGGTTTAAAAAAAAATGGAAACATTGGCATTGACAACTAAGGACATAGGATGATGATTATATTACAAGGATGACATAGAGAAGCAAAAATTGTCTTACAATGAGAAACTTAATAAAAGATGACATAAGAGTGACAAATCATAGAGAAAGCTTTATTAAGATCATAACAACTTAACGTATAAACATGAAGAACAACAATTTAGATATTTACAAGATTGATGACTTTGAGGTAGGGAATAATTTATAATGGGAATTTGATGATTGAATATTTTTTATTTTTTGATTTTTTTTATATTTTGTTAGTTCATAACATTATGATACATGTGAGGCATTGTAATAAAAATTGACCAAGTAAATAAAATTATTAGGAAACTAGTTTTTTTTTTTATCATAAAATATCTTTTTTAAAAAAAACATTGTCGGAAAGCCTTAAAAAACGATAATTTCATAATAATTTTTACTGTAGTTAATATTTGTAATTACATGTCCTAAAAAATAAAGAAAATGCACAAGTTGACATTGAATTTTCCTTCTTTTTTTAAAACATTGGTATGTCATGGTATAGGGGGAATATTAATGATTTTATGTCTTTTATGTTAAATCTTATGTTACATAATCTATTTCTTATGAAATAAAACAAAATCTACAAGACTTATATATATATATATTATATAAGATAGCATATATAGATAAATATGAAAATTAAAAATATAAAATAAATGTGATGCAATATGCTATACATACGTGTAATACAATGTGATTAGTAATTAATAAACTATAAGAATAAAATTATGTACTCACAGTTGAGAATACACTTATATATAAGTGAATCAAAATAAAAAAATAAGACTCATAGACACTTATATATAAGAGTATTGATTCTTTTAATTTCTTTATTTTTTTTGAAAAAGAAAGCCCAACTAATTGTGGATTATTAAATTTTTCCCATAATTTAAAAATGACTAAACCCCTCCCCCCACCCTCTCTTTTTATTTTATTTTTTTCAAAAAAATGATACGGTAGAGGAGTAGAGTCTATGGGTTTCAAGTTTTGTAGCCTCAAACATTTTTAAAGGAAAAAACCTAATGGGTTACATCGAAGCATGGGTAGACTCGCCTATCATCGCTAGGTGATGGTAAAGACCCAAACAACTAAATGGTTACACAATAGTGACTCATTTTAGGTTCCTAAGATGGCTCAGGTTCAACTATATCTAAGCACACAAATGATAAAAAATGAAAGTTCCCCCCTAAATTCCTTAAGATGGAGACTATTAGGCCAGCTTCTTTCTAATAGGTTTGTATTACTAAAACTCGGTTAGTATAACTAGATTATAATATTAAATAAAAAGCCCATTAATTGATTTTTATATTTTTACATGGTTAGCCCACCAGGCATCTCTAGTGGAGTCGTCAATTCCATCGAGCCCTATTTCGTTTTCCTTAATTTAACTTATATTAAGCCTAGTTTACTTAATATAAATTACTCGACATAAAATTAAGGAAAAACATTTTTCTTAAAAAAAATATTTTAAAAAAATATTAAAAAAATAAGTTAGAGTTGTTAACTAGTAAAATTGGTAAAAAGTTAAATTATGATCTTTAAATGAAAAAAACTATAATTTAGCCACTAGTGTACACATTTATAAAAAATCAATTTTTAGAAAATTTAATTAGAAAATCGAAGTTTAGAGACTAATCTATTAAGACTGAATCACTTTATAAAAGTAAAAAAAAAAAAAAACTAATGGCCTTTTATTTTTTTTTACAACTTTTCTAAAGATGCCAAAATATGTAAAGATATACAAAAATGTAATTAAAATGAAATTTGATGATTTTTTATTACAAATTTTCAAAAAAAAATTTATATTTTTTATGATTACCTCAGAGTTGTCTATACACCCATTATCGAGATCATACCAATGTCGTTTTTTTTTTTTATAGAAAAGATTTAGTAAGTTGGTTCTTTCTAATTTGGAAATGAAGCCAAATTTATGTTATTTAATAATTTTTCATTTAAAAAAAAACATAAATGATCTAACTTCATGAATCTATTAGAAAAAAAAAATCTAAATAACTAAATCTTTTGAAAAGATTCCAATTAAGATTTTTTTTTAAAAAAAAAACACTACGTGCAATTTTTTTTTCTAAAATCCTAAATGCAAGATTTATACGAATATATTAAAATATGCAATTGAGATACATATCTTCACCAAAGATATGAATCTTGAAAAAGATATATATCTATACGCAATTTTTATAAAAAAGATGCAATTTTTCTAAAACCCTAAATATAAGATTTATACAAATTTATTAAGATACACAATTTAAATACTTGTCTTCACTAAAGATATAAATCTCGGAAAAGTTAAGTATCTATACACAATTTTTATGGAAAAGATGTGATTTTTCTAAAATCTTAAATGCAAGATTTATAAAATTTATTACGATATGAAATTTAGATACGCATTTTTACCAAATATATGAATCTCAGACAAGAAACGTATTTATTTCTAAAAAAATACAATTTTGATGAAAAAGATGGACTGTTATAAATATCTAAATTTATGAAAATAAATGCAATTTATCTAAAATATGCAAACTTAATCTAAAAGAATGCAAATCTATTTAAAAATATGACATATAATCTATGCTAGAATTTATTCAACAACTTGTACTAAAGAAAAAAAATTAGTAAAATAATACTAAAAAAAAACCAACTTACCTAATTTACTAAAATGAGTTGGATTTGGGGAAAGTAATCATGCTGATCGAGTTGTGCGAGTAGGTGTTGAATTCACAATTGGACTGTGCATGTCGGATTGTTGTAAAACTATGTATGATCGTGGATTAGACGTATGGATGTGCGTACTGTGAAGTGATGGACTTGGATGTGTGTTATGAAGTGTTATTGGACATGCTAGACTTGGACATACATGGATTTGGACGTGTACTTTGAAGCATGGCTTTGGATGTACATATGAGTATAGTTGTTGGACATGTATGATATGGAGATGTGCATGTGCAGAAATTGTGCACTATGATTGTGGAGATGTGTGTTTGTGTTTAGAGACATGATTGTATGTATGAATAGGGCGACATGATTGTTTGAGGGAGTTTTGTCTAAAGGCATGCATTTTGTAGTTATGGATTGTGACTTTTTTATAGTTGAAGTCTATTATTTATGAACGAGTAATTTTGAATCTTTTGGATCTTTTTAATGAGGATTCAATCCTAAAAAATATAATCTTCATAATATATGATAATATCTACTTTAGATTTGTTAATTTCTTAAATTATTTAATCATAATTCAATCTAGTCTACTCTCGAATTCTAGAAGCCCCACATTCTATTTGGGCTTTCTATCTCAAGCTCGACCTAATCTATCTTGTTTTGAATTGACCACGACCTAAAATACACATGCTAACTATTTAATAAATTATGAGTCTATTTTAATTAGTGAAATTAAAATATTTTCAAGTTGGAAAAAAATCCACTTTATACTTTATTGGACTATTTTTATTTTTTTAATGAAGCTTAATTTTTAAAGACTTGAATTTATTAAATCATATGTACATCTTCGACTATTGTTTGATCCGACCTTAAATTGACTAACTAACTGACTCTTTGACACTTTGTATTTTTTTTATTTTTTTTCAAATTTTTAATTTATAATTTTTTTTTTGAGTTTTTTCATTTTTTAATTTTTATTTGTAAACCTAGCTCAAAAATAAAAAGAGACTAAAATTAAAATAAAGAATGAAAAAATAGGGTGTTTATAACTTAGATTAAAGATGTAATATGCTTGGGCTAAATCATCCTCATGTTTCGGCTATGATGTCTTGCACATAATAGGAGCTAAGTGTTTGAGTTACTTGAGTACATAACCCATAGCCATTTTGATGAAAAAAAGATGCAATAGGTAATTCATCTAAAAAAAATGAAATTTATTCAATTTATCTAAAAAAATTACCAACTTATCTAATTAAAACACATGACATATAATTTATGTTAAAATTATTAAATAACTTACACTATAAACAAGTTAGTAAGATAAAGTGATTAATTAAAAACAAAATAAATAAATAACTAAAATAATTTACCCAGTTACCTAAGTAAGTTGGATCACCACAATTGGGTTGTATGCGTAGTGTGTATACATTGAGCTTAGTCTGAACATAGCTAAGCATGTGGGTTGCATTAACATACTGTTGGACATACCACTCGTGGATTGACTGTGTAGAGGGCTAGACATGAAGTATGGTGATTTGCGTGCATGCTTGGGTGTCTACGTTTAGATGTAGACTGGTAGATTGGTGTGTGGAATGTATGGAATCATGTTGGGGGATGTGTGTTTGATTATTAGAATGAGTGTGGGTTGTGTATGTGACGTGTGTTAGGCTGGGGATGTGGGAAGTGTGTATGTAAGGGAGTATAGGAGATGTGTGTAATGTATTCTTGGGATGTGTGTAAGTGATGAGACATGTGTGTATTAGAGAGTGCAAGAGATGTGTGTGTGCAAAAAATCATGAATAGTAGCATACGAGTGATTGTGAATTTTGTGTAATTGTGAAATGTATATCTTTTCACAGCCCAATGTCTACTATTTATAGATGAGCATTTTTTTAAATCTTTTGGTTCTGTAAATGAGGATTCAATCTTAATAAATCCAATATTTATAGAATACAATAATAACTAAGTTAGATTTGTTAATTTCTCAAAATTTAATCCAATCCATTTTCAAGATCAAGAATGCCATATTTTATTTAGGCTTTCTTTATTGGGCTAAACTTTATCTATCTTGATTTAAATTAGCCACAACTTTTAATATATAGCCCAAAATACACACGTTAACTCATTTAATAAATCTTAAATCTATTTAGCCCAATATAAATTAGATAAAAATATTTTATAGCAATTATTTAATGAATATTAAAATACACTTAATATTGTAATTAAACTTAATGATGTTACCATTAAATATTTTTTTTTTAATGATGTCCAATTATTTAAAAACTCGAAATTTATTAAATTGAATGTACATCTTTAACTATTGTCTAATCTAAACCTAATGATTGACTCGACTCGTCTTAACACATTTTAAATTTTATTTATTTTTTAAGTTTTTTTAAAATTTTTATTCAATTTTCAAGTTTTTTTTTAATTTTTTTTAAAACTTGTCTCAAAAGTTAAAAAAATAAAAGACTGAAATTAAAATAAGAGTGGCAAAAAAAGGATGTCTATAGTTGCTCTTTTATAGTGAAGTTTGTAAAAATGTTTCTACAAAGACAAAAGAGACATACTCATTTTTGCCGAATCATAACTTGAATTTACAAGGTAAGGACTTTAAAGGTCAGATAAATATGGTCTCGACTTGAAAGGTCAAGTATCCTTAAGGTGATAGATCTCTTCAAGGATCTATTGCTTGAAAGGATAGATATTTCGAAAACAAGATAAAATGGCGCTCTATTAAAGACAAAATGGGACAACGCTCTTATGAGTAGGCAATCCAACTAAGGACATAATGGTGCTCTTATGAGCTGGCGATCTTTTAAATGACTGGATGACAGTCTACTAAGTAAGCGGTCTAACTAAGGTTAAGATAGCGCTCAACTTAGCAAGCGATCCTAGAAATGATTGGATGGTGCTCTAACTAGTAGGCGATTCAAGATTACTTTAAGAAATCAAAGAATAGGATAACATTCCTATGAGCTGGTGATCTTAGAACGGACTAGATACGATAGTACTCTTTTGAGCAAGTGATCCTAAAAAGGACTGGATGACATTTTATTGAGTAAGCAATCTAGCAAAGAATAAGATAGTGCTCCTTTGAGTAAGTAATCCTGGAAAGGATTGGATGGTGCTCTATTGGGCAAGCGACCCAACTAAGGATAGGACAATGCTCTTTTAAGCAAGCGATTTGAGCAAAGGACTAGATAGGACAATGCTCCTATGAGCAAATGATTTAGTAAAGAATAGGATAGCACTCCTTTGAGCAAGTAATCCTAAAAAGGACTAGATGGTACTTCAATGAGCAAGTGATCTTAGCAAAGGAGTAGATAGGATGGAGTTCTTATGAGTAAGCAATCCAACAAGGAATAGGATAGCATTCCTTTAAGCAAGCGATCGTAAAAAAGAATGGATGGCACTCCAATGAGCAAGCGATCCAAGATTACTTTATGAAATGGATAGTGTACTAAAGGGCAAGCGATCTAAGAATTTCAAGGACTTTTATAAGTTTTGACAAATTGATCCAAAACTTGAGTTTGAGGCATTTTGATGATTCTTTAAAATTTTTAACTTTTTTTTTAAAGAAATTTCTCTTGATAATTTTTGAAAAAAGGTTTCGATTCTTTTCTGAAAAGGTTTTTTTTTTTTGGAAAAAAATTCAAAAAAGCACTCTTTAATGGAAAATTGTGTTGTTAACAAGTAAGAAAGACTCGAAGATTTTAAAGATCACAAATAAGGGGTCAACTTGCCCCTTGCCCATTGATCACTCATTCTTTTAACCTTATTTCTTGGAGCATAATTCATGATTTCTACAATCTCTCGAAGCACTAATTTTAAGCTTAGGGCAAATGACCATTCATGTTCTTCAGAAAGCGCTCAACTATTTTTTAATTTTTCACTAAGGGGATTAATATTATTACTTGAAATGTTTAGTTAAACAGGACTTCCTTGCACTCTTACAGGTCTGTTTTCACTTTCGACATCAATTCCAAAAATTATAACCTATCTTTTAAGTGGTATATTTTGGCCAATCAATTAGGTCTTTTCTAGGCTTATAATGTAAGGCTAGTTAATAGTCTGAGCAAATGGATATCAATGTACTTGGCCAATTTTGAGGAAATCATATACAATCCGCCTGGGTTTACAAGCCAAGAACCTATGAGAAACTAAACATGGGCTTGTCGTATTCATGAGAAAATTTTGTTGAAGTCAAGTCAATTTCTATAGTCAAAAGAGTTTCATCAAGGTGGTATAGTGGGTGCGATCTTACAATGAGGACTTTGTTTTTGGGCTTAATAATTTAAAGTGTTCAGCCTTTGTATACCATCATAGGTTTGAACTTTTGGTAATTTGACTCATCTTTGAAGGTGATCATCGTACTCATTTTCATTTTTTCTTTCTTTTTTTCTCTTTTTTTTTTTGTTCTTTTTTGTTTCTCTTTCTTTTTTCTTCTCTTTTATTTTATTTTATTTTTTTTGTTTTGCTCAAAGTGGTTACCTTCCATTGTTGAGTTTCACTTGATAGGATTTAAAGCCTTAAAGCCATGGGTCCAAAGAGTATAAACTCAGGAGAAATGTATATGGCTTGGAGTTTTTAGGAAAAGTCTACAGGCTTAAGGTGTTTAAATGAGTGTATAGGCTTAAGAGAGGTATATATGGTTTGAAACTCTTCTTCATCCTAAAGAAATTGAATTTTCTATGACAATATTTGCTCATGAGTTGACAAAACTAAGGCAAGCATAAGTTAGTCTACTCCTTTTCTCCAAATTAATGACCTTAACCTCTTAATTACCCTAGTGTAAGGTAGTTCTTGGTAGGGTTAATTTTAAGAAAAATCTCTCAAAAGCTCAAATGGGTTTTGTAAGGAATAACTGTGTTTAGGGTATTGAAATGAATGCCTAATATCATTTTGACATGTGTATCAAGTTCAAGACATACCTCATTTAAGGAATGAACCCAATTACTCATATGGTATTGCTCCACTCTCATGTGTTTAAGGTAGTGTTTAGAATATGGGTTGCCTCTTTTCATCTTAAACCTTTCTAGTAATGTGTTACACCCCCTTAAATAAAATATTTTAAGTTTCGAATTCACATTTACTTTATTCATTTTCACTTGCCCCGAATCTTGCATAAAGCATTTTATTAATGAAAGGCTAAAACATGCCCCGTTGAGTTGAGCTAAGTTCAAAAAATGCATAAGAAAAACACTTTATTCAAATAGCTTACCTATTACAAACTTTAAAGTAAAAGGTCATTTTGAAAGAAATAAACGCAAGAATTAAAACTCTTTGCCACTTCTTGCCCTTATTTTTGTTCCTCCTTCGAACTTAGCCCATTTAGTTGAATTGATCTCTTGGAGATATACCTAATTGCTTTAAATGGTGAGCTACCTTATCTGATGATAGTAGTAAGCCTTCAATAGCAAATGTTGGAGACTGCTTGTTTGATGCTTCTTCAAAACCTGGGGAAGTAATACCATAACTAATTGACCCACTAGCCTCTAGAAAGGTTGATTGGATAACTTCTGCCTTAATCAAATCTTGCACCTTATGCCTCAGTTTCTAGCAATTCTCTATGGTATGCCCCACTTGGCTTATATGATATTTACACCATTTATTAGAGCCGTAATCCTTTGCCTTGTATTTTTTTTTGTCGTAATTTCATATGTTAGCAAACTTGCCTTTCTCAATTGCTTAAACGCTTTGGCAATTGGAATCTTAAATTATGTAAGTTGCCTCCTTTTGCTGTAGCTACGCTTGTCTTAATCTTTGACTTTCCTAATTGGTGCATTCGTTCCTAACTTCTCTTTCCTTAAATCATCTTCATGCTTGGGCTATGATGTCTTATCCATACTAGGATCTAATTTTTTAAGTTACTTGAGCAAATAACTCATTTCCATTTCTGTACTTATGAGCCATTCTTTTAACATCACCAAATTTTCTTCTAGGGCTATAATCCTGTTTTTTAAATCATAGCAGTGGTATGCCCCTTGGGCTTGACTATTCAAATTTATCTTTGACAACTTTTCTAAACTTTATGTCATATTGATAGTAGGGTCTGTATGGAATTTGGACCTTGTATCCCTGATGAAGTCTAGCTGGACCAATTTTTCATCAATCAAATCTTGGACTTTATTCTTCAACTCCTAACAATGGTCAATAGCATGCCCCTGCTGACTTATGTGGTACTCACGTTGCACATCAGGATTATATTTCCGAGGTCTATACCCTAATATTGGAGTCTTAGGAAGCATCAAACCCTCTTCTTTTAGGTGGCGATAAACCCAAAAGATCAAAATTGGGATATGAGTGAACCCCCTTCTAGGTGTTTTCTGGCTTAGCTTATTTTCCTTGAGAACCAATTCTTAGGGCATTAGATCTGCATATCATTAGATGGGACATCGTAATGTTCACATTGGCTTCTGAATCCAATGGGGTCGATACCTTGCTTATCAATCTCCCTACTCTAATGACATCTTCAATGCAACTATCGGCTATAAGTATGTCTATAAATGTGGAAGTGGTAAGGCTCAAGAGGTGATTATAATAAGTTTCACCTAATGTACGAATTAATATGTTGATCGGTTCATTTTCTAGCAATTGTACTGTAACTTGAGTGGCTATAGATCTTTATCTTTAGGCATATTCCTCTAAGGACTTGGTCGGCTTCATTTTCATGTTATTTAGATCCATTAGGGAAGGAGCCACTTTTTTTATTGAACTTGTACTGCTAATAAAAGGCTTGAGCTAGCTGATCCAAAGTATCAACTCAACTAAGTTTTGTTGGGCATACTAAATCAATGCCAACCCAGTTAAGCTATCCTGGAAAGTTTGAATCATCAATTTGCTCATGTTTGGTGAATTAGACCATATTGCGATCATAAAGCTTAAGTTGGAGCTTGGGGTAGCTTGTTCCATCATATTTTTTGAAATTTGGTACCTTAAACTTCTTAGGTAACTTGTAGTCTTCAAAAATGCAAACATTGCTTAAGCTCAGATCAATATGCTTATTGTGACCCTTGAGAACTCCCATTTTCTCTTTAATTTTGTGCAAGATTTCTTCCTCCATCTTCATTAATTCCCACTCCAATTCCTTCCCTAGGCCTTTGTTGCTGTTGTTATGTTTACGAGCTGACAACTCTTTAGACTTGTTTGCCTTAAATGGTATGTCAATTGGCCCTTAGGCTTAGGTATGGGCTATGGTCTTAACTTGCTTTGCATGCTTACTCAGAGTCCTTTTTGTTGTGGTTATTCTTTATTCAAGATTTGTAAGCTCCCAAAATTGAGTTTAGGACAATCGAGCTCAGATTTAGGACTTTTAGGGTAACTTATCCAATTGAGCCCAAACTTTATGACTAGAATGAAAAAGTTAGTCGAGATATTACGGTGAAGTTAGATTTTTGTAATAATGAGCCGAAATCCCAATTTTGCCTTTAGAAATTGGAATATTTACTAAAACTCTAAAATGTTCAGAATTCCTAAAATTGAATTTAGATTGCAACGAGAACTTAGAGATAAGTTAATTGAACTATAAATGAGATAATGTAGGATAATTTACTATAAAAAATACACGTAATTTTTTAGTATACCCAGTACAAATAATAATTATACCCGTAAATTAACCCAAAATTGTGTAATTATATATTTATTGTGTTAAATTCATGAAATTGACTTTAGAACATATCCTAAAAATAAAAGATATACTAGAAGCATAATTATATGAGTAAAGTTATATATTTCACATGTTATTTACAAAGGGTATAAACTTGTAAATTAATTAAATAACTAATTCTAACATATAATATATATATTTAAGTAATTATTTAATAAAAGAAAAAGAAAAATTGATCAATTACAACTGAGGATTGCTGGATTCTACGTGGCTGCTGCATAGGAGAAGAATTGCTGATTCAAAAAGCAATTCATCAATAAAATGACACCTAATGCTTCCTTAAATTAAAAGAAAAAACAAAAGAAAAAAATAAAGAAAATCCATAGGCGGTGAAAGGATCCTATAAAAATTATCCTAGCAGCAGAATGACAATGTTTAGCAATTTGGAACCAAAAACAGTAGAGAGAAAAATTAGAAAAAATTGTAGAAAATAAAAAGAAATTTAGAAAAAACAGGGGAAATTGTGTGAAAGTATAGAACCCTAACCTAGACTAGATCTGCTATGAAACCCAGCCAACCCCACATGGTCCACCCATCGCGCTAGCCGTCCGACAACCACCCACCACCCCACGGCTACCGGAGCACCCAAGAATAGCAAGGTCAAATTCTTGCTCTGTTTTTCAATAATTTTTAAAAATTAGTAAATCCACCCAGAAAATTATGAAAAAAATTACACTTAGGTTATTTTAGACATGCTTTCATGTGATATTTTTATTTTTGCAAAATTCGTAATATTTAATATACTTTATTAAGAAATTTACTGTTCATCCGAATATATATTTATGAAATAAATGTACTATATGATGTTGTTTCTAGCTGAAAATTTTTTTATAGGATGTATATGATATATAGGTAATTGCTACGTAGCCCAAATTTTGATTTGAATAATTTAAATATTTATTGAATTTTTAGGCCTGAAATTAGTTCGAAAATAGGCTGAAATTATAAATTTAATAGGAAATTATGAAATTAATTGATGAAATGGATATGTACTAATCTATTATGAATAGTAATAGTAATGAGTCAGATTAAAATTAATTGGATGTTAAAAGAATTATAATTGGATAATTTATCAAATTTAGGGGTAAAATCGTCAATATGAAAATATAGGCAATAGGTCAGAAACTTGAAACCATGTAATAACTGAATTCCCTATATTTTTAGAAGTCCATAGAAATTTTCGGGGAATTATTTGGTAACCTAAACTATTTATTACGAATTTATTAAGTAAAATAACTTAAATTACAAGTTGGGGGTATAATTGTAATATTAATAGGCTAAAATGAATTAACCAAAAGCTATATAAAGGATTGCTGATCAGATGGGATTAATAGAAATTTTTATTATAATTATTAATAATTTAATTCAATATATAGTAATAACATGATTGTATATTATAAAAATAATATATATATATATATATATATATAACAATTATAGATTAAACCCTAATATTTCCGTAATTATTACGAAAACTAAATTTAGACTTTTTGTGTAATTAGGACCTTCCAAAGACGGTTGACAATTCAAGTCAGCAAGAGCGAACATCTAAACAAGTAAGTTGGGATGGTAGCTTCGCCGCTGTTTGGATACTATTTAAAAGTATCCGGAGACGCAAGAGTACTTCCAGTTGTGTTTGTAGTTAGATGATTATGCGCATGCTATGTGTGTGAATGATACTCTGTTGTGACAGGAGTTCAACTCCTTGGTGTGCTGTTTTGCATATTTGCATGGATTCTGTATTGTGTGAACTTATTGATCAACCCCTGATTAACACTAACGGTTATTTGACTAAAGTGTAATTGGTCATGCATAATCACCCGTTAGGGGAAACGAATAAGAGTGTTAGGCCAAATACCGATTTCCTTCGATGAGGATAGCTGAAATGGTCCTTTCCCTACCCTTAGTCGAATTAAGTGATAGGCGAGGAGGTCGCGGCAAGGTTAGGGGCCGTGGTTCGAAGGTGGTCATGGGAGGGGAGTGTTCCCCATTGCACAAGCCCGGGTTTGATCTGAATTGAGTCGCGATGAAACTCCTCAATCCGGGTTGGAGCGGATGAAATTTCTCTAACCTCACAGTGGACCGGTTAACACTGTGCGATGTTTTCATTTGAGTGATTGCATTACATTTCATCATAATTATTAACCTTATTTGTGACTGTAAAGTACTCTTCTGACTCCGCCCCACTTACTGAGCTAGTTGTGCTCACACCCCTACAGACTCTTTTGCAGGTGCTGAGTGAAGGCAAAGATGTTCAGGTACTACCGTTCTCAGGTTAGTGTGCTGTTGTGTGGGAAAGTGAGGATCGAGGAATTTAACTGAACCTGAGCTTTTGTTTTGTCTTTAAGTTTTGAAGAAAACTAAATGGCAATTCCCTGGGAGCCCACTAGTTTTCTAACTTATTGTATATAAATTGTAAACCTGTGGTTTTTAATAAACTCTGATTGTAAACTTTACCCTTGGATGTGAAATGTTTGTATAATTACTGTTATGGTACTAAACAGCAGATTGTATAGAACAAGTGTTTTGTATAAGCTCTACCACAGGTTTGAATATTAACAGATGATAGAACAGACGTTTCAAGCTGGTTGAGTTGTATGCCTTGTGTAAACTGCGTCTACGATAGCAGTTGTGAGGTCAGCTTCTATCTTAGATTAGTTTACACAGCGGGACTGTTATGACTCTTCTTGTTCGAGGCGTGACAAGATCTTCAAACATCGTGGTTTTGCAAACAAGTGATTATGGGCTTCAAATTAAGCTAAATCACTTAGAAAACAATCTTTCAAAACTTACAAGAATTGTTTCTTATTAGCAAAACTACATTCCCTTTTTCTTTTTAAATTAAGTTTTTAATTTTAAAAACCTTTCTTTTGTTTTTTTGGAAACTTTTATTGAAACAAATCAATGTTGACTTTAAGTTAGAAAAGCCTAATACTGACATCAACGAATCCAAACTTAAAAAAAATTGGAAACATTGGGATTGATGACTAAGGACATAAGATGGCAATTATATTACTAGATTGGCAATTTTATTATAAGGATGATATAGAGAAGCGGAAATTATTTTACAATGAGAAACTTATTGAACAGATGACACAATGGTGATGACTTATGGAGAAAATTGTATTGGGACTGTCATAACTTAATAGATAAATACAAAGAATGAGGACTTAGACAGTTATAAGATTGATGACCTTAAAATGGAAAATAATTTACGATGAAAATCTAATAGTTAAATCTTTTTTCTTATATTTTTATATTTTTGCATTTTATTAGCTCCTAATAGTATGATACATGTGGAGCATTGCAATATAAATTGACAAAGTAAAAAAATGATAATGAAACTGGTCTTTTATTATAAAATATCTTTTTACAATTTCTTTTGAAAAAAATTTATTGGCAAGCCTTTAAAAAAATGATAGTTCCATAATCATCTTTTTCGTAGTTAATTTCTATAATTATATGCCTCAAAAAGAAAATTTATAGATTGATATTGAATTTCTCTCTCTCTCTCTCTCTCTCTCTCTCTCTCTCTCTCTCTTTTATATATTTTCACATCATGGTACAGTGGGGAATATTAATGATTTGGTACCTTTTATGTTAAATCTTATGTTACGTAACTTATTACTTGTAAAACATGATACATATATTATAAGACAATATTTACGGACAACATAATTAAAAATAAAAGATAAAAGCAACATATGCAAATTAAGGTAAAACTAAAAATTAATGCAATATGTTATATACGTGTGCAATATGATAGGGATTGGTAATTAATAAACTATAGGAATAGAATTATGAACTTGCGGTTTAGAATACCTTGAATATAGGCGAATCAAAATAAAAAAAGAATTAAAAAAATGAAGCTCATAGATACTTATATATATAAGGATATTGATTCTTTTAATTTTTTTTTTAAAAAGCCTAACTTACTGCAGATTATTAAAATTTTCCCATAATTTAAAAATGATTAACCCCTTTTTTTCAAAAAATATATATATGTATATATATAAGAGGGTAGGGTCTATGGGTCCTAAGTTTTATAACGTAAGGCATTTTCAGAGGAAAAATCAATTGAGTTATATCGAACCATGAGTAAGCTTACCTATCATCGCTTGGCGATGATAAAGACCCTAGCGACCCAAGGTTGACCCAAACACATAGCTTACTCATCAACACTGATCTTCTCTAAGCCTAGAAGGTCATAAACACTCCATAAAATTAGACTACCCGCTCCAATCCTAAAACTGAATACAAAGTTTGTCTCTACTATAAATGAGCTTGGGTTAGGTGGGTGGGGGGGGGGAGGGGCGGCATGTGACCCATTAGGGCAATACTGAATATCCAGTCTTATCAAGTGAGATTGGGGTAAGTAAGGGAAACAAACATAAAATGTTTCATTATCAAACTAATGAAAGTATCTCATTAGTTAAAGGGTTTATAATGATAAGAGACAAGCCCTAATCTTAAACACTGACTTTAAAACACACATGAGAGTAGAGAGATGTGAAAGCGAGGATAAAACTTGTTCTTTAAAGGAAGTCTATCTTCCATATGATACACAAATTGAAAGGATGATGGGCATTTATTTCACTCCCTAAAAACTATTGTCCCTTGTTATCCCCCTTGAGCCTTTAAGGGAAGTTTTTCATAAAATAAACCCTATTAAGAACCATACCATGATGGAGCAATTAGGAGGTTAAGGACATAGATATTGGAGAAAAGGGATATACTAACTTGTGCTTTTTGAAATTGTTGCAATTCACAAGCAATCATTGTCGTAGATAACTTAGTTTCTTGACAAGGAGGAAAAGCTTTAAGTCCATGCACTTCGCTCAAGCCTATACACTTCATTGAAACATATGGATTATTTAATACTTTTGGTCTTTATACATTTCACTAGGCTTATACACTTTAAAGTCTTGGCTTTAGGGTTTTAAATCTCTTAAAACAGAAACTCGGACACATAGAGGGCGATTACCTTAAAAAAAGGAAAGAGAGAAAAAAAGAAAAGAAAAAAAATAAGAAGCAAGGTGATTGCATCTCAAAAGGCAATCAAAAGCTCTTAAAGAGCCTAGGGCCCAAGTATTTTAGAAAAGCTTCGCCCATAAATTCTAAGATAAAAAGTGTAAATGTTCTTTGGCACTTCAAAGCATCAACTTGGTTAAGAGATTATGAGCTTAAAGGAATGAAACTTTTAATTCAATGGTCTTACCCATTGTGCTACTCTTAACAAAGCTCTTTTGACTGAAGAAATTGAGCTATCTTAAACAATTATTGCTTGTGAAACTGAGGTAAGCTCATCTTAGCTTTTCCCATTAAGGTTCTTGACTTATAAACCTGAGTAAGATATTAATTTTTTGAAATTTGCTTTCACATCAATATTTCCCCTTTATTTAAGTCGATGACCAAAAGCCTACATTATAACTTGAGGAAAAAACTTGTCAAATCAATCAAAGCATATCACTTAGAAGACTAACCATAATTTTTGGAATTGTATTTGAGAGTGAAAACAAACCATTTGAGAGTGTGATGAAGTTCTCTTAGACTAAACAATTTAGATAATAGGGATACTTTTTTGGTATGAAACTTATGATGCAAAAGTTAAGCATAACCTACGAGTAGGGGAAGCACTTTGCATCGAAATTGAATAAGAATTTCTTATAGTAAGAAGAATAAGGTGTTCAGTTGAAGTTTTTTCTCTATTCCCTCATCAAAGCGGACAAACAATCAAAGATGAAGAATGACTGGCCAATAGGCTAAAAGAATGAGCATACTGCTTATTAGTAACATTTAGAGTTAGTATGATTTAATTACTTGTTAGCAAGAAAAGATTAATAGTATTTTTGAATAAAAGTACCACTTTTTTCCTTTGAGTTTTAAAAAGTGGAAGAGTTGATTGCAATGTGAATTTTAGTCATCCTTAAGTTAGGAACTTTAGTAATCCTTCGAGAAAATTTTAAGAGCCTTTGTTATTGTTTCTTAGGAACTTTGGTTATCTTATAATTCATGAGCCTTCATTATCCTTTCGAAACTTTGGTCATTTTAATAAGAACCTTCATGATCCTTTTGGAACTTTGGTCATCTTAATAAGGACATTAGTTATTCTTTTTTAGGAACTTTGGTTATCTTATAATTTAGGAGCTTTAGTTATCCTTTCGAAACTTTGGTTATCTTAACAGGAACCTCATTCATCCTTATCTTAGGAACTTTAGTTATTATATTCAGAAATCTTGGCCATCCTTAAGATGCTTTGATCATCTTATGGCTCAAGAGTCTTAGTTATCCTTATTTTAAGAACTTTGGTTATCTTATTTAGGAATCCTAGCTATCCATAAGGACCTTTGATCATCTCATAAAATCTCAGGAACCTCAATCATCATTATCTTAGGAACTTTATTTATCTTATATTCATAAATCTTAGTCATCTTTAAGGAGCTTTGATTATTTTATAATTTAGAAGCCTTAGTTATACTTCCTTAGGAACTTCGGTTATCTTATATTTAGGAGCCTTAGTTATCCTTAAATTTTAGAACTTCGACTATCTTACAATTTAGGAGTCTTAGTTATCCTTAGTTAAGTTTATTCAGGAACTTTGACTATATTATAATGTGAGAACATTTAGGAGCCTTGGTTATCTTATGGTAAGAAAATTCAAGGAATGTTGGTGATCCTTAATTTAGGCAATTCAGGAGCTTTGGCTATCCTATGAAAAGAAACTTCGGGAGCCTTCGTCATCCTTAGTCCAAAAATTTGATTATTTAGGAGCCTTTGTCATCATATCAAGAGCTTAGGCTATTTTAAGAATTTTGGGAACTTTAGTTATCCCTTGTTCAAAGTTTAGAAAGTTTTACTATAAGAACTTTTGTCATCCCACATTAAGGAACATTAGTTATCATAGGGATCAAAAGCAATAACCATTCATTCAAACCCTTTTGTTGAGTTATTTTCCTTAAAAGATCTATCCTTCTAAAAAGCCAATTATTCTTTTGAGAACACCCATTTTTCAACATCGAGCTTTTTTTTTTTACCTCGACTTGTTAAGTTGTGATCTTATCTAAATCAAAATTCCCTACGATTAAGTTTAGATCAACTTTTCAAAATTCATCAAATTTCTTTTAAGATCGCTTGCTCAAAGGAATACTGTCCTATCTTTTTTTCGATCGCTTGCTCATTGGAGCGCCATCCAGTCTTTTTTTGGATCACTTGAGCGGTAGAGCACTATTTAGTCCTTAGTTAGATTGCTCGCTCAATGGAGTGCCGTCTAGACATTTATTGGATTGCTTACTCATAAGAGCACTGCCTTATATTGTCTCAAATAAAGGATCATCCTATCTTGCCCTCGACAGCTCTATCCTTTCGAGTAACAGATCCTTAAAGAGGTTTATCCTCTTAAGGATACCTGACCTTTTAAGTTGGGGCTTTAGTTATCTGACATTTAAAGTTTTTTATCCCGTCCTTTTAAGACAAGACTTTTTAATCTCATCTTGTCAATTTAAGTTAGGACTCAACAAAAATGGTACGTTTTTTTGTTTTTATAGTAAATTTTTTATAAACTTTGTTATAAAGAGCGGCAGCCGTAGACACCTCATTTTTGTTACCATTAATTTTAGGATGCCTTTCTTTTTTATTTTTTTTAGGCTAAGTTAAAATAAATAATTATTTTTGAAAAATTAAAAAATTGAAAAAAAATGAAAAAATTAATAAAAAATATAAAGTGTTAAAAGTGTTCAAGTCAAGTCGAGTTAATCAATTAATTTAGGGTTAGATCAGACAATAGTCAAAGATATACGTATGATTTAATAAATTTCGAGTCTTTAAATAATTTAGTTTCATTAGAAAAAATATATTTTTAAAACAGTTTAGTGGAATATAAAGTGGATTTTTTATTTAATTTATATTGAGTTAATTAAAATAGACTTAAGATTTATTAAATGAGTTAATGTGTATATTTTGAGCTATATTAAAAGGCTATGGTTAGTTTAAAACAAGTTTGACTGAGCTAGGTTAAAGATAGAAAGCCTAAATATAGAATGTGGGGTTTCTAGAACTTAAAAGTGGATTTGATTAAATTTTAAAGGAATTATTCGAGAATTTAACAAATATAAATTAGGTATTATTGTATCTTATGAATATTATATTTGTCAAGATTGAATCTTCATTAAAAAAAATCCAAAAGATTCAAAATTACTCATTTATAAATAGTGAACTTTGGCTATAAAAAGTCATGTTCTACACATATAATCACTTCTAATCCTCTACTACATAACCCAAATCCCTTACTCTCACATAGCACTATTACACCATAATCACAACAAATAGAATCTCACTTGCATGATTCTCAATCCTAAAAACAATAGCATGTCCACACCCCCACACGATCCACTTCACATAGCTCTACACAAACACTCTAGTCCCATACATGTATAGCCCACACACAATCACTCCCATGCGTAATTCTATGTGCATAATCTATACTCTCTATCGTCCACATTCTACGCAATTCGATCCAGTCCCACGTACACATTTCTTATCATGTATAGCTCTATAACAACACATGTATGCATAGCAACAACTCCACGCGATCAGTAAGATTAGCGACCCGTTGAACAGCAATTCTATGCAAAGCAAAACAACAGTGCAATTCATGTAAGTTTTCTCCTTAATTTGATCTGTATTGTAGAGTACAGGTAGGTTTTCCTTTTTTCTAGCATAGTTATATTTATTTGTTTTCCCCTCTTGTTTTATTTGTTCTTCTTATTTTGGTTTAGATAGTTTATTTTATTAATAACCCACACTAACTTTAGTTTATCTTTATGTAGGTTTTATTTTAGTGATATTTTTAGTTTTTTTAATTATATGATTTATTTATTTATTTTTGGTTAGTTTTATTATATGGGTATATTAAAGTGTTATATTGGTTTTATACAATTAGGATTTTATGTAGAATTATTACTAATCTAAGTCTTTATAGGTCTTTATGTTGATTCTCATTAATTTGTGTCTTTTGCATCTCTTGTATAAATTGCATGTTTTAGCATAAAGTTACATAACTTTAATCAAAATTGCATATTTTAATAAAATTCAATATTTTTGTTAAAAATTTCACTTCTATAGGAAATTTGCATCTTTTGTTTAAATTTTCATTTTTTTTATTAAATCTACATTTTTAAATAAAGTCAGTATTTTAGGGATTTTTAGAAAAATTATTTTATCACTTGTTAGTTTTTCATAAAAAAAAAAATTTAACTAGCGTATTTTCTATGATTTAAACATCTTTTTTATGGTTTAGTCATTTTTTTTCCATAGTTCAGGATTTTTTTCCATGGTTAAGATATCTTTTTTCATGATTTATGCATCTTTTTTTATAGTTTATGCTTCTTTTCCATGGTTAGGCATATTGTCAATAGTAATTATATTTTTTTTTCATAAAATGGCACATTTTCCATGATAATTGTATATTAGCATAATTTCATAAAACTTGTATCTTTCATTTATTTATTTATTTTCTCCCATTTAGGTGTTTTAAGATTTTTTTTAAAGTTTTGTAATATATAGTTTTTTTAAAAAATAAAAAAAATTAACTTGGAGTTTTTTTAAAAATTAAGTCTTTATTTTTTTAATTGAGAATTAAAAATTAGTTTTTTTTTAGGGTTTTTCTTAATAAAAATAAATTGATTAAAAAACATAAATTTAGCTCAATTTTCAAATTTGAAAGAATTAACTTACTAAATTTTTTTTATAAAAAAATAGAACTATATTAGCTTAATCTTGATTAGCGAGTATGCAAGTACCTCCAGGGTAACTAAAAAAAATGAAAAAAAATTTTAAATGCATAATAAAAATTATTAAAAATTCATATAAATTACAATTTGTCCAATTTTGCATATTTTGACATCTTTAGAAAAATTATAAAATAAAGGCTCATTAGTTAATTTTTTTTTTAATTTTTACATAGTGACTTAGTTTTAATATGTTAGCATTCGAGCTTAGATTTTCTAGTTAAATTTTACAATATTTGTAAACTAGAGGCTAAATTAAGGTTTTCCCACTTGAAAAACCCTAATTTAATTTTTCACTAATTTATCTAGTTGGTGACTCCAAGTTATTTTTCAAAATAATTTTTTAAACATTTTAAAAAGTATATTTTTTCCTTAAATTTATGTTAAGTAATTTTTATTAAGCAAGCTAGGGTTCATAGAAGAGAAATAGGTTGATTAGACCTTAGATTAGTTGAACTATTCAAAGTAGTTGATTCACTCAGAGCAGCAATCGAACCCCATAAGGTATTGACTCTAACCGGAGAACCAATGCTAAATCCAAGCAAAAGGGTCATATTGCTAACCGGGAATTGTTGAAGACATCCTATGAGAAGGGACAAGGGTCTAGATGAAAGACAAGCTAGATTAAGTTCTTTAAGTGTTAAGGGTTTGGACATACGGTCGCCCAGCATTTGAACAGGCGAATTATGATAATCAAATGTGATGTTCTAAAGGTTGAAGTAGATGGCATTGATGAAGAACCTAAAGAGAGAATAAAGTTGGATAAAAATGTTGGAGGCAATGAGGGGCTAGTCGAAGAGGGTGTATTTGCTAAAGATTTGGACAAGTTGACTTTAGTGATTTGATGTGCAATGAGCATTGAAGTGTTTGCTAAGGAGGAGCAAAGAGAAAATTTGATCCACATCATGTGCAAGGTGAATGATCAAGTATGTGCACTCATAGTAGATAATAGGAGTTGTACTAATGTAACATTTGTCGACCTAATTTAGAAGCTTAGTTTACCAACCTTGTTACATCCTAAGCCGTATAAATTACATTGGCGAAATGAGAAGGGAGCACCTTACATTACCTAGCAAGTATTACTATGGATCTCAATTAGGAACTACTTTAATGAGATTCTTTGTGACGTACTACTCATGTGTACGTCACATGTATTGTTAGGTCGACCTTGACTTTTTGACTAAAGGGTCATTCATGATGGGTTTTGAAACACGTATATATTTGAGAAAGATGGAAACAAGATCACTTTGAACCCCATAACCCCTAATCGAGAAAGCAAATTACAAGCTAAATTAGCTTGAGGATCAGAGAAGGCTTTGGTTCTAAGTTGATCTAAGATCCAAGAAGCCATTAGGTTCGATATGTCGACCTTCCTATCGATAAGAAGACTACTGGAGTTGAAGGAGCAAGTTGTGCTACTTGAGGAGATCCGAGAGCTATTGGGTGAATATGTCCATCTATTTCTAGAATAGTTGCTTGAGGGTTTGCCCCTTTTTAAGGCATTGAATACTACATTGACTTGATACCTGGTGCTGCCTTGCCGAACATACAAGCTTATTGGATGAATCTTGAACAAGTTGCTAAGCTTTAAAGATAAGTCAAAGAACTATTAGAGAAGGGATATGTGAGGGAAGGTCTCAACCTTTATGCTGTACTTGCATTACTGGTGCCAAAGAAGAATTGTTCTTGGTGAATGTGTATAGATAGTAGAGCCATGAACAAGATTACGATTAAGCACAAGTACCTTATCCCAAGAATAAATGAGATGTTAGATGAATTAAGTGGTAATAGAGTATTCAACAAGATTGACTCGCAATCAGGTTGCCACCAGATTCATATGAGGAAAGGTTGTGAATGGAAAATTTCATTCAAAACTCGATATAGATTACATGAGTGGATAGTAATGCTCTTTAGGCTATCAAATACCTTAAGCACCTTTATGCAATTGATGAACCATGTTTTGAGAGACCTAATCAAGAAGATGTGTCATAGTCTATTTCAACGACATCCTTGTATATAGTGCCAACTTGGTAAGTCATATTGATCATCTTTGAATTGTTTTTTATATCCTTTAAGTAGAAAAAATGTTTAGAAATTTGAAGAAGTGCTATTTCTATTAAGAAGAGGTAATCTTCCTAGTGTATGTAGTTAGTAGAGGAGGATTGAAAGTTGATGAGGAGAAAATTCAAGCCATTGTAAAGTAGCTAACCCCAACTTCATTTGCCGAGGTAAGAAGCTCCTATGGATTAGCTTCCTTCTACCATTGTTTTATTTAAGGATTTAGTTTAATAGTTGCACCCCTTATTGAGTTGACAAACAAAGACGTAAAGTTTAAGTAGGGAGAGAAAGAAGAGATGAGTTTTATTAAGGTGAAAGAGAAGTTGACCTTTGACCCAGTCTTAGGTTTGCCTAATTTTAAGAAAGTGTTTAAGCTAGAATGTGATGCATTAAGTGTCAACATTGGAGTTGTACTAATGCAAATAGGCCAACCTATTGCCTGTCACAATGAAGAACTCAAAGGAGAACAACTAAACTACTCTGTATATGAAAAATAACTCTTGGCATTGATCCAGGCTCTTTGTTTATGGCAATACTATCTTTTGCTAAAAGAATTTGTCATATACACTGATCATGAGTCCTTGAGACATTTGTGGAGTTAGTCAAATCTTTCGAAGAGACAAGCTTAATAGGTTGAATCTTTAGAGGGATTCAACTTTATGATTAAGTACAAGCAAGGCAAGGCTAATGTGGTTATTGACGCCCTATTTAGAAGACATGTTCTTCTCACCGTGTTACAAGCTAGATTCTTAGATATTACGAGTATTAAAGAGCAATACTAACATGATGCTCATTTTGGGCCTATATACCAATGTTATGGAGAGGGAAGAACAATTGATGAGTTTATATAGAGGATGGCTATTTGTTTTGAGGTGGCAAGTTATGTGTACTGACTTGCTTATTGAGAGAAATACTGGTAAAAGAAGTTTATAGTAGAGAACTCTTGGGTACTTTGGAGAGAGAAGGACGTATAAACTATTGAATGCGTGATTCTTCTAGTCTAAAATGAAGCAAGATGTGCACCATGTGATTGAAGGTTGTGCTACTTGCAAGGAAACCAAGAGCCGAGCTAAATAAGGGAGATCGATGCTTGTACCCATCCCGACTAAACCATAGGTTGACTTGGGCATGAATTTTGTTCTCGGATTACCCTGAATTGCCCGAGGGAAAGACCATATTATGGTCATTATGAATAGATTCAGTAAGATGGCATACTTTATGCTCTACACTAAAACTAATGATGCTTTTATGAGACCTTACTTGGTTAACTACCTTTAGTTACTTAACTAACCAATACGAGTTAGGGTTTTTGAGAAATTTTGTCTGAATTAAGTTAAATTCTAATATGAGTCCATAAAAATTAGAAGAAGAGTTCTAATAAGGTTAATTTTTTGAAATAATGTATATATATTATTTAACTTAATAAAATATAATTCTATTTTCATCGCGTTGGAAAAATAATGAGACATTATAGATAGATAAATTGACTTATACAGCTAATAGTTTGGAATAAATCATGCATAAAAACTATTAGATACTAGCGAATGTAGATAATCCATATGCGTTACTTTAAATAGTAAAGGTAGATAGCATCAGCTTCAAAATTCCAAAAGTTAGTTCATTAACTATAAAAGGAAGTTTCAATTATCTTATAAAAATTGACGTAAGAAGGAATGCAATGGAACCAAATATAAAATAATATTTAAGTTAAGACTTTTTGGAAAAAAAGAAAAGAAAAGAAAAGAGATAAGACTTTGACATCTAATAATAAAAGTGACGTAATGATGTCGGTAACAGGCAAAACCTAAACATCTCCCTATCAATAAAATATTGGACCGAGTAGGATAAATACATTTGAGAAATATATATATCTATATACATACATACATATATATATATATATATATATATATAAAGAATTCAAGCTTTCGCTTTTTCCCAGGATAGTTACGTGGCAACATAAGTAAAAAATGCAAGATACCAATCAGGTTTCATAGGTCAACTAAAAAGGAACTATACCATCTTTGATTTGTTGGCTTAAAGACAAAATAACACCTAGCATTCTTAACCGACAGATTCAGGGACCACTTAGGAGATTGTTACAATTCTGAAAACTTATAAAATTATTAAAAAATTGAATGAAATGAGAAATCTCTCTCTCTCTCTATATATATTCATTTCTTACCATGAAACTATACTTTATATTCATTTCTCACCTTGAAACTATTCTTTCTTTTCCCGAATGTAACCAAACTTGCGAGAAATTTGTGAGACCAGCAACAAGTAAAAACGAAGCAAACCACATAGCTTCTAGAAAGAATTCCAGTAGAGAGTTTGGAGCAATTCAGGCAAATTCGCACCAGGTAAACTTGGATTTCTCCTAAATAACATGTAGCTTGTTATTATCTCTTAGGTAATGACCTCACAGTTTTTTTTTTTTTAAGATTAGACCTTAGTTTGTTAGTCAAGATTGAATACATCTTGATTCAAATTAGTGTTGCATGTGAAAATGAAATAATACCTTAGCTTTCACTAACAAATAGAGGAAAAAAAAAAATATAGATATAATAAATAAATAAATATATATATATATATATATATATATCAATTTCACTTGTAGTGGGTTGTTGGTGCTTACCGATATAGCAATACAATATAAGCCTTTCATTAAATGAATAATATGATGAGTTTTATAATTATTTTTCCTTAAAAAATTGTGAGGGACTTCAATGCTAGGTTGTTTTTCAGTAATGGGAAGAATAGACTCTTAACTAGTATTTGGACAAGTAGCGGTTTAATTGGTAGCTAAGGATAATTTAGTAGTACTTTGACACTTATTACTTGGTTTAAAAATCCATATTTAAGTAAAAATTAGTTGCTATTAAATTTTGGTTCAAGGAAGTATTATGGTAATTATTTGATTAGTATTATTCTTCATTAACAGGTTAACATAAAAATGTGATTTCAGAGGACAAATCAAAAGCTTTATTTGGTAAATTTCATATAAGGAGTTTACTTAGAAATAGAATTAAAAGCTGCAACAATTCTTTGTATAAATTGAACTTAAATGATTGAGTTGGGTGTAATACTGGAGATTTTAATTGATAATCAGAAGATGTAGGTTGAGTATTCTCTAATTCAGAATTTTAAAGTTGGACTAGATCAAAGAGTAATTTAGAAGCTATTTCAAAAGTTAAGACAAAGAGTAAGATAGAAATAGGCAAAAATGAACTACAACCAATAAGCAAATATTAAGCTAAAATATACTTACTTATGATTTGTAGCTAACCTTAGCAACGCTTACCTTTTGCTAGGTGAAGTCGTGGAGGAGGAAGTTCCTGCTAACATGTAAGTTGGAGTTGTATCACTAGCCAGGTAAGTAGACTTATATGAATGATAGACAATGAATGCTCTTACTTGTGATTATAGTGATTGTTTGGATGTTTCTTGGATTCGCTGTATAGGTACTTGGTGATACTGTACTTTGTGAGTATAATGTTGGCAATGTGTTACATGATGTATTCCAAACTTGGTTGTGAGTCAAATCTTATGGAAACTCATGCTATAATAAGTGTTCGATTAAGAAACTAATATAGAACCTAAAACTGAGATAGGACAAACATGATAAGCTTTGCTATTATACTTGATGTTGATAGAGAATTGGTTGATACATTCATGGCATGGTAGAAAAGAACCTATGGATTAGTTCTCTAAAACTTATGGTTTTACAAGGATAAATTTTTAAAGCTGGGTTTTCGTGCATACAGTTTTGCATTGACCAAAACTTCAACCATATTCTGTGGTTTTTGTTAGGTTGAAATATTTGCTAGGTTCCTAGATATATTCTCTGGATAAGTTGCTAAGCTTGCTACACTATTAGAATCGATGCATGTTGCGTGCATTAGCATGGCATACAATTTGTATTATCTTATTTGTTACCTAAATATTAATTGAATATAAAACTTGCATGTTTGTGTTATGTACTTTGGTGTATTATTACTTGTTATCCACTCTCACTCTTCTCAACAGTAGTCGAGGGCATAATCAATATGGCTACATTTAAGTAAAGAGAGGTTTTTTAACAAGCGGAAGAACAAGTTGTCCGCTTAAGTTGAAGGACCACTTAAGATACTCCAAAAGATCAACCATTATGCCTACCAATGAGAGCTCCTAAAAGACTTTAGAGTACCCGATATGTTTGATGTTGCTGATATTAGCACTTACCGACCTAAAGAAGAATTAATGAAACCCAGTTAGATTTGATGCTAAATCCTAATTAGCCTTAAGGGGATGACAAAAATCAAACCATCGGACCTTTAACCCAAGCTCGTAGGCTCAAGAGCATAGCCAAGTGTATTCTCTTACTCTGACCTATACCTAAAGAGTCTGAGCTACTTTTGACTACTAACCTATTACCCTTGTTAACTAAGCTCTCCTATGTATAACTTTGATCTTTGGGGATCAACTTGAGGAACACTCATTCTGATAGCATCGGCTCGATCGTACTTGTTCTGAGCTGCTAGGATCAAGCCTAAGGTGATCCAATCTTGAAGTATTCCCATGTTAGCTTGGCATCCATAGATTAGCTTATCTTGGCCCTGCTTAATATAATCGTACTCATTTGTTAGATTCTATAGGCATCCCTCCAATAGTTAGCCACCACGTATCTTACATCTCGATACGACAGAATCTACCACTAAAGCTTCTTGCATCTGCATTCTCTTTTGTATCCTACAATAACCGTTTAGTCTTTTTCTCTTTTGGCAAGTTGCTTTAAAATATCAAGTATAAATACGCTTAAATAGTGTAGCCACAATAGCTAGTTGATATTGAATATACTACATTGTCCCTTTTGTGAGCATCCTTTGCTTGCTTAGTCTCGCTCTTATCATAACCCTTAAGCAAGGTTAAGTAGCAAGCATGCTCAATAGTGCATCATATCGGGTTAATTTGTAACTCCTTAGTGGTTCCTTGGTACGTTAAGTCCTAGGAACTAATCGTGGGTTTTGCTTCTTTACTTTCTGTTCTATGCATTTCCATCCCCCATTCTATCCTTGTTTTCAAGCTTTCAACAGACTCAGACCCATCATTGATATCGTCAACCTTGTCCATCCTTAGTGTGGCTATATCAACTCCACTCTTAAAAATAATGGCCCATTTCTCCTTCTAGACCAATAGCCTAAATGGGCTTGGACCATATATAGTAATTGACCTAAATAATAAACTAGACTAATTAGGCTAATTAAACCTATAGTAGGCATAAATTAGTTGACTACATGAATGGACTAAAATGAGTTAGCTTGACTTGCCCCATCAAGTAAAGATTAATAAGAACCCTAGTGCGCCCAATTCCAAATTAATTAGGCATGTTTCCCCAATTGGGGCCCAACAACCAATGGGCCTTAATCAAAGAACCCTAAAGGTCTAGTTACACTTGAGACTCATAAAACCCTAATAGGCTAAGGCCAACATCTTTAAATACCCTTAGGCCCATAATCTCTTTTATGGCCTATACCTAAAATGGACCTTAACTAACGTAAAGCCCTAAATCTAATAAGTAACTAGTAATAAATGGACTAATAAGTGGTTATGGCTTTCTTAATTGGAATAATGATCAATAATAGTTCTCTTAATTATATTAATTAAACTAATTAAGTGATATGCACCTTATGCTTTCAAAAAATAATTAGTCTTATTATTGAACCAAAAAAAAAAAAAATTACACCTACTAACTCCTTAAGGCCCATAGCTAGATGGAACTTACTAATATGACAAGACTTGGATTTAGTTATCAACAAGTAAAATAGTAAATTGAGCATTAATTAAAGTAATAGACTTTGATATATAATTAAGTAATAATAATCGATGATTAATCAAAAGATTAATTGCTTTATTGGGTTTAACTATAATAAACCTATAAAAGAATTTAAATAGTTAGTTTATGTTAATCAAATAATGATCTAGTTTCTTAATGGCATGGTGATCAATGCTTGAGTTTGAACTCAGGTTATTTTGTGTGTTTGGAAGTTGGAGTCCAATATGTGCTTATGGTTTGGGATTGTATAGGTAAGTAGTGACTTTGGGTATTACTTGCTATAAGTTCGGATTGAATTGGGTTAATGGTAAGCTTGGTTCAATAATACTTGCATGCTTCTTGTGCTTGGCTGTTTGGTCTAACACTGCAATACCCTTAGATTGGTTATGGCTATGGTTGTGATTATGGGATGATATGGTAAATGGTGCCTAGTTGTTATGGTGGCGTAGCAAGTTGTAGTTGAGAGAGGACTATAGGAATCTTCATGCAAGTTTGGTTGTAGGTTTCGTATAGAGTCTAGATTTACTCTTGTAATCCCTATTGGTTATTGTAGTAGCAATAAATCTTGATGGCCTATTATAGTAAGATTAAAACCTATCCTTCTAGGTTGTCCGAAATCATTAATACTTGATATGTAGGTAGTTGCACTTATCAATTTGTAGTATGTGAATTAAGTCTGAATGTCGATCCTTCAAAGATTTTGATTACTAATACTCACTAGATCTCTATTATTTAATCGGCAAGTTAAATTTCAAGAAACTTAAAGAACCTAAATTAAATTGCAACAACTTACTAAATTAATCAACTAATTAATGGTTATTAAAGAGCCTAAACAAGGAAGCAATAAAAGTTTAGATTAACTTAAGATTTAGAAATTATATCTAGATCTTTGTTTCTCCTAGATCTAACATGTGATCCTCGTTAAGGATAATCTAATCTCATCTTTAATCTTTCTTAACCGAAAGAATTTTCTATTAAAGCTAATCACTTTCTCAAGTCAATCAACTGTAATCTTAAAATCACCTGTTAGAAATTCTTCTTAATAGCATGTCTAAGATCGCATTATTGCACAATGAATTTTTTACAATATAAATCAAGATTCCGAAAGATCTTACAAATTATCTTTAATCTTGCAATAATCATTATCAATTATGCCTGGATCTGATTTTATTAGAAATCTCTCGATTCTCTTATAAGATATCGAATCTTAGATCACTATCTACGGAAATAACAATCTAAAGAGTTAAAAACACATAGTTGAAACAAGAAAGAAAATAAAGAGTCAATTAGATTTAATAAAAATCCATGTCACATAATTAAATCTAGGTTCTGTAAGTCCTAGATACCAAAGATCTACTCTCTACGCATCATAAAGTAACAATCTTGCATTAAAGAATAGAGAAAGGTAGAAGAGTGAATTGTGAAATTCAATAAAAATTGAATCTTAAAGTCTTGTTCTCATGAGTGATCTACTCTTGAAAAGCTCTCCAAAGGTCATCTAAAAGTTCTTTAAAAAAAACCCTAAAGAAGCTTTTCATAGGTGATGGAAAAAATATAGACAATTAACATGACTAGGGATACGATCGTATCCCCTTATTGTGTAACCGGCTATGTATGCTTTTTGTTTTGCTCACTTAAAAATTGGTCCAAAATGGCCTAGAAATGACACAACAATGTCGTTTGAGTATGTTAATCTTTAAACCTTCATAACTTATTTATTTTAGTTTTGAATTGAGCGAAACTTGTTTCTATCATCTTATTTTCTCATGTAGACTGTTTCATATCCTAAAAAAAAAAAAGATTTTACTTAATTAATTATCATTATCTACAAATAAACTCAAATTTCAATGAAAAATCATGAAAATTCACTATATAAAATATATGCAAATAAGAACTTATCAATACTTCTAAGTTGATATAATTAAATATATAGGCTTGTGTGACATGCCGTGTGATGTTTGTGGTTGCTATTATACTGGATTCTTAGGAGCCCATTCCTTTATTCTTCGAGGTGACGAAAAAATGCTATGATAATAGTCATGGCATGTTGGTGAAAATGAGAAGTTGGTTTACTAGATTGTATTGTTGTTCTTTTAGGGGATTATTATAATAGAGCCTTTATGTTGAATATATTTTGATAATCTTGAGAATTAGTTTTAAGCCTTTATGGATAGGCCATTAAGCCTTTGCATTTGTTGAGTATTGAGGAATTCCATTATAATATCCAAGATTGGTGTATGGCTAGAATATATCCAAGACTGATGTATGGTTAGTATTTGAAATATGTACTTCGATCATATTTTTAAAAGAAAAATTTCCTAAAGTGATTTTCTTCAACTTAATAATGATTTCTAAATTACTAAAATTGATGAGCAACCCACTCTTTGATGTAGGAAGCCTTGACTGTAATACTTAGGTACATGTCGGATTGGCACACCATTAGTGGAGTGTTATACATGATGTAGCAATGGGTATGTAAAGTGCTAAAGATAGACAACTTAGACACGTAAAGTAAAATTTACCCTCAATAAAATGCATGGTTATAGCTAAAGGTGGATATAGTTTTATTAAGTGTGGTTCACTTCTCTTATCAAACTAAACTTAATATAGAGATTAGTTTTTTTTTATTTTTTATTTTTTTAAATTGAACCTAATATGACTTTGTTTGTATTTTTTCAAACTAAAAAAATACAAGATTGGTTCCAATTTGGTACGTGGTTTAAATTGTAATTATCTAAAGTCATAAAAGTTCGCATTGAGAAACTTTCGTAGTTGGCATCAATTTTTTTCCCAAAAATAAGTAATAATAATAACTTAGAAAAAGAAACCAAAAACAAAGACGAAGAAGGAAAACATGAACTTAACGTACTGGAAATAAATAGGCATATAATCGCTTTAGGAAAAAAAAAAAGATAGAAAAAGATGAGTTTCAATATTCTTGAAATAAACTGTCGTAGGATACAAATAAAGCAATGTCATTTGCATAAGCGCTTTATGTACATTATCATATGACCATATATAAAGTATAGGCAGCATCTCTACGTCCTTGAAAGCCATGCCAACACCTCCACATCCTCGGCTCATAGCTAAAGCCATCTCCATATAATAAATTGAGATTAACAAACCATCTCCACATTCAAATAACAAATTGAGATTAAAGTTATCCAACTTGTGAAAGAAATAAGGTAAATGTTGGATATATATGGCAAGGAATAACCTACTATAAACAAGAAATATTGCACCGGTAGAAAACAGAGGAAGAATGCAGAAAATTGAATGCATTTTTTCTATCGTATTCAAGAACTAAAAGTGCTTATTTATAGGCAATTACAAGCAACTGAAAAGAGATAAACAAATCTCAACTAAATCAGATTTACTATAAGATACTTATCTAAACAACCGGAAAAATAAGGAAAAAATCAGAACGGGATTGAACTAAATTGAAAATAGATCAACTAAGTGAATCCAAAAAATGACCACATATTAATTTTGAATTAACCTTAAACCACCCCACTCAAAATTGCTCACAATAAGCAATGATCTGAAATGGACATGCTTTTGATATGGGAGAGCTTTTATAAATATATCAATCACTTGTTTGTGCCTATTGTATAACTTCGATATAATATCATCTTTTGCCACTAGTTCTTGAATAAAATGAAATCGATTGTATATTTTCTTCATCCTTCCATGAAATCCATGATTTTTTGTCACTGCAATTGTGGCTTTATTGTCACAAAAAATTTCTATTGCATTTTCCTATTTCTGCTGAAAATATGCAAGAAGTTTTCGTAGCCATACACATTGACAAACTACAGATGTTGCTGCCACATACTCCCCTCCAAGATGATAATGTCATTGTAGGTTGTTTCTTTGAATACCATGTAATTGGGTTTGAACCAAGACTAAACACATTTCCTGAAACACTCCTTCTATCATCTAAAGAGCTTGTCCAATTGCTATTAGGAGATCTAAATAATTTGAAATATGATTCATGAATATAGCAAATTTCATAATTTAATGTGGCAACAACCTTTAGTAAAATCTTTTTTGCAACTCTAAAATGATACTTTGAGAGATTACTCATAAACCTTGAAACAATACCTACAAAGTATGAGATATCTGGCTAAGCGTGAGCTAGATAAATCAACCTTCAACTAAGCTTCTAAAACTTCTTGCATTAGCATTCTTAACACCATCTTCAAGTTGTAATTTTTCATTGTAGACACTTGATGTTAGATAAGCGCATCTATCAAATTATAATAAGCAGAGTAAGTCTAAGTATTAATCCTTCAAGAATTTTGACTATTAATACTTACTAGATTTCTATTATCTAACATACAAATTTGAGTTCAAGAATTTAAAGAATCTAAAGTTAATTGCAGCAAATAATAAATTATCACTAAATAAGATTCTTTTCAAGAAGTAAAGGAAGAAAGAATAAAATTATAAACTACTTCAAGATTCACAAACCGCATCTAGATTCTTGCTTCTCCTAGATTTAATATGTGATTTCTCTTAAAGATAATTTAATTTATTCTTTAATTTTTCTTGACTGGGAGAATTTTCTACTAAAGTCAATCATTTTCTTAAGTTAATGAACCCTAATCTTGAAATCACTTATTAAATCTTTTCTCAATAGTATTACCTAAGATTTCTTTATTGAACAGTGAATTCTTTACGATATAGTTCAAAATTCCAAAAAGATCTTATAAATTATCTCTAATCTTACAATAATCTTTATTAACTTTGCTTAGATTTAATTTTATAAGAAATCTCTCGATTTTCTTATAAAATATCAAATTTTAGATCACTATTTATGAAAATAATTATATAAATCATGAAGTATACATAGTTGAATCAAGAAAAAAAATAAAGAATCAATTAGATCTAGTAAAAATTATGTTACATGAGTAGATCTAGGTTCCACAGAACCTAACCTAGATACAAAAAATCTACTCTCTATGCATCATAAAGTAACAACCTAGAACTGAAGAATAGAAAAATAGAAAAAAGAATCATGAAATCTAATGAAGATTGAATTTTGAAGTCTTCTTCATGCTTGCTTTCTTAAGTGCTCTTAGCTTGAAAACTTTTCAAAAGTCATCTAATAATTTTCTTGTGAAAACCTTAAAGAAGCTTTATATAAGCATTACAAAAAAATACTAGTCACTACAAAACACACCACTAGGGACAGGACTGTGCCCCTTAGTCATGTAATTGATTCTGAGCGGCTTTTTTTCTCTTTTGTTTTCTTTTTTCTTTAAATTTGGAAATGACATGACTAGGGATATGACTATGTACTTAGGTTGTGTAACTAGTTGTAGTAACTGAAAATTTGGTCCAAAATCACCTAGAAATGACACAACCATATCGTTTGGTTGTATTGATTTTCAAATCTTCATAACTTGCTTATTTTAATTTCGATTTGAGTAAAATTTATTTTTATCTTCTCGTTTTCTCGCATAGATCATTTTAAAAGTTAAAAAATAAAATTTTACTCAATTAAGTATTATTATCTAAAAATAACTTGAATTTCAAGGAGAAATCATGAAAAATCATCAAATAAAATTAATCAATTTAGAACTTATCAATACCCCATTTCCACCCTCCTTAAATGCATTACTAATTTATAATTTCTTAATTTTTGGAAAAGGCCAAAAGAACGAAAAATACCAAAAAAAAAATAAAAGTTGAAAAAATTGAAAATGAAAAAAATTAAAAAGAGAAAACAAGAAAAAGAAACAAAAAAATTGCAAAAAATAAGAAAAAACCAAAAATTAGAAAATAAAAGAAAATAAAAAAATTGAAAAAGCATAAAAAGTGTCGTGTAGTGGTCCATTTAGGTAAGCTTAGGGTGGAAATAATTTTCCCAAGTCTTAAATTGGTTCTAGAGTCAAAATAAATATATGTAATTTGATTGAATTAAAAATATTGTACAAAAAGTGGATATTTATTGGAAACCAATTTTTCTTGGCAAGTTCGAATTGCTCTTTTTAAGTGCACTTTTTAGGAGATCATGACTTCAAATCATACGTCAATTGAAAGTTTAGGAAAGTTGTCATTGATTGGAAAAGGCTCGAAAATGTTATTGAAGTGCGAAGTTTTCTTGGTTTGGTTAGGTATTATTGGAAGTTTGTGAAAAACTTTTCGAAAATTGCTAGACCACTCACTCAATTGACTAAGAAGAATGAGAAGTTTGAATGGAATGGGAAAAGGGAAGAAAGTTTTCAAGAGCTAAAAGAGAGATTGATCATAGCATTGGTTTTAGTCTTACCCAATAATGAAGAACACTTCTCAGTGTATAGTAATGCTTCTAAGAATGGTCTTGAGTGTGTACTAATGCAAAATGGAAATGTAATAGCTTATGATTTGTAGCAATTGCAACCGCATGAGTAGAATTATCTTACCCATGACCTAAAATTGGCAATTATAATGTTTGCATTAAAGTTGTGGAGGCATTATATGTATATTGTTAAGTGTAAAATCTACATTGATCATAAGAGTTTGAAATATTTGTTCACTCAAAAGGAATTGAACATGAGGTAGCGACGTTGGCTAGAGTTGATAAAGGACTACGATCTTAACATCAATTAAGTAAATGTAGTTGCTGATGCCTTAAGTCAAAAGAACCATGCGGAAGTTGCATCTCTCCTCATCGAACGGAAATAATTAATTAAAGAATTTAAGAGGATGAACTTAGAATTTTCATGGCATAAAGCGGATGTAGAGCTATCAAATTTGGTTCTTAAGTCAACATTGCAAGAAAGAATCAGGAAAACACAACAAATAGGCCCTGCTCTACATCATGTGAAGGAATAGATGATACTTGGGAGGTGTACGGATTTCAATCAGGGCGAAGATGAAATTATTTGAATGAAAGGGCATATGTATGTATCGGATACTCCTGAACTTTAGAAGGAAATCTTGAAGGAAGCCCACTATTCTGAGTATATGGTACATCTTGGAGGGACTAAAATGTACTAAGATCTTAAAAAGAATTTTTGGTGGAGTGGGATGAAGCAAAACATTGCAAACTATGTGCTCAAATGCCATACGTATCAAAGAGTCAAAGTAGAGCATCAGTGACCGAGAGAATTATTATAGCCAATGTCTGTACCTGAATGGAAGTAGGACCAAATTAACATAGATTTTGTATGTGGATTGCCTAGAACAACAACCGGTCATGATGCCATATGGTTAACGTTAGACCGACTCACAAAGTCAACACATTTTTCACCTATCAATGTGACCTATTCCTTAAAGAAGTTGGCTTAAATATATTTGAAAGAAATAGTACGTTTGCATGGAGTGCCAACTAGGATAGTATCAAACAAAGATCCTAGATTTGTGTCCAAATTCTAGGGAAGTTTGTAAAAAGTGTTAAGGACGAATTTAAAGTTCAATATAGCATTTTACCACCAAATGGACAGACAATCTAAACACAATAGGACATGCTTCGAGCTTATGTCGTGGAATTCAAAGTATATTGGGACTTTCACCCTTGGCTGAGTTTGCATAGAACAATGCCTATTACTCCTCTTTTTAGATGCTACCATACGATGCCTTATATGGGAGAAAATACCGATCTTTGTTGTTTTGGGATGACGTAGAGAAGGCAGCATTAGGACTAGATTTGGTACAGGAGGTAGCTGAAAAAGTAACTATCATCAAGCGACGAATGAAAGAAGCCTAAGACAGGAAAAAGAGTTGGGCCAATCTAAAGAGAAGGGAGTTAGAGTCCAATGTGGGAGAACTTGTGTACCTAAAGGTAAGTCCGATTAAGAGCATAAATCAAATAAGAACTTAAGGGAAGCTAAGCCCTAGATATATTGGTTAAAATCCTCGAAAGAGTAAGAAACCTTGCGTACCACTTAGCATTACCTCAAAATATGATTGGAATATGCAATATGTTCCATGTGTTAGTGTTAAGGAAACATGTCTTTAACCTAAATAATGTCATTGAGCTAGAACCGGTGGAACTTAAGGAAAACTAGACATATGAAGAACACCAAGTCCGAATCATAGTTAGCAAGGTCCAAAAATTAAGAAATAAAGAGATCATATAAGTAAAACTGCTATAGAGGAATCGCGAGAGAGAAGAAGCTACTTAGGAAGCTGAGGAAGAAGTAAGACAAGGTATCTCCAGTTATCTGAGGGTTTAGGTACGTCTCTAAGTTTTGAGGATAAAACTTGTTTTAAGAGAGGGAAGATGTTAACCTAATTACTTTAAGTGATATTTAATTAATTGAGAGTGCTTCTCAATCATTCTCAAGGATCACCAAAACTAAGGACTTAAAGTTTACATTTATAAATTAGACCTAGTTTTCAATTCGAAAGTTTCAAAGTATTAGAAGACCTAAAAGGTCATTCTAAACCTTAAGTAAGTTGAATTCTTGATTTAAACTATTAAGAACCTTAATGCGAAAGCAACGAACCCTAAATCATCCAAAACCCTAAACTTTAAGATGAGCTAGAGATACATATAAGACTTCTAACTGATCAATTCAATTTAGTTTCAACTTAGAATTTATTAAAACTAAAGACAATAATGAGATTTAGATTAGCTTATCATATGAAACTTCTCTATAGATTCAAAATAAGATAATTCCCTTATCTCCTTATAAGCTATACCACTTATAGATAAGTAATTCAACTAATCACATAAAATAATATATCAAATGAGAGTTGAATTGACTTAACATTTGATAACTCTTCAAAAGCTTATGACAGAACAATTTTCTTATCTCACTATTAGTTATACTACATATAGATAGGCTATTAAACTACCTTATTTATTTAATTCTAAATCAAGTGAATGTGACAAGGCCATGCCCTAAAAGACACAAAACCTTGTCGGTTAGAAAAGTGAAGGAGAGGTGATACGTACTGTAACCCAGAACAGACAGGACCAGTTTTAGGGATGGATCCAACCTTGTCGAAAGCTTGAAAGGGTGATGGGGGAATGTACGAAAGATGAATGAAAAAGTAAGCAAAACTCACCGCTTTAAAGGATATGACGCATCAATGGAACTTCTGAGAACTCATGATACAGTTTGATATGACATACGAGATGGTTCGATGAGATTACTCGCCACTTAACTTTACTTAAGGGTTAAGATAAAAGTGAAATGAGAGTAAACTAACAATGTTTATGAAAGGAAGAACATTCAGTGTATTGATATTAAGTTGATTATCTTTGGCTATATGTACAAAGCGTATTTATACCTAAGAATTTTATGGCAAATTACCTAGAAGGGAAAATACAAAAAGGGTATTGCCCCAAAAAGTAATGTACAAGAATACAAAAGGGTAAAAATGAATATTCAAGAAAAATAATGATTGGTGTAGCAAATTCTACACATGGTCCTGTACATGTAACAGAGATGCATTGGTGATGCTATTAGAGGATGCGAACAAAAGAATACAAGCTGATTAGTTGTCTGAGCAAGGGTAACCAAGGATTAGTCTAAGGTAGCTATCTCATTCTCTCAATAAGAGTGATGTCGAATAATTGGTTGGCTAGGACATAGCTGAGTAGATGCATGAGGTTTGATAGTTGTCTTGGTATTCTTTAAGTTGGCATACAACTTCTAAGAGGTGGTCGGCCATACGACTTAGCATATAGAGTTGATTAGCAGCAAGGAGAAACTTAACCTCGGCATGAGATGGTTGGAGTAGGAGGATTCACCTTGCCAATCCTTCTAGTCTTCGGGCTTGATTCCTATCAAGAGGCATGCCAAAACTTGTCATTCAACTATCCATTCACATGCTTTTCACAAATACTATTTGCCATTTTATGCTTACATCATCTAATTATTACATAACTAACATAGAAAAAACAAAAGACTTGGAAATTAAGATGCATTCCAACACATTTGCAACTTTCCACTTTCATCCTAAAATCCTCTCATTCTCTCTCACTTTTCAAGCACATTTAGCTTTCAAACAAAAAGAAAACCAAGACCCACTTTTTCAATTCCTTATCGCTACTTCCATACATATACGCACACGAGACAAAAAGTTTGTTTTTGTTGCCTTCACTTTTATCCACATAAAGAGCCCCTTTAAGAAACTCATACAACTCTATTCAAGGAAACTTTAGAATACCTAAAAAGACCAACCTTAAACACTTAGGCTTTGGAAAGAAGTAAGCTCTTAACCTAAGTATTCTTATAATGCCATGTCTAGGAGATTATACGTATTTATGAGGATATTGTTATATACCTAAGATGATATCTTAGTTAGATTATACTAAGTACTAAGCTTTAAGAATCTTTCACATGAATATTAGAACATAACTAGGCTAGATTTAGTGTTTTTGTAAAATACATGCATGTTAATTACAGTAAAAGCTTATGACATGAGAAAATCATGAAACTAAGTGCAAGAACACTCTAAGGGAATGCCAGATGTGGCACATTAGGAATATATTTAAGTGTCACTTTTACTTCTAGTTAGTTTTACATGCTTAAAGCTAGCTTTAGGTAAAGGAAAAACCATTACATGAAATTTTGATGTAGAAATCAACTTCTAAGGACCTAAAACAAGAAGTGTTGCCTATAATAAATATACGATATATGAATTTCACTTAGTACTATGGTCAAATAATCCTCACAAAAAGAAGAAGTTAAGTTAAAATTGGAGTATAAGTAGTATAAACCCTTCATTTGTCAATAAGGCTTACGAAAATTATGAATCAAGTAGAAAAGCTAAGGGTTATTTTATGTTTGTGGAACCAAGGAAAAACATACTTAAAAAACGTGCTAAAATAATGTAAACAAAGTGAAAAGATTAAACAAGGCTAGTAGGATAGGGGTTAAAGTCCTAAAACTCAAAATTAGGCCTAAAACACTCAAAATAAACTTAGAACTTTTAGTTGGGCTTTCATGGAATTTCTGACCAACACCTTGACTCCCAAAGAAAAAGTGCTATGAGACCTATAAGAAGCCTAACAAAGTCACCAATCTTAGTTTATGCAAAAACAAGCCCATTTTGACCATATAAGCTTACTTAGAAATCTAAGAAAATTAAGATAGTACTAAGGTCATGAACAAGGGATGGAAATGTGACCTTGATGGGAGTATTAAGCCTAAAACAAAATTCTAATCGCAAGACCAAATTACTACACAAAGTAACAAAAAGCCCAACAACAATTTCAAGCCCAAAAGAAGACTAAAACCTAAGGTTTTGATCAGGAGGCAAAATTGTGGGTCTTATCTCTAAAATCTAACTATACCACATGTAAGAACATTTAAAAAAAAAAAAGGAATCGGCTATAAGATCATAAAAATTAGATTTAAAATGAGATAATTATACGCAATTAAATATTTAGTATAACAGGAAGATATATAAAACTAAGTTAACAGTATAACTTAAAGGATTTTAGTTTAACGTTATATTTCATTTCAAATTGTTATGGTATTGTATTTACATTATTCAAGAGGCCTTAATGTTGGAGATGACTTACCCTTAGGCTATTATGACTGATTAGCTATGGCCGAGTGAGTGATTCACAATAACTTCATGTTTGGTTTTGTTTGTAGTATAGATGTACCATAAATTCTATATTGAAATTGAATGCATATGGGATATGGGAAATGCATATGTGTGATATTGTGGTTGAACTCCATGATTTGCTAAACAGATAAAAAAAGGAGTTATTTATGATGATAGATATGTATTGTTGCTATGGAATGTAATTGCCCGATTACAATGAAAATTGGATTAAGTAATTATTCGATTAAGGAATTTAATGATTCATGCATTTCTCATGTCTAAATTGTAACTATATCGACTACCACCTCACGCAGAAAGTGGGAAGGGACTTATAGGAGCAGGGGCTCCTATAGGGATTAGGCAACGGTTATGTCACATATATATTATTGAGTCTTTGTCCTAGCTTTCAGGTTTACTAGGCATCAGGGGACGCTAATTATTAGTGAAGGGTCGTGCTTTATGACTTTCACTTAGAGAATGTGATGTGGATTATAGAGACCACTATACTGTTAGACTTAGGATTTTGATTTGAAAAGAAAAGTGTATTTTTTGTATGAAAAGTAATGTTTATACATGTTATACATTTTTGTATGAGTTGATTTGAGTACGTTGGTATAGGTGGAATAAAAACCTGGGTGTTAGAACCCAGTTGATGGTTTATGTCGGTTAATTATCTCCAATCCTAACTACAAGGGGCGTAATTCTGAGTTGTATGCGGTTTTTAGGTCGCTCATGTATTGTTTGGAATTCTGAGTGTTTCATGCATTCATATGTTTGTGCATTTAAATAAATTATTGTGTGGCATGACCAAGGGATTAGCTTACCAAGTGTAAGCTTATACATCGATTGATGTAGGGCCACCTCTTTGCTGATCCGGGCTGTGGAATGCTCGTGGTGAGTCTTATACCAAGACGAGACTGTGTACTTCAGAGAGTAAAAGAGAGAATTTATAGTATTGGCTAGGAACTGTTTATTTCTTCTAATTAACACAATTCTATAGCTAGACAAACTTAATGTAAGCTTATATGTATTATGATATTTTTGTTATGGAATTCTATATTCCATGCTTTATTTTTAGTAATTTATATAATTAAGTAGAAAGTTTAGTTAATGTGCTTGATATTACTCTTTTGCATGCCTGATAATAACATTGAGTAGAAAAAACCTTATGTATCGTACATGAAGCCAATGATTAACAAGGGGGGTTGATTGTAGACTTTTGTGAAGTGCATAGGTATCTACCACGATAATTATACTATTTGAGTTATGATAGTTTCAATTTGGTGGTTGAAGGGAGTAATTTAAATTCAAATTAAGTTTTACATTTTTAGGGTTTTATTCATAACTAATTTAATTTTTTTTGTTCAAATTGCAAGAGATTTGTTCAAGTTTTCGAGAAATTGAAGTAGGGACTCAAAGAAGGGTATCTTAAGAGCTTAAAGTCGCTGACCTTGCACGAAGAACTGGTCAGAGACCACTTGAATTGGTTACTGGTTCATTGCTTGCTATAGGTAAGTTCTTCAATCATTTACTTAATACATGTGTTGTTTGAAAAAAGGTAAAATAAATAAATAAATAAATGAAAAAGGAGAAGAATAAAAAAAAATGTTTGTTTACCCTATAATTTCTTTAGTTGAATGAGGTGTTTTTGCAATATTTAATAATTTTTATTAATTAATTTTTAACGTGTTTGTTATTTTGTTTTATAATTCATGAATAACGCTTTTTCCTAAGAAGAAAAAGGAAAATTCTAATTTTTTTTTTAAAATCTTATGTTGACATGATTTGGTTTAAATAATGTATTCATGTGTGACTGGTTAATAAAATAAATGGCATGTTGTTAAGTAATTAGCATGTAGGTATGAAATAATAGGCATGTTGTGATGGTTGAACTTGGTTATTATTTGTCATGTTGAATTTTACATGATAAATAATCTTGTTGTCTATGATGTGTGTTTTGCTATGCTTGAATAACGAAACTTTTAGATAATATGAGCTTTTACCTAAAAGTATTTTTTGTGCAAAAAAAAAAAAAAGATTTTCATAAAAGAAAATACATTAGCCTTTTCTAAATTTAGGGGTTTGATAGATTTTTCAAAAGTGAACCCAAATCAATTTTCAAAATAATAGAATTTAATGACTTAATGTGATAAGAGCTTCTAATAGATAAAATTGGCTCACACATTAAAGTTTTTATAAATTAAGAATTACGTGGGCTTGATCTCACTTTGCGAGTATGTAAGCACTTCAGGTAGCCCAAAATAATAAATTATTTTTCCCTTTTTTTTTTAAAGAATTTTTCATATAGAAAAACCCAATTTATTTGAAAATATATTTAAGGTTTATTAAGCAATTTCATGAACTTCTTTTATGGAAATTGTTTATATTTTAATAAGTTAGCCTTTGAACCCAAATTTTCTCATTTCTATTTTTCTAAAGCTTTTTAGAAAACTTGTAAGCCAATTGTTAGAATTAGGATCCATTTACTCATGAGTCCTAATTTCACCTTTTTTGCGATTTTGATCGGGTGGCAACTCCATTTTTCAAAAACATTTATTTTTACTATAAAAACCTTCTCTTAGTTTGATTGAGAGATTTATATTGAGTAGGCCAAGCTTAATATAAATTAGGCTAAGAAAAGAGAGAAACCAAATTTTTAGCTCGACATTCATTCATATTTGGGTATAGCTGCTACCTTACAATTGACCACGTTAAATCTTTTGAGTAGGTCTATTGCAAAGTTTCTTTGAGAAATCAATATACCATCCTCTCCTTGCTTCACTTCAAGCCCAACAAAAAAATGTAGCAAACCTAGGTTTGGCATTTCAAATTTGCTTGTCATACAAGACTTAAATTCAGCTACAAGAGAGTGAGTTGAGACCATAGAAATTATGTCATCAACATATAGGCAAACTATAAGTAGTTGATTGTTACCTTACTCCTTCAAATAAAGTGTAGGCACATTTTCGCTTCTTTTGAACCCATTCTAAAGCAAAAAAGAATTGGTTTTGCTCATGGAGCTTACTTTAACTCATAGAGTGCCTTCTTTGGCTTATACACTTTGTCTTCTTTTCCATTGATTATTAATTTTTTTGGCTAAACAACATAAACCTCCTCTTTAAATTCTCCATTCAAGAATGCCGACTTCACATCAAATTGATAAAGTAGCCATTTCAATTGTGAAGTCAATACTAGAAAATTTCTCATTGTTTCAAATCGAGCAACAAGAGAGAATGTCTCTTTAAAGTCAACCCCTTGCTGTGAATATCCCTTTGCTACTAGCTATGCTTTGTGCTTTTGAATGCTTCCATCTCTATGGTATTTTGTTTTGTAAATCCATTTAACTCTAATAGCATTTTTGCTTTTTAAGAAGATCCACTAGATCTTAAGTTTTAGTTTTCTTGATTGCTTCAAGCTCTTCTTTCATGGCTTTTCATCATTCTTTTACCTCCGCAAAACTTATAGGGTTCAAAATGAATAATGCTTAAGATTTCTCATAGATCTCTCTCAATGACTTGGAATTTCTTATAGGAGTTTCATCTAAAAAAGTTGAGTTCCTACTACTTGAAGAGTTGGATGTTGTTGAATTTGAAGGAGCTATTACACTTAGTGAACCTGGAGGAGCTAGGGCTGTTTCTATAGTTAGGGAAGCCACTTGGTGAAACTTTAATATTAGTAGTTCCATCATTTTCATGCCAATTCTAGCTTGCTCCTTCATAAAAACCCAACTTTCTTATTGATAACAATCTTGCTACTAATAGGATTGTATAGCTTATATGCCTTAGATTCAGTGCAACAATCTATAAAAATATATTTTCACAAGTTTTTTGTCTAGCTTACTATGATCTTGTGAATCTATCAAAGCATAGGTAATATAACCAAATACCTCCAAATGGCTTACTTAGGGTCTTGAACCATGTTGAGCTTCATATGGAGTCTTATTTAAGTTAGCTTTAGTATGAGATAAATTCAATAAGTAAACTGACATTGTAATAGCTTTTCTAAAATTCGTCTTTCAATTCCTTAGCCTTTAATAAGCTTCTTGCTAACTTAAGAATAGTTGGATTCTTGTGTTTAGCTACTCTATTTTTCCCTGGAGTATATGACGTAGTTAGTTCCTTGTGTCTACCATGTTTCTCACAAAATTGATTAAATTCATGAGAAATAAGCTCACTACATCTATAAGTGAGAAGTGCTTTTATATTTCTTCCACTTTGCCCTTTAGCAAAAGCTTTAAACCTTTTAAAGTTTTTAAAACCTTCTAATTTGTTTTGCAGAAAGTAGACCAACTCATTTGACTATAATCATTAGTGAACAACAAGAAGTATCAAATTCTACAAAGAAATTATGTTTTCATAGGTTTGAATAAATCGGCATGCAAAAGATTAAGACAATTGGATGTTGTCTTAGACCCTCCAATAGGAAATGATTGTCCGCGTTGTTTTCCACATATACAACCTTCACATAAGTCTAAGGACTTAATTTTAGGCAGCTTAAGAACCACTTCCTTTTCACTCAGCAATTTCATGCCCTTAACATTCAAATGCCCATACCTTAAGTGTCATAATTTGGACTCATTATTTTCTTTGATAGCAAGAGCATGATTTTTTACTCAAGACGTGGAAACCATTTTTTTGTTGCCATTTTCACATCTAAAATAACTTGATTTGATTTTTTATTCTTATCACACATGAGACATCTTTAGAAAGAACAAAATACCCATTGCTCATGAGTTGCCAAACACTCAACAAATTTTGTGACAAGTTAGGAGTAAGACAGATATTATAAAGTAATTTCACATTGCTATGACTACTTTTTATTGCCATTGTACCTTTGCCTTCTACTTATATCTACTCTTTATCCCTAGGAATCACTTTCACTTTGAATGTTTCATCAAGCTCTTTGAAAAATGATTTTATTTTAGTTATGTGATTGGAACATTCATTGTCTAAGAACCAAATGCTATTGTGAACAATTTCATTTTTTTTATAAGCCATGAATAACTTGACTTGCTCCTCCTCTTGTTTTACATAACTTGCATGCTTTTCCCTTTTCCAACATTGGGCTTCTACATGCCTAAACATCTTGCAATAGTGATATTGAACACCATTTTTATCACCTCTCTATTGGTACCATTGTAATTGATAATCTTGCTCATCATCTCGTCGTTCTCCTCCACCATAACCACCTTGTCTAAAGGATCTTCCTTTGCTACATGCTCCACTAGCTACATATCTTCTTTTATTTTTCTAATCAAATGCCTCCCTTTCACATGGAAAGCTTTTTCTTCATTCTTCTCCTCTTGCCTACTTAATCTTGCCTCCTTAATGTTGCCTCATGAGATTGCAATGATCCTATCAATTCATCAAATGAGTATGTATTCAAGTCTTTAAACTCTTCAATAGCTACAACTACATGATTGAACTTTGGAGTAAACTCCGTAGAATCTTTGCAACTACGATTCGATCAAGAACCTCTTCTTCATGAGACCTCATTTGATTAATAATTGCATTAACTTTAAACAAAGAATCTTGCATTGATTCTCCACTTTTCATATGCAAAGTCTCAAAATGTCAATGAAGCGATTGAAGTTTCACTTTACTAACCTTTGAAGAGTCTTGGAAAGCTGTCTGCGAAGTTCTCCAAGCTTCTTTAGCTATAGATACTGTTGTAATTTTTGCAAAGATTGAATCATGAACTACTTTATGAATAAAGAATAATCCTTTAGAATACTTTTTCTTATTCTCTCTCAACCTTGCTTCCTCATATGGATCTAGAAACCATTTTAAACCAAAATCCCATAAATCTTGGGACTTGAATAACGTTTTCATCTTAATGCTCCCAAATTCAAAGTATTCACCTTTGAAGATTGGAATTAATGATTGAGAAATACCCATACCATTGTTGTTTGTGTTGATATTTATAAATACCATTCTCTACATTGAGATTTCCAATTTTCTTCTTGCTTAAGGTTTTGTGCTGTCCAAAAGTGACTACTCACTCTTACCAAGGTAGATGGGAATTCTTTTCTCATGGTTTTATTATATGTTGACGACATGTTGTTGATTGGTACTTGTGCTACTTCTATTTCCCAATTGAAGGATGCGTTACATTCTAAATTCACTATCAAAGACATGGTTATGCTCCCTTTTTTTTTTCCTTTAGGCTTGCAACTTTGTCAAACTGATATTGGTCTACTCATTCATCAGTGAAAGTTTGTACTTAATTTACTCTTGGATGCTGGCTTAATTGCGTCTAAACTTATTGTTACTTGACTTCCTTTAGGCACTAAACTTGATCATACTACAGGAGATTTGTTGGTTGATGCTACTATTTACAAATGATTACTTAGTTAACTTCTTTATCTGACTTTGACATGGCCTAATACATCCTTTGTTGTGAATCTTCTCAGCTAATTTATGTCTTCTCCTTGTAAGCCTCATCTTCAAGCTGTTTTCCATTTACTACAATATTTAAAAGGCTTGATTTCTTTAGGACTCTTATATCCTATTGCTACTTCATTTACTTTAATGGGGTACTCTGATTTAGATTGGGGTTCCTATCCAATTGATAGATGTTTGGTCAATAGGTATTGTGTCTTGCTTGGTAAGGTGTTGGTTTCTTGGAAAACTAAAAACGGAGGATAGTTTTGACTTCTAGTGTCAAAGTTGAATATCAGTGTATGGCCTCTTCAACTAAAGAATTGCTTTAGGTGTCTTACATTCTTAAGGATTTAGGTATTGATCTTTCCTTACCAGTCACTTTATGTTGTGGTAATCGTGTTGCTCAACTCATTGCTTGTAATCCATGTTTACAGAGCAAAACTAAGCATATTGGTATTGATGTTCACTTCACTAGAGAGCAAGTGGCAATTGGTTTTCTTTGCATTATTCATGTTCCATCCAAATTGCAGCTACTACATTTTCTTACTAAGCCTATTTCTTAGCACACTCTTAACTTCATTTCAGCCAAGTTGGGTCTTTAAAAAGATCTAACTTGATATACCATTCTCTACATTATTTAGGTAGTTATCAGTTGCTAATGTGTACTGTTTGTAGAAGTTAGTTAACTAAGTTGTATGGATCATAGTTGTAGGATTGCTAAGTTGGACAGTTAGTTAAAGTAGTTACTAAAAAAGATCTTGTATATATATATATATATATATGTTAGCTAATCAATTTAATTACAATTTTTCATTTCTATCACACATGAATGCTTGCTGATATTTGCAATCTCCTTGAGTCTTCATGGAAGTCAAGTTGGTGCTCATCAATTTCAGATCCTTCTAGTTTCAAATTTACAGTTTCTTGCCACAAGTTGTATGCTTAGTTATGAACGAGCGTTGCTCTAATACAATAAATGTTGGATATATATGACAAGGAATAAACTGCTATAAACATGAATTGTTGTAGCAGTAGAAAAGAAACAAAGAATTCAGAAAATTGAATGTGTTTTTTCTATCTTATTCAAGAACCGAGGTGCCTAATTATAAGCAATTACAAGCAGCTAAAAAGAGATAAACCAATCTCAACTAAGTCAGATTTATTGCTATTAAGATACTTATCCAAACAACTAGAAAAATAAGGAAAAAATAAAAATAGGAGCATACTAAATAAAAAATAAATCAACTAAGTCTATCCAAAAAATGAACATATATCAATTTTGAATCAACCTTCGACACCAAAGCCATGCAGCACCTCTATGTTTAAATGTAAACATGGAAATATTAAGCAACCATCTTCCTATAACAAATTGAGATAAAAGTCATCCACACCTTTAGCTATACCTTTTTTCTTTAATTGTTCACCAATTCATATCGGTTCACTTCTCCAATTGAACCGCAAACTAATTATGCATAACTAAATCAAACCTGTGAACCAAAGCAATTGCAAACTGATCGATTTTTTGGTTTAGTTAAGTTCTATTTATGGTATTTTGCTAAGTCTTAATTAACATAGTAGATATATGATATAGTTGTAGCATAGGTAAGAGGTTACAACTTACACCATATACTTTACCTCGTAAAAGCGGATTACAAAAATTTGAAATAATAATCTATTTTGAAACCTTTCCAACCATGTCACGAACACTCATAATTTCATCATAAATTGACGACTAACATCCGGTAATTGTAGTGGAAAAGAAAAAGAATAGGAAGATGTCGTATAACGAATGCTCCTAAATGACACCGTTGGCTGAATTTGGGGCGAAATTAAAGAGCAATTTCTCTGTTGCAAAGTTATTACTGCATTAAATTTGCAGAAAAGCTATTTTGTGAAATTTCTATTACTGTCAAATGATTAATTCTAAGTCCTTCTTAGGACTAAAATGATAGCTATTCCAAATTTTTTCAATGTTTATTTTTTATATTTATATTATTAGAGCAAATTGGGTCTTAAGTAACCATTTTTTTTAAATTATATATTTATCTTTTATTTACTGTTATTTAACAAAAAAATAAATTATTAAAATTATAACTAATTAATAAATATATTTATTTATTCATTTTTCTTACTCTTCATCTTTCTGCTTACTTTATATTTTCTCACTCCTATTTTTTCACTCTCTCCCTTTTCCATATTCTTCTTTTACTAACTTCACCTGCACCTCTCTCTCTCTCCCCTCTCCCTTTTCTTATTTTATATATTTTATACTCATAATACGAATGCATCGATTACTAATTATATATACAAGATCTCAATCCATCCATCGGTCATATCATGGACTAAGGAAATAGTACTTAATATATACACACTTTTAAATATAATCTTAGTAATGTTATTTTGAATATCATGGCTTCTCTATTATATTTCTTGGAAATTGCAACTTTATTCTATGTTATTCCGTAAAACCAAACTAACTTGTATCACAAAATCCGAAGTTTTGATACACGTCGGTAACAAGGAAAATCAAGGGCCACTAAGGAAGCAGCAGCTCCACCTGCTGCCGGTGAATTTTATGGCCCCGTTGACCACCTACACCGACAATGATGGCTCGTTCCATGATGAATTAATGTTAGCTACTCACCTTTGGATTTAAAAAAATGGTAAGTCGGTGGACACAACAACATGGTCCTGCGTGGTTCTGTTGACTTCTTGCATTACGTACAAACGTTTATTTCCTGTGATTGCAGCTACTCCACTCACATCCAATGAGTATGTTCCAAGCAAGGATTTCGCACATTTGCACGGCAGAATAAATGTCAATCAAAGATAAGATTTTGAAAGAAAGAAATATTCAACAACAGCGGATACAAAAAGGTTTCCATCATGAGAGTGTTACTCTGGTGGGATGTTTGCGAATAGAAAAAGATTGTAATCAGTTTGATAATAATCGAGTGAGTGACATAGGAATTCCTTAGATATGATGCAAAATGGATCTCATTCTATCATTGATAAGAGATTTCTCTATGAAAACTACGAATTGGAGTTCGAAGAAGGGAAGGAGAAGGAATCCTTAACCGCAACAGAAGAAGGAGGACTTATTTAATTGCATAGTTTGGGCTCCTAGGATATGACGCTTTTGAGGTTTTCTATTTGATTGTATTGAAAGAATTAAAAGAATTACGTTTTTTTCTAAATGTCATATCAATGATTTAAAGATCTCTTTTTCAAGATTTTTTCACTTTATCCTAGAGTTTTTAAATTAAAGTTCTCAATGTTTATTTATATTATTTACATGATTCATAATGTAGACTTTTAATAAAAATAATACTTAGGTAGCATTTAATTGTAAGGATTAGACTGGACAAATAGAATTGAACATGATAAGCATAAAGAGGACTTGACAGTATAAGCTTATTGTATCATATTTGGTTTGTACTATATTAGATATAAAATTTATATAAAAAAGTAATTATTCATACTATAAAATAAATAATTTTTTGTAATATTTCATAAAAATAATATTCATTAACTTAATATTATAACATGAAGTTGTATTTTTTAAAATATAAAATATTTTTTGTTTTTGTTTAGTAAATTTTATTTTATTTAAACCACGGTACAAAAATAAAATTTGTACCGTGGTTTAAATAAAATAAAATTTAAACATTTTATTTAGTCTATCAGTCTAATTTTTGTTTAATTACTAAGTAAATTTACAAACTAAGCATGAAATAAATTTTTTTATGTAGTCCAATACGACAAAAATTATACAACTAAATATTACCTTAAAAAAAAAAAAAGGAATTTCAGGATCTTTAACAATTGATAAAAAAAAAAAAAAAAATTAGGACCTAGCTCCAATGATGATGGTCTTTCACTTTTTTTGGAACCAACCTATATCAAGAAGCTCCATTAGGGATGCTCTGCAAAGCTCGATAGGATCCTAGCGGGAAACGCTGTTAAAGGATTTAACTATAATAGACATTTGTGTATATACGTGCATGTATCCGACTTATAATAGCAACATAGACTATATTCTAGGCAATAAATACAAACTAAAAGAGTTAACAAAATACAGTTTGTCCTTATTTGGTTGATTTAATAAAATCCTCACGATGAGATTTTTACGTCCTCTCGCTCGTGCTTTTGTGATAGATCCTGAAACCTGATCTCCATCAATGCTACTTTGGGTACTGTTAAGTGGGAATGATAAAGATATGGTTTTCATATAAAAAATACCAACACAGATGTGCCTTTGAGAGATTTCCTGTTATATGATGTATTTTCTTAACCAAACTTTGCCACGTTATAATTATCAAAAGAAGAGGCGAAAAGTCTATTTTTTTTTTTTAAAAAAAAATTGAATTGTTGCTTGATTTTTCAAGTTTGGTTTTTATGTGTTTATATTTATTTTATAGTAACTAGTGGATCTTATATGGGATGCGTGTCCTTGAAAAATAAAATGAATATTATGATAAAGACATATTAAAAAAGAAATATTTGATGAAAGAAAGATGATAAACTATTACTGTATGTTAGAATAGTAACTGGCTTTTGAAATATAGAAGTCTTTTTTGGCCAACAAAAAAAAAAAAAAAAAATATCAAAGAGTACTCCTTAATAATAGGATGAAGGTAATGAATTCTTTTAAGAGTAGTTAATTATTCATTGATTAGTTATTCATTGTTAGTTATAATAGTTTACTGTTAGTTAGTTAGCAGTAGCAAAAAAATAACAGATTTTGTTAAAATTAGTTAGTAGTCTTCTAGTCTTTAGCATTTGTATATAAGACAAGAGCTTGTACATTATTCAAGTATTGAATCACTGCACATTTTATCTTCAAACCCCGTTTTTGTTTTCTCTCCAACTTCTCTTTTCTCTTGCATTCATTGTTACATCATCAATGTACTCATTTATTCATTTTTCATCTTAAGTATGGTTGTCAAAATTGCAAGTTAAATATACGATTTTATGAATTTATAATTTTATATTGTTTTTCTTAATTAAAACGGATGTAATATTATTAAAGTATAAACTTTGGATAAAATTATGAATTTTGATATACGATTCTATAATTTTACGATTTTATCGGTTTTGTATGATTCTATACTATTTTACTAATTTTATCAGTTTAAATAAATAGTAAAATTATGATTTTAACAATTATGATCTTAAGCATAGTAGTTGAGTTACTTCACATGGTATCAAAGCTGTTTTTTCCATCATGAGTACTTCTCAACTAAAGGACATGAATTCATCTTACTATGTTCATCACACTAATTCCCAAAACTTTGTTTCAATTACACCTATTTTGTTCGAACTAAACTACAACACTTGGAGTAAGTCGTTTTTGCTAGCCCTTTCTATTTGAAACAAAGTAGGATTTGTTGATGATACTATTCCAATTCTTGCAACAATAGACAAGCTATATCTTGCTTGGAGTCATCGCAACAATTTGATTATTGCATGGTTGTTATGGTCAGTATCTGCTCCTATTGCTTTGGCAGTACTTTACATGCATTCAACCAAAGATATTTGGACTAACTTGAAGGTATGATTCCTCATTTCCTTAACCCAATGATTCACGGATATGTCAATTGCATCACATGTTGAGTAATGTTATTCAAGGTTCTCGTACTATAGATGAATATTTCATCGAATTGAGTATTATTTAGGAGGCATTGAGAAATTATAGGCTTCTGCCATACTGTTCTTGTGGATTGTGTGATCGGAATTGTTTTGATAAATTTGTGGAGATGGCTTCAAAAGATTATATTTTCAAATTTCTAAATGGCTTGAATGAAAGCTTTTCTGCACTCAAATCATAAATATTGGTACTGAAGCCTTTTCCTGGTCTAGATGAAGCTTACAATTTAGTGATTCGAGATGAGTTTTAACATGCTAATCGCCTTAAAGATCTGTCTTTGAGTAAATCCTTTGCCATGGTGAGTATTGGTGATAGTAAGTTACGGAATAGGAATGAAGTTGTATGTAGCTATTGTAAAAAGAAGGGACATATGAAGGATAAGTGTTTTAAGTTGATAAAGTTTCCTCTGCATTTTAGAGATAATGGTTTTTATAAACAGCGAATTTCTGGTCTCAATCATGTTGCCTTAGATGACTATTCTAACCAAGTGCATTCATTGGTTCTGTTTCTTTGAATATTGATTCAAGAAGACTCAATCTTACTAAGGACTAAGTTATCAATGTGTTGTTTATGTTAAATACTTCTGATGCATGTAACCTTAATACTACAGCAGCAATTTCTTTGACTTCATGTTTTGCTAATTTTGTGTAGGATTCTAAAGAAGAAACCACTTTAATGAGTCATATGGTAGGTACTGAGCAAAGTATTTTTCATGGCATACAAAATCATGTAGTTGATTGGATTTTAGATTCTGGAGCAACTGATCATATGATTAGTTCATTTAAGTCTTTTCCATACTCATAAATCTTTGGAAAATAAATCGGTTTTATTGCCTAATGGATAACTACTCATGTTAGGATTGTGACTTTATCTTCACAACTTATTCTTAAAGGGGTTTGTTTCTTCTATCACTCAAATATAATCTTGTTTCAATTTCATTGTTAATATAAGATAATGGATGTTGTGTTCTTTTCACCAAGTGTCTTGCTTTGGTTTAGGATTGTTCCAATCAGAAAGTGATTGGGCTAGCTAAAGCCAAGAATGGATTGTACCTGCTGGAATAGGTAGTTCATACTTCAGAGCACATTGGAAGGGACTATTCCTTGCATAGATTTGTTTCACATGTATTAGCAAATTTACCAAAAAATTTTGATGTTTGGCATTATCGTTGTGGACATCCTTCTTTTAGACGTTTAAAACAAATAAGTCAGCTAGACAAACTGGTGAATTGTAAGCAGTTTGATTCTGTGATATGTCCTTCAACAAAACATAAGAGATTAGTATTTCCTATATATGTTAAGAATACTATTGCTGCCTTTGAGTTGATACATCTTGATATTTGGGGTCCTTATGCTTCATCTACTGTAAGTGGTCATAAATACTTTCTTACAATTGTAGATGATTTTACAAGGTCACTTGGGTGTACTTAATATAATCAAAACATGATGTTGCTATGATTGTTCCAACATTCTTTAATAAGGTGAAAACTTAGTTTGGTGTTCCAATCAAGGTCATTCGTAGTGATAATGGAAAGGAGTTTGCAATGTTACATTTTTATTCTTCTATTAGTGTTATTCATCAAACTTCTTGTGTTGAAACACCTCAACAAAATGGGATTGTTGAGTAGAAACATCAACATTTGATTGCAATAGTGTATGCTCTCTTATTTCAATCTTTATTGCCACTCTGTTTTTAGGGAGATGCTACGCCAATAGCCTCATATATTGTTAATCATATGCTTACTGAAATTTTAGAAGGAAAGTTTGCATTTTAGATGTTGTTTGGCTATTTGCCTTCATAATCTCATTTTTGTATTTTTAGATCTTTGTGTTTTGGCTCTATTATTACTAAGGATTATTCTAAGTTATGTCCTAGAGCACAATTTTGTGTTTTTGTTGGATATCCAACTAGAGTAAAGGGTTATAAGTTGTCTGACTTGGTGACTCAGAAATACTCGATCTCATAAGATGTTTACTTTATTGAACATGTTTTTCCATGTCAATTAAGTTCATACACTTATGTTAGTCTGCCTTTTGTATTGGTTCCTTTGCCATTTGATGAACGTTCAGCTTATGCAGAACACATTTTTTCTTTATTTCTTAATTTGGCTTAGTCCACTACTAGTGAGCTTATTCCTATTGTTGACTAAGCATATGATGATATTAGGGAAGAGTCTATAGCACCTGTTAGGAAGAGTACTAGAGATTGTAAGCCTCCTTCCCATCTTACTGATCATCATGTTGGTCTTCTTACTAGTTAGGATGGATCTATTACATCAACTGTTTGTTTTACTAATCATCCTATTAGCAAGGTTATGTCCTATAACATATGGTCTTCATTCTTTCAGGCATTTAGTATATAGTTGTCTCATACAAGAGAGCCTAAATCTTTTGATGAAGCTAGATACATAATCTCTTGGTGCAAAGCCATAAAAGAGGAGCTTGAAGCTTTAGCTGCTAATAACACTTAGGTTATAGTTCCTTTGCCACCAGATAAGCACACTATTGGATGTAAGTGGGTATATATGGTCAAAACTAAAGCTAATGGATCTATTGATAGGTATGAGGCTTGTCTTGTGGCTAAGGGATACAACCAAAAGGAGGGGTTTGATTAAATGCAAACATTTAGTCCGTTAATCAAACACACTACAATTCAATTATTCTTTTGCTTGGTAGCTACTTACAATTGGCATACCCATTAGATGGATGTACATAAAACTTTTCTTAATGGTGATCCTTATGAAGAAGTGTACATGGAAGCTCCTCTTGGGTTGTCTATTCCTTAACAATATAATTCTAGTACTAGACTTGCTTACAAATTAACTAAGTTGCTTTGTGGTTTGAAGAAGGCTTCCAGGCAATGGAATGCTTAACTTACATAATCGTTGCTAGCTTATGGGTTCATTCAGTCACATTGTGATTATTCGTTATTTGTTAAAGGTGCAGGTGATGATTTAATTGTGGGGCTTATATATTTAGATGATATTGTAGTGGTAAATAAGAAATCAGAGCTTATTGATCATTTTAAAAGTTTCATGCATACTTAGTTCAAGATTAAGGATCCTAGACTACTTATGTACTTTATTGGACTTGAACTTGCTTGATCAACACAAGGCTTAATCTTGTCACAAAGAAAATATCTCTTGATCTATTAGTGGAAACTAGATTTCTTGGTGCTAAGCCTCTCTCTACTATAATCATGGTCAATCATAAGCTTTCTTGTAATGATACTTTTATATTGGTTAATTCTTTATGATATCGAAAGATCATTGGAAAGCTATTGTCTTTGAGTATTACTTGACCTGACATCATTTATGTATTGCATGTCTTAAGTTAGTTTATGGATAGTCCATAGTAAGTACATCAACATGCTTTAGAGCATCTCTTACGATATGTGAAAGGAACAGTAGGATAAGGGATTTTGTTTTCCTCTTTTAATGATTTCACTATTTGAGCCTACAGCGGTGGTTGTCTTGATTTAAGATCATCCACTACAAGGTTGTATGTGTTTTTAAGGAGTTCACTTATCAGGTGGAAGTCCAAGAAATGGTAGACAGTGGCAAGGAGCTCTGTACAATTAGAATATAAAGCCTTAGTAACAACCGCATGCAAAGTACTTTGGCTTATTACTTTGCTAAAGGAGTTCCAAATTACTTGTTCAATGCTCATTCAACTTTTTTGTGACAATCAGTCAGCTATACATATTAGAAAGAATCCAGTCTTTCATGAGCGCACTAAACATTTAGAGATAGATCTTCATTTTTTTGGAGACAAAGTCCTTGAAAGAGTTCTTTTACCTATCCATGTTTCCACTAAACAACAATTAGCAGATTTATTTACAAAAGGACTTATATTGGTTTAGTTTCATTCCCTTTTATCCAAGATGGGAGTAATTAACATTTACTCTCCATCTTATGGGGGAGTGTTAGAGTAGTTAATATTCATTGATTAGTTATTCATTGTTAATTAGAATAGTTTACTATTAGTTGGTTAATAGTAGCAGAAGATAACAAATTTTGTTAGAGTTAGGTAGTAGTCTTCTAGTCTTCGGCATCTGTATATAAGCTAAGAACTTATACATTATTCAAGTATTGAATCACTATACATTTTATCTTCAACCCTTATTTTTGTTTTCTCTCCAACTTCCCTTTTCTCTTACATCTATAGTTACATCATTAACATACTCATATCATTCATTTTTCACCTTAAGCACAATAGTTGAGTTACTTCACAAATTCCATATTTTTAAAGGGATGTAGAGTCTAAAAGGGGATGTATTTACCTAATAATATAGAAGATATAAATATAGATATAGATGTTGAAGATTTAAGAAGTTAGTGTCCTATAGAATAGTTACTTTAAGCTTTTCTCCATTTTTTTTTTCTAGTTTTCTGTTAGATATAACATGTAAAATGATATGTTGTGCTCTCTTTGTGCAGGGGATTACTGAATCGTTGAAGAGAGGAGCATCAAGAGAACATGATGTGGTAATTCACTGTGTGAGAACATCAACGTATATTCTCCATCTTTGATTTTAAGTAAACCCATTAGTTTATTGACTGGACAAATAAATCAAGCCCTTTTTTTCAAACTAAACAACGAAATTACTGATTTATAAGTGCATACTAACTCATGTTGGTGGTTTAAATAGATTTGATAATTGCAGAGAAAGAAAATCAAAAGTTTACAAAGTATATTGGAGAAGCGATTATCAAAAGGTTGAAGGCAATCAAGGAAGCTAGCATACTTATTAGGGGTAAGCAGGTAACTTTGTTATATAAGATACCTAGCTGGACTCTACTCTATTGGGTAGGTTCTTAGTGGGTAATGAAGTTCATAGGATAGGTTTCAGGTAGTAATTTTTCGAAACCTATTCCTATAGGATAGGGTATGAGTATGAATACAGAATGTCCTATCTTACTCAAGAATTTGTTCTTTAAAACTCATAAGATATATGTTCTATGATATCTTTACTCAACTTATACTAATAATTGAATAATATTAATAAATAAAAGAACTAATACTTGTTTTTTTTTTGTCATAAATAAAATTACAACAAAAACCGAACTTATAATAAACTACTATGTACTCCTTGTATCTATCATTTAGTTCGCTTCTCTTACTTTTCTTCTTCTTCTTCTTTTTCTTCTTCTAGTAAAATCTTTTCTTTTCTTTTACTAACTCTAGTCTAGTAGAATCTTAAAAATATCTCAGTTTCTAATTTATTATTCACTTTATCATATCGAAATTACTTATTTATGATTTTTATATTCTACATATAACAATTTTATGGTTTAACAAAAAATTTATTTTGTGATTTAAAAATAAAAGATAAAAGAAATTTCGATATGACCTAACCAAAGGTTTAAACATTTTCAACTGTAGAAATGTTCTCTATTTTCCTTACTTAAGTTTTATATTGTCTTAATTTAAAATATGTAGTCATTTATAGAAAATATTACCTACAGGTCGGCAATAGTATAGTTATTATTTAATATTAATTATGTATCCAACCAAAGGTTTTAAAAGAAGATAAAAGGGAAAAAAAGTATTGGTTTTATAGGGCATCCTATAGAATTTGTAGGGTACAAGATACATGATGGTTCTAAGGTGTCAAAAGGTAAGTTTTAGGTAGAAAAACTTGGAATCTTTATCTGTAGGGTAGGGTATTGGTAAAGTCTCATATTCTACTTACCTTATATTAGCTCGCCCTTAATACTTCTTAGAGTTTGAATTCAATAGGGGAAGCTTTTGTACGTTTTATATGCTCTCATTATCATTAGATCAATAGTATCGTGTACTAATTCATTTCAAATGCATATAATTATAATTGTGATCCCTAAGCCCAAGGAATAAGTATTGATATAATAGCACTTATTATCTATATTTTTAAAATTATTTTAAGTCATTTTATATATTTATAAATTAATATAATTTAAAATATCTTACTTTAATATTTTGAAAACACTTCTTTACAAAAATATAAAAAATAGAATGGAGGAATCCTAAAATGATTTAAGCACAAAATATATAAAATTCTAAAGGGGGGATACGCATTATTTTATGAGTACTTAAAATTTTCTTATTTTTTTATAAAGTAGGAATTCAAAGTTTATTCTCTACAAAAATTGTGTGTTAGGTATATTAATAAAAGAAATTATAACCAATATGTGGTTATTCATTAAGAAAAGTCATCACATTAACTTAAGTGTCATGATTTTTTAAAATGAGATGTCTTGATAAGAGATATTATCTAATGTTTCATGAAGAGGTACGATTCTCTTTCTACCTTTTAATATAAAAAGTGAATATTGCAACAATAAAGTTCACTTTCATCATTCATACCTTACAACTCTATCATAAAATTAAATGATTAAAGAAAAGAAATCCTACTCTTAGAGAAATAAGGTTAGATTGGAGAGATAAGATATATTGCAGAACTTTTAGTATTCTTTGTATTTTCCAATTCATGAAATAATTATAGAAAAAGGTGTGTATTATTATCCATATATGATTGTGTGAAAATCATGAAGTTAAAAAATTTGGCAATTGTTCCATAAAAATTGTTTTGTCATATAATTATGAAAATTACTTGCATATTAACTTTTAAAAGATTCTGATAAATTTTTTTTGCATTAATATGTAAAAATTATTATTATGATAAAAATAATATTTTATATTGGATACATAGAAATCTTTACTATTTTATAGATTTTCTTTATGTTTGGACACTCCATTTGGAACAGAAAATACATGCTGATAGCAATAGAAAGGAAGATTTTTCTACAGTCCCTCCATCATGTTTACCGAGTGAAAAGGTATATAGGTAATGTAATGGAGGGAAAGAGTTGTATAATAACGAATCATAGTATCAAAGTTTTCGTTAAGTTCTTTAAATTTTGTTTTCATCATGACAACATTGACGGTGTTTATTAATATCTTTATTGAGGCTATAGAAGGTACTCGGGTTGTTCTTTCAAGAGAAACATTAAGCGTAAAAGGTTGCGGTCAAAATATAGAAGGTTGTCTGTCGAAAATAAACGAAGGTTCTAAAAACATGGAAGGTAATGGTAAGAACATAGAAGGTTACAATTTACTAGGAAAAAAATGATAAGAAATCAGAATATGGAAGGTTTATTGATAAACATGTAAGGCTTCCCGAGGATCAATTTTCAAAGTATTAGATTTCATAAATTTTGATTAGTGGTTGAATAATTTTTTATTGTCTAGCTTCACTAGTTGATGTATTTGGGTGATGAATTATGCTAAGTTTTACTATATAAGGTGGATTTATATCAAGTAAGTTATATTTGATTTTCTGAGCAGAATTTTGAGTAATTTCCTTTGAGAATAGTTCAATAAATTGTTCAAGTTGGTTATCTATATTATTAAAGCCTAAGAGCTCTATGTAACCATCACCGTTATAAATTACCTATTTAACTCCAAGTCAATATTAATTAACAAAAATATCTATGCTAAAATAACTTTTTTAAGTTATAAATATTTTATATCATGGATAAATTTATAAACAACTTTCTTTTTCCACCTCATTTTTTTCTCTCTCCCACCATTTGAAAATTTCTCTCTCCCATCATAGAAAATCCTTATAATATTGGATAAATCCTTATTTTATTTTGAGCGCTAATCATTATAATATAATATGATTACAACAACTACCGACTAATTTTGAGTTTAAGTTACTGAATTTTGATGATATTGGAGGTAAATCTAAATTAATTTCTATAATGCTTTATAATGTAGTCATTTATTGGTTTTAAATATTGCTAAATAGCTAATGGCTGTATAGCATAACGGCATAAACATTGGTATTCTAAGCGGGATGATTAGGTTTGAATCCCCCTCTTCTAATTGTAATAATTGAAAAAAGATATTGCTAAATAAAATTTCTTATTTGCATTTCGAAGATTATGGTAAACTAATAAACCTAAGCAATGAGTAATTCACTATTAGTGCTTTTAGTGTTTTTAAATAATTTTCATATGGCATTTATTTAATAATTAACTTTATGTGTAACTAGTATATATATTTCATTTTTTTCCATAATATTGGTGCATTTGTAATTATTTTATACTTTAAAGTTAATTATATTGCTAACTTAATTTTTGCACATCTATCACAAGTACATGTGTCTATTGGTATTATATTATGTTAAGTAAGGACACAATTATGGGCCTGCACATTTTTAAGATTATCATTTAACTAATCAAACCATTTCCATAAAAATCGTCTTAAAAGTGAAAAACTAAGATTTAAAAAGTACATAGGTTTTTTAGCATTTGTAGGAGAATGTGGTAATTCTTTTTCTGAACATCATTTTAATAATACAAATAAGTAAATAGTACATTGTTTCATCAAATATCTTGGGGCTAGAGATGAACCTATAACACACTGGAATTTGGAAAATTACAACCTGTTACGCGTTCTTATGATCTACTGACAAATCAAGTATTTAAATATATCTTACTAGCATCATCGCAGCTTCATTAAATCACTTGTTACTTGTATTAACTTCGTACAATACTTTTTTAGGGATGTCTTATAATACCCTTAATCCACCAACATGTGCAAAGGATCAAAACTTCATTATACTTTACTCAATGGAAATGTATTTAACATAATTCAATAACGATGGTCTCAAAACACCAAAAGCAAATCTCAACTCATATACATAATCTCAATTTTTGACAACATATTACCTCTAATGACACTAACTGGAGAAGTCTTAGATGACTTCTCATAACTTAAGTTACAACATAAAAACATAAACAAAGTTTGATAACTCTTTTAACAAACTCATGACTATATTATAACTACATAGATCCGTCTCCATAATCATAATAATAATAATTATAGAAATCTTCATCCTCGCCATAGTACTTAAAATCACCATAATAGTCCTCATAATCACCAATTCCTGTGTCTGCATCTAAAAATATGAAAATCTAGGGGAGTGAGCAAAGCTCAGTATAAGGTGTCAAATACAAACGCATGATCATATAGAAATCCACAAGCATACGTATAGTAACTAAAACATAAAGAATAAATGTAATAACCATCGGTTATTATCTTTTTTAGGTCTAACAAACATCACAGTTTCAATATCCTGAAACTAGGAGTAATTCATGACGTCAGTACACAATATATATAATACATATAAGTATTAGTGTTGAGTCCTCCCTAACACCTTAGTAACCACGGAATATCTTAAATCTACTTGGATCATTTCTAAGAGAAACTCCAATTAGGATACCTTCATGCAAGGATCATTAGGGTGTCACTCTAAGGTCTGGTCCTCCCAATCCCTTGGACTTAATTAAGTATAAGCAACATACTTATTTAAGCGAAGTTATTATTAAGTTCATTTAGCATAACTAGTCTTATATACATAAACAACATACAACCCTGTACTTGACTGTAGCGTTTGCTCAAATTCTAACATAAGAGCCTCATAACCTGTGTATAAGGGAAATGCCATACTTACTTAGATTCAAAACCAAACTAACGGTACTCTCTAACACAATAACTCAACCAATTCATATTTTCTTAATAACTTTAAATGAAACCTAGGATTGCTAAGAAGATAAGTTGAGCTTAAGGTAAGTTTAGGATATCAAACACATTTAGAATTGATTAGGTAAGGTTTTAGGATAGAAAAACACACTTGAAACACATGCTAGAACTTGATGAAACCTTGTTGTACGTACTTAGGATCATGGCATCCATATGCTAGATCAATTGGTGCTTAGAGGCCATGGTTGAAAGGTGTAAAATTGCACCTAGCATTCAAATGCTAAGGGAGATGGCCTCCGAACACTAGTTGCAATTTGTAAAATTATGCAGATTGCAACGGCGTTTCATCTCCTGTACACAACACCCCCTCTGCCATTTTTGAGAAATACCACTTCTAACTCAACAACCTTACAATACTACAACTCCATAACGCTCTAAAACTTAGATCAAAACACTCTTCACTTGAAATCTCAACTCAAATCTATCATTCAAAATATACCCTTTGAAAACAATATATACAAAGAATGCTAGATTAGAAATGTACCTATTCTGACTTGTTTCTAACTTGTCTACCACTGTAAACACGACGTAAGACATGTCTAGGACTACCTTAAGGTCATTTTACCCATTTCCCCATGCAAGAAAACAAGATTCCTTAAGAGATTTCACTAGAAACTCAATAACAACATACACTTACTTACCTGGTGGTAATCTACCTTTAGTTGCACCTACACTATCACGGATTCATTGCAACACTTCCATTAGACCCCTTAATTTCGTTTTTCCATGGTGCCTAAGCCAGAAAACGAGTTTCTCAACACCCTTTAATTAAAATTCACTAAGAAAAGGGGTTTCTTGCACTTACCATTGATAGAACTTTACTAAAACACGCTAAGCTTTGCCTTAGTTTGCAGCATGGAAAGCCCTAGCACAAGTGGCACGTAGAGATGAAATTGCAGGAAAGAGGGTTTCCCTAACCCTAGGTACAGTTTTTATACTAAAGCTTGTACGACTTTTCCTATATCGATAATGCTCTTACTTAATACTCATAATACCCTTTAGGCCCTTTTCAATAAAACCTTATTTTGTTTAATTCCTTTTTATTTGATACTTTATATTTTCTTTAATTCGAGTTTTACAAAACATAATTTGGTTTGATACGGTTTACTTCTCCTTATCAAACCAACCCTAGCATTATGGTTTGATTTTTTTCTTTTTTCTTTTTTTTTTTTAAATTGAATTTAATTATATGGTTCAGTTCATAATTTTTTAAACTTTAAAAATCCGATTTGTTCCTATTCGATGTATGATTTGAACCATTTGAATCCATACTATTGTTATAATCTTGAAAAAACAAGCTTTTTACTCTCATGATAGAACAATCTTCTAATAGCAGTAGACTAAAAAAACAAGTCTTCACTCTCAACAAGGTTCCTCTCAAGTCAAACGGAGATTACCAGTCCTGGAGGGACTAACCATTGTACTTCCAGGGGACGGTCTAGCTTGACCAATTTGAATGTTTCCTGCTCCCACAAATAACAATTAGCTTCACTGTTCTCATTAATTTTTATCCCTATTCACTTGCAAAATAGAACCCCAAAGTTGCGGCTTGACATTTCTGCATGCATATTCTAGAATGCTGCTACATAATCATCAAGATGGAATCCGTGGCTTCAAGAACCTGCAGATTTGCCAACAAATATAATATGAAAAATTCATCATGTTAATGTAAACATCTTGTTAAGTAAAGAAACAGAGACATTTTATCTGAAATATTCAGATTTTATGCATATTCTTTCCAAACCTCAACTTTCTTCTTTTTATTTCTTGTTGTTTGGTTTGATTCGTTTTTTTTTTTTCGAACCTTAAAAAATGGTATGGTATGGTTTGGATTGAAATTTTTTTAACCAAAAAAAAATAATTAAAACATTATTTATAGTCTGATTCGGTTCAATTTAATTTGGTTCGTAATTCGGTAAGTCTTTTCCCAAACTTATTGAGTGTTCACCTATTGTTTAATACATTATTTAACAAATATATTTTATGAGGCTACATTATATGTAATAAATGTTAATAGAGAAAGTGGGATGGCTATACAAGTGGTTGAATGTGTAACGGGTAGTTTTCCCTGTAACTACGCTACTTATAAAAACAAAGCAAAATCCTTTGGCATAGCATAGCGGCTTTGTGCTCCCCCAACGTGTATACGTGCATGCCTCGTGGGGCAGATTTCTTTTTCTTCCTTTGGCCAAAGTTTGTAGTTGTATACACAGCATTTAACTCAGATTGAAGATATAAATTAGCCAAACCTACTTATGATTTATGTAGGTTTGCTTGATATTTATTCGAATTTAAATAGATAACAGTGGAGTCAAGTTCAAATTTGAATTTAAGTTTGAGTTCAAGCTATTAATTTAGTAACGTTTTGTTTCATAAATTTTAGCTTAACCAGAATGAATTAAGTTTGAATAATTGTGTAGTCAAATTGAATTTGCATGTTAATATTGTTTTAGTTAAAAGAAATATCTTTTAGATAATTTGAGTTTAAATAGGATTCAGCTGTCAAACATGAGATTTTTAAATATCACTTTAAGCTGTATTCGAACTCAATATTTCAAATTTGTTCAAATTCCATTTGGAATTATATTTAAACTTAAACTCTAATAGCATATGATTTTGGCTTTGACATGTCTGAAAGCGGTACTTGAGCATATGAATGTTTTTTTTTTTTTTTTCCTCCTAATACCTTGTTGCTCGGGAATTGTTTCTCGATTGCTTGCCCGAAAATTTTGCTCCCTTTGATGCTTTTCTTTCAAGAAAATCCCATTCTATTGGCTCTGGAGCGAATCATCATTTCTTTATTTATGGTAGTTTAATTCATTTGTATATATAAAAAAAAGATGTATAAAAAGTATTTACAACGTTTCCTTTTCCCACCGGTTAAAACTTACCTTTGAAAATGTCTATATTATAAGTATTGATTTAATTTGTTTCTTAATATAATGAACCGTCAAATTAAGAATATGATTGCACCATATATTTCAGCAAAAGTGCCTTTACACCTCATCATTGACATTTCATAAAAAAGGAAAAAAGAAAAAAGTTGGAATGTCCACCATAATCCACGGAATGTTTTTTATGCGCTATGGCGACAAATTTTTAATTCTTTGATCAGTCAATTTGTGCACGCACCGACGCTCTTTGCCTTCTATTTGGATTGTTTTTTCCTCGCGGTGTCTTTGGTCTTATTTGTAATCTATATATCTATTTATAATATGATATTTAAGAAATAATTGGATTCATTTTTTTTTATTTTTATTTTATAGTTATGATGAAAATGATAATTAGAGAATAAGAGTTGCAAAGTAAAACTCGCATACTTTAAAGTAAAAATATATATATATATTTTAATCCAAAAAGTATGAATGTTTAAAACTTATTATTTTTTCCATTAAGAAAGAAGAAATTTCAAATGATTCTTTTGTAAAATTAAATAAAATAAAAGGTAAAATAATCCAAAATTATTGAAATTTGTTCAGTATTTAGTTTTATAAGAGGGGTATATATATATTTATTATTTTACCAAACACCCAGTTTGAAAAATATGTCAGCTAGGTACCAAAAGATTAAACTAATGATTAATTAATTTGGTACCTTTTTGGCATTGTTTTTAAGCCATGCATTTGTCAAAAGCAAGATACCAAAACAATAAAAATATAAATACATATATATCCCTTTTATAAAATTCAATATCCCATAAATCTCTACAAAGTTGGACACATTTACTATTTACTTTATTTATTTATTTATTTAAAAATAAACGTTTCTTTTTTCAATGCGTAAAATATACATTTCAAATCTATTTCCTGATATTATACATTTCTTCAATGGGAATAGTATGGTTGTGGACGTGTAACAGCTCTTATCTCTAGAAGTCCTTAAATACGAACATCCTCATTGTTGGGACATATTAGATTATACCCTTTTTCCCAAATGCTAAATGTAGCATTTATAATGTCATTGGGAATATTAGGGATTAAGAACAAATGCAAGTGTAAATTATTTTAAAGGATAATTAAGAAATAATTACTAAATTGTCTCAAAATGGTCAAGCTACTCTCTACATGCTTTAACGTTAGTTTTAGCATTTTTAGATAATTCATAACGGTCCCTACCCTATCATTCCCAACATAGTTATATTTTTGTAATATTCCTTAATGGTGGGCAACATAAATTCTCCATATAGATTATAGCATCTGAAGCTAAACTAGGCAAGATTTATGCTTGTGATTGTAAGGAGAAACTATACCTAAAAAATATATTAATCTCAAATTTCTTTTTTTTTCTTTTTTCTTTCGCCAACTATGCAGGTTGCCTTCCTATAGAAAGTTGAAATGGCATCTTTTTTTCTTTTTAATTATTGTTACTATAGTATTTCAGAAATATCTTATGAAGTTTCTTAGATATCATTCCCTTTGATTAAATCAAATCTCACAACTGGTAGGTGTTTTCTCTTTTGTTGTATAGTTCTAATAAGGTTGCGGATCAATTTGTTTGTAATGCCAAACGAGGAATATGTCTGGTAGATTGGGTTACTGATCCCCCTACTCTGCTGTTAAATGTGTTGGTTGCTGTTACTTCTTTTGTAAACAAGCATGTAATGTGCCTATCGTAATGGGTCTCATTAAATAAAATGCTGGAAAAAAAAAAACAAAAACAAAATAATCTGTAAGGGACAAATCATATATCTTTTACATACTACCAGCGCTTTCTTTTACCCATAGGATGAAATATAATGGGGAGAGAGATTCGAGCGAACGAGGATAAATTTTGGCCTGGGGGAATCTAAGGATCAAGTTTAGAAAGTTGGGCTAGAGCTTTGAAGGCCTAACTATAGGCAAGACATATTGCCTCCTGATGCATCGCTGTGTTGAAGCCCATAGATTGAGTGCCGTTCCTGCACATCATGGCCTATGGGTTATAATTTTCTGGTGAGTGGTGATTGTGTTCAGAGAGAAATGGGTTCTCAGTCTCAGAACCTAACCCACCAAGGCAAGATAAGGGTCCGCAAGAAAATTGAATAGTTTTAACGTTAAAGTAGTTCTCAATTGAAATTGGAAAAATCATCGATTTGAATTTTTTTTTTTGTTCTTTTTCCTAATTTTACAAATATGATTCATTTTTGAATGAGTTCAAGAAATTTCATCGCAAATTTAACTAGTTAGAAATCTCAAAAAAGGTGTGGATTAAGATGATTTATATTTGCAATTTGTTTACCCAAAGCTGCCATGCAGGTCTAACCTTAAATAAGCCTTTTTGTCAAAAAGATATCGTAAAGCCTATAATTTTACATTAGGTATTGATAAGTTAACAGAGGGGTCATCAAGTTACATATGAAGTTCCATTGTGTACTTCTATAATTAGTACGCGTTTCAAATTGATCATTAAAGTCAAATAAATTAGTAGCATGTTGGCAATGCTTCAACTAGATAACGTCCTCGCTATACAATTACTTTTCAGACGCATACTAGTACTACCTTTTTGAAATAATAGATAGAAGGTGTGTGGATGGAGAATGAATCAGAAGTAGCGGATGGATTTAAGGAATATTTCAGCAGGTTGTTTGATTCAAATGGGACTGTTAGCATCGATGAATGTGTACAGTGGGTGGAGAGTGTAGTTAACGGATAATATGAATGATGTGTTGTGTAGTGTGGTGACAGAGGACGAGATAAAAGGAATAGTCTTTCAACTTGGGAGACTAAAAGCTTCAGGCCATGATTGATTTCCAGGAGTGTTTTTATCAAAAACTTTGAAAAATAGTGGGGAAATCAGTGATCGACGTGATTAAGCTCTTGTTTTCACTAAGGTATGTTTCCTTGAGACCTCATTTTTATTTCTAAAATTCCCCACCCCCAACAAATTTCTCAATTCAGGCTCATAAGTCTATGCAATTTCATTTATAAAATCATTCCCAAATTCTTGGTAAATCGGTTAAAACCATTTTTAGAAAATCAAAGCGCGTTTCTATCGAGTAGAACTATCTATGATAATGTTTTGATAGCACATAAAGTGTTTCATTTTCTAAAAAATAAAAGGAAAGGGAAAAAAATCATTTTGTGCTCTCAAAATGGATGGAAGTAAAGCGTATGATGGTGTTGAATGGGTTTGTCTAGAAAAAGTTTTACTTAAATACGGTTGTGCTCCAAAATGGGTTGAGTGAGTGATGTAGTGTATATGTGCTATAGAATTTAACATTATAGTTAATGGCAAGAGAGTCAGTAGAATTTGCCCAAAGCGAGGTTTATGTCAAGGGGATCTCTTATCTCACCTTATTTTGTTTGTCTTGCTTGCTGATGTGTTATCTAAAGGAATTCCTGAAAACATTATAGAGGGAAGGATTTCTGGCTTAGCTATTAAATGCACATGTCCTAGATTGTCTCAATTATTTTTTACAGATGATTCCTTATTCTTTATGGAGGCTAATAGAGAAGAGGTTAGGAATATGATGCAGATTGCATTATCCTACTATCAAGATTCTAGCCAAGAAGTGAACATTGAAAAGTCAAGCATCTATTTCAGTAGGAATGTATCTGGAGAGGATAGAGACAAGGTAGCTAAGTTGGTGAGAGTTCCAATCACAGATAATCCGGGAACTTATTTGGGATTGCCCACACTATGGGTTCAATCCAAATATGATGCTCTAACTTTTGTCGAGGAGAAAGTGACCAAAAAAAAAAAAAAAAAAAAAGAATTACAAGGTTGGAAACTACATTTATTAAGTGAGGCCGGAAGGGAGGTTCTTATCAAGTTTGTAGCTATGGCCATTCCTACAGACTCAACGATGTGTTTTAGATTCCTTAAGTGTTGGTGTAATGAAGTTAACTCTTTGATAGCTTGGTTTTGGTGGGGTTAGAGAAAGGACGAAACGAGAATTCACTAGTGTAGTTAGGAACACATTACAAGATTGAAAGAGAAGGGAGGTATGGGATTCAAGGATTTATACAGCTTCAATCCTGCTTTGTTAACTAAATTGGCTTGGAGAGTAGAGACTAATCCTAGTACTTTATGGGCAAGGGTTATGAAAGGAATCTACTTTCCTCATAAGGACTTTAGATATGCATCTAAAGGGAGGAAAGCGCCCTAGGCATGGAGTAGTGTTATGGAAGGAAAGAGGGTCTTGTTTGAAGGTGCGCTATGGAAATTAAATAAAGGAGATAGAGTTCTAATGTGGGAGGATAAGTGGTTATCTTCAGTTGAGAGTCACAAGATTAAAGCCTCAGTTAGAAACTCCAACATCAGTCTTAGACTTCATGATTTCCTAGACCCTGCAACCAATGAATGGGATTTTGGTAAACTACAATAGTATTTAGATGCTAAGGAGATAGAAGGTATTAGAGTGTTACTTGCTGGAGATGTTACCATCAATGACTCCATCTTATGGCCATTCAATAGGCGTGGTGTTTATATGAAGAAATCGGCTTATTACTATTTGAAAGAGAAAAGTCAGGAAAGAGCTCAATTTTTTGCACCATCAACCTTTAGATCGATATCTGCTCAATAATGGAAAAGAATTTGGAATCTCGATACCTTACCAAAGATGAGATATTTTGTGTGGAGAATTATTTCATATTCTCTTCCAACTTTTGAAAAACTCTTCAAAAGATAGATTGCTCCTTCTAAGGCATGTCCTTTTTGTGGAGAGGGTGAGACCATGGAACATACTTTTACTATTATTTGAGTGGGTGTACGCGATTTGGTTCGGGCCTTTAGGTTACAGAATCGACAAGGATAAAGCTTGCTCCTTTATCGATTGGTTTGAAGAGACAGTGGACACGATAGAGGCTTCAAGAAGTTTTTGAAGGGAAATTGAAAGGAGTATTAAGTGTGTTTACATGAAACATCTGGAGAGCAAGGTGTCAAGCCCTTTATGAAGGTACGAGTTTGAATCTAAATGAGGTAATTTTGTGATCTAGGGTTTTTTGGAGTGGTTGGAAAGAGAAAGAGGAGTCTGGGATGAGAGAGGTATTGTTGCAAGGAGACATTACTGAAGAGCAAGAAAAAGAAACTTGAAGTTGTCCTAGAGTACTAGATCTCAAGGAAAATATGGACGCGTGATGGAGCTTAGGTAGTAATCGAGTGGCTATTAGTGCGATATTCGGGGACTTGACGAGACAAATCATTTTGAGTCGTGCAAGACTTGTCACATGTGTTAATGTTGAAGAAGCCGAGGCATTGGATTTACTAGATGCGGTATGGATAGCGTATGGTCTATTTTGAATCTGATAATGTTGGTATTACTCAAGCAACCAATGGGCCAAATAAGCATTAGGCCGCATCTCCTCATGTTAAGAAAATAAAAAGCCTAATAGCTAGTAGGGCGACGGAGTTTTCCTTTTTACATGTACTTAGTAAAGCAAATAGGGTTGCTGACTAGGTGGCTTCATCTATTAGGAGGGGGATGTATCCTCAGGATTGGTTGTATAACCTCACATTCCCACTCTAGAAACTCATCCATTTAAATTTACAGTTTAGTTTGTTTATTATTTTTGGGTCTTCAACTGAGGTCCATTTTGATAATGGGTAATCATCAATAAATTACATGTTTAGTTTGGAAAAAAAGAAGAAGAAATAATAGATATATTGGAAGCTCTCTATATTAGAATCAAACTATCTAAATTTTAAATGCAGTTATTTAGGTCCTTTATGGTTTACTTGTTATTGTTTTCTTATACAACTTTGAAAAATGTTAGCATGGTGTTAGCAACTCTGACTTGGCATGCTGAAGTAGAAAAAAAATTGAATATAAAGTTATTGGAAATTCAACTTTCAATCTGAATAAACTTTTTAGATTAAATCGCTTAAGTTTGTAATCACTTTTATATGGATGCTTTCCGGAATCAACTATTTCTCCTTCCTATTCTGCTGGAAACTACATCGGATCTTCACTACGGGCTCAAAAATTCGTGTCATTCTCATAAGAAAAATGGTTTAGTGATGCATAATAATTTGGGAATCCAAAGTTAAATGTACTCATGTCTTGAGTAACTAACTTTTGAGATTTACTATAATTATATTTTGAATGTACGGAAAAAAGAAGTCTTGTTATTCCACTATCATTATACGATGATACTCGAGGAAAAATACAAAAGAATAACTATAAAACCAGATGGGCAATTTTAGACGTCATGCTCCCAAAAGGCCCATTTTGACCTTCTCAAGTCTAACCGATAATATGTGCAAGGGGTGCTGCTCCTGTTGATCTAGATTAAGTGGATACCTCTAAATCCCTATAGTATATGCCTTCCTGTAGTAGTTAGAGCATGTATCTCGTTTATGTTTGTATTCTCTTCTATCTCTGTGAATGTATCCGATTGTATGATTATGGAGAAATTGAGTTAGTTATCATTAAAACGATATATATATTGACATATATTCGATGATTCCGAATAGAAGACTTATCAATGCTGTTAAAAGTACTTTTGATCGACTAATGTATTGTCACATCACTCTATAGTACCAGTATAAGTAGTTAGGAGAGACTATGCTGAGTAATGTATCATCATGAACCTCTTGTCCTGTTAATGGGCTATATATCTAGTTTTTTCCTAGTCTAGTCTTCCTTTAGTTTCCTTTAGAGATCCATCTTATGAATGTGGTTTAGATATGTAATATAATTTGTAAGATCTATTGTAATCTACCAAATAGTCCCAAATAGTCATGAGATTCTCATGACTATTTGGTTGATAGCCTTATATATTTCTACTATATGAAAGCAAATCATCAATACATAAGTTAGCCATATATCTCTCCCATCTTGGTGTATATATAGTAATGAGTCTAATATCTCTGAGGTATAAGACATCTAGTATGTCTACAAAAGATAAATGTACTTTAGTATGAAATTTTTGGGTAACACTACTCAAATAACATAAGTTATAAATGTATCGTCCCATTTGTATGCTAATAAACTAGGATGCACTGGACGCCTCTATGTCTTGTATGGTGCCAAATGAGGGAATTTATCCCATGCCTACACCTATATTAGTACTATTGCTATCATAACTCGAAGGGCGGCTAAGTTGTGGTAGTACTATTATGTATCACTATAAGATTCGAGACTAGCACCACTACTGTTCAAGAGTCTTCTTTGTACTACATAAGACATCATCACAACTTTAACATCTATTGGAGACTAGCATAAAGCAATATCAAGGTAAGTAATTAAAAGTTTATCACATAATATTAGATAACATAAAGAGTGGGGGCAAACAGTTTTCCCTTGATTAAGTCTTACAAACCATAATAAAGTACTAGGAATTTAAGTTTTTGCAAACCCTTAAGAAATATAAAAGATAATACTAGAGAGTCTAAACATATCATAAATGCTCATTCATGCTTTCATCTTCCTTTTAACCATTTTGAAGTTTACAGTACTAACCTCGAGCATCTCTCGGCCCGGCTCTATCCACAAGTCATTTTGCAACAATAAAGAGTAAGGGGGTAAGCAAAATGTCTTAGTGAGTAACCTTCCTATGCTATTAACAAAAAAATTTCTAAGCAAGTTATATAAACAGGTATATGCAATGCAGGCAAGCATATGAAATGCATACATCATACATGCCCTACCGGCAACTATGTAAAGCACAATATTACGTCAACCATTACTCGAGCTCTATATCTATTGTTTAATCAATTATCATCTTCTCTTAGTAGACCCAAAGTAGTAGACATGGCTCGGCCTCAAGCAAAGAGTGATACTCCCTAAAGTTAAGTAGATTTTAAAGGTCGAGGAAAGAATATGTCGTATGAGTACATCATGTAATACAACAATAACATAACATAAATATAGATCTAACATGCATGATTTTTTGCTTCCTTACATAGTGTTGATGCCCTTTTCCATATAAATGCATAGACGTATAATGAATGACCAATTAATATTAAAGTCAAATAATTACTATTCCAGTTCACAAGTAACCAACCAAACATATATGACAAATACTTTAATGTAATAACCAATTCTCGATTTAGATATATTATTGTATTTTAACAAGCAAGTGTAATCAATCCAAGCACATGCACATAACCCAATCCCTAAGAAAAACCATTTCATATATATATATATATGTATATATATATATATAATAAATCCATGTTCTACAATACAAGCATAGACAAGATAAGACAGGGGTTGGTTTACTTACTCAGACGTAGTATCTGGCAATCCTAATAATCCTTGGTCAAGTCAATCCCTGGGTCCACATCCCTGAAGATTATAATTGAGTACATAAGTACCGTATCTTAGTTTACTTAATTAGCTCTCCTCGTCCTTAACCTTTTACTTTTACTGTCTTTATATTTTGGCTATAACTTTTTCATTTTAAGTCCCTTTTTAACAATCTTATAGTCATTTTTTATCAATTTGAGTATTCTTTTATTTAGTGAGATCCTTTTTATGTGTTTAAGCTTCTAACGTCTTTGTTTGGGTCAATTAAGTTTGTTAGTCAATGGGCTAGTTAGACTATCTTAGGGTTTGGACCTAGTTTTAGGCTTTGAGTCTTCCACATAACTTCTTAGGTTTTTATTTAAGTATTTTAAGGTTGAATTTTCAGTCTAAACTTCATAGTTCTTTTTTTAGGCCTTACTATTACTTTAGTGGGCCTAAGTGGGCTTTTGCCATTAGTTTAAGGCCTTTTTGGTTAAGGGGCCTATAAAGGATGTCATGTATGGGCCTTAAGACTTAATAGGCCTTTTATATTTCAAATAATGAACTTTTGAATTTTTAGTTTTATATCTAGTCATACCTTTTTAAGGCCTAAATTTTAATTTTTTTTTATGGCTTTTTGGACTTGTTCTACACTTTAGGGCCTTACGCCTAATTCTATTAATCCTTTTTGGGTCAGAGCCTACTTTATACACTAAGTTTGGTCCATTTTAGGGAATGTTTTGGATATGATTCCTTTTGTTATTATGGCCTTTAACACTATTTTTAAGTCTGTAATTAATAACTAAGCTATTTTAGGTCATTAACTTATTACTACTCAACTTAGTTAATCACAACCTAAATCATATTTAATACTAATAATCGTGTCATTAAGCTAATAAATTAAAATTTATAGATCATAAGCCACTCTTTAAGTGGTGGCCAAGATGGCGTTTTAGGGTCTTCGCTACACCTTTCACTTATTACTCATCTTCGTGTTTTTTCTTCCATTTAAAACATGTTTTTGCCTAGTGTTAGTTGTTTATCTATCAAATGTCAGGAAAATGGATTGGAAAATCCTTAACAAAGATGGCAGCATGCTTAAGAATGGGGGTTTTCACATAATTTCTTATTGATTTGTTAATAGAACTTACTAACTACTACATTTTATTACATGCTGGTGGTGTTACTTTAACTTATATGTATGATAAGTGCATTGCCCTAAGCTAATCATCCATGTTAATGTCTTGAAACTCTAAAACACACATGTTTACAACTGTATGTCGTATGAACCCTACATGTTTCTAAGTAAACGACTAAAGAAATCAAGAGTAGTGAACTTATCGAAGTGATTGTGTAATGATCTCCCTTCTTGTGTGTGTACCGTGAACTTATAAGAAGAGTGGGGTGTATATGTGTATTAGTTGGTTTGAGGAGGGTATATGGGTAGTGTGTGACTTGGTGGCTAGTGGTTTAGTGGAGTGGTGGTGTCTGGCAATGAAATGGTAGTAGGTGGTCAGTGGGATTGTTTTGGGTTTTAGGATTAAATTTACTCTAGAGTTTTCCATCTTCTTATTTAGGGTTTTCGGCTTAATATTTAGGATTTAGTTATCTTATTTAGAATTTTGATTCTTATATTTCTATAGGGTTCTAAGAATTATCCATTGACTCTCTCTTGTTTGACTTTTAATTAAGTTTAATACTCACAGGGTTTATAGCTGCACCATTGTCAAGTCCTATTTTGATTTTCCTTAATTTAACATATATTAAACCTAGTTTGATTAATATAAATTACCTAACATAAAATTAATAAAAAATTATTTTTCTCTAAAAAATATTTTTGAAAAGTAACTTCGAAGTCGTCAACTTGTAAAAAAATAAGATAAGGGTTTCTATGTTGAAGAATACTAATTAGATCACTAGTCCACGAATTTGTAAAAAAAATTAATTTTTTTCTCAAAATAAACTAGAAAAATAAGCTTGGAGGCTAAATTATTAAGATAATAGTCACCATGTAGGAATTAAAAAAAAAATTAACTAATGGGCCTAAATTTTTATTATTTTTATAAAATGCAAAGATGTGCACAAGTGTAGAAAATGTATGGAAAACGAATTTTAATTATTTTTTATCACAAATTTTCAAGAAAACAAACAAAAGCTTTTCATTTTTTATGGTTGTCGCGAATGTGCCGACGTACTCACTAATTAGGATCAAACCAACGTAGTTCTATTTTTTTTTTCTTAATAAAACTTTTGTGGGTTGATAAATTTTATTTTTTGAAAATGAGATAGGTTTAGATTTTTAGTCATTTTATTTTTAAGCAAAATCCTTAAGAGACCTAATTTTTATTTTCCAATTTTGAAAAATCCTAAAATGAATTCAATTTTTAAAATAACCAAGATTAATTTTTTTCTTTAGAGAAAACCCTTTTTGATGTGATAAAACACTTTCTAAACCATAAAAACCTAAAAAACCTAGTTAGAAAGATGTAATTTGGAGCAATTTTACGTAAAATATGCATATTTTAACCAAAAGATGTGAATTTTGAAGAAAAATGTGATTGTACCTAAAAAGTGAAATTTTTGCTAAAAGATGCACTTTTTATTGAAAAGATGCAATTCTATAAAATTTTTCTAAAATTTGCAATTTTTTCAAAAGGGATATGCAAAATAATTTCAAAAATGTGAATTTTTATTAAAAGCATGCATTTATAACCTGAATATGTAACCTACATAACAAATATGCAATGCATATGATAAATATGAAATTTATATGAAAAAATGCAATGCATGCTAACATAGTAATTATAATTATTCAAAAGATGTAAATTATAAAGATATTCAATTATTGGTTCAATACCTGCAAAAGAGCACATGTTAGTGCTTATTTGATACAAATAAAGTAATTAAGCAATTTTAAGCAAAGCCATTTTCTTTTTGTTTTTAATAACATGCATATGCTAAAAGAAAAACACAAATTAACAGATAACAAAATAATAAAATTAGGACTGGTATGTAAAACAAACGAAGTTAGTATGAATTTTTAATAATTTTATTTACACCTACGGTAAACTAACCAAAATAATAAAAAAATAAGATAGAAAAAATAAAGACCAAACTATCTTAAACTAGGTGTGGGTCAAATCGATCCATAGAGCTAATGTACAAATCTGGTTAGGTTCAAGTTGTGGGGCTCTAAGTGAGTTTAGGTTGGGTTACACAAAGGAGGAGATGCCAGCATCTCCTTAACTTTATTTTGAACCTTCGAAGCACTAAGAAGGTGAAATTACACTTTCATAATTAAGTTATTGGTGAAAGTGAGTTTAGAGCAAGTGCCTTATGTTGTAGTAGCTGTTTTTGTGGTTTTTGAGAATTAGTGGGGGTGATGGTTTTTGAGTGTCACGATGGTGGTTTATTTAAAATGAAGTAAGGGTTGTTCAAGGGATTTTTTTGGTGTAAGGATTTCATTTATGGTGTTAGTTTATTATGAGGAAGTGTGGTTTGTGGTGCTTTAAAAGGGGCCTTGTAGTAGTTGTTAGGGCTTGACAGTAGTTACATTATAGGTTGCGGTGGTGTGTGAATGTGCTTGGGTTTGGTTGCTAGTGGTGTGATGATGGATGAGTAGGGAGTGGCTTGTATTGTTAATGGCTCTTTATGGTGTTTATGGCTAAATAGAGAGTGGGCATGGTGTTAAAGAGAGAGTGAGGTGTGTTGCTTGTGTTATGGAATTTGGATGGAGCTTAGTTGATCTCTTGTTGTCATCCGAGCTTATTCCTTTATAGATTATTAATTCAAATCTTTTTAAAGCTTTAGATCAACATATATCACCTATGGATGAGATTCAATATTTATTTGATTTTATCAAAATCTTTATTTAAATGTTATTAGTGTAAATCTTTGTAATATTTCAGTGTTTTGATAATGATTTACGTCATTTACAACAAATCCCACAATATATATATATATATATATCAAAGATTTAGTAAAATCTAGTCAAGATTTGGTTTTAAACTTTTGCCATAATTTTCCTTTTGTTTCTTGACTGTTCTCGCCCTTCCTTGCATGTTAGAGAAGGAGACAAAAAACTTAATTAGCCTATGACCATGATAAAAGTAGGAAAATAACATGCATGCTTCTTAAGTGAATCGAACTCGTAACCTAAGCCTTCCACATATGTGCCCTGGCTAACTAATCTATTGGTTTTTCTCAACATATAGTAAATTTCACTTACACTAAACCCTTTTAAATTTGGGCCTAATGTTAATTTTTATTTTCACTAAAATAAGTCCAAAATACGCATGCTAAATTTTTTCTAACTCAAATTAATTTAATAAATTTTGAATCTTATTTTTTCGACCAATTAAAATTATTCAAATTTAAATTGAATGAGGACCACTTTCATGAGCTCAAATTTTAGTGAAGTCTTTTAAAGAATTTTTTTTTTCTAACAAAGTCCAAAATTTCAAAGACTCTAAATTTATTAAATTGCCTCTATTTTTTTAATATTGTTTAATTTGACCCTAAACGACTCACTAACTTAACTTGAACAATCGTGACACTTTATATTTTTTCAAATTTTCAATTTCTTTGTACATTTCAATTTTTTAATTTTTTGTATTCTTTTGTAAACCTGGCCAAAAACAAAAACTTAAAGAAAGTGGTGGTAAAAATAGGGTTTCTATAATTACATCTCTTTGTAGTCAAATTTGAGTGAAATTTCACTACAAAGACAAGAGATGCCCATTTTTGCCGAGTCTTTGGCTTCAAATGGCGGGATAAGGAGTTTTGACTTGAATGGTCTGACAAGAAGGGTCTTGACTTGAAATATTAGCTAAGAAGGATTCAGCTTGAATTGGTGGGTAAAAAGGATTTTGACTTAAAGGGTCATCTAAGAAGGGACTTTAAAGGTAAGGGTAAAAGGACTTTGCCTTAAAAGGTTTCATAAATAAGATCTTAGCTTGAAAGGTTAAGGTAAAGTGATTCTAACTTAAAAGATTAGATAAATAAGATCCTGACTTGAGAGGTTAGGGTAAAAGGATTTTGACTTGAAATGTCAGATAAATAAGGTTCCAAATTGAAAAGTCAAGTATCTTTAAGAGGACAGCTCTCTTAAGAATTTAACGGTTAATCCTTAGCTTAGATTAGCAGGTATCCTGAAGATGATAGCTCTCTTCAAGGATCTAAAGGAAAACAATCTTCACTTAGATTGATGGGTATCCTTAAGAGGACAGCTCTCTTAAGAACTTAAAAAGACAAACCCCAACTTGAATTGGTGGGTATCCTGAAGAGGACAAATCTCTTCAAGGACCTAAAGACAACCCTAGCTTAGACTGATAGGTATCCTTAAGAGAATAATTCTCTTAAGAACCTAAAAAGGACAAAACCTAGCTTGAATTAGCGAGTATCCTTAAGAGGATAGCTCTTTTAAGAACCTAAAGAAAACAAAGGAAGGCTTTCTTTAAAAATTTATCTAAAAAGGTCTTAACTTGAATTAGCTGGTTAAAGCTAGATGTAATCTCTATGAAATTTTGATAACCTAAAAGTAGAATCGGGTGAAAGAGTACTCAAATAGTCCCTAGAATCACCTAAACATAATAAGAAAAGCTAAGTAATGGAATCAAACCCTAAGTGTTCAATCAAAAATCCTAATTGATGAAAACCTTAAAAATTTAACTGAACGAGCAAGAGCCCTTATACTTGAAAAACCTTAGAACGATATTAAAACCCTAAAATGATCATCTAACCTTAGTTAGGTGATCAAATAGCTTAACATCACTAATAAACACTAATAGTAAGGTTAAAACAATCAATGCAAGTAGCCTATAGCACTAAATGATTGAAGCCCTAACTTCTAAGCTCATATGCGAATCAAATTACTATAAACGAACACTAAACCCTAAGGAAACCCTAAGTACTCGTGTAGGGCACTTAGATTAACTAAAGTATAGTATCAAAGTCCAACAAAACCCTAAATGTATCCTAATTACACTTAATTAGACTAATTATGCTTAATTAGCATCAATTATCTTAACCAAATCCTAATCCTTAACCAACCTTTATTACATCTTAATTAGATATAAGTTAAACATGATTAGGGACCAAAAGAAAAACCCTTAATCACCCTAAAATATCTTGTACCTTAAATGGACAAGATCTTACTCAATTTGGCAAAAAAGCACAATAGTACACGGTCTTCTTTTTGTGCCTTGTCCTTGATTTCCCTAAAAAACCACAACTTATCTCCTTACCTTCTCTCACTCTTACGATTGGCTACCCCTCTTCCCTCCCTCATTTTGCTATGTTCTCAAACCCTAAACACCCTCACAAACCCTTTCAAAAGATCAAACACTCCAATTTCCATTCTTCCTTCCCCTTTGTCCATACAAGCATACACTATCACTAGCCACCTTATCGCTACCACCACCACTCCAAACCACCAAATACTAAGCCTTATGCCTTATACACACCCCACCCTCACTCTTTGACACATACACACTCATACATACTCACAAACTTATAGCACATACCCACCAAGAAAACCATCCTTAACCTTATTCTGGTAGGTAGTTAGGTAAGTTTTTCTTTAGTGTTTCATGTAGGATAGTGTTAGGGGTTTACATTTTTCATAACTATATCATACCTTGCAACATAGTCCTAAATATTTTAGGGTGTTTCATGAAGAACAAATAAGGTTAGTAAAGGAAAAACACACTTTGATGAAGTGTTATAACACTAACAAGCATGATAGTATAATGTAATGTAGTGCTAGTTTTAGGATGAAATCATTAAGTAAGATGACAAAACCCCTATTCCCCATGAATGCTGCCCCTTACATGTTTCAACTTAACATTTTCATACACTTTTATGTAGTGATTATGGTTTTAGTTTAATATAAACTATGTTACTTAAGTATAAATACCATAAGAATCAAGTGTTGCATGAAAATGGAAGATTGGACCTTAAGAGCACTTAATGGCCACTGCTCTCACGAACCCACCAGATCTTGAGATTATTGTTTATTAGCTTAATGACATGTTTATTTAGTGTTAAGTATGACTTTGAACTTAATTAATCAAGTTAAATAGGCTAAAGTGTAGTTAAGGCCCTAAACTAGCTACTTAGTTATTATATTTTTAAAAATGGTGTTAATGACCACTAAGACCTTAATGTCCAAATCTGTATATATATTAAAGGTAGGCCAAACTTAAGTCAAATGTTGGGCTTAAGCCTAAAAAGACAAGTGGGCTAGAGCCCAAGGTCTTAAATAGTGATTTAGATACATAAAGCCCAAAAGAACCAATATGTAGCTAAGTGACCAGATCTAAACCTTAGGTTAAAAGGCTTAGAATGATTTAATTAAAAGGCTTAATAAACCCAAAGGCCCATCAAGATACACACCATAAGCCCTTTAGTGATTTAAAACCATAAACTTAGTAAAAAAAAGGCCCATTTAGACCCATAAGAGTAACACTAAAGCCTACTTTAAAATTTTAAGGAGTTAGGCAAAAAACAAAAACCTATTTAAAACACTTAAAAGAAGGCCTAAATTACTAAGTATAAAGCCTAAAGTAAAAAAACCAAGCCCAAGACCCAAAACTTGGTCCAAACCCTAAAGTGACCTAACTCACCATTTGGGCCCATGACCTTGTAGGGTCCAAACCAAAAACTTGTTGACCTAGAAACTCAAAAAATACTTCACCAAATGAAGGAACATTAAAAAATGATGAAAATGACTATAAGATCATTGAAAACAAAGTTTAAGACGAAGAAAATATGTCTGAATTATGAAACCACTAACCTTAGGTTAATGAGCTGTAAGCTTAGTAAGGCAATACAAATAGAATACTTATAGACCTTAATTATCTTCTTCAATTGACTAAGATATTGACTTCGACACAGTCGAGGACTATTAGGACTGTTGAGGATCATGGCTAAGTGAGTATATCACCTCCTACTTTGCTTGTTTGTACTTATAGTTAGCAAATTACTTAATTATATTCAATACCTGAAATTATTGCATCTTGGGGCAAATGGAAAATTGTATGTGCTTAACATGATTGATCTTACTTGCAAAATATCTTAAGTTGTATCACAACCTAACAGTATTGTTGTCGTGGTAGGTCGCTGTGTACCGTATAAAAGTCTATTATCAACCCCCTTACTGATCATAGGCTTTTCATATGACATACAAGGCTCCTTCTACTCTACATTACCATTAGGCCCATAGATAAGTAATATAGAGCAATTTAACTAAAATTTCTTCTATTTTATAAATTAGCTAATTGTGTGGGCTCGTGAGATCCACACCAAAAAATATTACAAACAAATGCAGTTCATAACGGAACTGCATTAAATCTGTGTTATGAGCAAAAACATAAAAGTATCTAAATGTCTATAAATCTAGTACAAAAGGTCCTCTTCACTTTCTGATCGCTCCAACCTATCCCTACACGAGACTTACTATGGGCATGCCTTAGCTTGGATTAGTAAAGAGGTTTTCCTACAACAACAAAAATTTATAGGGGTGTACGCTTAAGCATAGTGAGATAAATACCCTCATCAGTACTACATGGTAGAAATTTATTAGATGTATAATTATATGAATGCATGAATAATCAGTATGCCAAACAACATATATAGTGGTTTGGAGATAATCAGTATGCCCCCTAAAATCGGGGTTTGGAGATAATTAACTGACTCAAACCAAAATCCGGGTTCTAAACCTTGGGTTTTATTCATTTGCACTATTGTGCTTATGCCAAAACAAAACTCTCTCTCTCTCTCTCTAGTGGCCTCCGCAATCCACAAACACATACCTTAAGCAGAATCCACAAGACTAGGCCCCTCGCCAACGGTTAGCTTCTCCTAGCACCTAGTAAGCCCATCAGCTTAGGACAGAGACTCAATATATATGATGACATAGTTAGTGCCCAATCCTATAGGAGATACGTCCTCCTGTGAGTCTCTTCTCATCTTCTGTGTGAAGCGGCAGTCGGTGTTATTCATATGTTATATGGGGAATGCATGATTCATTTTGATTTCTTAGTCTTATAAGTGATTAACTCGATTTTCAAGGTGATTAGACAATTTCATTCCATACAATTCACATGTATATATTAGTACAAACAATTCCCATCAATATATATATAAGTAACAAGTCATCACATTCATCCATAAATCCATACACATGCATCTCCCATATCCCACAAGCATCCAAATTTATATATATAAGTTTAGGTGCATCTATTCTACAAGCAAAATCAAGTAAAGAGTCATTGGCAATTTACTCACTTTACCATGTGGTTTAATCAAAGTAATCCGGAGGCAAGTGTTAGATTATGTACTTAAACTACTTGTATCCAAATCTTAACTTAACTTTTCTTCCATAATATGATTCTTTAACTCATGCTCCATACAAATAAATAAAAGGTCTTATACTTAATACAACTACCATATCATAGCTCATGTCATATAAAGTTGGTTTTTTCATAAAACTTCATGTGATAAATTTTTCCTTAACTTAAGTCTAGATTTGAGCATGTTTAACTTAACGAAAATAAAATCAACATTCAAAAGACCTTTGAATCCTCACATCTAGCATGTTCATTTTCCATTTAAGTTCTTGTTTCAAGATTTTATCAACTTAAAATCTTCCATTCAAAGTGTTACATAAGTATTTTTACAAAACACCAACTTTACATACTTATGTTTCAACTTCATGTAAGGGTTTCATGAGTTTGTTTCTTAAAACGGTTTTTGGTGTTATAACAACTTAAACCTTACTTATATCTTTAAGAAATTAAAGTCGCTTACCATAAACACTAACCCATTAATCACAAGAAAACTTACTCATCCTTAAAGCATAATACGGTGGTTGTATACTAAGGTTCTACTTAAGCTCTTAACTTTGCTTCCTCTTTTTTGCCACCTTTTGGAAACTTGAGTTGTTTGATCTTTTGGAATGAGGTTTTTAGAAGGTTCTAATGGTTTTAAAAGAGCTTAGATGTTGGAATAAAGTGACACAAGAAAAAGGGAAGGAAATGCCGTGAGTGAAGCTTGAAAAATGAGGGCAAAGTTGATTTTGTGGGGTAAGGTTATTTCTCCTTTTTATGTTTGTTTCAAATGAGAGAAAGAAGATGTGAAAATGAAATTGAAAGTGAGAGAAGTAAGGGAGAAAGTGGTTGGTTAGAATTGAGAGAGAATGAGTGGTTCAAATGTCTTAAAAGTGTTGTCTTGTAGCTTACACAAAAGTCAACAATTGCAAATATTTATGATGTAAGCATTAAGGGGTGAATAGTGATGTGTAAGAGAAAGTGATTGATGGTTGAAAGAGAAGAGCATGGCCCCCCTTTCCTCCTTGTTTAAATCTGCTATTTAATGTCCTTTTGGGCCATGGAATGGTCTTGTCTCATTTAATGAAGTTAAGCATGTGAAATTCTGTGAAAAATTGTCCATATGTAATATAAGTGAAGGGGTGATAAAGAAAATGTCTTATCATTAGATTTTGATAAGTTATCAATTGATAAACGATTCCAACTCTCAATTGATAAGTTATCTAAAGTGATTGGTTTGTCTACTTATTGATGCATAAGGCTTAGACATGAAGATAAGGGTATGGTCTTATAGAAAATTGTTTTTGGGTTTTCATCTTGCATTATTTTATAATTTATGATTTGATTTTTATAAAATTATGAAATTTTCTAAATTTGAATGAAATTTTTCAAATTAAATTATTGATTAATTACTTAGGGTTACAATTCCTTAATGGTTTTAAGGTTTAGGGTTTTAAATGACTTTAGAGCTTACAGTTCTTCAAGCTCGGGTTTTATCGATAATTGGTTTTGAATTTGTTTCTAAATATAAACTTAAGTTTTTATTTTAGTTGATCCTTGAGAATGTTCGGAAAGTACCCTTAATCCAATATTAGGCCCACTAAAAGGAGGGTTTACAAGTTAATATGAACATATATGCTTGTTGCATTAGAACTTAAGATCTTCGAGTGTCTGTATATAATTAATTAGTCACCCATGAATTGGAACTAATAAATACTTAACCCTAAATTAAACCAAACATGCATTGCATCTTATAACATGATATTAAGGGTATCAACATCATGCAATAGAATAGGGGGTCATGCTTAATTGGATCTACATTGTATTTTGTATAATGAAATTGTTATTGTACGATGTATTTCATATGACATGTTCCTGCCTTGACCTTTGGGAACTACTTAGCTTTGGGGAGTGCTACCTTCTACTTGAGGTTGTGTCGTATCTATTGTTGAGGGTGATGTTGATGACAAGAAACTTCAAAATGGACGTAGATACCTTGATGCTAACGTACTAAAATACTTCTTAATCTAGGTAGCGGTGGGTAATAAAACCATGTTATATATAGTTACCAGCAGACTGTACATATTGTTGCATTGTATACGTTTGACCATGTATTCATACGCTTGATTAATAACTTATCTGATATTGTTTATTAGTAAAGTAGTAAGGGTATTCACTAAGCAGTTAAGCTTATACCCCTATAGTTTGTTATTGCAGCAGGATCTATGGCTGGAGTCGGGCCACGTGATACCCTGATGTCAGTTGTACCAGCTTAAGGTTATGGGATGTGAAGAAGTCAAGAGCTCGAGTGAACCCTTTATTTATGTTTGAACTCCCGTTATTCTCCATTATTAAGTATCTTTAACTTGTTAAGTAGCCTAAACTACTTATGATGATTTGTCTTGGTATTGTATGATCGACTTAGGGGAAACCTTATACTCCCTTTTATCTTTGTTGTGTTAGTGTTAATTAGATGGTGTAACTTTAATTTATATGCTCTGTTGTTACTTAATGCTAGTTACTAGGAGAAGGCTGTAGTTGTGAAATGCCTCATGTAGTACATCGAAGGCCTTTGATTAAGGATAGCACTTGATCTTAGATCTTCATGTATTACATGACAGTATTACCACAACTCAACCCCCTCCCCCCTCCAAGTTATGACACTAGAGGTTATTGCTTTCTTAGTAAAAAGATAAGAACAATTGCAAGAGCATCTTGTATCGATGGAGATCCTTAATTCCCCTTATATAAACAAAACTACAATGATTGTGAATCTTAAGATTAGAAGGCTTTATACTCTAAGCTTTGTTAGGATGGCATTGGACTTAATTCAACTCAATTCTTTTGGAAATTTTTCATTTTTCTATAAAGCTTTGCATCCAAAAAGAAATCTTTCTTTTCTTTTCTTTTTTTTTTTTTTTTGGAAAAAATTGCTAACAAATTGGAGAACTTTCAATGGTTCTTAAAATTGCATCTTAGTAGTAAATTAGCCCTATACCTAGTGATCATTCATTTTCTTATGATTGCTTGAGGACTCGTTTTGGGAACTTATTCCGTAACTTCATGAAGCATTGATTTCTCAAAGTACTTGAAAGCATCAATTTCAAATTTAGGACCATGGACCATTTATGCCCTTGGGGAAGCATTCAATTCTTCTTTTAGTTTCCACCTAGGGAATAGTAACCATTACTTGAAATATTTAGTCTAAAAGGATTTCTTCATACTCTCACTGGTTCATTTTCACTCTTGGCATCGATTCCAAAAATTGTAGGTCATCTTGTAAATGACATACCTAGTCAATCAACTAGGTCTTTTCCAGGCTTGCAATGTGAGGCTTTTGGTCAACTGTTCGAGCAAATGGATAACAATATATAGTAGCTAATTTCAAGAGAAAATCTTCATTTATTCGATCCTAAGTTTACAAGTCAAGAACCATAAGGAAGAAAAAAAAAACATGGGCTTACCTTAGTTTCATGAGAAAATATTGTTTAAGATAAGTCCATTTTTTTAGAAGAGTTAGATTAGGGGTGGTCATGTGGGTGGAGTTATGGAATTAGGGCTTTATGCTTTTAGTTTTGGAAATCTTGTTGTGTTTGGACTTCAAGTACTTTTAGGAAAGTTTAGGGTTTTGAACTTTGCAATTCTACCACAAGTTTTGAACTCAACTTTCTAAATATATGTAAGCCTTTTACTTATAAATCCAGTCTCATATTTCAATAGGATCACCTTAATTTTTCTTCATTCTTTCTCCCCTTTTTCTTTTCTTTTCTTTTTTCCCTTCTTTTTATCCATCTCTTTTTTGCTTTCCTTTCTCTTTCTTTCTTTTCTTTTTTCTTCTTTCCTCTTTTTATCAAGGTGATTGCTATCTATTGTCTTGAGTTCCCATTTTAAGAGAATCAAAGCCTTAAATCCATAGGCTTAAGTGAAGTATGTATGGGCTTGAAGTATTTAGAAAAAAATGTATGGGTTTAGAGTACTCAGAAAAATTCATGGTCTTGAGGTGCATTAAATTGGGTGAAGTGCATATGGATCAATGCTATCCTTAATTCCAAAGAAATTGAATTATCTGTGATAAGTACTCATGATTTGGTGCAACTAAGGTAAACACAATTTAGTTTATCCCTTTATCCATGATAATGAAGCTAATCTCCTGATTGCCCTCAAATTGGGCAAAGTGTATATAGATCAATGCTATCCTTAATTCCAAAGAAATTGAATTATTTGTCATAAGTATTGCTTATGAATTAGTGCAACTAAGGCAAGCACAATTTAGTAATGGCAAAATAAATGCCTAACATCATTTAAACACATGTATCAAATTCAAGACAAATCTCCTTTAAGGAATTATCTTAAATATATACATTATGTCGCTAAACTCTTACGTGTATTTAGGGTTAATGTTTGGAACATGGTTTGCCTCTCTTCATTCTAATGATTCTAAGTAATGAGTTGCCTTTCCCCAAGCATAAAGTAGTTATTTAATTGGACACAATCATGGATTAGAATTTCCTTAGGCTCAATTAGATGGATTGTTCTGAAATAATGCCCCATTTATTGCTCCAAGCTCAAGCTTATTGGACTTATTGGTAGGATAATTCAAAGTGGAGACGAGCATTATGTTTAGTTTTAGTGTTGGAGTAGGTAAGCTAGTTTTGTAGAGTGAGTAAGTATCAAGTTTTGGACCTTTTAGGCTTCAAAAGGGTTGGTGTAAGTAGGCAAAACTATGAGTGAAGTCAATAGGTCATGTGATTAGGTTCTTTTTAACTTGACGTAGGTTGAATAGATGGAAGATCTAATGCTTGTGTTTAGGCTTCTGTCTTGGGCTCTTGAAGAGGTTTAATGGTTTTCTTCTTGAGTTTTTTTATTTAGGGATAGCTAGAAAAGTCCTGTTTGAGGATATGCCTCTCAGTATTTGGTCTTAGCTCATGGGCTAATGAGAATTCTAAGCTTAAAATGAGTGACTACTAGACCTTGGGCCAAGTTAGCTTGCTTAAATACAATCTTCAATAGCTTTATATAATTGTCTACTTGATAGCGATGTCCCCTTTTTTTTTTAAAGAAAAATGTTAAAAAAAGGCCAATTGGTAAAATTCAAAGACAAACCTATGCTACAAATGATGGGATTGCAAACTCTCCATATGGTTACAAATGTAATAGGAATAGTGAAATAGATGACAACTAATAATGGACAAAGTGATTATTTACAACACCAAAATTATTTACAAGAATTAAAAGTTTTTCTTTTTCAAGGAAAAGCTGTTTTATTAATGACATGACTTAAACAATGGAAGACAATTATTACAAAAGTGATGAAACTATGCATGTGATGCAAATGATGGGATTTATTACAAGGATAATGACTTATGAAATGGGGGCAATTATTCTACATGGGAATGAGTTATATTAGGATAACGAGAATGAGTGATTATTCTACAAAGAAAAAACTGGTTATGGAGAGGTGGTAATCTAACTCCTGTTATAGCAATGTAGAAAGGTGCTGACTTAAGAAGATAATTGTTTATAGTTTATAGGTAAAAACTTATGTAAAAGACTCAATTTTTTTACGTTTTATTTTTTAAAAAAACTTTCGAAAATCTTTTTATTAACATAAGCTAAAGAAAACATGTCCTATATAGACTGGATTACTAACATTGCCTAAAGGGTAGAAGAAGTCAATCAGAAAGGCTATATGATGACAAACTTACAAAGGAAATAAGTGGTAATTGAAGGGTGATAATTTTACAAGAAAGTTGTCTAGTTTTATAAAAAGGTGATAGGAGATAATTTAGGAACTATTTACAGATCATGAGTAGCAAATATTTACAAATCTAAGGATTTTTTGTTTATTCTTTTTCTTTTTTTTTTGTTTCTTTTTATTTTATGTACACATATGTTACCATACAAATTTTTCAATGCCATAAGTAATAATAGAAAATGCAGAAAAAAATAAAAAAAAAAAACAAAAACAAATACACATATAGCATACAAATAAAGCATATGCATGTAAATATAAGGCTACCAACTGAATTGGTGACAATTTATTAAAAATTTTGAGTTGTCGCTTTGTTATAACCCCTATGATTACAATGATTTGATTACAAATGGACTAACCCCTTATTAGGTCTACAATACATTTTATAAGTATGGATGATGCATAAAGTAGAGGGGAAATATTGCAAAAACAAATATTATTTGATAGTTTATAAGGGAAATATTTCATTTATTTATTTTTACATGAAAAGAATATATGGACCTATTGTACAACAACTACATCATATAGGAAAATAATAAAGTTGCAATCCCTTGTTCATGATTTTTTTTTTTTTTTTAGGAAATGATTGCACTAATGTTCATTTATTAGCCCCTAAAGGATTTGGTGCAATTTGGAAGGTTCTATCTTGACTTTTCATTGCACAACCTTTTATTTGTACAATAAAACACAAATTACAACACATAATATATATTTTAGGATAATATACACAGTTAAGTATATACATGATAAAACCTAAGAAATAACATAAAAATTAAAATATCAAGAAAAGGTAATGCAATATGATATGTACACATGCAATGCAATAAAGATTGATAATTAATAAATTACAGGATAATAAAGAAAATTAACATGAGCCCACAATCAATATTTGTGTACATATATATAAGTAAGCACGTTGTTGTATGTGTGTGTGTGTATATATATATATATATATATATATATATATTAATTTTCAAAATGAATTCTAATTTATTGCTAGACATAATAATTTTCTAAATTCCTATAATTTAAGAATTACTAATCTCCTTTTATTTTACAATGATGCATGGTAGTAGTATTTATGAGCTTCGCGTTCTATAGTGTCATACATTTTTGGAGAAATGATTTGTAAGCTAAATTGAAGCTTAAGTGGACTTGCCTATCAATGTTTTGTGAAGATAAAGACCCTTGCAACTTAAGGGTTGCACAATGGTGACTCGTCTTAGTTTCTTATTGTGTTCTAGATCCGATCACATCTAAGCATGTACATATGGTACTTTAAAAAATAAAGCCTCCCTAATCCTAAATAATTAGGTCAATTGGGACGTGTTCTTCCTAATATATCTACATCACTAAAACCCAGTTAATACAACTATTTACAATATATACAAATTAAAATAAGGAGAAAAATAAAAACAAAGGCCTACTAATTAATTTTTTTTTTAATTTCTACATAGCTAGCCTACTGGCATCCTTAGTAGAATTGCCAATTATATCGAGTCCTATTTTGATTTTCTTTTAATTAATATATATTAAGCCCAACTCGTTGAATAGAAATTACTTAGCATAAAATTAAGGAAAAATATTTTTCTCTAAAATGTATTTAAAAAAATATTTTTGAAAAGTAACTTTAGAGTTACTAATCAATAAAACTAGTAAAAACCTTAATAAAAGCATTAGTCTACAAACTTATAAAAATTTTTTTTTTTCAGAAAATAAACAAGAAAATTGAGCTTAAAGGTTAATTTATTAAGATAAAAGTCGCCATGTAAAAATTAGAAAAAAAATTAACTAATGGGTGTAAATTTTTATTATTTTTCTAAAAATGCAAAGATATGCAAAAATATGGAAAATACATGAAAAAATGATTTTTTTATGATGAATTTAAAAAAAATATTATTTTTTATGGTTATTTTAAAGGTACCTATGTACTCGCTAATTAGGATCAAACTAACATAGTTTTCTTTTTTTTTTCTTAATAAAACTTTAGTCGGTTAATAAATTCTATTTTTGAAAATGAGACAGGTTTACATTTTTACCCATTTTATTTTTGTTAAGAAAAATCCCTAAGAGAGCTAATTTTTATTAAAGGTAAGTTAGAATAGGGTAGGTAGAGCATGAAGCTTTACTCGTACTATACCCTATAGTTATAAGTTCCAAGTTTTTGCATTTGGAACCTACCTTGTAGTACCTTAGAACTATCATATACCTTGTATTCTATAGATTTTATAAGGTATGGGGTATCTTATGGAACTTGTATTTTTTTTTCCTTTTATCTTCTTTTAAAACCTTTCGTCAGATGCATAATCAATATCAAATAATAACTATACTATTGCTAGAATGCCGGTAATATTTTATATAAGTTGTAACGTATTTTAAATTGAGATAATATAAAACTTAGATAGGCAAAATAGAGAACATTTCTATAACTGGAAATATTCAAAACATGTGGTTAGGCTATATTGAAATTTCTTATTTTCTTCATTTTTAAATCATAAAATAAAATTTTTATTAAATCATAAGATTGGTATAGATAAAATATAAAAACAATGAGTGAGTAATTTCAATATGATAAATTGGATAATAAATTAAGCACTGATATATTTTTAAAACTTTATTAGACTAGAGTTAGTAAAAGAGAAATGATTAGGGAAAAAAGAAAAGAAAAAAAGATAGTAAAAAGAGAGAGAGGTTTTTACTAAACGAAGAAGAAGAGGAGGAAGAGAGGGGAACTAAATAATAGATACAAGCAGCGCATAATAGTTTACTATGAGTTAGGTTTTTATTGTTATTTTATTTATGACTAAAAAAGAATAAGTATTAATATTTTTATTTCTTAATATTATTTAATTATTAGTATTGGTCCTGTATAAGATATCAAGAGGGGGTGAAGTGATATTTTTAAACTTTTGAAAGCTTTTTCGAGATAAGAAAAATAAAATTATCCCTCTTAACTACTTATATTGGTGAATAGTGATATTTTAATAATTCAACACACAAATAATCAACACAATTAAATAACACAAATAAATAGGGATAAAGAAAGAAAATATTAAGTTGAGGATTTATAGAGTTTTAGCCTTTTACCTACTGCTCTCTTCCTACTCCATTATTGATGACTTAGTTTACTTCATCGGTACCATTCCACTTGATTCGCTAAATAAAATCATAAGAAGATTATAAGCTTTTGTCACTCGTGGACTTCACAATACTCTGCTCTGTTTATTTAGCCTCTCTACAATCTAGGCTAATTACAAATCTACAGAGTAAAAATGTACTTATCTTAATACTTAAACAAGAAATAAAAGTTAAAAATTACAAATGAGAACAAAAATATAAATCTCAATAAATTTCGCTTTAAAGAGAAGTAACGATTGTTGTATAATTTGCTTCAATGCAACTTTTTGGAAAAGTATCTGAGAGACTTTTTGTGACTTTTTAGAAGGTGGAATCTAATCATGAATTTTTGTGTAATGAAAGCTTATTTCTAGATATATGATATTATGAATCATTTCTCCTTTTATACTGAAATCTTCTAATAGCTAATCTATTGAAGATTATCTTTGCTTTCATGTTTATCTAGCAATTATTTGTTAAAGATAATCCTTAAATATTTCGAAAAGATCTCGATATTTTGAAATTGAAAACAACTCTTCTTATCTTATTTCAATCAGATACACTTCGATCTTCAACCACCAAATATGCTTCAAGTTTGAATTTAATGAAGAGATATGCTTTATTAGCAACTTCTAGATAAACCTCACGTTATAAAATTTGGAATTCCACAAAATTTGAATCAACTTTATCCTTATCCTTATCCATACTTGTATATACCTTGATTTATCCAAAATAAATTTGCTCAAAAATAATCTTCATGGATTTTAATTCCGACTTTAGTAAAACGAGATTAAGTGTATTTGCCTAATACACTCAATTTAGTAGAGCTAAGCTTTGTTTAATTCGAATAGGATATAAATTAATTTTCCACGTTACTTTTCTAAACCAACTTTTTGAGTAACCTTTTGAAGAGTAACAGTTTTCTTTTTTCTGAAGTCACTGAACAAGTTTCTAAAGTGTTGTACTAATTCTTCTTATAAAAGCTTTTGAAACACTTTTTGAAGATTTTTATACTATTCTCTTTTTTCAGTCAAATCAAACCTTCTCAATAAGTTTTTGAAGACAACTTAATTTTGCGAATTTAAACTTTCTAAAAACTCTTCTGAATACTTATATTCTTAATGATTCATTAGCTTTTTATCCTTTTTTGTTATCATTAAAATATATAAGAGATATTTAACAATTAGTACAAAGCAAGTAAAGATATCATAGAGCATATACCTTATATACTTTAGAGAACAGGTTTTAAGATAGGAGAGATATCTTGTATTTATACCTGTACCCTACCTATAAGAATAAGTTCTAAAAAATTACTATCTAAAACCTATTACTTACCCATAACCTATCTGGTGGAGCAGGATCAGAGTGAGAATCCTGTACAACATAGTTACCTGCTTACTCCTAATTTTTATTGTCTAATTTTGAAACCCTAAAAAGAGTTTAATTTTTGAAAAAAACACAAATTAATATTTTTATTTAGAGAAAACCCTTTTTCTATGTGATAAAACACTTTTTTAACCTTTAAAACCTAGTAAAAAAGATGCCATTTGATGCAATTTTATGTAAAATATGCATATTTTAACCAAAAGATGTGAATCTTTAAAAAAAAATGCGATTGTACCTAAAAGGTTTAATTTTTGCTAAAGGATACACTTTTTACTAAAAAGATGCAATTAATATGTAAAAAGATGTAATTCTATGAAAATTTTCTATAAAATTTACAATTTCTTTTTTCGAAGAAAGACATGCAAAATATGCAAAAGAATTTTAAAAATGCAAATTTTGATGAAAAATGTGAATTTTATTAAAAAAAATGCATTTATACCTTAAATATACAACCTACATGATGAATATGCAATGTGTATGATAAATAGGAAAATTATATGGAACTATGCAATTCATGCCAATGCAATAATTATAATTATAAATAGACATAAATTATAAAGATATTCAATTATTGATGCAATACCTGCAAAAAAAAAAAAACACATGTTAGTGCTTATTTTATGCAAATAAACTAATTAAGCAATTTTAAGCAAAAAGAAAAAAGAAATTAATAACATGCATATTCTAAAAGAAAAACATAAATTAACAAATAAAAAAACTAATAATAATAAAATAATAAAACTATGACCTGTGCAAAAAGCAAATAAAGTTAGTATGAATTTTTAATAATTTTATTTGTAGCTAACATAAACTAACCAAAAAAAAAAATTAGAAAAAACAAAGACCCACCTATCTTAAACTAGACTTAGGTTGGATCTATCCATGGAACAAACACGTGGATTGGGTTTAGTTTGAGTTGTGAAGCTCTAAGAGGGTTTGGGTTAGGTTGTGCAAAGGAGAAGATGCCAACGTTTCCTTAGCTTTGGTCCAAGCCTTCTAAGCACCAAATGAAAGGGAAAGTCATGCTTTCGTGACAAAGTTATTAATGAAAGAGAGTTTTATACATGTACCTTGTGGTGACCGCTTTAGTGGTTTTTGAGAATTGGTGGTTGTAGTAGTCTTTTGGTGTCGTGATGGTAGTTTGTTTAACATGAATTAAAGGTGGATTTAGGGGTTTTTGGGTGTGAAGATTTTGTTTGTGTTGTTAGTTTGATACGGGGAAGTCCAATTTGTGGTAGTTTAAGAAGGGCCTTATAGTAGTGGTTAGGGCTTGATGATGAATACACTATAGGTCATAGTGGTGAGTTAATGGACTCAAGTTTTGTTGCTAATGGTATGGTGATGCGTAGGTAGTAAGTGGGTTGCATCGTCAACAGCTATGGGTAGTGTTCTTGGCTAGACAGGGAGAGGGTACGGTGTTAAAGAGAGAATGGGGTGTGTAAATTTCACTTACACTTAACCCTTCTAAATCTAGGCTCAACTTTAATTTTTATTTTCAAACCTTGACGTAATTTGCTTTAACTTATTCTAAATTGTCCTAAATACACCAAAATAACCCAAAATACACATGCCAAATATTTCCTAACACAAATTTAATTTAATAAATTTTGAGTCTTATTTTTCCATCCAGTTAAAATTATTCAAATTTTAAATTAAATGAAGTCCACTTTCATGAGTTCAAATTTTATCATAATTTTTCAAAGAATATTTTTTTGTAATGAAGCCCAAAATTTCAAAGACTTTGAATTTACTAAATTACTTATATATTTTGTTAATATTGCTTAATTTGAACCTAAATGATTCATTAACTTAACTAGAACACTCGTGACACTTTGCATTTTTTTCATTTAATTTTTTTTTTCATTTCTAAACCTAGCTCAAAACAAAAATTAAAAGAAAATGGTAGCAAAAATGAGGTGTTTACAGCTACTTCTCTTTATAGTAAAATTTGAGTAAAACTTTATTATAAAAACAAAAGCCATGCTTGTTTATGCTGAGTCTTAGCCTAATTCCCAACAATCACTCACATAATGCAAGCTAAATATATATTGTATGCCCCATTGTTGAGCCTATAATTTTTTTTATTTTCTTTAATTCGATTAATATTAAATCTTAATCATTTAACACTAACCCTCGACTAAAGACTAAGGAAAATTTTGGCTTTTGTTTTTTTAATTTGAAAAAATTTGGAGTTGCCACTTGACCAAAGTCAAGAACAAAGTAAGGTTAAAACCAATTGGATGGATTGATTTTAACCTGGTCACTAGCTTACGGAAAAAAATCATTTTTGGAAAAAAGATTTTTGTAAACTAGAGATATCGAATTCAAGGGCCATCTTATTAAACCCTAAATGGGTATCACTTTTAACCTTCTAGATTTAATTTAATTTTTAAAAATATCATTTTAATTTAAAATAAAATAATTCTAAATTTATAAATAAATAAAAATAATTTATTTAGAAAAAAGGGAAGACAACAAGAAACTAAGTTTATTTACAAAAGGGAAAACAAAAAAGTTTTAAGACCCCCCGTAATTGCCTACAAGTGCTAATGCACTCATTATTCAAGATCAGACTTCTTTAGTTTATTTCTAAAAATATTAGTGGGTGAGTTTATTTTAATTTTGAAATTCATTTAAATTTATGTTTATTAGTCCATTTAATTTATTTCAAGAAAATTCCAGAAAAAGAGTCCTAAATTTGCACAATATTATTTTTAAAAATTCTAAAGGGCCCTACTTTGTTAAAGCGTTTGTTTTATTTTTATTTATTTTTACTTATGTTTATTTTTTGCAAATATAGATTCTTCTAAGTGAGAAAATAAAATTTTTTATTATTATTTAAAAAAGGAAAGGAAGAAAAAAATAACTAAATAAAATAAAATGAATAATTCTACCTCTTCCTCATTTATGAAAAGATTCTTTTGTTTTTTTTTTCAATCATCATCTTTTTTGTTCCTTCTTTTTTTTTTAGTAAACAAATAAAATGAAATATATTAAAATAAAATAAATGGATAAATAATAGAATAAGGGAAAAAAATAAATAAATAAAGAAGATCATATGAGAACTTAAGTTGAGGGACACGCAAGTTAGGATTCGAGTTGGGGGCATGAATCGGACTTAGGTCAAAATTTGAGTACAAATTCGAGCTGAATGGAGAAGAAGTAGACTGCGATTGGATGGGTTTATTCAACATGCTTCGATTGTTTTTTCAAGTGGGAGTCTGTGTTTTCATGACCAATTCATTGGCGAAAACAATGTTGGGGACAACGTAATGGCTTGAAGTGCTAGTTTTCGAGGTGTTGAAGTGCTACTAGTGGTGGTGTGAGAAAGTTATGTGCTCATGACCATTAGAGCTCGAAGTGGTGTTGATCTCTATGTTTTGAGGTGTGGGGAATTCAAATATCGTGGTGGTTTTGGCTTAACTTGTCCAAGAAATGGTGGTTTACGCATGGTAGTGGTGACTAAAATTCAAGACCTTGATCTATCAAATTCTTGAAATATTGAAGGAGAAGATGTGACCTTTATGAGACTAGAGACTCCTAAAAACACAATTGAAGTAGTTTTGTGCTTCAAGATTGAGTAGACATGGAGACAAGCTAGAGAGAAGGTAGGTTTGCAGGTTTATACATCTAGAGAGAGAAAGCTTTGATTTGTGATTGTAAGAAGTGTTTTGAAGCTTATTGATGCTATACACAATTCCCATGACTCCTATTTATACTTTTTCGTCAATGATTTTGAGTAGGAAACTCTAATTTCATTTTTCAAATATTTGACCATGAAAATGTAGTTTTTTAATTGAAATTACTTATAAAAATGAATTATCCCATATTTAAAATGATAGATTTTATCAATCTCTTTCATCTACTTTCATTAAAATACTTCAAGATTAAAGAGATGTTGACTAGCCATGAATGAAGTATTCAAACTTTTTTTAATTCTCTAAATCTAATTTTAATCCACTTTCCATTGTTGACTTAAGTAGTTACTGGGTCAATTGGAGAAGTAGACAGTAGTTAGATCAGTTGATTCAATATGCTCTGATCATTTTTTCAAAGTAGGAGTTTGCATTTTCATGACAAATTCATTGGAAAAAACAATGTTAGTGACAATGTGGTGGCTTAAAGTGGTGGTTTTCGAGCTGTTGAAGTTGTGTTGTTAGTGGTGGTGATGTGAGAAAGTGATGTGTATGTGACCTTTGGAGCTCAAAGTGGTGTTAGTCTCTATGTTTTTGGGTGGTTTTGTGCTTCAAGATTGAAGGAGAAGATGTGACCTTTATGAAACTAGAGACTTCAAAGAATGCAGTGGAAGTGGTTTTGTGCTTTAAGATTGAGTAGACATGGAAAGCTAAAGAGAACGTGGGCTTGTGAGTTTAGGTATCTAGAGTGAGAAAGCTTCAATTTGTGATTGTAGGAAGTGCTTTGAACCGTGTTGATGCTATAGGCAATTCTTACAACTCCTAGTTATATTTTTTCATCAAAGATTTTGAGTGGGAAACTCCAATTTCAACCAAAAATGAAGCTTTTCATTAATGGGTTTTTCAAACAAACGAACATGAAAATATATTTTTTTAATTGAAATTATCGATCAAAATGAACTAACGCATATTTAAAATGTTAGATTTTATCAATCTCTTGCATCAATTTTCATTAAAACACTCTAAGATTGAAGAGATGTTGATTGGCTATGAAAGAAGTATTTAAACTTTTTCAATCTTTTGAATTTAATTTTAATCCACTTTCCATTATCGATCCAAGTAGTTAATGGGTCATAATGATAATATGCTTATTCTATTATGTGATTTTGTCATTAATTTGATTTAGTTGCAATAAAAGATTGGTAAAAAACGAAGGAAAAATAGGCTTATAAATCAATTATTTTGAAGCTTGTTGATGCTGTAGACAATTTCATAACTCCTATTTATACTTTTTCCTCAATGATTTTAAGTGGGAAACTTCAATTTCAACAAAAAAAAAATGGAGCTTTTCATTAATGGGTTTTTCAAATGAATGACCATGAAAATGTAGTTTTTTAATTGAAATTACTTATCAAAATGAATTACCATATTCAAAACAATAGGTTTTATTAATCTCTTGCATCGATTTTCATTAAAACACTCCGAGATTGAAAAGATGTTGATTGATCATGAGTGAAGTATTCAAACTTTTTCAATCCTTTGAATCTAATTTTAACTTACTTTCCACAGTTGATTAAGTAGTTAGTGGGTTATAATGATAATATGCTAAGTCTACTACGCAAAACTTCATCATTAATTTGACTTAGTTGCAATAAAAGATTGATAAAAAATGGAGGAAAAATGAGGCTTATAGATCAATGATTTGAAACTTCTTGATGCTGTAGACAATTCCCACAACTCCTATTTATGCTTTTTCATCAATAATTTTGAGTGGGAAACTCCAATTTCAACAAAAAAAAAAAAAAATAGAGCTTTTTATTAATGGCTTTTTTAAATGAGTGACCACAAAAATGTAGTTTTTTAATTGAAATTACTTGTTAAAATGAATTAACCCATATTTTAAACGGTAGATTTTATCAATCTCTTGCATTGATTTTCATTAAAACACTATGAGATTGAAGAGATGTTGATTGGCCATGAATGAAATATTCAAACTTTTTCAATCCTCAATCTATTTTCAATCTACTTTCTATTGTTGATTCAAGCAGTTAATGGGTCATAATGATAATATGCTAAGTCTATTATGCCATTTCGTCATTTATTTGATTAAATCGCAATAGAAGATTGGTAAAAAAAATGGAGGAAAATGAGGCTTATAGATCAATAATTTGAAACTTGTTGATGCCATAGACAATTCCACAACTCCTGTTTATGCTTTTTCCTTAATGATTTTGAGTGGAAAACTCTAATTTCAACCAAAAATGGAGCTTTTCGTTAGTGGGATTTTCAAACGAATGACCACCGAAATATAGTTTTTTAATTGAAATTACTTGTCAAAATGGATTAACCCATATTTAAAACTGTAGATTTTATCAATCTCTTGCATCAATTTTCATTAAAACACTTTGAGATGAAGAGATGTAGACTAGCCATGAATGAAGTATTCAAACCTTTTCAATCCTTTGAATTTAATTTTAACCTACTTTCCATTATTGATTCAAGTAGTTAATGGGTCTCAATAATAATATGCCAAGTCTATTATGTGATTTTGTCATTAATTTGAATAAATCTCAATAAAAGATTGGTAAAAAATGGAGCTTATGGGCATGCTCAGCGTGCTAAACTGCTGGCCTTTGTGATAGTGGGAAGAAAATGGAGGAGATGAAGTCAACTGTGTTGAATTTCGTACCGATTGCATTATGCACGAGGCATTGGAAAAAGAAAATGAAAACACATATCATGCGCCTCCTTAGGTTCGAATTAGTGAGCATAATCCATGTATCCGTTTGCCAACTCACCTACACCTACTTCTCATAGTAATGCCCAACCTAAATTTATATGAAACATTTAATAACCTGCACCATTTCCAAATAGGGAATGCCAGATTTTTTTATTTTATTTTATCCTATTTCACCAATTCCCTAAGAATTGAAAATGTAAAGACTCTTGTGACCAAGTCTAACGCACATACGTTAAAATTAAGTTCCGAATTGAGTCCAATAAAAAACAGTTCTATGAATTGTAGTTCATTGATCATACAATTAAATTTTGAAATTGTTTTTATAGTAAATTATCTATTTTAAGTCTAATTGAAGCGTTGTTTGAAGCTACAATTAATTTAAATTAGTCTCATTTTAACAAACAAATTCTTAGAAAATATTTAATGAAGATAGTTTGAAACTATTAAATTGTATATGTGCATTTTAACTTTATTTAACCCTAAAAATAAATTGAACCTATCATATTTTCATAAAAATCCTATTTTCTATTTTTATGGTATTTTCTGAACTTTTGAATTTTTCTTAATTTTCTAAACTTTTTGTATTTTTGAACGAGGACCCTTTTTTATTCTAAAAAAATAAAATAAAATACAAGGGAATAAAAATGAGGTATTTACAACTGCCATTTTATGTGGTGAAGTTTGAGTGAAATATTACTATAAAAACAAAAAGAGACACCATTCTTGTTATAGAGGTAAACTTGCAATAAGAAGCACTATAATTAATTAACATTCCTAGGCTTAATCCATTATGGATTTTTGAAGGTGGATGATAGAGCTAAACTATCTTTGAAAGACAAGTGTGCGTATAACTCCTCGTGAAAGAATACCTAGTGCACTCTAAGAGCACGCTTATACCAGGCAAGAACGTTTTAAGTACAACTAAAATTTAAAGAGAGGAAAAGAGATGGGACAGCATTCCGAGAGTAAGTGGTCCGAAGGTTCCTAAATTAGAATAGTACTCTTAGAGCATGCGATTCGAAGATAGGGTAGCGCTCCAATGAGCATTTGACCAGAGGGTTTAAAACTCAAAATAATGCTCCTAAGGCATGTGATATGAAGATAAGGTAGCGCTCCAACGAGTAAGAGACTCAAATTTTTTAAACTCAAAATAGTAATCGTAGAGCATATAATCTGAAGATAGGGTAATGCTCCAACGAATAAGCGACTTGAAGGTTTAAACTAAGGATAGTGCTCCTAAAGTATGTAATCTTAAAATAAGGTAGCACTCTAACAAGTAATTAACCTAAAGGTTTAAACTTAGGATAGCACTCTTAGAGCATGCGATTCTAAGATTAGGTAGCGTTGTAACAAGCAAGCAACCCAAAGGTTCTTGTAAACCTTGCCAATTTTAGGTAGTGACCCAAGTAGTTGGAAACACTTTTTAAATATTCTCGAGGATCTACTAAATTAAGAATCAAGCTTAGAATAAAAGTCATACTCGTAATAATTAATATCACAATTAAGTATAGGAAGAATAATTTTACGCTTGTTAAAACCCTAAGATGAAAGAACCAAGAAACCTAATACTAACTCGAATGTTTGTAAACTCTAAAACTTAATAACGATCCCTAACTTACTAAAACCTTAAGCCTTAGAATTGAAGGAGAACTTCCAAGCTTATCGAAACCCTAAATGAAATATTGAAAACTTGACTACTAAGTTGAACACTTGAAAACCTTATATCAAAAGCCTAAACTTAACTAAGCTTAAACTAATCTTAACATACTTATAATATATCTTTAAAAGCTAATGAATAGAAAATTCAAGAACTAAATCTTAACTTAGCCAATTGAATAAAATAATCAAGATATCACACTTTAAGGGTGATTTGGGGAGCTACATGTGAAGAGCTTAAATCGTCCATCCCTATCCAATTTCCTTCCCAATCCAAGTTCAAACAAACCAAAGCCAAGAATGTAAACCTAATTGACTTGTAATCTTAGCAAGTTCCCATGTGTTTAGATAAGATAATCTCTAATTCCCTATACAAGTTATACCATTTATGGAAAAAGTAACTTTACCATTTTTGGATTAAGCTAAAAATAGAGTTGATGGAATGACAAACCATACCTTATGCTTCCCTTACACCACCGATTTGGAGAAGTGAAGCATGGTAGCCATCTTTTCATTCTTAATCTCTTGTAATATCACATTTAATAGCCACCCAAAAGGCTTCCACAAGATAAGTCACATATCTTAGATTTTTGCTTTACACTACACAACTTGACAAGATAATGAAAAGAAAACCCTTGCTATCCAATTGGCCATTAAACTCCTAAACCCCATTTGTTCTTCCACGTTTTTTTCAAGGCACCCAACACTTAAACAAGCAAGAAGAAACTCCTCCCAAACACCACTTCCATTACCTATCTACATACACCAACCATACACCTAAATCACCCCATGATTGGACCTAGTTTGGCCATAAACAAGAACACCTTCAATACTACCCTAAACCTAACAGTGAGAGGGACTTAAAAGCATCAACAAGAAACTAAGTTCTTAAGGTTTAAAGAGCTCAAGGATCACTAAGGGAAAAAGACGAAATCTAAGAGCAAAGAGGGGTCTTGAGTGGGGTGTCAACCATCTTCCTTCAACTTAGTAAAATACACTCGACCTTTAAGTAACTTTAAAGCACCAAGAGTAGAGTTTCCATTTCTTTTTCTTTTTTTTTGTAATTATATCATGTACTTTAGAAGTTCTTTTAGTTAGGATAAGTGATAGTTTTCTTGAAGCTTCCTTACAAATGATAGACAATAAATAGCTTAAACTTGTTTTCCTTTTAGCGTAAATGTATGTTACTTGTAGTGGAGCCTTATAACTTGAAGAAACCAAAAATATAAACTTGTGTAAAACTCCTTTAAGAGCTAGATATGAGGTTTAGGCAAGGTTCCAAATTGTTATCTTTACTTATATTGAGTTGTTTATGCATCAAAATAACCCTAGGTGATAGAAAAATCAATATATGAAGCTTTGGTGAAGAAATCCTCACATAAAGGCCTAACATGATCATTTGTGCCTAGAGGTTTACTTGTTCCATGTTCGTCTACTCAATATTATGCTAGAATAATTTACTTACAAAGAGCAAAATAAGCATAAGTTAAAGTATTAGTAGTATAAAGCCTTAGTTTAGCACCTAAGTTAAAGATATAAGGAGTTAAGTTTGAAAAATGGATTTAAGGGCTCATGAACCAAGCTGACTAGATCTATAACTTATGTTTAATCTATTGAAACACCCTTAAAAATACAGTAAGTAAAGTGAAAAGACTAACTAAGAATAGTAGGATGAGTATTAAGGGCCTAAAACTTAAAATCAAGCTCAAAACTCAAAAGATAAGCCTAAAATACATACCCAAACCTTATAAAACTCTTTTGGCCAGCAAGTTAAAGCTAAGAAAAGGGCAATATAAAGCTTACATTAAGTTTCCCAAGCCGACCAACGTGTTAACTATCACCAAGAATCGAACTCATCTTTAACCATAAAAGCCACTTAAAAACTTAAGTGCCAAAAGTATTAAATAAAATTAATCTTAAGAAGGTAATTAAGCCCAAATGAAGATTCCAAGCCCATACCCAAATAATTTCACTAAGTAGTAAAAAGCCCAATAACAAATTCAAACCTAAAAGGAAATTGAATTTATAGGAGTGCTACTGTTTTAGACCATAAGGAAAATTGCAAGCCCCACCTCTCAAATTTGACCATACCACATGAAAGTACATGTGAAAACGATGAAAACCAACCATAAGATATCTAGAATTGGATTTAAAATGAGAAAGTTATACGTAATTGAAAATTTAGCTTTACCAAGAAAAATTTAAGACTAAGTCAAAAGTATAACTTTAGTAAAACTTTAGGATGACATTATAATATAACGAATCCTTATGTTACTATATTTATTTTGTTCAGGGGACATTGATTGTTAGTTAGACCTACCTTTGGATTACTACAATTAGTAACTATGGCAGAGTGGGTGACTCTCGAAAACTTCATGCTTGATTTTACTTGTAGTCCAGCACTAAAGTAATATTATGATTAATTGGTTGTATGAAGGGTATGGGGAATGCATGTATGTAGACTCATGATCGATTGCATGACTTAATGGTGATATATAAACCAGGATTACTTACACGATTGATTATATATTATTTTTATGGTATGAAATTGCTTGATTGCCTAAGTAACTGGACATAAGTATTTATTTGACTATGAATTAAAATGAGTCATGCATGGCACATCATTATACTACAACTATACCAACTACCATCTCACGTAGAAGGTAAGAAGGGGTTTACAAGAGCAAAGGCTCATAAAGGGATTAGATAGGCACATTTATGCCATCTTATTAAGTTCTTATCTTAGCATAAGGGCTTACTAAGCGCTGGAGGATACTAACTATTTGGTTAAAGGTTGTGTCTTGTGTTTCCACTTAGGGTGTGTGATGTGGATTGTGGGGGCCACTATACCACTAGACTTGGGAATTTTTTAATGTGAAAAGATCATGTTCTTTATTAAAGTAAAGTGTATTTATATATATATATATATATATGAGGATATGTATATAAGTTGATTTGAGCACATAGGTGCAATTTTGAATCAAAACCCATGTGTTAGAACCCAATTGTTGGTTTATGTCGGTTAATAATCTCTTACTCTGACTATAGAGGGCGAAATTCTGAGTTGCATGTGGTTTCTAGGCCATTGCATATATTATTTGGTATACTGCTTGTTACATCCATTCATATGATTGTTAATATATTACTTGTAAGGTGTGTTGGAGGGATTAACTCACTAAGCATAAGCTTATACTCCCCTTAGATTCCTTTTGTTGTAAGGCCATCAATTCGTTGAGCTAGGTTATAAGATGCTTGAGGTTAGTTTTAAGTTAGGACGAGATTGTGAGTTATTTGGAGCCAATGAAGGAACTACTTAATATTGGCTAAGAATTTATAAATTTCTCTAAATTATGTTTTTAAACTTTTTATAGCCATTTGGATTACATGTTACTACTACTATTATTTTGGGAACATCATGTTTCGAACTTTCAATTTGATAACTTGTCTGATTATTTAGTAAGAATAGCTATTTTGCTATGATACTATTTGTTTATGTGATTAATGGTAGCTAGAAGTGGAAGTAGTCTAATACATCGTATGGGAAGGCGATGATTGATAAGGGGGTTAAATGTCAACCTTTATATAGTATACGACAATTTACTATAACATAGGTACTGTCCAGGTCGTAATAGTTCTAAATCAAGATAGAGTTCCTAGAGCATGTGATTTGAAAATAGGATAGTGCTCTAAGGAGCAAGTGACCTAAAGGTTTTAAATTAGGATAACACTCCTAGAGTAGCTGATCTGAAGATAAGTAACACTCCAACAAGCAAGCGGCTTAAAGGTTTAAACTTAGGATAACACTCCTAAAGCATGTGTTTCGAAGGTAGGATAATACTTCAACGAGCAAGCGACTCAAAGGTATCTAAATTAGGATAGTGCCCCTAGAGCATGCTATTTAAAGATAAGGTAATACTGCAATGAGCAAGTGACCAAAGGTTTTAAATTAAGATAACACTCTTGGGGCAAGTAGTCTTAACATTTTTATCACATGGATAGCACTCTAAAGAGTAGAAGATCCATAGGGACCACAGTAAAAGAGTTTGTGTAAATATTTTTTTAAGGAGACTTCTTAACTTGAAAAATGGTAGATTTATTGATTGGCAATCGTCTAGGATGAAGCAAACATTAGGGACAAAGTTCCTTAATAGGAAGAGAATTGGATGACATCAGCTATGAGGGCGATCACGTTAGAGAGGATGATTCTAGCCACTAAGGCCAACTTGGGAGTAGAATTTTCAAATGGAAGTTGATCCCTAAACTTGGACAATAGGAAGTGAACCCGTTTTGAAAAAATTAGTCACTGGGGTAAGCGCATTGGAACAAAAAGAAACTAACTGCTAAGGTTGAATTGGGAGAAAATGGGTTTCAAAAGAAATGAAAATTCTTGTCTTGAAATGTTGAAAATTTGGACCACTAAGGTGACATGGAAAATGAGCCAAATGTTATTAGCTTGAAATGATGAAAACTTGAGTTGCAAGGGTAACATAGGAAAATAATTGTTTGAATTGACTTGAAATGTCAACTTAAAGCAAGAGAGGATCGAATTTATTTCAAAACCCTCTTTTTTTTTTTTTTTAACTTGTAAACAAGTTTGGATTCCCCATAGGTTTTAAGAATGTAGCATGCACTTGATAGGATTTTCAATAGCATAATAGCTTGATCTTTTGCTTAAGATAGCTCTTGCTTTCTTTGAGAGCCTTTGCATTTTTTTATAGGGCATTTGACTTAAACTAAAGGAAAATGTCCATTGGGGATGACTTCTTGGGACTAGATATCTTATTAAAGATAGGTTTAGTCTAGGAAGACTTTGTCGCACTCTCAGCTTAAATTTCTGTCTTAGCTACGATTCCTTAAATTATGGCTCATTTTGCAAGTAATACACTTTAATCAATCTATTAGGTCCTTTTCGATCTATAATATACTAAAGGCTTTTGGTCATAGGTTTAAAAAATGGATATTGATGAAATGGCTTTTTATGAAAGAATCTTTATAGGTGAAAACAAAATTGTGCTTGCTCGAAGTTCAAATATAGCTTTTATCAAAGATAAGTTATTTCCTTTAATCAAAAGGGTCTTTAGAAGGGGTAGAACTGTGGGTAGGCTATAAGACATGTGTTAGCCGCAATTTCTTTAGAGATCATGAATTTTGGGGGGAACTTTGGTATTTGTCCCAGCGTTTTTAGGCTTAATCACTTTGATTGTGTTCTTGGGGCCTTTATTTGAAGTGTAGATCTTGATTTAAGAATGTGTTTCTAAGTTATGTGCCCTTAATACTTTTAGTTTATAAGGCTTTGGTTCACCTTATTTATGTAGATTTCTTTCTTGGGCAAATTTTTTATTTTTCCTTTCAAATTTTCTTATTTTTCCTTTTGCGCCTTTTCTTTTCCTCTTTTTCTTTCCTCCTTCTTCTCTTTTTTTTTTTTTTTTCAATTTGACCCAAGATAAAGGTAATCATTCCTTCTTTTAGCTTGCAACTCAAAGTGTAGTTTGTGTTTAGTGATATAGGCACTTCTTCATTTCAAAGGATATAAGTAACCATAGGTAATAATTATAGTTGAATTGAGGTGATTGGAGCAAGTACAAATTAGATTTAACCCTTTCTCCTTTTTGATGATCCTAACCTCCAAATTACCTCATTGTAAGGTAGTTCTTAATAGGGTTTAATTTTGAAAATATTCCATTTAAAGGCTCAACGAGGTTGATAAGGGATCTTGTGTTTAGGATAATAGAAATGAATGCTTAACTTCATTTTAATTTACATATCAAATTCAAAATGGACCTCCTTTAAGGATTGAGTCCAATAGCCTTGCTATACTGTCACTCAGCTCTCAAAGTGCGTCTTAAGGTTGATGTTTTTGGATTTGGCTTACCTTTTTTCATCCTAAACAGTACAAGCAATAAGATAATTTATACTTTCCTTGAGTTTTACTTGATAGGACTTAACGGACCATGTACGCCCTTAGAAAATAATGCCCCTCAATGTGCCCCATTAGTAAACAACTTAAAACATGCCCTGATTAATTTTAGCTTTTAGGATTGGAAGGGTGGGCATGCCTAAAACCGAGTTAGAGCGAGTAGGCAAGACTTACGTTTGAGTTGATAGGCATGTCTTGTGTTTAGGTCTTTTGGGAATGGACGAGCCAATAGCTTAAGAGCAACTTCTAAGGCCTTATGAGAATTCGTACCTGTTAGCAATCTCTCTCTCTCTCTCTCTCTCTCTCTCTCTCTCTCTCTCTCTCTCTCTCTTTTAAGGGGTAGGGGGAGGGGTGTTTTCCTCTCTTTTTTTATCTCTTTTTTATGACATTGAAAATAATAAAAACAAAAATATATCTCAAGTGTGGTAGCTACTTACAACTTATGAAAAAATAAACAAATATTTGTAAAAAATGAGGAGAAAAGTAAAATAAATTTATATGTAATGCTTAATATTTGCAAGTTCTAATCTCTATTTTGAAAAATCAATTTATTTAAAAACCATGTGTCAAAAATTGAAAAGGTTAGAAAAGAGAAGTGAATAAGAAGCAATACTAAAAAGTAATAATTTACAAACTACATGATTGCTAAGAAAGATAACCTTAGGGATTTTATAGGCAATAGAGATACAGATTATTTGGAAGTTTGAGAATCTCTTAAAACAATCTTAAAATGAGAGGCCCTAGAGATTAACTACATGTTAGAATTTATCATACTAGAGTAGCATTTTATAAGATTATTTACAAGCCAGTGTAGATTTTCTTGAAGGCTTAAAAACTTCAAAGTAAAAGGGGTCTAACATAATGACTACTAGTCGTAAAGAGAAAACATGAAAAAAAAAATTGATGACTGCTTTATAGAGGAAAAGAAAAACTTTATGGGGTACTAAATAATGATTATTTTGTGTGTATGTATATATATATATATATTATTGGAAACCAAGATACTAGAAAGAGACTGGGGCCTTTATGACATTTGGAAAAGGGGAAATGCTATGAAGAGATGTTTTACAAAATGAAAAGAATTCCAATATTTACAAATAATAAAAAAAAAAAACCTTGAAAATTTACTTAAATCCTTAAAAGTTAAGTGACTAATTTACAAAAAAGGAGAACTAGTTTATCATTAATTGCAAGCTATGAGAAAAATGATAATGAAAGGATAATATTGGGATTCTCTTTAAAAAGTGACAATAAAAATAAATAAATAGAGGTATTTACATATTCAAGAAGCCTTAAGGACCATTTTAAAATAAGGGAACTAGAGGTTAACTTACAATTGTGGCTTAAGTATTCTACAGGACCATTTACTAGATTGAAAATTCTTGACTTAAAAGTAAACGAATAGCAAAATGGTAGCTACCTAGGGAAGTATACTATTTTACAAGTAGCAATTTTGTTTTTACTTGATTTTTTATTTATTTTATATTTTAATTAGTGAAGATTAGGTTTTAAGAGAAGTGCAAAAATGATAATAAGACTATTCATAGGGCATGACTATTATAAACCTAAGCATGACAAGCATAAATACTTATAGATAAATAAATCAATAATATAGTAAGAAGGTACACTGATGTGGATATTAAAGATCAGTGATTAAATAGTAGTATAGAAATATCAAGTATTTAAGGTTGCCATTTTATCGAAATTTCATTATTTTGAAATTATAGGGAAATGGAAAATAGGAATTTTATTAAGAAAAATTCATATTTACATATTTACAATGGCAAAGACCTATTTAGAGAGCTAGTATACATGGTATTTACATGGGTATTGTAAGAAAAGTAGATTACAAGACCATTATAGAGGAACAGTAACAATCGCTAGTTAGTAGCATGCTACACTACTATTTATTCACTGGTTTAAAAATTTATGTATGCAAATGAGTGAGTTCTTAAAGGTCACTAAGCTCTATGACCTTACATATTTTTGAAGAAACAAATTGTCAATCACATTGAAGCTTAAGTGAGGTGGGCTAATTAACCCCAAGTGGCGGTTACACCATAGCACCCAAAGCTTACCCAATAGCCCCCCGTCTTCGGGTCCTAAGATGGCTTAAGTTTGATCATATCTATTATGCATTCATGATGTAGTTAACATAAAACCCCCTAAATAAAACCTCAAAAAACAATTGTAAGAAGAAGTTAGTACAACCATTTACAATAAAAAGAAATAGTTATAAGAAAAATAAAACTTAACATGGATATTTTGAAATATAAACTAAAATTTAGAAGGTTTAAGTAGTTAGGCCTTTTGACATCCCCAGTAGAGTCGCTAAGTTATTGTACTTGGAATTTTTAGTTTTTATTTTTCTTAATTGGATCAATATTAAACCTAACCCATTTAATATTAATTATCAACTAGAGACTAAAGAAAATTCTCGCTTTCTTTTAATTTGAAAAAATTTGGAGTTGCACTTGACCAATGTTAGGAAAAAAGTTAGGTTAAAACCAATTGGATATATTGATTTTAACTTAGCTACTAGATTACGGAAAAAAAAAAAAGGAATTAGTTTTGGAAAAGAAAAGATTTTTGTAAGCTAGAGACACCAGATTCGGGAGGCTACCCTATTAAACCTTAAACTAGTATCACTTTTTACCTTCCGAATTTAATTCTATCTTTCAAAATATCCTTTTAGTTTAAAAGAATAATTCTAAATTTATAAATAAAGAAAAAGAATTTATTTATAAAAAGAGAAGAAAACAAGAAACTAGGTTTACTTACAAAAGGGAAAAAAAAAATTCCTAATTTAAGTCACCCCATAGTTGTTTAAGGTGCTTACATATCCATTATTTAGAATCAAACTTCCATAGTTTATTTCTGAAAACTTTAGTAGGTGAGTTTATTTTAATTTTGAAAACTATCCAAATTTATGTTTATTAGTCCATTTAGTTTATTCTAAGAAAATTCTAGAAAAAGAGTCTTACATTTGGATTATATTATTTTTGAAAATTCTAAAAGGGCCTTACTTTGTTAAAGGTTTTTTTATTTTTATTTATTTTTACTTATTTTTTTTTAGAAAATAATTTTTTTATTATTATTCAAAAAAGGAAAGGAAGGAAAATAAATAAATAAATAAAATAAAATGGATAATTCTACCTCTTCCTCATTTACGAAAAGATCTTTTTTTTAATCATCATCTTTTTTGTTCCTTCCATTTTTTATTGAACAAATAAATAAATAAAATGAAATAAAATAAAATAAAATAAATAGATAAATAATAGAAGAAGGGAAGAAAAACAAATAAATAAATAAGGAGAGCATATGCGAACTTAGGCTGAAGGATGATGGGTCAGGACCTAGGTTAGGGCACGACTTTAACTAAGGTTAAGGCGACGGGTACGGGTTAGTTTTGGGCGCAAATTTAAGTCAACTGGAGAAGAAGTGGACAACAGTTGGATCAGTTGATTCAATGTGCTCTGATCATTTTTTCAAAGTGGGAGTTTGTGTTGTTATGACAAATTCATTGGCAAAAACAATGTTGGTGACAACACGGTAGCTTGAAGTGGTGGTTTTTGAGGTGTCAAAGTTGTGTCGCTGATGGTGGTGTGAGAAAGTGATGCGTGCGTGACCATTGGAGCCTAAAGTGGTATTAGTCTCTATTATTTTTTAGTGTGGGCAATTCAAATATGGTGGTGGTTTTAGCCCAAGTTGTTCAGGAGATGGTGGTTCACGAATGGTTATGGCAGTTAAAATTCAAGACGTTAATTTGTTGAATCCTTAAAACATTGAAGGAGAAGATGGGACCTTTATGAAACTAGAGACTTTGAAGAATGCAATGGAAGTGGTTTTGTGCTTCAAGATTAAGTAGACATGGAAAGCTAAAGAGAACGTGGGCTCGTAAGTTTAGGTATCTCGAGAGAGAAAGCTTTAATTTGTGATTGTAGGAAGTGTTTTGAACCATGTTGATGCTATAGGTGTCACGCCTCGAAGTGGCAAAGTTGTAACAGCCCAACTATGTAAACCATTCTAAGATAGAAGTTGGCCTTACAACCGCTATCCTAAACTTGATCTACACAAGGCATCCATGATTAACCCGCTTTAAAGTAAACAGTTTGTAATTTAAATAAGACATTTACCTAAGAAAGTGAGAAAATATATATATATACACTATAATTCGGTTATTACAATTAGTGTTTACAATATTTCATCGTAATCTATTTCCTAGTTATTACATTATTTAGAAACGAAAAATTCTAAAATAAAAGCTTAGACCTTAAAAATATACGTTTGTTCTTCAAATGTTTTTCCTCACTCCTTAGGATACAGTAGTTGCTAGCTTCAGAGTAATTATAAGTCGCTTCTTAGTCTGTACCTGCACAATATCTCTAGGGATGTGAGTAACCACACTCAATAAGTTAGGATAGAGGATTTAGAACTATACCATAAACACAATAAGGTTATCAATCAACTTATTAGGTGCAATGCATGGTCAAGCAAATGCCATCGCACGACGTGAGATCAGAGAAATTATGCCTACTCTAATCCGGGTTGAGGAGTTGTCGTTAGTACAATAGTTCACAACCAAACCTAGGCTTGTACATTAGAGATATCACTCCTCCCGCAATTACCTTTGAACCATTGACTTCACCCTCGCCGCAACCTCCTCTCCTATCACTTCATTCGACTAAGGATGAAGAAGAGACCATTATGTAATCCTATGCTATAAATTTTGAAGGGGTCAGTATTTGGTCGGAGAATCCTAGGTTTCCCTTAATGGGTTGCCATGTTGGTCCGATTATGATTACAGGTCATATATTTGATTAGGTCCAATTTAGGATGATTAATCATTTCACACAAATTATATAATACAAGCCAAAACAATAAACAAAATCATAGCATCACTCATAATCAAGCACATGCACATAATCAACCATCTAACAAGCACAACCAAGCATAATCTCAAGCCTCTAAAATACAGTAACGTATTAATCCCAACTTACTTGGACTCCTCGCTTACTTACTTGAAGTCTAGCTCGCTCAAGCCATCACCGATCATCCCTATAACACAAACATGGTTTCAATTTTTCATATAATTATTATAAGTTGGTTTTATCCTATAACGCTTATTGTTATCTTTTGTGTAGGGTTTAATATGTCCAATTATCTAGGTTCTCAAATCTTTTACAATTATTCTAGGTTTGGGGTTAGGTTCGAGGTTAGGTTCGGGTTTAGTTTCCGTATTGATTTCTAAATTAGGTCCTGGTTCGATTTCTAAGTTATAATTTAGCTTATTTTTTTTCTATGTATACCTATTATTTACTTATGATTCATTCTACTCTATTTTGGGATTCGGTTTCTAAATTAAATTCTAGTTTTGATTCTGAAATCTTACATATGCTTGAATCCTAATGTGAAATTAATCACATTAAGCTTGCGTATTCTAATATTCTAATGGGTCTTAATTTAGTATTCTAAATTGTTTGATATACGCTAATCCTAATTGGGATACTGAATTTATTCTCGATATGAGAAAATCTTACATTTTTTATACAATTACCTAAAATTAAATTTTTGTTATAGAGTTATTATATTTTGATTTTTATTATTATATTATCTAATTAAACCTAATGTTTCATATTTATTAATTTTCCAATTCTACATATTCTTAATTTTCTACAATTACCACATAATTCCTTCATTAATTACACTTAACACTTCAAAGGCTAAGATTAGGTTTCCACATCAGAAACCAACATCCCTAACCCTCTAATTACTGTCTAAATAAGTAATTAATGTCTTAATCACTTCATTAACCCAAAATTACCCAATTTTTCTATCATTTTAAGGCTAAAAATTTACCTAAATATTTTGAAAATTAAATTTAAAAAAATTGCTTCATAGCACTGTTTTATATTACTTAAGCATTCTATAAAAAAAATTTGAGCTCCAAACTACACTCCTAAGCCTATTTATTTCTAATCCTAATCATGCTTGTTTTACTTAATTTCTTAAGAATCCTATATTTTCAGACGTGATTACACTTAATCACTATTTTCCCCTAAATCTACATACAGTAAAACCTCATAATAATAAATTTTATAATTTTCTGGGCAAAATAAATAATTTTACAAAATTATACAAAATCGGAGCAAATGAAAGACTCACCCGGTCCGATGGCTTTTGGCCTTCCAACATTGGTCCAGGTGTGTCGGCCGATCTAGGTGGTCGGTCTGGAGTAGGGTGGTGGTGGTGGCTCAGTCCCAAGTGGTGGTGGCGTGTAGGTTTGGCTCCCTAGCCCTAATTACATAGTTTTCCTTTCTTTCTTTTTTTTTTTACTCTAGTTTTTCTCTTGAATTTCGATGCTCTCCATTTTTCTCTGATTTCTAACTGTCTAAAGGAGCTCTATAAATTTTTTTTCCTATTTATAGAGCTTTGTAGTAATTAATATGCATTAAATTAGACAAGACATTGCCCAATTCCCTTGATTTTTAGCTTTTGTAGTGCTTTATTTTAATTGGCTAATTTTTTTCTTCAACTCCTAACTTAGCACGACCACATCTACATCATTCTAGATTTCTCTGATTTTTCCTTAATCAATTAATAATTTTCTTTAATTATTCAATAAGTTTTTAGCTACTTTAAGAAATTTCGCGCATTTTTATCTACACGCAAATACATGTGGAGTACATGTAAACATTCCTAATTATTATTTAGATCATTCTATGATTTTTAGTATACATATAATATATCTCTAGTAATTTATTAGTTATTAGATTACACTTTGCGCCTTTTCGATAATTAACAATTATTATACTTAAAATTTGAAAATTTATAGTCTCATATTTTATTACTTATTTTCTTAAATTTAAGTTTTCGAGATCATTTTGCTAATATTTCTAACTTTACTTATAATTTAGGTTTGATCGGATCTTTCAGCCAATCGAAACCCTAGATGATTGGTTGTAGGGCTTACAATAAGCAATTCTTACAACTCTTATTTATTATTTTTCATCAAAGATTTTGAGTGAGAAACTCCAATTTCAACCAAAAATGAAGCTTTTCATTAGTGGGTCTTTCAAACAAACGAACATGAAAATATATTTTTTTAATTGAAATTATCGATCAAAATGAACTAACGCATATTTAAAATGTTAGATTTTATCAATCTCTTGCATTAATTTTCATTAAAACACTCTGAGATTGAAGAGATGTTGATTGGCTATGAACGAAGTATTCAAACTTTTTCAATCTTTTGAATCTAATTTTAACTCACTTTCCATTATCGATCCAAGCAGTTAATGGGTCATAATGATAGTATGCCAAGTCTATTATGCGATTGCATCCTTAATTTAATCAAATTGCAATAAAAGAATGGTAAAAAATGAAGGGAAAAATGAATGCTTATAGATATGCCAAACCGCTAGAAAGAAAGCACAATTCCTGTGCATCTTCAGGTTCTTACCTATGACCAACCCTTACTCCATGTATGCCTTTGCCAACTCACCTGTACCTATTTCTCATATTCAAGCCCAAACTAAATTTATATAAAGAAATTAAAGCAGCTTGGATCGTTTCCAAATAAGGAATGTTGATTTTCTTTTTAATTTTATTTTATCCTATTTAGCCAATTTATGACCAAGTTTAATGCACATATATTAAAGTTAAATTCCAAATTGAGTCTAATATAATGATTCTATAAATTGTAGTTTGTTGATCGTTCAATTAAATTTGAAAATTGTTTTTATCGTAAATTAACTAATTTAAGTCTAATCAAAGTGTTGTTTGAAATCACAATTGACTCAAATTAATCTCATTTTTACAAATAAATTCTTAGAAAAAATTTAATGAAGAAGTTCGAAATCGCTAAAACACATATATGCATTTTGACTTTATTTAACTGTAACACCCCAATTGGGGACCTAGTAATTTTATCTAAAATCCTCATATCACTTCTGCACCCATAATATAAAGATTGTCTTGTCAAGTTAAGGGTTACATGACTTTAGTTTGTAAGTTTCCAATCATACTTAAACTTTTTACATACATCTACTAAACTATATATATATATATATATGGCTATAAGTGATCAAACAATCCACAATCACTAGAAATGTAAAAAGTCAAAATCACCTATCAAACAAAAAGAAAGTGTATCTAAATTTCAATAATTATAAAGCTACTAGGTACTTAAAAGTTCAATTCAACTATCTTACTTGCTTTTCTAAACTTATTATTCTACTTTTATGACCTTATGGAGCACTCAACACTTAAATCTTAGCTTAACCCTAACTTTATAAGACTTCCAAATGAAACTATTTTGGGGTAAGCTACATCCAGTTTAATGAGTAACCTTTCTACCTTACTATCAAACAATAATAAGTAAGTTATTTATTAAAAATATGAATGTATGCACAAGCATATGTAATGTAAATAGTACATACAACCAATTAGTAACTGCATACAATACGATTTTACATCCACCGTAGCTTGGGTTAGGAAGTATTAAAGCACATCAAGACTCAGGTCTCTACATCTATCATCTGAACAAATATCATCTTCTCTTGGTAGATGTAAAGCAGTGGACATGGCTCGACCTTAAGCAGAGGATAGTACTCCTCAGAACCGAGTAGATCCTAAAGGTCGAGGGAAGAACATGTTGTATGAGTACATCATACGATACAATAATAATATATCACAGTAATGGATCTAACATGCATGATCTCCCACTCCACTATGTAGTGTTGATGTCCTTTATTAATCTTACAAAAGCATGCAATGCCTGATTGGTTTATTTAAAGGTTGGATAATTATTAATCTAGTTTACAGGTGACCAATCGATATATATAACAGACGCTTCAGAGTCCTATTAGCTAATGTAACAACTAATTCACCAGTTTGTTATATTATGGTATTTTGGAACACAAGTACAACTAATACAAGAACATGTAAATACCCCAATTCCCCAAGCATAACAATTTTCATAGATATAATTAATTAGTATGCTACACTACAAGCAAACATAAGATAAGACATGAGTCGATATACTCACTTAGCCATAGCATCTAATAGTCCCAGTAATCCTTAGTCTAGTTGATCCATGAGTCTACATCACCTAAAGATTATATTAAGGTATATAAGTATTATGTCATAAACTACCTAGTTGCTCCTTCTTGTCCTAAACTTGTCATTTTTACTGTTTTCATATTATAGCCATAACTTCTTTGTCTTAAGTCTATTTTTAATAATCTTGTAATCATTTTCCATTGTTTTTTAGTGTTTTTTCATTTGGTGAAGTCCTTTTAGGATGTTTAGACTTGTAGAAATATGGTTTAGGTCAAGTAAATTTGTTGGTAATAAGTATTGGTTTGACTACTTTAGGGTTTTAGCCTAGTTTTGGGATTTAGGCTTAATTTGGGGTATTGAGCCTTACACTTGACCTTTTGGTCCTTTATTTATGAATTTTAAGTTTAAGTTTCTGCCTAAATTCTATAGCTTTTAATTTAGGCCTTAATGTTACTCTTATGGGCCTAAATGGGCCATTTTTGCTAGTTTAAGGCCTTAACTCATTGAGGGGTCTATACGAGATGGTTCTAATGGGCTTCTGGACGTAATGAGCCTTTAACATTTTATTTTATGAGTCTATTAATTTAGGGATCAAATCTAGTCACTAAGTTATTGGACTCTATTTTGAGTCTTTTTAAGGACTTTTGGGCTTATCTTGAATCTTAAGGCCTTAAGCTTAACTCCACTTATTATTTTGGGTCTAAGCCCACTAAAAGCCTTAAGTTTGGTCCAGTTTCATTTAAGTTTCAAATTTGGTTCTTTTCTTTAATGAGGCTTCTAATGCTATTCTTAAGACCTTAATCATCAACTAAGCTAGTTTAAGCCATTAACCCTACCCTATTTAACTTGGTTAATTACATCCTAAATCATACTTAAAACTAAAGAATCATGTTATTACATTAATTGATAAAAACTTACAGATTATTAACTCCATTATTAGCTGATTGAGGTGTAATTTATTTTCTTAATCTTAATTGCTGGTACATTTAACACTAACTAGGAGTAATTTAGGGCTTAATGTGTTAAATTAAGTTAATTGAGCCCGTTAGGTTATCTTGTCTAATTAGTTTAACGAATTGATACAATTATTACTACATGTTTTATAGGGTAGATTTAGGTTTTAAGGCAATTAAGCAATTAGTCTCTGATTAATCAATAGTTCTACTATTTAATTAGAGTACAATAGTTAAATTAGGGCTTTTGATACTAGATTGGAGTTTTACCATCATTTTAAAGGTTCATACATATTAGGATTCTAATTAGGATTTTAGTGTTTGAATGTTCATTTAAGGGCTATAATATTCATTTTAGGGTTATTTATATCAATATTCATTTTTGGCTTAGTTTACTCTCCATCAATTTTAGAGAATTCTCATAGGTTTTGACTATTGGTTTCTTTTTCATTGGGGTTTGGGGTTGGTTTCACCATATTAGGTTGAATTAGGTGTTAACGTTAGTTACTGGCATATGTTTATGGGATTTTAAGACTCTAAGTGTTGAGGTCAAACTAGCGTTGAGGTTGCCATCTAAGATTTTAGGAGTTTGCATTAAGGTTTTTGAGTGCAACCTCTCAAGTTTGGTGTAAGTTATCTTGCCAATACTAAGAATATTTTTTGAGAAATCTTATTTAACTTCCAACTCCCTGTTTAGGAAGTTTGCGAGGTTTGTATTAACCCCAAAAATGAAATGATGATTTCATATTTTCCTAAAAATCCTATTTTCTAATTTTTTTTGGTATTTTCTCAACTTTTTAATTTTCTATTTTTTTGGTATTTTTGAATTAGGACCCTTTTTCTATTCTAAAAAAAATTTAAAATATAAGGAGACAAAAATGAGGTATCTACAATCATCACTAGTTAGTCATCAATAAGCAAGCTAAATTATACTACGATATCTCTTAAAGTTCACTCGACCTCCCCATGTGTCATGTGGAATGTGTGGTTCTCTCGTCTCCCTTTCTCCATCAAAGTAATAATCAGTCCCTCAGTATAGCTATATGAAAGGCAAATGTGCCATGCCATAGAATCTAGACTATTCTAAATGTGTGTCGATCCCATCGTATACATTAGGCATCTCTTGAGGATTCTTTAATGATGCCTCTTATTAACTGCATGTAACTAGATTATATGCTTGCAAAATTTAATTACATTAGATATAATGAGAAATGATATAAGTAATGTGAACAGATGCTGGATTTATGCAAAATATCTCTCATTTACATATAGCCTCAGACTTGTTGGTGTCCTTATGTGTCAACACTAATCTATTTACTAATCCTTGATGCATTTCCATAAGATAAAAGTAAATATATGTAAAATTCTTATAAAATTAGATGAAATGTATAAAATTAATTATTTAGTATAATGTAGTATTCATATATCATAATGAAACCAACATATTACAACTTTAATAAACCTCGTTATTGATATGTCCTTATACTATGCCCTTACTTTTTACTTCTTTGACAATAATTTTTGTTGGTTTTTCCTTAAGATCCATTTTGTCGTGGTATCAACTAGATTGTGGTCTTCGTTCTTTTCCAACTTCATCATATACTAGGTGGATTTTTCGCATTCCCTCTCCATTTGTCCATGTATGCTTATCTCTAAGAGGTGGAAAGGTAGCTTAATAGCACATGGCTTGATTTTTCCAGTGTAACTACCTCTCAATCTTATACATATGGTCCATTTTCAAATAAGCCATGGTTGCAAATGAATGTGAGTAGGGTATCTTGAAGATTTGCAACTTGTTACTTGTGGTTGAATATGTCAACTCTATGATAATAGCCACCTTTCTTGCCATAATTTGTCATGTATGCTCCTATTTGCACCTAAAAAATTCCAAATGTCATGTTAAAAGTAATTACTTAATGGAAAGTACTTGCCCCTCTCCATTTTTCTAATTTTTTGGTAACCAATTTAGTATAAGCTTTCCCTTTATAAATAGGATAATGTGCTTTATCTCACCTCTCTTGGAAATAGCCTATGCAATTGTAGAAAATTCTTAGATTTAAGGCTAATACGAGCAATGACCTTTCACCTTTCAAAACTATATTATAGCTATCACTAAAGTTTGTTGTCATTTGGCCATATCTAAAACTTCCATCATATGCTCATATCTATTATTAATTGGGAATATTTGCAAAATAATTCAAAGTAGTGATGTATCTTTTCCTTATCTCCTCCATATAGAAATTAAACTTCCTTTCTTGAACTTGGAAAGCTACTGTAGTTACCAATCTCTTCAAATAGTGATTTTTATATTTAAATGTTGAAGTTATTGGCTACATTTCTTATGTATGCTCTACATTATGCAAATGGGGGCTGTTATCTAATATTCTTATCTTTCATTGCTTTTCTTATACTCTTGTATCAGTTTGATATAACATACAAGGTAAGATCATTGTCACGTGGTCCTTAGAGGCATTGTTTTAACTTCTTCACGAACCATTTCCAAGTCTTACCTAAGTCCTTATAAACCAATGCAAATTTAAGGGAAGGTATGTGATTAGCACCATTTATGCTACATGCAATCAACAGGCTATGGGGATATTTCTCATAAAAGAAAGTTTTATCAATATTGATCATCAGCCTGCAATGTGAAAAGGCCAATATACATGGCCTAAATGCCCAGAATAATCTTCCTAAGATCACCTCATTATCCTTTTCAGTTGATTGAACTTTCTAAGCCACATATGTTCTTGGGTTGAATCTTTTGATTGCAGTTATTAGCTTTGGCAATTCATTGTATGATTTGTCCCAATTCCCATATACGTTTTCAATTGCTATTCTCTTTACTCCCAAAACTTTCCTTTCTGATATCAATAACCATATGTGTCCTCAATTTGTTGTTTGAGTGTAGTGATCTTGACATTTAGATCATTCTTGACTTTCCTTAGAAGTTTTGGCTCATGAAGGCTTAGTCGAGTTGTAGATGATCCTTTCCAAATCTCCTCTTAGTACAAGTGTGTAGGCATTTAGTAGTGAGACAAAATGTTTTAAGTACTTAGGATACGGATAAATGGCTACTAAGTATCTTAACCAACATGTTATGGTCTTCTGAGGTGATGAAGTGGACAGTATCAATGACTGTGAACCTAAAAAAGAATAGAAAGATGTTAGACAAACTAAAGTAGAGGTGGAGGAAGAGACTTGTGTCCATGCTAACTAGGGTGAAGGTAATAATGTTGGTATTAAGGTGAGTGCTGGGATTAATGGCGACCTTTGAGGAAGATCAAAGAAAGAACTCGTTCTATACAAAGTGTGCCATCAAAGGTCAACTATGCACAATTATAGTAAATGGAGGGAGTTGTTGCCATGGGAGCTTCACATTTACTATTGGGAAGAGCTTAGTTATTTGACTAACATATCATACAAGATGGGTATAAGAACACCTATACTTTCACTAAGGATGGTAAAGAGATAGTGCTGTAACCCATGACCTTGAGCCAAGTGAATGAAACTTATAACCAACTCACCTGAGCTAGTAAGAAGAAGGTTTTAGTATTAAGCTGATGTTGTTCCCATGGGAGCCTCACATTTACTATTGGGAAGAGCCTGGTTATTTAATCGACATATCATAAGATAGGTGTAAGAACACTTATACTTTCACTAAGGATGGTAAGAAGATAGTGCTATAACCCATGACCTTAAGCCAAGTAAATGAAACTTATAACTAACTCAGTTGAGCTAGTAAGAAAAAGGCTTTAGTGTTAAGTTGACGAAAACTTGAAGCTATTGAAGAGGCTGATGAGCCTATGCTCTTGTTGATTACAAGATTATTGGAGTTGAGAGATTTAGATGATGTGCTTAAAGAGATTCGAAAGTCAGATGACTTACTTAAAGGACTACTACCAATTTGACGTATTGTATATTGTATTGATTTATAATTAGGTACAACTCTGCCTAATAGACTTACTTACAAAATGAATCATGAACAATTGCCAAGCTAAAGAGACAAGTTGATAATCTCATAGAGTGAGGATATGTGAGGAAGAGCATAAGCCTTTTTGTTGTTCCAAATCTACTAATCCTAAAGAAAGATGGTTCTTAGTACATGTGCATTGATAGTTGAGCTATCAATTGAATTACTATTAAGTACAAATATCCTATACTGAGGCTTAATGACATGTTACACGAGTTTCATAGCACTCAAATGTTTTCAAAGTTTGATTGGTGAAGTAGCTAATGTTAGATTCGCATGAGACTAAGGCATGATTTGAAGACTACATTTAAGACTAAACATAGTCTTTATGAGTGGTTGGTTATGCCATTTAGCCTTATCAATGCCCAAGAACTTTCATGAGGCTTATGAAACATATAATGCGCCCCTCAATCGGGAGATGTATAGTCATGTACTTTGATGACATACTAGTGTGATGCATATTATAACCAAGGACAAACAAGGCTAAATGCAAGGATGGGTCCAAGCTTACGGAAACCTTAAAAGGGTGATGAGGAAATGTACGCAAGGACAAAAAAAAAATGAAAAAGTAAGCAAAACTCACAAACAGCTCCAAAGGATATGATGCACCAATAAAACTCACGAAAACTCATGGTACAGCTCGATATGATGCATGAGATGGTTTGGTGAGGCTGCTCCCACCAATCTTTAGTTAAAGGTTAAGAGAAGAGTGAAATGAGAGTAAATAAACAATGTTTATGAGAGGAGAAATATCTAGTGTATTAATGATAATCAATGTCTATGACTATATATACAAGGGTTATTTATACCCGAGAATTTAAAGCAACCTACCTAAAAAGGAAAAGAACAAAAGGGTATTGTCTTAAAGAAGGAATGTACAAAGTATACAAAGGGTGAAAAAAAAATATTCAATGAAAAAGCAATGATTATAGTAGCAAATTCTATGAGTGGTCTTGAATACATGACAACAATAAATTGGTAGCACTATTAGAGGATGCAAACAAAAGAGTACGAGTTGATTGGGTGTCTAAATAGGTGTACCGAGTAAGCATGTACTCATTTGAGCAAGAGTGGTTGAAGGTTAGTTCATGGTTGCTCTCTCGGGCTCTCGGCAAGAGTGATGTAGAGCAAGCATTCAGCTTGGACATGATCGAGCAGGCACATGAGGTTTGGTTGCAGTCTAGGCATTCTTAAAGTCAATATACAACTTCTAAAAGGTAGGCAGTCAAACAGCTCAGCATATAGAGTTGATTAATAGCAAGTAGAAACTTAGCTTCGGTAAAGGTTGGCTAGAGCAGGAGGATTCACCTTGTTAGGCCCTTTAGCCCTCGGGCTAGGCTATAAGTTAAAGGCCTAATAGCCGGATTCTTATCATTCCCTCTAAGTTAATTTAGATTTGGAATGAAATCTTATTAGTCTTTGCTAAGTTCTTCGTTAGGGTGCTGTGCACTGAGGTCGACAACGTTAAAAGTGTTTGAAACCCCATAATCTGTGGGCAACTTCAACCTATAGGAGTTGTTATTGATCTTCTAAAGGATTTTGAAAGGTGCCTCAACTCTTGTAGATAGCTTGTTCCTCCTCTTATTTGGAAACTTTTCTTTGCTCTGGTAGAGCTACACCAAGTCTCTAGGCTAGAATTGTTTAATCACCCTACCCTTAGCCTTCTCTCACATTCATCTAGCGGCTTGATCGATCTATCAAGTAACTTTGTTATAGATGTATTGAAGAGATTATGCTCTAGCTTTTACGTCAGGGTCTTCTTACTTAGATACAAGCATAAAGGTGTGATTGAGGGGCAACTTAGGATTAAAACAATAGACAACCTCAAAGGGGGTTTGCTTGGTGGTGTCATGTATTCTTCGATTGTAAGCAAATTTGGCCACTGGTAAGCAAACATTCCAATCAGCCAAGTTCTTGCCACTATAAATCAAAGCAGCGTTCCTAAAGTATGATTGACTACCTTTGTTTGGCCATCCATTTAGGGGTGATAGGAAATACTGAATAGCATTTTGGTCCCCATCTATCACCACAAGTTCTCTAAAAATGGCTCAAGAACTTTGGGTCTCTATCCGATGCTACAATTCTTGACATGCTATATAACCGAACAATTTCCTACAAGAAAGGAGAAGTAATAGTCGAAGCATCATTAGTCTTAAAGCAGAGTACAAAGTCTGCCATCTTACTAAACCTATCTATGACAATCATTACAGAATCTTTGCCTCAAGCAGTTCATGGTAATCCAAGAACAAAGTCCATGCACAACTTAATCCATGGTTTCATCAAGATAGGTAAAGGCATTGCTTTCCCTTGCTTAGCTCGGCACTTGGCCCTCATACATGTAGCATAGCCTTCAACAATTCGGTGCACATCTCCACTCATTCTTAACTAGAAGAAATGCCTACTTAATAGCTCATGCATCCTTCTCTGCCTAAAGTATCTAGAGAGTCCTTTATTGTGAGCTTCCTTGATTAGCAACTCTTTCAATGAATAGGTCGGTACACATAAATTTTCCTCTTTAGAGCAAGTACCTATCTTCTATATGGTACTCGTTTACTATCCTACCATTTGCATAATGCCTAAGTTTGGGCTCGAAGTGTAGATCCTCAGAGTATTGTTCTATGAGACTCGTATTGATGCGATTAAGTTTGACAGCCGATTTAGGACATTCGGGAAAATAACCTAATTAAGCTGGAAGCTTATGAAGGGCTTCGTAAGATTAGTCAAGGAATTATCGTTGGCTCAAAATTTAAAAATATAATAGAATATTAAAAATATTACCAAAATCGTATAAATTTACTATATTATTATTATTGATAACGTGCAAATTAAGTCTTGAAAAATAACGAATACTTAATACTAAGAGATATATTATAGGAGTAATATAATTAATAATAGATATAAAATATTATAAAAAAGACATGTATATACATTAGGTATAACTATTATATAAATATATATACCCATAATTATTATAAATACTAAAAAATGCATAAATATTACCAAATAAATAAAGGAAAATATAAGAAAATTAACAAAAATTTCCTAAAGACATGTAGATGTTGTAGGAGTTGTCGCAAAGAGTTTAAGAATGCATAGGATAGGATTTTGGCTTCTTGACACCTAAGTATGTCCATTTACATGTATGTAGGTAAGAAAAAAAAAATCAAAAGCCACTTAATTGGAGAGATTAAATCACATCTTGCAATTTATAGCAAACTTTGATAATTTTTTAGCTTAAAAAAATTCTAGAAGTGGAAAATATAGAGAAAGAAAGGGAAAAACAAAATTAAAAAAATTTAGTCGCGAATTCAAAATTTTTCGTAATCCTAGGGAAAATGACTAGCTAGGCATGAAACCAAGTAGTGGTTTGAAGTAGTGGCTGGTGATAGTGATTTGAGATACCCTCCCCTCTCCACAATGGTTGGAGTACGAGTTTCTGATAAATCACTAAACTCTTCCGATTTCATAAAAAATTAGGGGAAAATAGTAAATGATCACAAAAAATTATGAAATTTGGTTTCCTTATATATTTTTGCATGAGGATCTCAATGATTCAATTAGATTTTCAAAATTTTAAGTGTAAATATAGGATCCTTAAGAAAAAGTCCCATACAGCAATTTTCAATCAAGTTTTTGAAAGACCAATCCATGTAGTTTCGACTTGAAATTTTATTAACATACTCCTAAGATGTTATGTTTTAATGTTGAGTGGTTAGATTTCTAAAATTAAGTTATCAGATTTTTGAGAAAATTCTGTTTTTTGTAAACAGTGCGCTAAACATGGTATTTTGTTAAAAGAGAGTGATGAAATTTTCTAAAACTATGATATACCCTAAATTTCCCTACAAATAGTAGTTAAAAGTGGTTTAATATGGATTTATAAAGGATAATTTATAAGTAAAAGTAGGTATTTGGTAATTTAAGGTTAGATTTCTCAAGTATTTAGTATACTTATAAACTAATGGATAGTATAATAGAGAAAGGAAGTAGATGATTGAAGTTTTAAGTTGATACTTACTAGTTATGCAAAGTGTACACTTCTGGAAATGTAGGGTATGTGGAGTATATGTGAAGTTGTTAGATGTATTAGCAGCAGCAAGGTCAGAAACTGTGTCAAAATATATCTGGTATGAATATGTTGAATACACTAGGAAAATATAATCTGTACCTAAGAGTGGCATATATTAAGACTCTATCCTATTTCTTAAGACAAGCTATAAGTCAAGAACTTCCTAATAAGAATCTAACTTTGGACTGAAGGTTAGAAACTTCGCCAGAAACTGGGTTAGAATGTTAGTTGGTGTTAGTTATTCTTGACTACACACGGAGCTCGATGGTAGGTCAGCAAGTAATTTATATATGAATTTCCACACCTTTATCAGAGTTAGAATGTGAGTCAAAAGCCACTTGGACAATAGCGCATACCATAAGACTAAGTGAGAACCTTAGTAAAAACCTTGATCAGAAAGTAGTTCGACGAAGGATGGAAAATATAAGAGCAACTAGAAGTTTGAAGATGATTGGTATTGAATATTGGATCATTGGGAGTCAAAGAATAGATTAGAAAGTCACTTGATTATACTTTCTAAGAATCTACTAAAGCCAGAATCTAAATTAGAAACTACTAAGAAACAATTGGTATCAAGTCAGAAGGTGTCTTATTTTAACTAATATCTAATAAACACTTTAGAAAAACTTACCTAACATAATTGGAAATTTACTTAAATGTCCACAATGAACACATACGTTATATATTGGACATAAATTGAAGATGTCATGTTAAACTTTAGGGATAATGAAGAAAGATGAGACGAGATAAGAGAATGAGCATCAGTATATAGGTAAGTGAGATAAGTGTTTCATTGCACTTTGAAGTATTGTTAAAAATACTTGGAGACCTTAGTATATGTCTTGTTTGTGGCTGTAAGTTAGTTGCCTATATGCATGCAGCATGTGTGCTTGAATACTGTTGTACTATTTGAGTGCTGGATTGATTTATCGATTGCTTATGGTAGTACATGCTTTGGACTATTTAAATTTGCTTGATCCCCCCCAAAAGTAATCTAACACAAACTCAGCTCAACTACTAACCGAACTTGCATCGTAACCTAATAAGGGTAACGATTAGGAAGTGTGGGCTAAACATGGATGCCTTCATTAAAGATAGTAGGAATGGTCCTCTTCCCACCTTGAGTTGAACTAACTGATAGGTAAGGAGGTCATGGCCAGGTTGGGATCAGTGGTTCGAAGATAGTTTTGGGAGGAGCGTATTCTCCATTGCACAAGCCTTGGTTTGGTGACTAAATTCATGAGTGCGTGGCCTTAAAGTCCTCGAAACCCAGATTAGAATGGGTATAATTTTTCTGATCTCATGACGACCGGTCAATGTCATGCGATTGTATTTTCTTGATCATGCATTGCATTTAACTAAACTTACTTGATAACCCTGATTTCTTCATATCAGATATGTGTTATTGTCTTCGTCTCGCTTATTGAGCAAGTTACTACTCATTTCCTTATAGTTGTTTTGTAGGTTTCCCTAATAGACTTACCGGAAAGCCAAAGAATGGGATCGAGGAGTGAGATTCAAGATTTACCTAACTAGATTTCTATTCGGTTTATCGACTGTATTAACTTGTAAGGAAACTAATAAGGTCTCCTTAAGTGACCTTTAGTTTTCAATCAATGAAATTTATTCCATACTTTGCAAGCTTGTGGATTTTAGTGAAATTTTAGTTGTAAAAATTATTTTTCAGCATCTATCTTTAAAAGTTAAACCACAGGTTGACTCATACTAAGTACTGAAAGGGGCACTTCTAAGTAATGAAGTGGTGAATGCCTTGTATAGGTTATATCTATGTTAGCAGCTATGGTGGCTAGCTTCTAGTGTAAGTTAGCTTACACGGCGAAATTATTACGACTCTCTGGTTTAGGGCGTGACATGTTCGTTAATACTTACAAACCCGAACAACCGAGTTTGAGGTTTGGTTAGGAGCGCATGTCTCCTTACAAGAGCATTTGCAATCACGTTACTCTTTCCTTGCTTTTCCTTGATGACAAAATTGAATCCCTTAAGGAATTCAACTCACCTCACTTACTACTTTAACAACTTGGTCTAACTTCAGAAATACTTCGAAGACTCATGGTTAGTATAGATGATAAATTCTCTCAACAATTGGTAATGTTACCATACTTGGAATGCTTAGATGAGTGTTAAAAGTTCTTTGTCATATATAAAGTAGTTCAATGGAGGTCCTTTAAGCTTCTCACTGTAGTAGGTGATTGGTCAGCCTTCCTGTATTAGGACAGTGCCTATCCTAATGCTTGACATGTCACATTTAAGCTCAAATACTCTCTTGAAGTTAAGCAAAGATAGTACAAGTGCGGAGGTCAATCTTTCCTTCACCCCAACAAAGCTTTTCTCCCCATCTAAAGTTGATGTTCTTCTTCATTAGCTCAATAAAGGGTACAGTGAGGGTACTGAAATTTCTTATGAATCTTTTGTAAAAGTAAGCGAAACCATGGAAGCTTCTCACCTTAGCACCAGTAGTAGGAATTGGCCACTTGACGATTGTTCAAATCTTTTCATCTTCCACTTGTAAACCTCCTTTACTTACTACATAGCTTAAGAATACCACTTCTTCCTAGCAAAAGCAACATTTCTTAAGATTACTAAATAATCTTTCAGCACAGAGGACATCCAATATGGTATGGAGATGTTTACAGTGACTTGGCAAGTTGGCATTCTATACTAAGATGTCATCGAAGTACGCTATGGAACACTTTCCTATTAGATCTCTTAAGACATGGTTCATCAATCGTATGAAAGTAGTCGGGGCTTTCAATAAGCCAAATGGCATAATTATCTACTCATATAGTCCATACTAACTTTTGAACACAATCTTCCACTCATCTTCCGGCCTCATGCAAATTTGATGGTAGCTAGATTTTAGATCAATGTTGTTACAAATCTTAGATTCACTCAATTCACCTAGCATATCTTCTAACTCGGGGATTGGATACTTGCATTTGTTCGTTATCTTGTTCATTGCTCAGCTTTCAATATACAGCCACCAAGTACCATCCTTTTTTGACACAAAGTACACTGGAACAATACAAGGGCTGAGACTCTCCCATACATACCTTCTATCCAATAGCTCGTTGACTTATCATTATAGTTCAGAAGCCTATTTGGGACTCATTCGATAAGCTGGCTTATTCGATAGGATGGTATTGGGTATCAAGTCAATGCAATGCTCTTGGATAACTGTTTGAGAAATAAATTGACATATTCATTTAGCAACTCTCTTGCTTTTCGGGGTAGTTCACCTTACTCCCACAACTCTAAGTGTCACCTAACCAACATGAAGGTCAGTGCATTAGCTTAAATAGCCTCTTGGAGCTCAGCTCTGCTCATCATCAGAGTCTTTTTCAATCTTCGAGCAACTTTTTCCTACAATTTGTTAACTTGACTCTATGGCATTAGGTTCAACGTGATCTTTCTTCCATCCTTCTTGAATACGTAAGCGTTCCTATATCCATCATGTATAACTCTTATATCATAAAGTCATGGTCAACCTATTAACACGTGTGATGTGCACATGAGTAGTACATCGTAAAAGATCTCATCAAAGTAATATCCAATTGAAATAGCAATAGTACTTACCGAGTGATATGTAGTGCTCCCTTCTCATTCAGCCAATGGAACTTGTATGGCTTCGAATGCACAATAGTTGGCAACTTTAACTTTGTGATTGGATTGGCTGATGCTACATTGGTGAAACTACTACTATCCATAATTATTACGTACAGCTGGTTATTTACCTTATAGGTGATATGAAAAAAATTCTCCCTCTATTCTTCTTTACGTAAGGGTTCTATGCTCATTACAAGTTGGAAAACTAGGATCAATTGATCCAAGTCCTTAGTAAACACATCCTCTTTAATCAGTTCATTCTTTTGGGAAGTTTCTTTCTCGGCAATGCACTCTTCTTCTGGTTCCTCATAGGTACTTTCCACTTCTAACATTGGAGCGTCTCCTTTAATGACTATAGTCCTTCAGTTCGGACACTAAGTAGCCATATGTCCAATCCCTTGGCACTTAAAGAACTTGATTTGGCTCGAGTCGGCACGTTACCTTTTGTTAGACCCTTCTAGTTAGTCCTGACATCCCCTCATCTAATCAGACCAGTACTCAATTGACTTCAGTAGCTTCCCTGAACAGGTCAGCTTGACTAAAAAGGTTGGTTAGTTGATGGTTGAGTCAACATTTGGCTCCTTCTTTACCTTTCCACTCATTGAGCAAGTTATATGGCCTCATCTATTATGGTAAATTGTTGAAGTTCCCCAATGCTTTAAATGTCTCTCCTTAATCCAATAAGGAACCTAAAGACTATCCATACTGGTTGTTCCTTTACATCAAAATGAATTATAAGCATTTTGAATTCTTAGACATACTCATCAATAGTTCGACCTCCTTATCTCAGCTCCTAAAGTTAAGTAAATGTGTCTTGCAAATAAGTATCCAACACAAATCTGGATCTGAGTATTCTCTTCATCTCAAGCCGAGTATTAATCTCTTTGTATCATTCTCGTCTCCTCATAGCCTGGAAATTCTTCCACCAGATGGTGGCATATCCGGAGAACTCAAAAGTAGTAGTCCTCACTTTCTAATAATCCTCATATTGATAATAATTAAGAACGCATTCCACCTTCTCTTCTCAATCTAAGTATTCATCCGCACTTTTTGACCCATTGAAGCTTAGAATCTGAAGCTTCACATGATTAAATGCTCGGGGTGCTTGAGCCCGTTCTTATTGTTCTTCGTACTCTTCTTCCTCAACATCGTCCATTTCTCTTAAGTCAATTCTTCTTCTCACTCATCTACCTACTCCTCCACCTTGAACTTGTCGAATTGGGTTCTGACCTCTAATTGGTCAAGCAACTTATGGGTGTTATACATGGCTTTAGTAAGTTGATAAGCCAATGCATGAATTACTTGGGTTAAATCTATTAAGAGGTTAGCTATCTCATTAAGTCTCCTATCAATACTTCTGGGGGTACCTTGGGATTGTTGACTATGGTGGACAACACCACTATTGTCATCTCCAACACTAGCATTGATACTTGGTTCTATCATTTCTTTAACAAACTCGACCCCAAATCTTTAAGTCGGAGTTACAACTGATACTACTTCTCCAAATCTAATAATACATACTCCCTTCAAACTAAATGCTCAATATTTAGTAGACACGACAACTAAATCAATATAGAAAAATTTCTTTGTTTCACACACCTAAAATAGAGTATAGACAAAACTTTAAAACAAACTCCTATAATCTAAATGAAAGCTCTACTCTAATACCAAGATGATGCGTACGGTAACCAAGGACAGACAAGGCTGGTTATAGGGATGGGTCTAAGCTTGCTAAAAGCTTGAAAGGGTAATGGAGAAACGTACATAAGGACAAAAAAATGAATGAAAAAGTAAGCAAAACTCACGAATAGCTCTAATAGATATAATACACCAATGGAACTTCCAATGACTCATGATATAGCTTGATATAACGTACGAGATGGCCCAATGAGGGTATTCGCTATCTAGCCTTACTTAAGGTTTAGGACAAGAGTGAAATGAGAGTAAAAAAACAATGTTTACGAGAGCAGAAATATCAAGTGTATTAATGATAATCTAACGTCTATAGCTATATGTACAAGGGGTATTTATACCCGAAAATTTAGGGTAACCTGCCTAAAAAGGAAAAGACCTAAAAAAGTAATGTACAAAGTATACAAAGGGTGAAAAAGAATATTTACGGAAAAAAAAAACAATTATTATAGTAGCAGATTCTATGAGTGGTCCCGTATACGTGGCAACAATACATTGGTGGTATTGTTGGAGGATGTAGACAAAAGAGCACAAGTTAATTAGATGTCCAAGCAGGGGTACCAAACAAGTATGGTCTTGTCCGAGTAGGAATGGCTGAGGGTTAATTTAGGGTAGCTCTCTCGGTATCTTGGCAAGAGTGATGCTAAGCAAGTGTTCGGCTTGGACATGACTGAGCGAGCATGCGAGGTTTGGCAAAAGTTTAGGTATTCTTTAAGTCGGTACACAACTTTTGAGAGGTAGGCAATCAAATGGCTCGGCATATAGAGTTGATTAAAAACAAAGAGAAACCCGGCTTCTGTAAAGATTTACAGGAGCAGGAGGATTTACCTCGCTAAGCCCTCTAGCTTCGAGCTAAGCTATGGGTTAAAAGCTCAGTAGTCGGATTCCTATCGGGATGGATGACAAAATGGTAATGATATTAAAGATGACTCCAATATAATGGTGAGTACTACTGTACTTTTTTTATACATATTCTTCATTGTTAAGTAATGTTTTTAATCTACTTATGTATAGTTAGCGAGCATGGTCCGTTGTTGTCAGGACTATTATGTAGATAGAAAGAGATGTTTATTAAGAATAGTATTATCTTTTGTGACTTTATTTTTTTTTTATTTATGTTAGATTAATTTAGAGAGCTAGATCAATTAATAGATATGGCATCTACCTTTCAAAGGGTACATCTATATCTTCAATTAATGTGATAAAAAAAAAGTGTTTGGTGATACGTTCCCAAATGAATGTAAGGTATTATATTCAATCATTTCATATCTTTGGATTGAAATAATGCTTATAGAAATAATTTAGTTGTGATAATAGTTTGAAAACTTCATACAGTTGTGTCATAAGTTTAATCAAGATAAAACATATTACTCTTAATATAGTTAGAGAGAATCCTTGAGAATACTGAAGAAATTGAGACTCCTAGTATTGCAAATTGGTTTTCAAGCTACACATATAAGTCTCTAACTTGAGAATATTGAAGGACAAACTTACATCTAAGTGAACCTTTTATTTCCCCTTTGAACTATAGTCTTCAATAAATGTATATGCTAAATTGTTTTGGATTTTTATGAAATAGGATTCTTATATCATGCAATATAATGTAGCCAGCTTGTTAAGAGCTAGGAAGGTGTGGATGAAACTGGCTAGATGAATGGTTATAAAGTAATTCGTTGGACGATCTAGGGTATTGATTGGTATATGACATTGCAATGGAAACAAATATCAAACTCTTTTGCAATTTACATATATCATTGGATTTTAAAGAATTGAATACTATAAAGGGTCATATATGCATTCAAACTTTGTTTTGCATAGAATTGGATATTTTCTTTGATGGGAAATAGATGTTACACCAGTAGCGAATTGTTTCCAAGGTATTGTTATAATAAGTAATCTACAAATCATTTATAAATGAAAAGAATTATTTATAGCAGTAGACATCTAATTTTTGCCCTTCCATATTCTTAGTTTTTATTTATTTATTTATTTTTTTACAAAAAAGGGTCCTAATTCAAAAAAGAGATAAAAATAACAAAAATTGACAAATAACGAAAATCATATTCATATCTAATCAAATAGTCTAGTTAAATAAGATTTGAATCTAGTTTAATAAGATATAATAGGATTTGATTTCGACTTTATAAAAGAAAAAAAACCACAACAGGAATCAGGGGATCAACTTCATCAAAAATTCAAAAAATTTGCTTCATCCACAGAACATAAACAGCAGCATCTCCACGATCGTTCCACGCAGCGGCAGCATCTCCACGATCATTCCACGCAACGACAGCATCTCCACGATCATTCTATGCAGCAGTAGCAGCATCTCCACGAACAAGCCACGCAGCAGCATCAAACTCCACGCCAACATTGCATAACGATTCTAGACGTAGTACAGTAATAGCGCTACGACAGCTACGGTGAACACACGATCAACGTGCCCTTGATCCAAGCTACACCGATTAAATAGCGTACATCCATGTCCTTCATCGAATAAGCAACCGATGCTCGCAGCCCCGAATACGCCAAATCTCCAATAGCCAGTCTACAGCCAGCCCAACGCCACAAACGCATAACAGTTATCAGCAATTCACAAATAGCTGTACATAATCCAGCCCACCTGTAATAGCAATTTTCTTCAATAACCAGTTTCGCAGCAGCATACGCAGCTAACTACGATCACCAACGTGACGCAGTCCACACACGTACGTCTACTATCCTTCGCCAAATATCAAGTCAGGTTTGATTATTGTTTATTTATTTATTTATTTATTCAATTATTATTATTTAGTTAAGTTTATAATATGGTATGTAAATAGATATGTATATATATTAGTTTAGGCTTGTTTCCCATAGTTTAGATGTCTTTTCCATAGTTTAGATTCAGACATCTTTTCTATGATTTAAACATCTTTTCTATGATTCAGACATCTTTTCTATGATTTAGATTTTTTTTCTATGGTTTAAAAATCTTTTTCATAGTTTAGAAATCTTTTCTATGATTAGAAATTTTTTTTCTTTTTTCTTTTTTTTTTTTATGTTTGAATCATCTTTTCTATATAAAAGTTTTATCATATAGAAGATTGCAAATTTCATAAAATCTTTAGATTTTTTCTTGAAAATAAAAAAATTATCACTTAGTTATTTTTAAATAAAAATTTAAATTTGATAGTTTTCAAAACTTAAGCTTTTAGGTTTTTTTTTTATATATAATGTTAGGAATAAAAATTAGGCTTCTAGGGATTTTTCTTAATAAAAATGAAATGGTTAACAAAAACGTAAATTCAACCAATCATTTTTTATAAAAAAATCAACACATTAAAGTTTTCGGAAAGAACAACGATCGTCTGATCCTGGCTAACGGGTACGTAGGCACCTTCGGGGCGACGATAAAATATATAGAAACTTAGGTCCCTCTTTTTTTCTCTCTTTTGATTTTATTTATTTATTTTCTTAAATATTATAACTAAAAAATAATTCTAATTTCGATAAATAGATAGTAGTACCCGTTAAGGGTTTAATAGATTAACCCCCGAACTTGGAACCCTCTAGTTCTTCATTTAAAATTGAAATCAAAGATCAGTAGCCAAATCATAATCAATCCACCCAATTAGTTACGGTTTCTTTTTCTTTTCCCGACTTCGGTTAGGTGGTGACTCCAAAAATCATTTTCAATAAAAAATCGGAATTTCTCAATTTCTTTAGTCGAGGATTAATATTAAATGGGTTAGGATTTAATATTAATCAAGAAATGAGAAATCAATTTTAAAAAGAAACCGAAAAATCAAACTCGACAGTTTAGCGACTTCACTGGGGACCGCCAGAGGGCTAGCCACTAGAAGTTGCCGAAAATAAGATTATTTTTTTAAAAAAATGAAAAAATAAGAAAATAAAAAAAAAACTTAGGTATGTTGTTTGATGTATTTGTTTATTTTATTTATTTGTTTTTTCTAGTAACATTTTTTTGTTATGGTAGTTCATTTAAGGGGAAATTTTGGGGGGTATTACTTTTATTTTTTATTTAGTTATTTTTATTTTATTTTATTTTATTTTCCTTTCTGCATCATAAATACATGTTGGACACGGTTAGAACCAGACTGTCTTAGAACCTTAGGAAGAGGGCCATTGTGTAAGTTTCGGATGTTGTGGGGCAACCACCTTCCGAGGCCGATCAAGCTACCCCACTTAAGTTCAGATGCGACCATAGAACCGTTGCTTTGAAAAAACCAGTGGTTGCAGAACTTAAGAACCTTTAGCACCTACCCTTTTGCATTACGCAAAAGTTTTTTTCAAAAATTACAAGTACTTATGATGTGGCAAACCTAAATTGATAAAGACAGTTGTGAAGTTGTGATGGTAATTGTAATCTTTCATTGTAAATAATTTGTAATAATTTCACAAAAAGTTTGGAATACGTTGTAATTGTAATTTTAATTTTGATTTTTAATCAATCATGGTTAGACCAAGTTAAGGGTCTTTTAAAGACATTCATGTCCACCTACCGCATTGGCTTCAAAAACTACTTCAAACGTGGTTTCGACTCTTCAGCCCAGATAAACAGGAGTTTAATAAGAATAAGATTGGACCCATCCTCTACCAATAGAAGAGCCCTATAAATATTACTCTAGCTGCAGACCTTAGTATATCTATTAGGGCTCGAATCTATCACTTTTTGTTTGGGCCCATATCAGTTGAGCCTAACCTTTATAGAGTAAATAAATACAAAATAACAAAAATAAAAAAAGAAGCCAAAAGAAAAGAATCAAACTTGTAAAATAATAGTTATCATTGTACCTAGTATTCTACTAACCATAAATATTCATTCTTTTAGGAAAATTTAGCATTTTGCAAATAGCCTTCTTCATTTGGAATAAATAAGATTTAAATATTTTTTTTTTGTTTAGTCTTTTATTCTTCAGAATTCTTCGCTTATAAATAGATCCTCTATAACGATAAGTTGTATAGGCTTATATATATTTCCATGAAAGCAATCTTCCGTAATCATCCATTCACAATTCCATCACTCGGTCTTTGTAACACAAAAGCCCTAACTTTTCCTCTCTCTCTTTCAAAAAAAAAAAAAACAAACAAACAAAGAAAGAAAGAAAAAAGAAGGAAAGGAAAGAAAAGAAAAAGAAAGAAATTTGCTAACGGTTACAAATCCTTATAAGGTTCGGGACAAACACAATCACTTGGCCCATTAAGGCAGATAACCTAAACAGACCCACTTAGCTTGAGAAAATAACCAACCAAACCCAAACCCTAGCCCATCAAGATGGTTGAACTAACTCGAGATTTGAGCCATCAAGTCCAACCAGGAACCGAGTCAAAACACAAAGTCATGAAACACTATCCTAAGCTTGATCCTCGGTACAAACAAAAAGGGCAATTCATTAGTCCCTTCTATTTCAAAAGTTATCAGCTCCAGCCCATTCAAACTCTAAAGAACCTAACCCAAAATCACATATGGAAGCTCAAGGCTGTTAAGACCTATAAGTTTGGGACATGGGGCATTTAGTTTTTGAAATTTCACAACTGGGGTATGTTCCAAGGAAATGGGGAGTAAGGTACGTCATCACCTTAAGGTTAATCCCTATGTAAGGAATTGGTAACTCACTTTTAAAAAGTTTTGAATAAAAAGAGGCAAGCTATATCCTATACACTAACCGTTAAATACTTTGAGAGTTAAGAGACATCATTGTGAGGATAATTTGGACTCATTCCTTAAAGGAGGTCCATTTTGAATTTGATACGCAGATCAAAATGCAGTTAGGCATTCATTTTCAAATCCCAAACACAATTATCCTTTAATAACCCCGTTGGACTGATCTGGAGTTCATTTTAAATGTAAACCCTGTCAAGAACCACCCCCATAGTGGGGCAATTCGGAGGTTAGGGTCATTAATTACGAGAGAAGGATAAAACTTATTTGTGCTTACCCCAGTAATAACAATTCAAGGATAATTTTTGTTTTTGATAAATTATTCGCTTTGAAGAAGAGCTAACATTTTTCTAGATACCCCAAAGGCTATACGTACCTTACCTAAGCCAATGCACTCTGAACCTATGAATTTAGGGCCTTGATTCATTTAGAGACAAAAACTTGACAAAAGAGATAGTTATTTTTTGGGAGAGAAAAGAAAGAAATGAAATGAAATGAAAAAAATAAGAAAAAAAAAGAAAAAAGAAAAGAAAAAGAAAAAGAAAAAAAAACTAGGAAAAAAGAAAATGAAGAAATACCCAAATATTCAGCTTGAGCAAATCCCCAATCAAAGAAGGCTTAAGTTGCTAAAAACACACACACACACACACACACACACACAAAAGGCCTTGAATCACATTCCCAACCAAAAGCACAAAACCTCATATTCATTCAAGATCGTGTTTTCAACCGCAAACCAAAAACTCCATATTCAGTTCAAAATCACACTCCAAATCATGAACATAAACCCTTTCTACCCACTCAATTCTCAAACACAAGACCTTCCCACCTACAATACCTCCCTACTCAAAGCTCTTCTAATTTTGAAAAATAATTTATCTAAGATAAAAATTATCTTTGAAACTAGGGCAAGCGCACATCTAGTTCATTCCTAAGGGTTCTTGACTTATACCCCCTAGGTTGGATGAAAGCACTATTTTTAAAATAAGCCTTCTCAATTAACTTCTTTTGAAACCATTTGACTAAAAGCCCAATTTACAATACTGAACCCAAAAAGACCTAACAGATCGATCATAACGTATCATTTACAAATTGGATTATAATTTCTGGAATAGTAATCAAGAGTGAAATCCAGACCGAGAGTGCGTAAGGAAGTCCTTTTCGACTAAACTAATCATGAGTTACCTTTTCCTTACGAAATGAATGTTTAAGGCCTATCCAAGAACCTCATTGTTTAGGTTACAAACTAGGGTGGATATAAGATACTCTACATGATTATAGCAGTTGCCTTTTAAATAGGAATTTGTATCCGTTAGCAAACTTTCAAGGAAAAAGAGAAAAAAAAAAAGAAAATGAAAAGACATGAAAAGGAGAAAGAGAAAGTGGAGGCTTGTTACAAGTTTTTTTTTTTCCAATCCATTTCATCTATAGTAGCCAAATTTCCAATTCATGTTATAAACAGTGTTCACCAAATTCCTCGTTTGTAAATTTCTCAAATCAAGAGTTTTTTTTTTTTTTTCAAGTTGGTTATGTTCCTCAGTTTGCTTTCAACTCTCAGTAGAGCTTAAACGAATCCAAAAGGTGCTTACCCTTTATCTGTTTTCTCAAGGATATAGCCAGCTCATAGTACACTGTTCCTATCCATATCTTCTTTAGCGCTTCAATCAGTTTATGGAGCGCTATTTAGATTCATATTTTCATTTAGGGATCTAGCCAATTCATAGAGTGCAATCCCAATCTAAAGTTTCTTAAGCTTCCAGGTAGCTCATAAAACAGTACCAATTTATAATCTCTTAGGGAGCTAGCCAGCTCGTAGAGCGTAGTCCTAATCTAGAGTTTCTTCAACTTCCAATCGTCGAACTCACAAAACTTTATTCAACTCAAAATTTCTTCGAGGGATTTAGCGCTTCAATCAGCTTATGGAGCGTTATTTCGACTCATATTCCCATTTAAGGATTTAGCCAGTTCATAGAGCGTAGTCCCAATCTAAAGTTTCTTAAGTTTCTGGCTGACTCCTAAAACAGTCCCAATTCGAAGTTTCATAGGCTTCCAATCACCCAACTCACAAAATGCTGCTCAACTTATAATCTTTTAGGAATTTAGCAAGCTCATGAAGCGCTATCTTGATCCATGTTTTCTTCATAATTTTAGGTCTTAGCTAGCTTAAGGGGCACTTTGACCGCCTTGGTGAGTCAGCTTATTAAGAGCACGATCCAAGTTTTCTTTAGATATTTTTAGGTCTTAGCCAGCTCAAGGGGCGCTTTGACCGCCTTGGTGAGTCAGCTCATTAAGGGCACAATCCAAGTCTTCTTCATATTTTTAGGTCTTAGCCAGCTCATGGGACACTTTGACCGTCTTGGTGAGTCAGCTCAATAAGGGCACGATCCAATTTTTCTTTAGATATTTTTAGGTCCTAGCCAGCTCAAGGAGCACTTTGACCGTCTTGGTGAGTTAGCTCATTAAGGGCATGATCCAAGTTTTCTTCAGATATTTTTAGGTCTTAGCCAGCTCATGGGGCGCTTTGGCCGTCTTGGTGAGTCAGCTCATTAGGGGCACGATCCAAGTTTTCTTCAGATATTTTTAGATCTTAGCCAGCTCAAGGGGTGCTTTGACCGTCTTAGTGAGTCAGCTCATTAAGGGCAAGATCCAAGTTTCCTTCATTTTTAGGTCTTAGCCAGCTCAAGGGGCGCTTTGACCATCTTGGTGAGTCAGCTCATTAGGGGTACGATCCAAGTTTTTTTCAGATATTTTTAGGTCTTAGCCAGCTCAAGGGGCGCTTTAACCATCTTAGTGAGTCAGCTCATTAAGGGAATAATCCAAGTTTTCTTCAGATATTTTTAGGTCTTAGCCAGCTCATGGGGCGCTTTGACCGTCTTGGTGAGTCAGCTCATTAAGGGCACGATCTAAGTTTCCTTCATTTTTAGGTCTTAACCAACTCAAGGGGTGCTTTAATCATCTTGGCGAGTCAGCTCATTAGGGGTACAATCCAAGTTTTTTTCAAATATTTTTAGGTCTTAGCCAGCTTAGGGGGAGCTTTGACCATCTTGATGAGTCAGCTTATTAAGGGCACGATCCAAATTTCCTTCATTTTTAGGTCTTAGCCAGTTCATGGGGCGCTTTGACCGTCTTGGTGAGTCAACTCATTAGGGGCACGATCCAAGTTTTTTTCAGATATTTTTAGGTCTTAGCCAGCTCAAGGGGTGCTTTGACCGTCTTAGTGAGTCAGCTCATTAATGGCACGATCCAAGTTTTCTTCAGATATTTTTAGGTCTTAGCCAGCTCAAGGGGCGCTTTGACCGCCTTGAAGAGTCAGGTCATTAAGGGCACGATCTAAGTCTTCTTCATATTTTTAGGTCTTAGCTAGCTCAAGGGGCGCTTTGACCTTCTTAGTGAGTCAACTCATTAAGGGTACGATCCAAGTTTTCTTCAGATATTTTTAGGACTTAGCCAGCTCAAGGGGCGCTTTGACCGTCTTGGTGAGTCAGCTCATTCAGGGCACGACCAAGATTCTCGTCATTCTTTTTTAGAGATTTTTGCCAATTCACAAAGATACTTCCCATTGTCGTTCTAACCCTCGTCAAGTATCTCAACGTTCCTTAGGATAGAGTCATCCTAAGGCAAAAACGGTGTCTCTTTTGTCTTTGTGGCAAAATTTTATTCAAACTTTACCACAAAGAAGGGCAACTGTAGACACCTAATTTTTGCCCTTCCATAGTCTTAGTTTTTATTTTTTTATTTATTTTTTACAAAAGGGTCCTAATTCAAAAAAGAGATAAAAATAACAAAAATTGACAAATAATGAAAATTGGATTCATATCTAATCAAATAGTTTAGTTAAATAAGATTTGAATCTAGTTTAATTAGATATAATAGGATTTGATTTGGAATTTATAAAAGAAAAAAAAAAAACACAACGGGAATTAGGGGATCAACTTCATCAAAAATTCAAAAAATCTACTTCATCCACAGAACAGAAATAGCAGCATCTCCATGATCGTTCCACGCTACGGCAGCATCTCCACGATCATTCCATGCAGCGATAGCATCTCCACGATCATTCCATGCCGCAACAGCATCTCTACGAACAAGCTACGCAGCAGCATCAAACTCTACGCCAATATTGTATAACAATTCTAGACGCAATACGGTAATAGCGCTACGATAGCTACGGTGAACACACGATCAACGTGCCCTTGATCCAAGCTGCACCGATTAAATAGCGTACATCCATGTCCTTCATCGAATAAGCAACCGATGCTCGCAGCCCCGAATACGCCAAATCTCCAATAGCCAGTCTATAGCCAGCCCAACGTCACAGACGCATAACAATTATCAGCAATTCACAAATAGCTGCACATAATCCAGCCCACCTATAATAGTAGTTTTCTTCAACAACCAGTTTCGCAGCAGCATACGTAGCTAACTACGATGACCAACGCGACGCAGTCTACATACGTACGTCCACTGTCCTTCACCAAATATCAAGTCAGGTTTGATTATTGTTTATTTATTTATTTATTTATTCAATTATTATTATTTAGTTAAGTTTATAATATTCATAGTTTAGATGTCTTTTTCATAGTTTAGGTTTCTTTTCTATAATTCAGACATCTTTTCTATGATTTAGATTTTCTTTTCTATGGTTTAAAAATCTTTTTCATAGTTTAGATATCTTTTCTATGATTAAAAAATTTTTTTATTTTTTTTTATGTTTTAAGCATTTTTTCTATATAAAAGCTTTATCATGTAGAATATTGCAAATTTCATAAAATCTTTAAGGTTTTTCTTGAAAATAAAAAAAAAATATCACTTATTTATTTTTAAATAAAAATTTTAATTAGGCACTTTTCAAAAATTAGGTTTTTAGGTTTTTTTATATATATATAATGTTAGGAATAAAAATTAGGCTTCTAGGGATTTTTCTTAATAAAAATAAAATGGTTAACAAAAACGTAAATTCAACCAATCATTTTTTATAAAAAGAATCAACACATTAAAGTTTTCTAAAAAAACTACGATCGTCTGATCCTGGCTAGCAGGTACGTAGGCACCTTCGAGGCGACGATAAAATATATAGAAACTTAGGTCCCTCTTTTTTCTCTCTTTTGATTTTATTTATTTATTTTCTTAAATATTATAAGTAAAATATAATCATAATTTCGGCAAATAGATAGTGGTACTTGTTAAGGGTTTAATAGGTTAGCCCCCGAACTTGGAACCCTCTGATTCTTCATTTAAAATTGAAATAAAAAACCGGTAGCCAAATCGTAATCAATCCACCCAATTGGTTACGGTTTCTTTTTCTTTTCCCGATTTCGGTCCGGTGGTGACTCCAAAAATTATTTTTAATAAAAAACCAGAATTTCTCTATTTCTTTAGTCAAGGATTAATATTAAATGGGTTAGGGTTTAGTATTAATCAAGAAATGAGAAACCAATTTTAAAAAGAAATCGAAAAATCAGACTCGACAATAGCCAACAATCTAAATAGCATAAATAAGCTTTTCATTTCTTTTCCATGAGAAATGAAATAGTGATAGATTATAGTAAGTATTATTTAACGTTATTAGTAGCTATTTTAAAATAACATTAAATGTAGAGAATAGTAATGGATTAAAATAGTTCCTATATTATGTCACTAGTCATAGTTTTAAGTTACTTCTATATAAATAATTTAGTAGCTTTCAATAAATACTATCGTAGTATACATATACCTTTACTTTTAAAAACTGTTGCTATAACGCTATGTATACCTTCATAAAAAAAAAAGTGACATTAATATCATTTTGCTATTCTTGTATCCATAGTGGTTTTACACCACCACTAAAAATACTAATGGTCATTAAAAATGCCACTAAATATATGAAATAAAAGCTACTAAAAATCAAAACTATTATAATGAATGTATGGTGCTAAAACCATTGGAAAATGTATACATGAGAGGGCTTATTATTGCATCTTAACATTTCCTTATCCTAAAATTTTATTACATATACACATTTGCTTCAATCAATAAAAGCTACCATTTTATATAAAGCTTTTGTAGTGTATTTTCCTTAAATATAAAAGATCTTTACATACATACATAAATATAAATAAGTACAAATAAAGTAAAGTGCTTTCTTCATATTTCTTTCTCCTTTTTCATCGCACTATATTCACTTTTGTATCTATGCGAAGAGTAAGAAATAGTTTCTAAAAATCTACTGTTAGAAATCTTTGAATGTGATTAAAAAGAAACACAAGTAGCTATAGTTAACTGAATAAGAAATAGTTTCTAAAAACTAGCAACAAAGCAATATCATTTTGAGAAAGATAGATAAAAGGATCCTTTACACTAACACTGAGCATCCAAATTTGTCACACTTTTAAGCTTGTTATACTTACATGGTGGTGTAAGTTTTAGGTGGAAATATATGTTGCAAGATAATTTCTAATTCCAAAATCTTTGGAGTTTGCTTTTATAGGATATGGTGTTGTATATGACCATGTATGTATATCGAAATTTACTTAAAACTTATATCATTTATATTAGGGGTAAATAGATAACTCTGTCACATAGGATACCTACCCAAACCCTACTTAACTAAGTAGGTTACAAGTAGATTTTGAGGATTACAAGATATGTTCAATAAAGTAATTTCCCAAAACCTACTTCTATAGAGTAAGGTACAAGTATCAATTAGGGTACTCTATACTCGCATTGAAACATATATTCTAACGTATATAGGGTACAGGTTCCAAGATACCCCATGCTATACCATGTACCCATCTTATAATAAGTATTAAATAATATTAATAAATAAAAAATACAATACCATTATATTTTTCTTAGCCTTAAAAAATAACGGAAAAAGCTTAGTCCATAATAAAACCTTGGACTAATGCTTTGTCTCTTACGTCAATCTCTCTCTCTTCTTTACTATTGTTCATTCTTTTATCTCATTTTTCCTCTTTTGCTAAGTTCAACATTAGTCTAGTGAAGACCATAAAATATCTCAATTATTAGTTGTAACACCTCAAAACCCTATTTGGGCATTACAATCCACCACATATTCTTGTTAGCTAGGACTATACTAAGGCTTCTAAATCCTCAAATATACAACTCTAATATAAGCATTCACCATCTATTGGTAAAATCATCAAAAAGAGTGGAGATCATCATCTAACCATAACATCATAACTTGATAATCCATAGGGTTCATTGACTAAAATCCATTAAGTAACAAAAGTAACCTAAGAGTCTTTAATATCCTTAAAATAACTCATGACCTCAAAACAAACAAGAAAGGAGTCTATCTCCTCAACGATAACAAATCTCTCCTCAATGTGTCATATCCCTAATGGTACATAGACCGAGTCAATCCTAATCATCATTAAAAGTATAGATACCTGACACCTTCCTCTTCTTGGGTATTATCCATGAAAGGCTCTTCATAGATAAGGTACTCATTAATCCCTTTGCTTAAAAAAGAATAAAAAAATAAGTCAAAACCTAATATGTAATGCATAAGCACACGTGAATGCTAAACCAAGTCAAACACATGCATATAATGCAAGTACATCAAATATAAAGCAAACAATTTATTATTTATCTTGCATTTAGGCCAACAATCAACTAGGGGATACTCATGACCTCATCATACCATGGTCTTTGTCTACATACATAGGTAAATATAGATATAAGTTTTCCTTTAAATCCTTTACACCTAGAGTCTAGAGTTTAGAGTCCTTGAAACCTAATTTTCTAGTTATGTCATCCCATATAAAAGTTTACTAAGGAATCCTTACATATTATCAACAATTACTCCTCTAAGGATCTATCAACCAGCAATCAAGTTAATTAGGTCGAATATAGGTTAGTCTAATTCACTCATTAAGTCCTAATAAGTATAAGCAAGCTACCAAACACTATGTACCTAAGTGCCAAAACAATCTAACAAACTTGCAAGATGGCTCAAAAATAAGAAAATCTAGGTACCTGTCTAAAGTAATAACATACTCAACTTAGTTCCTTAACACCTAAACCATGAATTCCAACAAAAAGTCATGCTTCAATCCATTAGTAACTCCTATCAGGTCTACAAGCTAGTCTCCATGATGACATTTAATCCAAATTGTAATAATCGCTTAATTCCAACTTATAACTTCTAAGGTATAGATAACTACTTTTTACCCTTAAGTCAAATAGTCAAATCACTGGCAAATTCATCTTAAACTCCTACTTTTCGTTTAAAGATCAAAACTTTTGGAAGTGAAAAGACTAGAAAGACTAGATAAGGAGTTGGTTGGGTTATAATTAGTTGAAAACAAACTTGAAAATCAAAGAATCTTGAAGTAGGACATGGCATTCAAATGCTATAGTAAATGACATTACTATCCGGGTACTAAGCTTCTGCTATTTACAGTAACTTAACATCTAGATGCTATTTAGCAAGATGTTTGGACACCTTGCTTTTATTCTACAATTTCACAGAGTAAAACATTTTGAACTCAAAGCATTTCCTACCCATTTCATTGTGTAAAACTTATACTCTTCCATACCCATCTCATAGTATATTGTTTCCTCAATTAACAGTCCTATAATGCAGCTAAATCCTAAATTCCCATCTCTAAATGATAGATTTCTAATGCAAAATCAAAACTAAGAGTTGTAGCTTAATGCACTTAATGTCAAACACTTAGTGAAGTCAGATTAGTAAGGCCCTATATTTCTAATAGTTGCAAATAAATTCCAACTTTAGATTCAAAACTTATCTTGCCCTAAGTATAACTCTCTTATATTTAAGCTTTTAGCTAGGATACATACTCAACCTAAGAAAACTTCGATGAAACTTACCTTCGATACTTGAAATGAGTTGTCCAAGTTAGAAACCAAGTATCTCCTTTTGAAAACTCTTATGAATGAGCTTAAAACAACAAAGGACAAAAGGATTTATGGTGCTAAGAGCCTTAACATGAATTTACTTGAGCTTAATCTTCAAGATTCTTACCTTAATTACCCTTAGCTTTCCTCTTGAGGTAAGGTTGATAGAAGAGACCATAGTTTGCTGCACAAAAGAATGGACTAGGCTTTATTTGGTAAAACTTAAGGTTTTAGAGAATGGGGGCAAGTTAGAAGAGTAGGGTTTTAAGAAGCTTTCAAATGCCTAAAATGCCTTTGTTTTTAGAAAAAAATTTCTTAGGATATTATATTAGAGATCCAATTTCTGTTTAAACTCCATGGAGCCTAAACCTTCAAGCCTACAGTGTATAGGTCTAGCCTATAGATTCAAAAGAAGGACTAGCTAAGAAAAGCTTGGGTAAATAAAAAAAAGTCTCTAATTAGCACATGCCTAGCTCAAGATCCTCTCCATAGGATCCACTATCAAAGAAGGGATCTCAAAATTGTAATCCACTTTCCATATCCAGCTCCCCTACTATACCTATAAATACTAAGTAACCACTTCAACGAAAGGACCCCCGTTCTCTCACTCTTATGTACTTTATATTTCTTTCAATACTCACCAAGATTAGTATCGATTTAAGCATCCTAACGGTTATGCCAAACCCACCTCTGGTGCCCTTTTAATAACTTACATTCACTCCTTTTTGTGTATTGTCTTCATATCCAATCACTGTACCAAATTCTCGTATCAATAGTTTTGCTGCATTATCTTAATTTAAGATTAAAATAATTAGAACCCAAATCAAACATGATTTAGGAATCTCCCAAATTAAACCAAACCCTAACCCTTACCCCAAATTAACATTAAAATTTTATATTCATCATCTAGATTTGACTTCTACAAATAATCATCCAACCATAATCTAGATATAAATTATCCAAATTTAATAAAAATAAGAGAAATTATTATATTAGAAACCTAATAGTGAAATAAGATGGACTAACCTTAATTTCAAGCTATTAATGCCCTAAAACTTTTGAACTTTAACGTACAGCTATTTTAGGAGGTTTATAATCAAAAGTAAAACTAAGATACTATAACTGCAATTTTATTTAACTTTGCAATCTTTTTCAATCGACTTTTTCCATTATACACTTATTAAGGGTACAAAAAGAGTCAATCAAACCAAACAGAAAATATGGTTTTTTTGGTAAATTGGTATAAAAAATTTCTTAAAGTGAACCAAAATGAAATTTTATAGTTGGTTTGAAATGTTAAACCAAATCGTGTAAAATCAAACCTAATTATTTTGAAAAAATATAGTAATATTTTACTTGTAACTAAATAATGTTCTTTATAACATAGCACATAAAAGAGCTTCATGTTTAAGTTTATTAAAATGTATGTGTATTTAACTTTTATTACTATTATTATTATTTGTAATTTTATATATAAGTGGTCTTGAAGCTTATACTATGTACTAGTTTCATGAATAAAATTAGTTGTTAATAGATATTTCATATTTCTTAATTGTATGAATATTGACTTCATCAACCTCTTATAGAATATCAATAATTATATTATTATTAAATGGATTTAGTATTTTTAATAGGAAATTACACAATATACAAATATATTATTCTAGATTATAAAATATGATTCAGTCCATAAACTAGAAGAAATCAAATTGAAGTTTCAAAGATTGGAAAAACTCCTAATTCGAACCATACAAATTAGTTTAAGGTTATTGAAAATCATACCGCATTTTTATGATTTTATTTCGTTTGAAGGGAAAATCGGATCAAACTAAACTACACCCATTTGTCCTTTACTTTCATTTCTTCCAAAATAAGAACACCAAATTTCAAAAAATATTATTTAAATGTTTTCTTCCTAAAAAATAATAATCTTCCTTTATTTTTTTTATTTTTTTAGTAGCTTATAATAAATGGGAGAGGTTAATCTAAATTAGAATTTAAAGAAGGAAAGAATCGGTTTCGACTATTACTAGTGGAAAAAATCAATCGGATTATACTATCATCGCAAAGGTTTTATACTAATATGTGTGAATATTCAGTACCGTTATAATTCTATTGACGAAGAAGATTAATTTCCACATTTATTTCCTTTTTTCATAACCTCACAAACTCTTTAAATTTTGGCCAATTTGTGAGAGAAATGTCATTCATATTTTTATTGTTTTGAGGATTTGAGATATCCCAAGGTTAAACCCTCATATTTCAGAAACAATGAAGCCCTCGTATTCCGTAGCTATTCTTATGGCTTTAGTTCTGATTTTCTCATGTGGTAGTTCTTTCTCTTCAGCTAATACTTGAATGTTTCCGCTACTTTGAACATTTTAATTTAGTGTAGCATTTAGTCTCCATAAAAATAGAATAGAGAATACTAAAACATAAATTATTTGTTCCATATTTGGTGTGCTAAGTCTAGCGTAAGATTTTTCAAATTTTGTATAATATTTATTATACTCAACTACTACATTAGAATAACAATTTTGATGATTATTAAATACATGTTATAATGTATTTATTTTAACTTCAATTTCTCATCACCGTCTTACCATTACACCTACTGCTACCAATAACATCATGACCATCACCTCTATAACGCCACTAATAATACTAATTTCCCGCAACTTGCATAGCAGCATTGCTATGATGATAGCATGCATGGGTTCATGAGTAGTAGCAAGTCGCAATAATGCCAACAATAATAATGTTGGAAGGTGTTAATGAGAAAGAATTCAAATGGATAATATAAATCACGTATTATTATCACTTTTTATTGAAAATGAAACCTTAGAATAATGATTGTCTTAACTTATAGTTATTTTCGCTTTGGATAGCTACTAGATAATATTTACATTTGTATATCTTCAGAGACTTATTGTATGTGTTTAAATTATTACGTATTATACCAAACAACAAGAAGACAATTATATTCAACCATTTATTCGATTATGATACTCATTACAAGTAAACATATTTGATATTTCCAAAAAATTTTGGATCTTTTTGGAATTCAAGAGCTTTCTCATCTTAAATTTCGCACAAAAAGAAAACCCAATTTAAGATGTTTAATGATCGACATTTTTTATCCATCAAAGCCGATGTATTTTCAACATTTTTTATTTGTAACAGGACCTGTGACTGGAGAAGCCCAAGGTTGCACTCATCCTCCAATTGGTTATCCTGGATGTACAACAAATGGATGTATGAGTCGCTGCAAGATGATGTATGGTGCAAAAACTACTGGAAAATGTATACCTGAGGGGGCTTGTTGTTGCATTTAAACATTTCTTTGTCCGAAAATTTTATTGCATGTAAACATTTATTTCAATCAATAAAAGTTACCATCTTATATAAAGCTTTTATAGTGTATTTTCCTTAAATATAAAAGGTCTTTACATACATACATAAATATAAAAGTACATGTAAAGTAAAGCGCTTTCTTCTTCTTCTTCTTTTTATTTTTTTTCTTTTCTAACTGCACTATATTCACTTTTGTATCTGAGTGAATAGTTTTGATAAGAAAAATTATTATTAGAAATCTTCTAATGGGATTTTAAAAAATAGAAAAAGAGGTTGCAGTTAACCGAATAAGAAATAGTTTCTAAAAATTAGTAATAAAGCAATATCATTTTGAGAAAAATAGATGAAGGGATCCTCTACACAAAAACTAAGCAACAAATTTGTCACACTCTTGAGCTTGCTATACCTATATGGTTATGTAAATTTTAGGTGGTAATATATGTTATAAGATATGTTCTAATTTTAAATATTTGAAACCTACTTTTATTACACATGGTTAGACCTAAAGTTGAGTTTGAATGGTCCGGAACCATTGGGCCATGTTTCAAATTTACATTGAACTATAACCGGCCCATTTCATTAGGCCCAATGGTTCATGGGTCAATTTTTGGGTCCATGAACCAGATTGTCATTTTTTTTCTTTTTTAAGGTTAGCAATATTTGTCTGTGCATGTAAAATATGTATATTATCTACATATATTATATTATATATGTTAATATATATATAATATGTATTAATATATGTTAATTTATTATATATATGTAAATATAATATACGTAAATATTTGTAAATTAGAGAAAAAAATCCCAATTCCAACCTATTGATTCAGGCAAATTTGAAGCTTGAATTGCCTAGATCTATATGAACTGGCATGTCTTCAACTAGTTCAAGCCCATCATTAGCAAGCTAATTTCATGTTAACTTACGGTTTGGAATCAATTCTTCTTGAGATTTAGATATGATGTCGTACATGACCATGTGCGCATATTGGGATTTTCGTGAAATTTATATCATTCATAGTTTAGTTTTAAGGTATATTATACCTTGTAGTTATTCAATTTGCATTTGCTACCATGACTCGAATCTGCTAGAGGCATGGCAATTTGCCAGATGTCCTCCGTATGTATTCTATGCTAGGTTTCTTAGCTAAGTGAGTTTCTATCTATTTTAGGTTATAAAATTCTTGATTTAGGTTTATAAAATAACTTCTAAAGCCTAGGGATTTTTAAATATTCTAAAATGGTGTCAGCTGGCTTTTATTTATTTATTTTTTGGAGAGAAAGATTTTTACGAAAATTGGGAAAAAGCTGTCGAGCATTCATATATAATTCCTATTATAGGCTGCTAAAATATAATTATTAAATTCTATATGTAGTTGATGTCTAGGCGCTTGAATTATTCCAAATAACCAAGTCATTTATTGAGCATTCATTGCCTATTATGAGATGAATATTTGGGAACAAATAGCTTACGGTTAGACGTTTATGCATGCCACTTTAGTTATGGATGCATATCGTTAATACATGAAACCAACACAATATGGGTGGAGAAATCGAGAAGGAAGTTGTCAATAGGATGTAGTTACTGTATGGGAATACTATGTTTAAAAGTGCTTGGATTCTAAATATCCTACGTATCCCTATGTTAGGGAAAGACATACGGTAAATTGTTACACCTTTCGAGGTCGGTGCCTGATGTCGGTTTTAACGATGGTAAAAAAGTTGTAATGAGAAGTCAATTTTCCGAAAATGATTCGAGGGGAAACTACCAAACCATTCAACATGGGGATAAAATGAAAAATTGAGACTGCATAGATCCTAAAATATTTATGTATCGGAAAAGAAATTATATAATGCGCCCGCAATCATGGTATTACTCAGCAAATTCTATGGTTTACATTACAAAGCATAAAAAGACACGATGCATTGTATTGCCCGCCCAAAACTCAATGAAATTAACAAATACAGAGGTTTTCTTCTTGGAATCTTCACATTTCATTTGGGCTATTTCGTATATTCACAACAATTATAAGCTCTATATATGGTTGGGCTGAAATCAATTTGGAATCAACAGAAGGAATTTTGTAGTAAACGATATTCTCTATTACTATCCTAGAGGTGCTATTTCCTTTTCTTCTTCTTTTAATCATCTCAAATGGCTTCCTCGGCTTTTATCTCAACTTCCTCATGCCCTACTCTTCTTAATGTTCCTAAAACCAGAAGCTCAACTTCCCAACTTGGAAGCCTCTCGAGCATTGTGAGTATAAAAAAACACTGAATTTCATTCGTCTTCCATTTGTTTTTATGGATTGTTTGCATCAATAAAGATACAAGGATTGATGATTTTTTATTTCAATTAAAAAATTATATTTTATAAAAAAAGAAAAATTAGAAATTTTCGCACCATGGTTTAATTTTTATCGAATTTAGTAATAATTATGATATAAGGGTTACCTTTTTTGTAAACTTACTCTAGAAGATTGAAAAAAAAAAAAAAAAGTAATATTATAGATGCATTATAAGAATTTCTCTGCTCCTATTTTATTTTATTATATATATATTCTGTGAGCTCTTAGAATTCAGTATATAATGGCGGTTTATCACAATCAAGCTAGCCATATATTCAAATTAAAAGGAATTGTCCAACTTTGATTCTCGAATAGGAAGAAGGTTTCTTCTAATTGGTTGAGTAAAAATATAGACTATTTAAGAGAAATTATTATATGCTATGTGCCTAAAACTTTCATCTATCTTCGTAGACAGTGGAAAATGAAAGTTTTTTTTACTTTATATGAGTCTTCTAAATTGTATATGAATATATTGCCTTTTTATTTACTAGGCAATTAAAATAGATTGGGTCCATATTTAAGTAAACCTGACTATATTTTAAAAAGGAAGAAAAAATTATAAGTGGTATAATTGTCCTCTTTCATTTTTTTTTTTCCCCCTTTTTAGTAGACCTAAAATTAACCTGATAGCTTCATGCAGGGAAGTGAGCTAAAACTTATTCCGAAGATCCAGATCACTAAGGCCTCGAGAACACTCTCTGCAGTCACAAGATTCACCAAGAGCACAATCTCATGCTCTGCTGTAATTTTCTTATCAAATCTGAACACGATAGTTATTCTTTCTTTTTTTTTTCCTTTTTTTTTTTTTTTGAGTTTTGATTTAAATAGTTAAATATCTATTTTGCATTTGTAATTTTGCTTGATGGAACCCAAAAGAAAAAATATAAATAAATAAATAAACCAAAACAGTGGATATACGTGGCACAAATTAAAATAAAGCTAATTAAAATCTCATAATTTATCAAGGTAGAGTTCGAAGCACATGATATATGATGGTTTGCAAGTTTAATTCAGTCCGAATTGAATTTAAGTTGAAATGGGCTTTTAAGAATTAATTATATTTTATTTTAAGAAAATACCGTTGTAATAAAATATAATGGGTTTAAACGGACTTAATTAACTAAAATTCCTGTTGAGAAAGTGCGAGTTCAAGTCGGGTTTGAAATAGAAAAAGAAAAGGGTTAAATGTAATGAGTTTTGGCGTGGAATATTCTGCAGGCTCATCCAGAGACTTTGAAGAATGTTCAAAGCATCATTGCAAAGCAACTTTCGATTGAAGAAAGCACTGTAACTCCCGACACCAACTTCGCTGATTTGGGTGCTGATTCTCTTGACATCGTAAGCCGCCCCCCCTCTCTCTCCCTCTTTCTCTATCCCTATATTTTTTTATCAGTCAAATTATATCAGGTGCATAATATATAAGCTAGCCACTTGCTTTGTAATTACCAATTAATTTTTCCCCCTTCACTTGTTTTAACACAATAAATAAAGTGAATTTTTATCAAGTATATCTACTATTGATCGTGGACAAGAACTTTTATTTTAACAGATCCGATTCGAACTCACCTAATTAAAGTAGGAACTTTGTTCTACATATGCAATATTGCACGTACTGTATATAGACCATTAGATTCATAGATCTATGAAGTAGCGAATATTATTTGGACGGAGCAGTATAAAGATAACGTGGAAATATATGATAACAAAACCCATTTCCTCCGCATTAGATGCACATCCATTTTCAGAATAACCGCGTAATTTTAGGGTTTATAGAAGGTTTTTATTTTATCTAATAATAAGATTTTTGTACTAAACCTATCAGTACAGAATTTTTTTTTTTTTTTTTTCTGTCCGTTCCTAATCTCGGTTTACAAACAAATACACCTCTTAAAGTTATGCAAACCAAACGCTGACTAGATTTTTGTTCTTTAGGCACTATATTCATTTTATTAACGATATTTTACGCATATTGACCATTCATATTGATCTTGATCATAACATTGATGTCTTTACTGAATCAGGTTGAAATAATGATGGCATTGGAAGAGACATTTGGGGTTTCAATTGGAGAAGGTGGAGCCGAAAATGTCGCAACCGTTCAGGACGCTGCTGATTTGATTGTGAAAGTGAAGGCAGCTGCAAAATCCTAAGAAGACATGCCGCTAAATAATCTATTTCATACAGAAAATTTACTTTTCTCCTTGGCGATTTCCCCTCTTTTGCTTTGTAATTTTCTGGAGATCTTGTCAGTCTTCTCAAGGGCTACATAGTAATTTTCTTCAGTATTGGGCGCTGTGAAAAGTCTAATTGCAAGCGAAACAGATCAACGAGTTAGATCAAACGGAGTGTCCACAAAGATGATTTTTCTTTTCTTTTATATATATATATATATATATAAATCTACATACTTTAAGATTGACTGTCCAGATCTAGTAGCTCTAGATTGCACCGTTAATTTTCCTAAAAAACTATTCATAGGGTTAAATATCTTTAAATCCATGCCCGATCCCCCCACAACTTGCCTCGTATGTGTGTAATGTTAGTTTTCTATATCTAACATGTTAGAGTACAACCATATCTATCCAATAGCCGGGAATTAAATAGTTATTTCTGAAATAATATCTTTTCCTTTATATATTTAAACTTGATTGGGATTATCACTCAGGATACTTTTAATGTTCTTTCTCCGCATAGAGTAATTATTACATTTTATAATGTGATATTATTTTCTTAGACAACAAATTAATTCTATGATTATGTAATAGCTTTACTTTCACCATTACCATCATCACCATTGACACTCCCATCAACACTACCGCAATAACCATTGCACAACCATTATTATATAAACTATCTCTACACCACTAGTACCACTATACCTCTACCATCACATTTATACCACCACCATCTCTGCATCATTTGCACCATTGACATTATTACTACCACTACCACCATATATCATCACTATTCTATTACCAATGTAATAAATAACAACACCACTGCAATCAACACCTACTTCTATCGTTACCCCTAACCATCACCATTACAACTATAGGGGGTTCAATATCGGGAGAGGTCACGTACGTACTATGTATCGTACCACGCTACACGTGATTAAGGAAATGACTTAACTTACATATATAGGATGATTAAGTGAAATTGGATAAAGAGAAGAAGTAGGCAGTCTTAATAAAATCTAACATGTCAGGTGATAAGTAGAGGAGTACGATGGCATCAAACTCCATAATGAATAAAGAGTAGAGTGGTTTTTTGAGGTGTCTAAATGTTTTGATCTTTGAGATAGGATTCTAGCAAAATAACGGTGTTAGTGAGAATTTGGCTCTTGTCCCAATAAAGAAATGAATGGGGTATTTATAGAGGATGGTAAATAGATTTGATCGATTGAATCGTAACGTTGATCAATGGTTAGGATTGAATCCTTTTATGAATAGATATCAAGTAGGCTTTTGTATGGGTTTAGGCCCAAATAAAAGGATTTATATTTTATTAATATGAGTCAAACTAAAAAATGTTAGATTATGATGAACCAATCTAACGGGCCTACTTTAAGCCCACCATACCAAATCTCTCTTGATTATACCAAATCTTTATGGGCTTAACTCTCTAGGTTCTGTCACCTCAACCTAAAGAGTCAAATCCATGTCGTTATTAAGCTTGAAGGCCATGAGTCAAATTTAGCCTACTACATTTTTGCCTCCTAACTAAAGTCCTTCGGACAAAGGGAAAAGGGTTTGGGCATCGAATAAGCTTTTTGATTGAGTCTAACACGTGTGCACTATTAAACAACTGCGCTGCTACCAATTTTATTCAAAAACTAGCTCAATACGTGAATTCGCAACACCTCATATTTACATGCCATGTCTTGATAAACTGAGTTGTGCATTGCCCCTATAGCAATACTGAAGCAAACCTTCTTCGAGTTGTCCATTTTTTAGTTGATTCATTTCTTCAATTTGATCTTCATGAGTCATTGGTTCCGTCGAGTCGAACTTATTTGACAAGTCTACATTAGTAATCTCATCAAGTTGTCATCACATATTAATTCAACTTTTTGGGTAATCCAAAATACATTTGCTTAGGTATTACTTTAGACTTTGCTAAGATGATACCCTCTCCAGGCAGGCTTTCAAGGACAATCATAGCAATACTCCAGTTTCCCTTGATAACTTATAAAGCAAAGCCTTGTGCCAATGCCGTAGAAATAACTCAAAAGCTTTCTTAGCGTGTGGGTTTACAACTCTATCCAATTGGACTCATTGCCTTTACTAAATGAGAAAATATATTGTCTTCAAGGTGATATATTAATAGAATTTCTTCAATAACCAATCGCTTATATTGTCTTCAAGGTAATATGTTAATAGAATTCCTTCAATAACCAATCGCTTTATCTATGATGCTTCACCTTCTCCACATAGCTTTTGTGAGTCGTTCATTCATGAAAATTAGTCTTTGTGCATGACTCCTTCATAAGCTGTTAAGTTATTTCCATATTATACTTGAACATCCTTGTATGTTTTTCTTCTTTCTTTTTCTTTCTTTTTATTTTAATATCGACGATCATGAAAAATCATATGCGGTGCAATTTCCTAAATAACTGCTTCAATAAAATATTATTTTAGCCTCAACACATGATTCCTTCATGCTTATTCAGTTGCGCACATTTTGATCAAACTAAGCCCGTATTGCTGAAATCCATTTAGACCCGTACTTTCTCCATCAAACCATAATGGGAACACTACACTCTAGGATAGATGATTCGAATATCTTCGTTGGTTTAGACTTTCTAGCCTTCTTACTACCAGCTCATTCTTGAAATGGATAAACATTATTATCCCTTATTATATAAGCACATGGCATAATATGATGTGTCACAACCTGATTGGGAGACAGTACAATTAGGGAATATTTTTTGTTATTGCTTCCCTGCTACAAGAATCAGCACACTACCAAATCTTCATCATATATCCCAGTCCCCATGAAATCATAGCAATCCTAAAAAATTCATACTTTGTCCGCATTAGTCATTGAAGCACCTAAGTATCTTCTTCTTTTGTTATTTCCCGAAGCTCCTAATCTTTTTTCTTTTCTTCATTAATATTATTACTTCCTTCTTCCTGTGACTTTTATGCCATGTCCTCTACTATTCACATATCAAGCTTGATTCTTCTATCTTCATACACATTTTTGTTCAATTTGAACTTCGTTCGCACTATATACTCTTTTTCTTTCGGTTTCATTTTTTTCATTTGCTTCACATACCCTTCACACTTAGGAACACTTACATATATTTCTTTGAGCCCCCATTCATTCATTTTTATATCCTTATCTTCTCTTGTTTTCATTCATTTTCAGCTCATACATACATCTTTCTTTCATTTTTGTTTCATTTTTCCCCATACACTTTTCCCTCGATTCTATTGTAGCATACAATAATGGACCTTAAATTTGAAGAATGAAAATAGCAAACTACAACAACCATTGAAGACTGAAGACCGAAGACTGAAGGCTAAGAAAGAACTACACACTCACTAGCACCGCAGCCACTGTTGAAGATTAAATGCAACCTGCTTAGAGAACCGGACTTGTCATCACAAATCACATTAACCTATTCTGGCATATCTAATGCTTTTGATGCACAATCGAACAAAACTACGCCATTCTCATTGTTTCCAGCATTTACAGCAGGGCTATTAGAATAAAATCCTAAAACCAGATTCCTAGTGAAACTACCAACAATAGCCGAAGCAAATCCAATCCCTTCTATCAGTAATAACTTATCCATTATCTTATCAGTGAAAGCCGAAGTCCCAAGCTCTACCCTCGTTAAGAAACAACGAACCTCTACTCTTTGACAAACATGTTAATCACCACGCTATGCAGATGGCCACCCAACTTAAAATCTAACGGAGACCTTATGTAACCATACACACCTTTACCAAAACCCAGAACATAACTCGAAGAGCATGTGCCAATACATGAACGATTGTAGCTTTATTGCCAACACCCAGCTTTGCCACAGTCTCATTCTACACTCCCTGATTTTTATTACCCATAGCGCAATTCTCATCCTTAACTCCCATATGCTTTTTAGCTAACAAGAGAACATTTTCATTTCCCTAATCTCAATAGCATATTCCTCAAATTGTTCGCAAGAATTAGCCTCTATTCTTCTGTAAAAAAAAAAAACAATCACTTTCCTCCATCGAAAATTTTTACCTTCCTCAATTCTACAAAATTTGGTGGCAACTTAATGATGGGTTCTCCCCCGAAAATTGTCTTTTGTGCTTCTTGATCTTGGAGTCTACTGTAGGGTTCGACTTGATTGAATTTTTCTGCTACAGCCGAATTGCTGCTGAAGCCATGGTCCATGCTCCATTGAAACCACCCGCTTGTTAGGCACACAAGATCTTCAGGAATAAGTGCTAATCCCCCTTGCACTGGTAGCACTGTAGAAACTATTTTGCTAGGAATAGCCTCCAACTGACTAAACTGTATGTTTGGCATTGATAGGGACTGCAATACATGATTGTTAGACATAATATGCTTGAGTCGTAAAGCATATACAAAAGTATGCTATGAATTTTCCAATGACTCCGTTAACTTAGGAACATGTCACCTGAGCTAGTTATTGAAGTGCAGAGGACGGAGGGAGTGGTAGAAAGGGATAGATTGATTTTCTTTTATCGAAGGAAAAAGGGGGGATGGAGTTTACAAGGTTGAGAGAGAGAGAGAGAGAGAGATAAATTTATTTTCTTGTTTCGTGAAAAGAAAGGTAACGGATTCATCGATGTCAAAGGGGGTACTTACATTTATCTAAAAATCATTTTAATTCTAGTCCTTGTATACTGTTTTCTTTTTACATTTGACGTATCCTTTTTCAATAAGGAAACCTTTCAAACTCAACTTTATCGATGGGTTTCACTATTCAGATTCCATTTCTGAATTGGGATGAAAAATTCCAACAGATTTTCTTCCTTTTTATCCTCGTACTTATAAAATCTTTTTTTTTTTTTTCTTTTTTTATGAGTTGATCAGTTCCTCTCTTTGTGAAGCCATTAGTCTTTCCTTTCTTCTTCATTTTCGCTTTTAAGGTTCTAAGACAACTTGAAGCGTCGCTTATGCTGTGGACTATTGTTGATGTATTTGTACCGGTTAGTGTCATTAATAGTCATTCATCATAGAGTCATTTCACAGGCTTGGAAAGAAACAAGTGATGCCACTTAATGTGATGTAATAGTGGTCAAATTATTTCTCGACTTCATTGAGTTGAAATGCATTAGGTAGTGAAATAATATCCAGTAGACCATGTCATAAAGAGTTGACACTATGGATAATTATCTTTTGGGTCTTTTTTAGCACTATCTTCCCAGTTATTTTAATAACTTCACTACTGTGATATTTAATCAGGCTTCTATGTGTTTGATAGGCCGAAATAAAGTTTTGTCAAGTTGAAAAAAGAAAGGTAGCGGATATGTAAGGATGATATGGGGAATCAAGGTAGTCTCCTTCAAAAGAGTCACATGTAGCGAAAAACTCCAACATTGTTATCTTTCAAATTGTATAAGAGAGTATCCCACACAAGTATAACACATTAGGCATCACAAATGCCGGTATATTAAGCCTTCGAAGCACGTACGCATGCATGCATTAAGCATCCAAGTATGCATGCATTGAGCATAGCGAGCTTTCCAAAAACATGCGTTCGCACTGAGCATTACTGGTACGCATGCATCAAGCATAACAAGTATGCTTGTGACAAGTTTTACACACATGTATGCATCAAGTGTTACTTACAAAGAGAACACCGTATGTACGCGCAAATTGAGCATCACACACAAGGACTGTTATATGAAGCAAGTAACATGAAAGACAATAATTACGCATGGATAGTCTCTTCAAATACCATATCCATATATAATTTTCCTTCTCTAATTGTTAACGCGTAGTAATGGGGCAGGTCAATAGGTCTTAACGTTCTTTATTCCTCCATGACATCATTAGAAATCTAGTATTGTACTATAGTCCCTTAATCTTGACAAGTGATGATAACTTCAATCAATCACATTGATTCAACTTCATGGCGGCATATCACTTGTATAGGAGCAATTACGTACACTTGTAGTTGACCACTTATAATAATGGATGCTATCTCAAGCTCTCTATTGTAAATTTCTAGATTACACAATTGTAACTCTATTTTCTTGTAATCACGAGTTGTGATTTAATATGGAGAATCAATATGAAATAAGTCTTAAATACATCACTATTCTCAAACATGACACGACATAAGTCTTGATCATGATATCGCATGAGGATTGAACATGATACTGAATCTGAATGCGATGCAAGGTCTGAACATGACATACGTCTTAGCATCATAGGTTAGGTATGACACTTGAAATGTAAGCTGAATGCGAGTAGTTAAATCATATGCCTTTTCAGTATAAATGTGAATAAATATTCCCTCGTTACATGAGTTGCTAGAGAAGGCATTATCTTGAGTCAAAACATATTTTGTTCTTGAAAACTTCACATACTTAAGAGTAATGTCACAACTAAGCAGCATTATCTAAAAACAATACCATACAATAGGGAGCAAAGACTCAACCTAATCACGTTAGCATTAAATAGCATGAACTTGAAATTTATGAATTGGATAATTTTAAGACTGCTAAGATTCTTTAATCTAATGGATCTCTTATAGAATAGATGTAATTGTGAGACTGCTTAGACTCAATGATCTAAGGGAGATCTCCTTTAGAATAGGTATAATCGAGAGATTGCTTAGACTCAATAATTTAAGGGATCTCACACATCTCGTATTAAGGCAAAACTTTTTGCTTACTAATGATAATATATAGAAGATCCCTTTTCAAGAAGTATTCAATCGCGCATATATAGCAATATTGGCATTGATTACCTAGGATCAATAATTCTTTCTCATTAGTCAAGGGAGTATTCCTCATTACTTGACTGTGTAATATGGATTACCAAAGTATTACTTGAATTAAAGTGTCAATATGTTAGTTTGCTCATCAACAGGATTGTCTCCACTACTTGATGGCAAGAAACATTTGGATCAACTGGATAACATAATAAATATGCAAGATTGCCTCTACTTGTTGCGCCTGGGAGATAATGGTCTTACCAAGCTGCATATATGAGCTAAGTTCATCATCGTACACTTGGGAGTCAAAGCTCTTTACCAAGCAGCAATAATGTGTATACTAAATTGTCATTTTTGCTATCAGCTTTCTTTTAAAGAAACAAAAGTGTTCAAATGCCTCTAATGAGATGTAAATTATTTTGTAGGATTAGCCTTACGTGCTTAGGAGAGTAAGCTCTTACTTAGCAACAATAATAACAATAGAGAAGCACAAATAGATAAAATCATGTTCTATGAGATAATATTAATGATAGAGAAAAAAAACTTCTTTCATTGATAAGGAGCAAATATCGCTTCATTTAGATGTGACAAGAAAAGAGAAGAGAGAAAACCAATAAAGTTGTCTTCGGTTGTTAGTAATTTTCAACTTATGAAGCGCCTTTGATTTCTATAATATCATAGGTCTACTTACAATACTTTTGTGCCTCCGTGATAACTGCACATACTTTTTTCTCTTGGATGCTTGATTATGAGCTTTTTCTCTTATAAGTGGTAGTAAGTTAGGAGGTTTCTCTGCAGGTGTCCTCCCTTCATGCTCATTGAAGAGGGATACTTCAATAAAATGTAGTTCATTGTATGTCAACGAGTCCTTTGTTACAAGATGGAAACATCCTTCTCATTCCAATGACCCTTCATGTATTGATGTTATGTTGAGTGTATTATTATCGTCATGTGCGTATTAAGCCTTCCTTCCCTAGTGGAGTTGCCAAGAAATGTAGGGGGTTTAATATCGAAATAGGTCACGTATGTACTATGTGTCATACCTCGCTACATGTAACTAAGGAAATAACTTAACTTACACATATGGGATGATGAGGTGAAATAAGATAGGGATGATGAGGTGAAATAAGATAGGGATGATGAGTACGTAGTCTTAGTAAACTTTAACACGTCAAGTGATAAGTGAAAAAGCAGGATCGCATCAAACTCTATAATGAATAAAGAGTGGGGTGGTTTCTTAAGGTATCTGAGTGTTTTGATCTTTGAGACAAGATTCCAGCAAAGTAACGGCGTTAGTAGGAATTTGTATTTTACCCTAATGAAGAAATGAATGAGGTATTTATAGAAGATGATAGGTAGATTCAATCCATTAGATCGTAACATTAATCAATGGTTAGGATTGAAGCCTTTTATGAATGGGTATCAAGAAGGCTTTTGTATGGGTTTAAGCCCAAATAAAGGACTTTGTATTTTATTAGTATGAGCCAAACTAAGAAAGGTTGGATCATGATAAACCGATCAAACGAGCCCTACTCCAAGCCTATCATACCAAACCTCCCTTGATCATCTCAAATCTTTATGAGCTTGACTCTTCGAGCCCTATCACCTCAACTTAAAGAGTTAAATCCATATCATTATTGGATTTGAAGCTCATAAGTCAAATTTAGCGTACTACAAATACCTAGGTACAACTACCACCAATGTCATTATTGTTGTAATCGCTGGCAAATACTATTGCCATCACATATGCATCATTACCAATCTTCACTAACCTGCTTCCCCACTCCATCATCTATGATAATTATCATCAATGCTAATTTTGCCACCACTACCATGCATTGCTACCACTATTGTATTTAAAAGTAGTGGTAGTAAGTAATTGTTATGATTCAAGAATATAGTAATGGTATAAATTAAATTATTAGTAGATGATTGTATAAATTTACAAAAATTAGTATTTTTAATAATTGTAATAGTAATTTCTAGTGATTGTAATAGACAGAAATATTAGTTACCCATAACAAATTAATAAATGAGAAGATGTATTTTTATAAATTAGGAAATATCAAGAAAGAGAACTAGAGACGATTTAATCAATAAAATTAAGTCTGATACATTGGAAAGTGGCCATCTCAAATTAGTTGAAACAATCCCTTTCCATCATCCTCACCCTTTCATCTTTTTCATTGATTTCACCATTACCATATTTCATGCCATCATCCATGACACAATTTATAATAGGATAGCAGGCTACATGTGCTATTAATTGGTGTTATCTTCTTTCTTAACTATTGTTGGCAAAACTCAATAAATGGAAGCTACACTTATTAATTGGTGTTATCTTCTTTCTTGACTATTGTTGGAAAAACTCAATAAATGGAAGCTACACTTATGTAGTTAAAGCATTAGCATGTTCAATGGCTGAAAATGTGACATCTATGCAAAGAATGCAAGAATCTAAGAAAGTTAAAACAATCAAAACGTTTCCAATTAATGGCTTCAATTGGAAAGGCAATTGTGAATCTAAACAACATGTTAATTTGGAGGAAAATAAAAATTTTTCATCTAAAGAAAAAGACATGGAAGAAGATAAAGTGATTTGAGAAGAAGTAGATATAGAAGCATATTTGGAGGATTAGTTGGTGGAGATAGACTATAAATATGACAAAGTGAAGGTTCTTCGATCAATACTTCCCATTTAGGACAAAGATGATGCTCTTAGACAATATGAAGGTGATAATGATGATCCATTAATTCCAAACAATCAAACATTCCAACTTTAAACTCTGTAATTCTACACATACAAAATGATAGATGGGAAGGTATTCCTTTCCGTGCTGAAGGCCGGCAAAGCATTAAATTCAAGAAAAGCAAAAGTACGCATTTAATGAAGGATGTTGTCAGTGATATTTTAAAAGTAATAATCAATGTAATTATAAGACTGGAGGATGGTATTTCCTTATTGATGCTTTAAATCAAAAGAATATTAAGTGCTTAGCTGACATAGTAATAAGTCACAATAGCATAGAAACGAAAGATGAAAGAAACATATGTATTTTGTTACGACTTTTAATGAAGTTAGCATAAATTAAGTTTTCCACTTTGTTTGGATTGAGCAATTTCGAGGACTATGGCATATAGGATTGCCAAATTTTGTAATCGGAGATTTTCAGATTGGCCTTCTTTCTACTTTAACCTTAAAGAGAGGGTTGGTTTTGGGTAAAGGAGAAATTGTTACAATTTAAGAATATAGCAATAGTATAAATGCAAATTATTAGTGTTTAATTATACAAAGTTATAGAAATTAGCACTTATAGTAGTTTTTAATAGTTGTAATAGTAGTATCTAGTAATTGTAATAATAACTATACTGAGGGTGGTTACCTGTAATAAATTAATATATAAGAAGATATATTTTTATAAATAAAAAAATATTAAGGAAGAGAAATAGAGATGATTTAATCAAGAAAATATGGTCTTGTGCCTTAGAGAGTTGCTATCTTGAATTAGCTAAAATAATCCCTTTTCATCATCTTCAATATTTCATTCTTTTCACTTATTCCACCATTACCATTTTTCATACGATCACTCATGGTACAATTCATAACAGGATAGTAGGTTACAAGTGCTATTAGTAGTATAAATAAAAAAAAAAAACTACCATTCATATTGCCAGTAGCCCAATAATAATTTGCAGTTACATATTATATATATATATGTATATACATATATATATACATATACATACGTGGTTAGTAATATTCATTAAATTTTTCTCCTAATTTGAAGGGGAAAAAATTGTAACTTTAGTGAGAACTTTCTTTCTTAAATCGGTTTTCTCCTATTATCCTTCCTTTTGTCCAATAAGAAAAAAATTCTTAAAATTCACACTTTGTTTTTTCTTTTTCCTTTCCCTCCCAAATCTTTTGCTCATTCCAAACGTAATATTAGCATCATTATTTTGGTGAACTTTGTTATATTTCTATTAAGAAAGAAACTTACGTTTTAAAACTACTTGCCATGTAGTGTGGATGATAATTCGAAGTCGTAATAATATATTTATGATAAATGCTTGTTATTCGATATTTATCTATATGTGTATTAGTTAAAGTTTTAAGGGCTTTACCAAATGGGCATAAAATTTAATTAATAAAATTGAAAAGAAAAACTATTTGTGGGGCTACACACTACATGTAGTAGAAGGGCAATTGTGTTAGCTGATTTTTTTACCCTATAAGTTTTAACAGTGTATGTTAGTTTATTAATATAAACACTAATTTTTAAGTAAGATAGATTATATTCGCGTCCCTTACTATTTGTGCTGACTAAAAAAGGGAAGAAAAGTTGTCTGCTATTTGACAATGGCGATGATCGTAATAACTACAGTTATATGTTTACGACCATTCCTCTGACTTTATTCGAGCGGAAGCACTATAAGGGAAGAAAAAGATAAATAATGATTCCAAGTAGAATTCAACCCTACTAAAAAAATTGAACAGCACAATACAAAAAGAATAGTATAACCCTCTTATACCTAGACTGTTGTGTGAGGTATTGGGTATGAATTTTGAGATTGAAAAAAATTTTTAAATACTAAAATAATTGATTATTAATAATATGAATTGTTACAAGTATTATGATTTACTAATATTCTTATAACTTTAAAGATATATTTATTTTCTATTATGTGAAATATTATTTTACCACCAAATATATAATGTAAATTTTTTAGCTTTTGTCCCCTATCTCAAAACCCTTTTATCTAGTGATTTTATCCAATATACAAATCAAATAATGGGTCAAAGAATTTGCTCAGTGTTGCACCATAAATATATCGTAACCAACGACATTAAAAGAGTAAGAACATGAAAATACCATTTGCATATGTATATATATATATATATATATATATATATATATATGTGTGTGTCACTCTCTGCATTCTGCCGGCTTATTAAGTGCCAGTATTGGGCTTAACCTTCAGCTGATTGATAGTTAACACTCGACTTTTGTTTAGTTCACACGTACCTAATTGAACTCGGCTCTGAATTTGATTCAGTTCGAGATCTGGTGATTCCAAATTGAATTTGACATCCACTTTAACATATATTTATATAATCATATTAAGGAAATAATTGGTTTAATTAAGTTTAGTTCGAGATTCACTGATGATAGTTTCATAGAATCATATATGGAGGTTAATCGGTGTAAATCAAGCTCCAGTTTCGAGATTTTAGTGGACTTCAGTTTAATTTAATTGCACTCCGACAAGCTAAGCTTACTATATGTCCGCAATCCTTGCTAAAAATATTTTACTCCCTATTGAAAAGAGTATTATAAGAAAAGAAATTAAATAAAATATCTTGTTTTACTTTCTTTAACATCTGTTGAAACAAGGTTATAGTTTTTAATTAGTATATTACAAACAACTACATTACTTGAAACCAAAAAACCCAATCATGGACAAGGTGCAAGAGGAATTCCTGAAGCATAAATCCAACTCAAGCCGGTCTCTCACGAGAAGAAACACTGGTATCTGCAACTTTGAGCTGGTTCCCCTGCCCCTTCCTCTCCATGGAAACTGCACTTGTGCATGTTTCTTGTTCGTTCCTTTGAACAAACTTATTTTCCAAAATACATAGGTTATCCACAATTATACATATATTATATACACATTAATGCATGCATATATACACTCGGTTGCATGTTGTATCGTGTATGTTTATATAGATATTTATATATAGCTGTATTTATCTTTTTCCTCCATGTACAGAAATGTTGCTTGCCGATTCCATTGGTTAAATCAGTACTTTGTTGGCGCTTAACGGTCCAGACCACTCATTATAATCCTGCAAAGTAGAAATTTGCCAAGAAATGGAAGTTATTATAGAGCTCCACACAATGCAGCATCGATGAGACCGCAAAAACTGCGTGATTATAAGTGGTTCACTTTTAATATTTATCTATATTATCAAAATTAAAAACCTTTAATAACTACCAAAATATTATTAAAGCCAAAAAACTTTAATAATTACTCATAACTATGAAAGTTAGGGTTTTTATTGTTTTATATTTTAATTTTAATCATTGATATTCAACATTCTATACTCCAATATCATCCATTTCAATTGTTATTCTATTCACTCATATTATACAAGATGTTTTTTTAATCAACAAAACTTGCTTTAGACTCATCTTTTAAAATAACAACCACTAAATACGTAATTTAAAAAAAAAAATTCTCTTCCTTTTTTTTTCTCTCTTAAAAGTTTGCAATAAAATAAAAAGAAAGAAAAGAAAATCATATATTACATTTATGATAATTTGTTACATATTAAATTGTAAAATAGAGTATTTTTTTTATTTTTGTACACGTAGTAAAAAGAAACCTCATTTTTAACTACCATAACTACCAACATTTAATAGGTTGATCCATATTCTTCTCATTTATACTATTTCTTCTCAAACATGATAACTCAATAATTATTATTTTCTAGTACTTAAGATATACTAACTACTATTTTCCATTTATAAATTTAAAATTATGATTTATCTATAGCTATATGTTCCCTTTCATTTCTTTTCTCACTTTATTTGGCAAGTAATTGTTTTAAATCTTTACCTTTTCTTAAAAAAGAAAGAAATAATCTAATATGTCATTCTTCTTTCATTTCACTATTTACAATTCTTTTTTAAGATCATTAAGTACCATTTAATAATTAGATTATGTCTTAAAATAATTAAATTTAATTTTAGTACTCGGAGAGCGGTTACACATATACTAATATAGGTTAATAGGTTTCTCATGGGTTTGACTCTTACATGCAGGGTTACATATAGAATTAACAAAATGGTGATTAAGAAGATGAGTGATGGGAGGATTATATTGACTTTTGTTTAATTCTAATTACTACGTGGATAAGTTTCCACTGTTTCTTTTGTGTAATCTGAGTTGTATAAGGATGATATTTATATATTATCATGTGTAATGATTTATTCATATGGATTCTCTTTTGCCTCTATCGCATTAGGGGGTTTACACGTTATAGACCCAACCCAGCTATAAATTGAACCCTATTATACTGAACTTTAAATAATGATTCGTATATAATATGGTTCGATTTGCTTTATTTAACCGTCTAAAGTGGTTAAATTTAGAAAAGAGATACAAACTGAACCTAAAATAAAGTCTATTTTCCTTTTGGATCCCGAACAATTCGAAAGTATTTCACCCATCCCTAATCAATCGGTATATACTTTTTGATTATCATTTTAAAAAGGAAAAGGAAAATAAATAAATAAATAAATAATGGAAAAAGAGAAAAATAACCAATCGTAAGGTGTCGGACTTGGGTGCTCAGCGCTTTCTAATGCTTCAGCTGACGATTTTCTCCTTGGAATTTTCCTAAACTCCGCTCTTGGAGTCCCTCCTTGTGCTGCATTCAATTTCCAAAATTAATAACAAAATTGCATTAACTCTGAACTAAAATTTCCATAAATAAACAAAAATACATTAGTGTAGTCTTTTTGTACTATTGTTGCAGTTTCACCTGAGAAAATCAAGAAATGAAACTAACGATCCTATGTTTTAGGAAAAGTTAAGGAAACTCACGGGTGATAGGCGTCTCGGGTGTGCTCGACCCGAGAGGAGATTCGGGTTCGGATACTGGACCTGCACCAATGTTGCAATAACCCGGATGGGTCTTGATAAGTGTGATGCTACGAGTAACAGCCATCGTAGGATCAGGCGAAACAGAAACAGAAGGTGATCGTGCGGTGTAGAATGAGTATTCGTACTTGCGGAGTTTGCCAAGACCCGAATCCGGAGTCGGACCCGCCAGTGTTTCGTCCCATAGCTTGTGAAGAAAACCCATTTTGTTTAAAAACTATTTTTTGTAACAACCCAAAGAGACCAAAATATGGAAACAATAATTACTCGGGATTTTTGTTTTTTTTTGTTTATCTTATTTAAAAAAAAAATTAAATGTCGCAGGCCTAGCACGAGTGTTACAAAAAATGGGGCGAAGCTTAAGATAACCAAAAATAAAATATGGGAAAATAATTCAATGTGTTGACGGAGAAAATCTTTTTAAGTGGAAGAAGATTGTGTTTTAACTGGGCTTTTATAGGGGGGATATGAGTATGAGAGAGACAGAGAGAGGATTTAGTGGTTGCTAAAAACGTGGGTTTTTGTGAAGCCACTGAATGGAAAAGTTTAATTTTGGGTTGGTGGAACTTTTGGTAAAAGAAGGAGAGGATGGAATTAATTTATTCAAAAATGGAAGTACAATTCTAACTATTTAGTAATGGTTATATTTAGATTATTTTGCTCAAATTTTCAGTATTAAGTTTTATAATTATGTCGGTTCATAGTAGATAAAAACTACTAAAAATAGGATTGTATAAATCCATTTAACTTATGTTATTGTTATTATTATTATATTATTATTTTGTTTGATTGGCTACCTCAAGATATAATCGCAAATATAGCCATCAATCTCTTTATTGAACAGCCATTTATTTCGCATTCTCAATGTAAGTGGATATCCTTTCCTATAATTTTTATGGAATGGAGATTCATCTTCTGGATTTACTTTTTCCTTTTATAGTTTTAATAATGCATGGTTTCAAATTGCTGCTCCTTCTTGTCCGTTGGTTTATATTCATTTTATTTTCAAATTAGAGTAGCTCTAAGTCAAATTTGGCTTGCATAGTTAAAGGTAAAAGATTTATCTTCATTTTTTAGAAAATTTGGTGTTTACCATTACAAAAGAATATAAAAACTTCAATTAGATTTCAAATTTTAAAATTGTGAAGAAAACCATTCCATACCCATCTACTGCAAGAATCAAAGCTTTCTTAGGAGAAGAGGGTAAATTTATAAATTCAAGTTCCTCTTAAATGATATATGGATAAAGTTAAAAGGTTAAAGGTGGAGTTTATCGAATTCATCAAAGTGATGTGATTATAGGTTTTATTTGGATTTTTTTTTTCTTATCTGTATTTGTTCTAACGGTAATTCATATCCATTTAAAATATGATATTTAAAAAATTATTTAACATGCATCTTATCTTATAATTATGATCAAAGTGGTAGTTGGAATATAAAAATTGAAAAGTGAAAATTCATATATTTTTAAAAGCAATAATTTATCAAATATGTGTTTTATGCATTGAAAAAGGATATTTGAATTCATATCAGGACATTGCAATAGATTACACCTATACTTTACCTATTTTTTCAATTTTATACCTAAACTTTCTATTTTATCTATTATACACTTAATTGAATATTGACTTATACTAGCATACAATTTGTTTATCTCCTACTAACCCCATTAGTCTAGTCAGTATTACGAACGAATGAATTCATGCCATGTGGATTATTGTCAGTAGATATTTCCAACATAGGCTTTGTATTTCCAATCAACGACTACACCAACAACTTTTATCTACATTAGAAGCACCCTAACTATTAAAAAAAAAAACTAAATTTCAAACAACAGTATTGCAAACAAACAAAGAGTATTACGTAGCAAATCCAAACCAAAAACACTTTCTCCTTCCTATGAACCTTAAACCCTTTCCTTTAACTAGAAACCCTAACTTGTTTTCATCAATGTGAAAACCGTATCCCTAACATAACAAATTGTAATAAGAAATGCATTGCCCTCTCCCTCTATCTTTCACATAGGTAGAAACCCAAATAATAAGGGATGCTTGCGTTGAGTTTGAGAAGTACAAATCTTGTCTAATGGAGCGTTATTGAGAAAATTGTGTGTGCAAAAACTGTCCTCTATAAACTCCATAAACTCATCGTGGTCTTCTCATAATTGTAGCGGTAGTTCTATGATATGTAACTGTGATCTAAAAGTTAGGGTTTCAATGATGAGACTGAAGCCAATGTAAGAAGGAAGTTCTCTGGCTGCCCAAGGTACCATAACTGTAGCCATAAAAATTTTAGATAAGTTCATTTGTATTTTTGAAGCTTTTAAATTTTTAAGTGAATGTTAATAAAGTAACATTTTTTCCTACATTTCAATGCAATATATGTCAATTAAAAATTGATTTATATGTTATGATATGCACAAGTTGAATTTAGATGTTTTTAATCTTAAGTCAAACATCCTGTTATTTCATTGTTATGTATTTATTGTTTGAACATAACAAATTTGGGTGATTTTGTGCAATCTTATATTATCGATGCTAGAGCTATCAAGAAACTATTGTTCATTATGAATATATCCTTGTAAATAGCAGGTAAGAGGTTATAATTTTTTCGCATAGGCTGGGAGTGTTGAAGGTACAAAGCATAAGGAGCTGGTAATAAAAGATAATATAATGAGAGAATTGGTTCAAATAGAAGAAGACAGGGCATAACTCACTAAGGAGAATGTGACATTGAAGAAGATGGTAATAGGGTGTAACAATGATGAGTCAAGTGGGGGTCAATTGGAGAGTATGAAGAAGAAAAACAAACCATTGAAAGAATACAGTATGAGGCTAAATAGAGATGTTGTTCTATACAAAAGGTGTTTAATAATCAGTTGGTGCTGTATTATTGGGATCTTATTGTAGGGTAGGAAGTGTTATAGTAGTTTTATTATTCTAAGTAGATTATTGAGTTTATTCATGCCTTTTATATGTTAGTTATGTTAGAGCTAGTATAGTTGTACTAACCTTTCTTTGTTGTGAAGTTTTTTTGTATTACAAGAAATCACCAATATAAGTGCATTTAAGCTATTTTCTCCATCATTTGAATGAATGAAATCATGTCCTTAATATAAAATAAATTTTCTTCATCTTGGAATCAATTTATTGATTTTAAAAGCACTATTTTTAATTAGTTTTCTTGTTAGGACTATTTTTGTTATAGCAGACAACGTTCTCGCGATGTTGCATTCATGACTTCAAAAGCTCTATTTAGAATTAGTTTATTAATTATGAAAAATCCATTTGATCTTACTTTTCCTGTTCATGGTATAGACAATAAGGCTTTAACTATGTTGTTCATTGATCAAGAAAGCAATATTTGGAATTAGTTTATGGATTCTAAAAGCTCCTTTTTGGAATTAGTTCTCCTGTTTCTAGTGTCTTTCACATAAGAAATAACCTCTTTGCAATGTTATGTACTAGCATGAGAAGTTGTACTTAGAATTGTTTGTTTATTATAAAAGCTGTACTAAGAACTAATTTTCCTATTCCAAGTCTTTTTTTTTTATTAAACAATAATGTTTTTGCCCTGTAGATTATAGACTTGAACATTTCTTAAGGTTGGAATTATTTTATTGATTATATAAGCTCTATTTGGAACTAATTTTCCTATTCCATGATTTTTTCATGGACAACTACACTTTTGACTTGTTATAGAACAACATAAAGAAAATAACAATCTTTGCAATGCTTGTAATGACCTGTTACCATGTCAATAATTTTTTTCACATAGACAATTCTTTATAATGACCTATTACCATGATGAGTAACAAAAATAATTGGAATTTCATTGATAGTATTGTTTGCAACTGAAATATCACAAAAAAAGGACCATTAATTATAGTTAACCTGTTAAGCCTATTCATAAAGGAGATTGACTTGGATATAGACATGCCATTAGTTAACTAATAAAAAGGAAAAAAAAAACATGGACAGTAGCAAGACAAAGCATGGACATAGACCTATTTATATACACATAGCCAAAAAAATACTCCATGGCTAATAGTCCATGATCCCATAGATATAGATATTAGACTTTCGATTTAGTATGCATAAAAAAGGTCAACCAATGCATGTTTGCACATGCAATAGTTCATAAGTTGTTAATTTGACTCTCTTAAGTCGGTATACTTAAAGCCCTATTCTTGTTGCCAAACTCATCCAGAATGATATGTAGGGGCCTACTCTACTTCTTCTTGTAAAAGTTGATCATTGCAATTCGATCACTATTGCGGCAAGGCATCAATTTTTGTCTTCCTATATTCACTTTGGTCTGTTTTGGTACATTTACAATATCCATATTGACTTGCAATTGTCCTCAGTGTACAACAACCTGCTCTCTCAACCATTGTCCATGAAAATGTGTTGTGCAAGCCTTCTTGAGCCTTCCTCCTTGGGAGAAATCGGTGATGAATTCGATGTTGTCTACATCAAGTACAAACTAGCAATTAGAATGTTTTTCCATGTAGTAGTACAAGGATACGTTGGTTGGAGGGAAAAAAATTACCAAGGTTGTTCGAGATTGAACATTGCGGGCGCAGCGGGTGAAGGTTGGCTAACTTATGATGATGCAATTGTCTTCTCATATCTAGCTTGTAGCTGAATATGTTGTTGGTTATAAAAAAAAATCATTGAATGCCATTGCATTTAGAAAGAGGCATGAATGGTAGTTAGCAAGTTATGTATATTAAAGAAAAAAAATCATAGACAACACTTATCTCATTATAGATGGTCACATTTTAAGCAATTATAAAAATTCTAGCACTGACTTATTTTCATAATATCAAATTCAGGTTGCTAAATACAATATATCAAAGTTAAAATCCCAATAGCTAGTGTACCTATTATGTCTATAGTCATACCATTGACAGGCTATAACTTGAATACCTAACTCTAAATCCTTCCTACATATGTAATTTTTTTCTTTCTCACAAAAATAACAACCTAACAAAGAAAACTTTTAGAATTAAAAAACAATGTAATACAAGATACAAAGTATTTAAGATAATAAACAAGTTGTAAATGCTAGTTTCTCTTCCAATGTTGACTATTAGTTGCAAGCTAATTTTGTCCTAACTATGAACAATAGTTACCTACCTCATTGTGTGCGCCAACATCACTCTCGACTAGATGTTTGCCCCTTAATCCACTATTCGCTTCTACTCCATTCATGGCAGGTACACCTTTACTAATTACACTTGCTTGCTTTTAAATGGGACCAGTTTCTACATCTTTGCTACAAGTTAAAGCTCCATATGAGATGATACATATCAGTTCCCTATTCCCATTAACAAATCAAGTTTTAATAGTTCATTACACTATACAAGTATAGATGGACGTACCTTAGCTATTCTTCTCATCAGGACAACCCTAGCATTGTGTTTATTCCTTCTACAAAGCTTACAGTACGCTACCTACCGTAGCCTACTATAGCCTTGCTAAGCTTACCATTTTCTCTTCTCCTACTCTTCTTCTTATGGCCAGGCTGATTCTTCACAATCGGTAGAATCATCTTAGGTTAATTGGTCTTTCTCCAAAATTTATGACTTAGAATTTGGTCTATGGTAGGGCTATATGTATATCTATATTGTCCATCGTGTACCACTCATTGATGTAGTCATCTACATCTTAGCTAATGTATAATATAGCACTATAAGCACATGGACATGGAATGCCACTCAAACTTTATGACTAACAAGTACAACTCTTCGTTGCGAGGTTAACAACATGACTATCCACCCAAGTATGAACTTCAAAAGAAATTGTACCATTGTATAGTGGATGACAACTTGAGTTCACATGTTTATACTTTTCTATCTTTTTACACACTTGCTCAGGAAATATATGTCTCCAACTTTTGATGTCATCCCTCTTCTTTACAATCCTATCCATTACTTACTTCCTTATGTACTCCATCATGGATATTATGGACATATGTCAAGCTTCTAAAATTGTTGAGTTAAAAGCCTCTGACATATTGTTATCAACCACATCACACTTCACCTCATGGCGGAAGAATGCCCTATACCACCAATTTAGATTAATTTTCAACATATTCGAACATGCTTCGGGCTTCAACTATTGCAGCCAAACCAATACATTGTCAAGCTCTCCAGTTATTGTTGCCTTGCATGTGATCTAAAACAATCTCTGAAGTTTAACACCCTTTTGTTTCTTTCACCAACGGCGAGCATAAAACCTATGCTTTACTAAGGGGTAATGATGTCGCATTACTTCCATCAAACCTTGTAAGCCAATAAGTGCCCTATTACTTGTTTCACAATAAATAGTGTACAAAAAGTAGATGAAAATTTTAAGCTATGAAAAAACTACCTTTTGCATGTCACTAATGATGGTAAACCTATACAAGTTTATGCCAACCAATGGTGATAGTGTATCCAAAAACCACTTCTAAGTGTCTATGTTCTCACTCTCTACGTATGCCCAAGCAATGGGGTACATTTGATCATTCACATCCTAAGCAACTGCAAATAAGAGCTCTCCTTTCAAATCCCCCTCTAAGAAACACCCATCTAATCCTAAAATAGGTTAACAACCTTCAATAAATGCCATCCTACATCCTTCAAGGAAAATGAATAATCTCTTGAAAAAAAGTGGTCTACCAAAACTTGGCATTATAACCACCACATCGAGTGTGTTCTCATGTTCATTTGATGTTGTCTAAAGTGCATATGTGTAGTCATATACCCGACTAATCTCAAGCTCATACCTACTCCAAATTTCTGTCGTCACTTTCTCTTTCATATGGTAGCATTGACTGTACATCATGTCTACATGTATCTCCTCACAAGTTAGTTTTCTTAACTCATTCGACTTCATGTGAGGTATCAATCGCAAACTAGGTAAGAAGTGTCTAGCTAGCATATGGTAAGTAACTCTTTTGTTAATACACAATGGCCTGCAATACTCACTGCGTTTCTCATTGAAAGTCTTCACAACAAAGTAGCCAGTATCTCTCTCCCAAGAGGCAAATATGGCAAATGGGTAGTCCTTTCTATCACACTTATATTGAACTCTCTTCGTATCAACTAATGTAAGTCTGAAATAATGATTATGGTGGATCAAATACCACTTGATTGCATCCTTAAGCTGAGCCAAGCTATGAAAAATCATCTAAATACATATATGTGGCACTTTTGTTCTAAGATCATAGTAAACTCTAGTCTTTACCCTACTATGTGGTCGAGCAACATTGCCCTTCTCATTGGAATCCAAGTGAAAACTTCTTTGTTACTAGAAAATGCATAATCACTATTTACACCACACTTCTCACTTATCTCCTAATCATCATCATTCCTCGCCTTTTTTTTGGATCTTATCTCTGTAATCCTCAAATGTCAAATCTACAGGAATCTGCAATCTCTCAACCATATATCTACCCTTACAAGCAAGATATGATTTTTTTTTTCTGCTTAGCTACTAGTACCTCATCATCATCTGATAAACAATCAACCTAAACAACTTCCTCCTCTTCTTCTAAGTTTACACCATTACCCAAGTCCCAACCACTTACAATGTGGGTATCTGCTCCAACACTGTACTCAACATACAAATTCACTCTCCTCAAACCCTTCAAAATGCCAACCATAGCATTATAAGCTACAACATTGTCCAAACACACCAATCCTTCTTTCCATGACTTGCTAAGGATTAAGAACCAAATATTTGTGATGTTTACATAACTAGTGTCTTCGAGAAAGGATAGAAGATATTCCTTCATTAGGGAGTCAGCTTCTGTAGTCCATTGCATTTGCATCCCCCTTTTGTATAACATGTTGGTTCCTTCACCATTAAACTTCCCTATTACATAAGATTTTCCTTGAAAATAAGATACATAGTATCATCACAAAGCAAGTAGGATGTAAGACAATAGAAAATAGAAAACAAAAAATGAAATTACTAATCAGAGGTCCTCTTCTTAAATGAATATAACATGTTGGTTAATAGTCTATGCACATATTAGTCTCTATCTAGATAAAAAAATTAGTCTTCAAACACAAAAACAAATAAATTAATATATCCATATCCATGTGACATGATTTATAATCCATGTTAAATAAATTAAGAGAATTAATTTTCCTTCATTAATATATTTTTTATTCAGATCTTAGCATAAAGTATTAAAATAATTTTGGAAATCATGAATACAAGTAACTCCCTTTTTCTATTTTTCTTCCTCAAATGTTAGATATCACATGTTGATCATTATAGTAGATTAATTGAATGGAAAACATTCATAGTTGCAAAAATGAATAGATTCATATATATATATATATATATATATAATATATACAGTAGACCAATCCAATTTGAATGTCATCCAAATGTCATCCAAATATCACTCTTGCTCTTAGAGACAAGACAATAATAAGTTCTTTAATCCTTCAAATTAAAACCCATAATTACCACATGGTAGAAGGATCAATACCAATGGTTGTAATATATAGAATTTATTTCAAATTGATGAAAACTGCTTTTGGTTCTAAGGCATACAAAATAGATAAAAGAGGTTAAACTCTTCTTATTCAAACAGACCTAACCAAAGCCAAAGTTTCCGTCCCTAGAATGATTAAATGGTCTTAGGTCAATTTACCTGAATATTAGGATGTAGAAAACCCTCTTTCAAAGCAACCAGTTTATAATACTGAACCATCAAATGTGGTTCAACATTCAAATTGTAAAGTTACCATCCAATTCAATAGAAGATCTTTTAATCAACCTAGAAGACCCTTAAAAATAAGGTTAATGTCATCTTCTTCTAAGAGATCAGTAGAGCTTCCAAATCTTACACCATTAATCTATACGCCCTTTCATTCTCAATCTAATATCCAACCAAATGACCAATCTTATAGGCAACCAAATATTCAAGATAATCAATCCATTTTTGGAATAATCCATAACAGGTCTGGTATATTTCAACTAGTTTACCAACCATCTAATGAACCAAAACATGAAGAACCTTCACTTTTAGAAATAGGTGACCCAGAACTTAATGTTCTAAAAAAAACCTTTCAAACCAGATAAGATTCTCTTAAACAAGGAGTTTAATTCACCTAAAAATGAGAAAAATTAGAAAATGGTACTTTGAAACATTCAATAATGTTAAAATGCAAATAAAAGATGAATATTATAATTTCATGAATAAAATAGGCTCTTAGATATATTTCTTTAAATGGTTTGAAGAATATTATCTAAAACCTAAAGAAATAAACATAATTAATGAATGTTTTAAATGTAAACTAAGTGATGGACAAATAATATAATCAAATCATCTGCCACTTAATAATATAAAAACTACTCATAAAAATACTAAAATAACCCTTACACCTTTTAAAAATGCCACAGATGAAGAAGGCTCAGGAATAAAGAAAATAATAAATCAAAATAATTTTACTGATCAACACTTATATACAATAGGAAAACAATTAAATAGAATGGAAGATACAACCAATAATGGAATAAATAAAAAAAACTTAAACAATAAAACCAATAAAAATATACATTTGTTTAAACCATTTGAAATGCCAAAAAATCCCAGTAGCAAATTTTTAAAAGCCTTAGATGATAGAAAAATGATGCTAAAAAATAAAATGATAAAACCAATCAATTTTTTGGATATGGATATACCAACTTTAATTAAGAAGGGTATTGTCATCAATGATACACCTTTAGAAAAAATCAATGCCTTGAATGAAATAGATAATGAATCAATTAATGAAACAATGTCCAACTTAATAGGTCTATCTTTAAAAGAGGAAAATTAATAGGTGAAAAATTTTTAATTGGTTCTAATAAAACTTAAAAAAGACTTTCTTGAACTTAAACAAAAAATAATAATCTAAGAAAACAATCCTGAAACTTTAAATGAAGAAAATTCAAATGTTTTACCAATATTTGATAATAATGATTATCTAATGCATCTTGTTCAAGGAACAATAAGAAAAGAAATAATCAACATTTCAATCAGAATCAATAATGAATTCATCTTGGAAACAACTTTATTATTTGATACTGGTGCAGATTTAAATTACATTAGAGAAGGGTTAATTCTAACCAAATATTTTGAAAAAACTACCTAATCTCTAAGTTATGCATCTGGTAGCAAATTACGTATCAATTATAAATTGTCTAATACTAAAGTATTAAAAGACAATGCTTCATATAAAACTTCTTTCATACTTGTTAAAAATTTAAATAAAAATGTTATTCTTAGAACTCCATTTATAAATCAAATCCAACCATTTTCTATTAATAAAAATGGAATTGAAACACAATATTTCAAAAGGAAAATTTTATTTGAATTTATTACAAAGCCACAAACCAAATACATAAATGAATTAAGATATAATTCAATTTCTAAATTAAATTGTTTAATTCAGTGCAAAGAAAACCATTTTATGTATTTAAAAAATGACCTTGAGTTTAAAAAAATTGAAACTCAAATCAATGGAGAAGATTTGAAAATAAAAATTTCTAATTTGTAATCAGAAATAAAAAAATTCAATTTGTTCCACACTTCCAAATGCATTTTGGAATCGTAAATCACACATTGTGAACTTACCATATGAAAATGATTTTGATGAGAAAAATATTCTAACAAAAGCCAAACCATCCCAAATGAATAGTGAAGCCCTAAACTATTATAAAAATGAAATAAATGATTTGCTCAATAAAAAATTAATCAGGAAAAGTAAATCTCCATGGAATTGTTCTGCTTTTTATGTCAATAGAAATGCAGAAATAGAAAGAGGTATCCTAAGATTAATAATTAACTATAAGCCTTTTAATATTGCTCTTAAATGGATTAGGTATCCAATACCTAATAAAAGAGATTTACTAAATAGGTTAAATAATGCCAAAATATTGTCAAAATTCGATATGAAATCTAGATTCTGACAAATTCAAATTAAAGATAGTGATAGTTACAAAACTGCCTTCACAGTTCCTTTTGGTTAATACGAATGGAATGTTATGTCATTTGGATTGAAAAATACTCCCTCTAAATTCCAGAGGATAATGAATGAGATTTTTAATGATTTTTCCAATTTCATAATAATATATATCAATGATATTTTAATCTTTTCATCCAATATATACCAACTTTTCAAATATATAAGAATTTTCATTAGTACAATCAAGAAAAATGGCTTAGTAGTTTCACCTTCTAAGATTACTCTTTTCTAAACTAAGATTAGATTCTTAAGTTTTAATATCCACAATGGAACAATAATTCCTATTCAAAGATCCATAGAATTTACAGATAAATTTCCTAATGAAATTAAAGATAAAAATCAACTCCAAAGGTTTCTAAGAAGTTTAAATTATATTGTAGATTTTTCTCCAAATCTAAATATAATTTGTAAACTATCAAAGGTTAAGAAAGAATCCACCTCAATGGTCAATTGAACATACAATTGCTATCAAATTAATCAAGTAGAAAATTAAAGAAATTCCGTGTTTACACATTGCAGATCATTCTCTACTAAAAGTGGTAGAAACTAATGCTTCTGATTTAGGATTTGGAGAAATTTTAAAACAGAAACAAGACATTAAAGAATATGTTGTCCAATTTGTGTCAAAAAATTAGAATGATTGTCAACGTAATTATTCTACAATCAAAAAGGAAATTGTTCTAACAATTTCCAACTTTCAAGGAGATTTGTTAAACAAAAAATTTCTTCTACATATTGATTACCAAGCTGCTAAAAATGTTTTAATAAAAGATATTAAAAACATTGCATCTAAACAAATTTTTTAATGGCAACCAATTCTTTATGTATTTAATTTCGAAATAAAACATATTAATAAATCTTTCAATTCTCTTCCTAATTTCTTTACTTGTAAAAAGAGAAGGATAAAAGGAAAAGAGAAGGTTTCTTCAACCTCAGGTAAGGAGTTGACCAATATTAAATCGTGATTAGATGTTTGTAAATCATCTAACACTCCATTAACAATCAAAGAGGAATCCTCTTCTAAGACCTCTAAACCAATATTTTCAAATAATCAATCCATTTCCAATATTCAAAATCAATCCAATGAAACTCTTTCCCAATTAGCCAATATGGATGTCACTTTAAGATTACTGAAAGCAATTGCAATAGCTTTACAATCAAAAAATGAAATCTCAATGTTGCCCGGAATTCCTCAACAAATAGAAACTCAAAGGAAAAATCAAAATATTCAAGTTATTGAGGTAGTAACTTTAGTACCTTCTACAATAATACCTACAAATCAAAGATCCAAATTTTTTACAAAACCTATTTCCAGATACATTTTCTCTGTTGAAGAAAACTTATTTGAAAAGGACCCTTTTGAATTTGCAAGAAAAATTTTTACAAAAGATTTTTATTATATACCATATGATATTCACAAACCAATGTAGTTTTATGAAAACATTTACACTAAAACTGATTCAATAAGATTCAAACATTTTGAAAAAGAAGGAATGATTAGCTATTCTACAGCCAGAATTTTAAGAGTAATCAATCTGAAAGAATGCAAACCTATCCAACAACCCCAATAAAGCTTAATATAGAAACCTTTTCTGCATAGCCAGGTCATCGAGTTAATTATAATTATTTTGATTATAAATGGGCTTGATGAAATTTTTTCTATCAAATGAATCTGAAAAGATCACATACTTGGCTAATTTTTTTTATAATTATTCTTCTAAAAACCGTCCCAACTTGTTTGCACACTGGTGAGAACAATTTGGAGCAATCCCTGAAATCATTCACGAAAATGCTAGAAATGGTTTCAATACTTTCATAAAAGAATACAATACAGCATCTTATGAGAAAAACTTCCAGAAGGAAATGTTATATTTTATACACATTGGTGTATCTTGGGTTATGGCATGGTGGTTTGATTACAAACCCGATCGAACCTTAAATACAACTAATGTGGTCAGAATGTATAAAGTTAAATGGTGGGATAATTTCAAAATGTGGAATAAACTTGAAGAAGATTCAATTCTAAATTGGATGAAACACAATCCTTCAATTGTACCATCCAAAGTTTTAATTCCACAATACCATAATAGAGGCTTTTTAATCTCTTCTTTAGCTAGTGCAAGTTTTCCAAAGCAAATGAAGTAGATTCTAGAAATGGCATTATCAAATATCAACGAGTCAACCCAAGGATCAAGTTCAAACTCAAAGTTAACATCTGATCACAGCGAGAATTCCAATGAAGATGACTGTTATAGGATAGACCTAGGTAATCCTTGAATATTGTAATTTTGTTTTCCAATGTAATTTTACACTGTAAAATATAGTAGAAATACAGTATTGGTACACATGTACTACTGTGCACAATATCGTCATTAATGATATTAGCATCCACCATCTAACTTATTATTGTTCACTAAAGTAAAATGTCTCAATACTTCCACTATTTCTACAATACCCTATCAGCTACAATATTACTCACAACAATAACCAGTAAGTGTTCCCAGTTATAAAAATTATGCCCTCTTAACCATCGTGAGGCAGGTCAAATATACAACCTCTTTCTCTCATCCTCCTAAATTACCTCTCTCTCTTCTTCATCTTCTCTCATCTCTTCTCTCTCCAACACTTCTCCACTCACCTTTCGTATTTTCCTCTCATACACATACAGTACTCTTTCCCACTTCCAATCTTGCTTCCACCAATCAATTTTCTTTCAATAATCAAATACTTTCCTTTCTAAAGCATATCGTTTGCTTCAATTTTGAGGTAGAATACAATTACCTCTCAATATTCTCAGATCTCTTTCAAATATTTTCAATATTTCAAAATTGTTCTTTGAATATTTGTATGTGCTCTTGTATTCTGTACAAACGGTTTTAAATCAATAAAATTTCAACTTATTTATCTCTTCTTTTATATTATATCTCGTATAGAGAATCTCCAATTCAATTTGTTATAATTCTACGAGATTTATCAATTTAATTTACAAAACCCCATAATTAGCTGGTCTTAAGGTTTCATATTTACATAATCTTGCATAAAGCCCCACTAGTCTTAGCACTATCGTCTATGGTGATTTTAATAATACCTTGCTCATATATTTATTTATATCACAATCTATTGTTGATATTTATATTTATGATTTTCTAGATAGTACGATAGAATTTCCTAAGTGGTATTGTAATTTAATAATTAATAGTGAATGGTATTAATTACTCTCATACATTTTCTATTACAAATAAAACGTTTTATTCTATAGATGTTTAAACAATATAATCCTAAGAATTGGGAAGAAGAAGTAGAAGTCTTACAATATTTGTTAGACATTGTTGCTTGGCTAGAACATTATCATAAATATTTTATTTGGCTTGTTAGACGTGTACTTTTTATTTTAGACAATTAATAAATAATAGTTTGTTTATATCTCTCATATTTTCTGTTCATATCTCTCATATTTTTTCAATATATGTCTCAAAGAACTAAAGATAATAATGATAATGATCCAATAGAATAAAACCAATATTTAGAAGATGTAATAAAATTTTTGTTATACATTGTTTGAGCTTATTCTCTACTTGGAAAAAGGTTTTATCTAACTGATATATATTTTAAAAGAAATTAAAATATACTCTCCAGTTATCTATTAGTTTCATCTCTATAATTCAAACAAAATTCGGATCTATTAGTAAGCATAAATCCTCCTGAATGCCTTGTTGGTATCAAAGATAGTTATCCCACTAACCTTTTAATTGTCTAATGAAACTAGAAATTAAAAGGAGTGCTATTTGATAATTAGTAACATTTGAAATAATTTTATTAGTATTAAAAAACATTATCATTAAAAAACATTCATAAATATATATGGATTAGTTCATGAATGGATTTATGCATGGCTAGATTCGATATACATTAAGTATGCGTATCATTCATAACTCTTATAAAAATAATAGTTGTGAGGGTCATTAAGCATGAGTGTCACAACTCATTAAAAAAAAAAATCCCCCAACTTTAAAGCAAGCAAAAGTTATTATTACAAATACATTTCTAAAGAGAGTAGAAAGGTCTCTTTCAACAAAGTTTAAGGGATCAGAATGTTCTCTCTATAATGAGCACACAATCATAGGTATCAATTTTATAAAAAAAAAAAAAAAAAATCAAACCATTCATACTAAATTCATAAACCATGCCACATTACAATTTGGTGCTAGAATAGATGAGTCTAGGTTGTTGAAGTTAAGATGGTTACTAGCAACCAGCAACAAATAAGCTAAAGAGACCAATCGTACGCTCATGTTTCTTCTTCAACTTTTCTTGGTAATAAAAAGGATAGGCAAGGCCAACTACTTCAATACTTATCAATGAACTTATTGAGAATGCTAATGGATTGGCTAATAGTGTCTTTCCTATGCACAAGACGAAATTGTAAAAGAGATTACAAGAGAGCAAATATGTATGAGAAATGACTAGAGATGAGGTCAATAAAGCATGTGCTGAGAAAGGTAGGCATAGAGATTATTGTTTCCAATTCAACTGATGTAGTAAGAAGCTTAGCAAAACTAATACTAATGATTCCTATTCTTAATAATTAAACCATCTTTTCTAAGGACATATTACAAACTTAATTTCCATTCTTATTGTTAGATGGTGAAAGGAAGTAACCCAACTTCAGCATCTCCATATGGTGAGCCTATTAAACCCTTTTAATGTTCTAGATTAGTTAATGCAATTGTCATGTCTTTTTGAGTGAATTTACTTTGCTTTTATTTTGTAAAATCTTATGAAGATTGGTTTGTGCCTACAAATTAGAAAAATTGCTTACAAAACCTATGTAATTGTCTTTGTATACACATGGGACCATATGCGACATTACAATATGACTTCCGACAATAAACCAAGTTGGCCCATAAAATTCCAATATTTTACAATAGCAAACAATAGCATGGCACCAACTACTATATATTCAGCAACCAACAAAAAGCATAATAACTAGAGACCAGACCAAACACTACATGACAACTACAAAGGCAACACCTTTACTCCTAATTAGACCATATAGACAAATAAATTAAGCATGATCAAGCGAGAAAGATCGTACTTGCCATCATTGCCCCTTAGATAAACCATATCCTTCGATAATGAGTAAGATGTCCTAAAAAATTCTATGGTTTTGTAGTAGGCTTCAATCTAGGGTTTAGATGGGTGAATGTGTGAGAAAAACGACTGATAACTGATGACTTAGCTTCAAGTTGCTTAGGATTTTGGTTTTAGATCATTGTATTTTCAGTGTGGGCTTTTAATTTCACATTTAAGAGAAAGGGGAAGGAGTTTCAAGAGGAGGAAGCAGCATAAGGGTTTCAGTTAGGAATTTTATATTTTCAAATCGTGTGAAGTGTCAAATCATTGTATTTTGGGTTTTTTTGTGTTTGCTTCATTTAATTTGCTAATATGGATATTATTTTCTGACATAGAAACATCTATTGACAGCAATCCATGTGGCAAAAATTCATTGGTTCATAATACTGATTGTATTAACAAGGTTAGTAGGAGATAACTAAGATGTACGCTAAGACAAGTCAATATTCAATTAAGTGTATATTAAACCAAGTAGAAAGTTCAGGTGTAAAATTGAAAAAATAAGTAAAGTATAGGTATAATCCGTAATAATGCCCCAATTAGTATTTGTGTAAAATGAATAAAATAAAGAGTAACTTAATTCAAATTTATAGGTATTTATTAGGTATATATTTAAAATAGAGTTATATTTTCATCTTTTTAGTATTTTATTCTTTCTAATCACAAGATTCAAATAAACATGAAAAAGATATTATAGAGATTATTAAAAAAAAAAAAAGATTAACCAAATAGACCCATAAAAGGAATCTTTTAGTAAAAGCTTAAAGGAGAGCAACACTAGCTTGTCTAACAATGGCTCCAAATGATGGGGTACTTATTTTCCTACTGACATAAAAGTAGAGATGCAAGTGGTGTAGACACCTCATTTTTATCCCTCATATTTTATTAAATTCTTTAAAATAAAGAAATGGGTCCTGATTCAAAAAACTAAAAGAATTCAAAATTCAAAAAAAGAGAGAAAATTCAAGAAGATAAAAAAATTGAAAAATAAATACAAAAGAAAAAAATTAGGAATATATAATTTTTAGGAACACCATTTGCCATTGAAACTATTACTGTGGAAACACCATTAACGTTGCCACTTAGGTGAAAAGCACCATCACCTCAATACTCACCTTGCTAAGGAACACGAAACTAATACCTTCACTGCCTCTCGTACCATCACACAATTACACCCAGCCACTTTCTCTCTCTATGCCAACCATAACTACCATAAAAAATGTACCCAAACACCATCACATTACCACTAAACCCCCAATCTTCAATGAGAAACACATGAAAGTTAAGATCGCCACATGTTTTGGTGCTTGAAAATTGCCTCAAGGAGTCTTGATCGGCTGTTATCTTTCTCTCTCTTTCTTTCTCCCTTCCCTAACCCATGCATGTACGAGGCACGTAACCTTGACCCAACGACTCGAATCCAACCTACTAATCTTCCGAACCTATGCCTAATCTACATTTTAACCCAACTTCATCCTTCCAATTTTTTTTCTCTCTTTTTCCCCTCTTTCTTCTATTTGCTTTATTTATCTAAAAAAAATATATAGAAATGAAAAAAAAAAAGAAAAGAAAAGAAAAAGCTTCATTATATTTTCCTTTCTTTTCTTAATTTTTATCTCTCTTTTTCAAATATTAATAATAATTAAGAAAATCTTTTGACACCTAAAAATATATATATTTTCAAAATAAACAAAAGGAAATAAAATCTTTTTCAAAAATTAGGAAATTTTTCTTAGAAGTTTTCAAAAATAAACATTCCAAATTTAAGACCCTTTTCAAATTTTTCCTTAAAGCAAAAATTAAAAAGGTTAAGAATTTAAACTCAGTTATTTCTTTGAAATTAAAATGAACCAACTCACTGAAGTTTTTGTAAACAAACTATGAAAAGTCTAATTCCTACTAGAAGGTATGTAAACACCTACAAGATGACTTAAAATATGAAAAAAAAAATTCCCTTTTGTAAATAAATTTAATTTTTTTATTATCTTCCCTTATTTGTAAAGTTTATAAATTTAGAATTATTTTTTCAAGTCAAAAGGGTATTGTGAAAAATAAACTAAATTTGAAAGGTTAAAGTGGCATCCGTTTAAAGTTTAATAGGACAACTCCTAAACTAATGATACTTGATCTCTTGAAAAAATTTTAAAAAACATAGGCTAATAGCTAAATTAAAACCAATCCACCCAATTGGTTTTAAATTGTTTTTAATTTAATTATATCTATCAATTCTATTAGTTGGTGACTCTATTTTTTCTCTTTCAAAATATAAAGAAACTAGATTTTTCTTAATTTTTAGTTGAAGGTTTATATTAAATGGATATAAGATTAAATATAAATTGAATTAAGAAAAATGAAAACTGAAAAATCTAGGATTGATAATTGGGATAGTTTTCAACATAGGTTTTAAGAGACCTAAATTTGAACCTACCCCCATAGGGTCTGGCCTTTCCTTGAATCTTATAAAAACCTTATAGGGTTTTACCTTCTCTATCCAAAACCTGCCTCTATATGGTTTTTATAGGGTGCAAATTACCCTATAGAAGTAGGTTTTCATATGGTTTAGATGAGATAAAAGAGAGAGTAAAGTGAAAAGTGGCCAAATAAAATTAGAGTTACGCTTATTAACTAACACAAAGTGAAATTTGTAAATCACTGCAAGGTCTATAATTTGTATAAGACATGCATAATGGGTAGATTAAGAAAAAATACTTTTCCTAATATATTATTTTTTACCGGATCTAGTTTTTTATCGAATTATTTTATAAGCCCAAAACTCAATCATAAATCCTATAAGCTTTTGAATCATATCCCAAAACTCAATTCTAAATCTTATAAGATAATACCCTATAAGCTTTTCATTAGATTGAACAAATGAGGTACCCTATAATAATCTACTTAGTTACATCCGTTCGTGAAAGCATTTCCAATGAAAAACACAAACGCCAAAACCCATTCACCTTACTTTTATGTTTTTGGATGATCCAATTGGCAAATAAAGTATTTTCCTTTCAACTATCTGTCTATCATCCAGATTTGAAATTAATCAATTCTCAAGACAATAAATGATTGATAGTCTGTTCACTTCCCGAATGAAGTAACATTGCATATAATAACTATTATTAAGGAATAGAATAAAGTTGTAATAAGATTATAAATGAATATCCCATTATCATTTTTAAATTTTATTGTGGGTATATGGATTATGCATAGATCTAAATAGTGAGTGATTATAATTTTTTAACAAGATTTCTTTTGAAAATTGCTATTTTTGGGCTAAAATGTAATTAATTACCGTAATAATCCTTCTATAAAAAATAAAGGGAAAATGAAAAACTGCAATTGGTATTTTGAGGCCTCGACTAAAAGTTCTTGCCTAACGAGAACTTAATATTTTCCATCATCTTCTATATTAAATGATTCTATTTCACAGTTTATATGAAACTTTTTACTCACTTAAGATATCACAAACCTCCATATTCATACTTACTCGCCATATTCTCTAAATGTCGACTCTTCCATCGCTTAAATTTTGTTGGTCATAACCGTTAAATTTGGCCCTTCATCTTGATGCGTTCTGTCCACGAGGTTTTAAGAAGGAGCGCGTTGATACGACTTCCCAAATGTAACAACTTAACACGCTGAAAGAAGGCCAACAAAGATCATGAATGGAAATTTTTCGAAGGAAGAAGTGGTATATACTCTTGTCTTTTATTATTCCAAACTACGGGGGGATGTCAAGATCAAAAGTTGAACCTAATCTTTCCTCCAAGTCATCAAGATAAGAACATAAAGCTCGATTTAGTGATGGGTTGTTGTAGCTTCTTTTAGATACTTTCACTTTTATGCTCCCTAACAGCTAGCCAAGGCTATGATTATTTTCTTGTCCCACATCACATGACATATATTTTTACACCTTTTTATGATTCCATATCAAAGGTCAAGAATAATGGATGTGAGGGAGGTCGTTGAGAAAAAAGAAAATGTATTTCCATAAATAAGTGAGAACATATTGGGGGGAAGAAAAAAAAAATGTATTCCAAAGGCAAGATTCTTTTTAAGAGTAAGTGATAGAACTCCAAAACTTGGGATATGTGGCTGAAGAGAAAAATGTTTATTTAGCATTACTTATTACATATTATATTTATATATATATATATTGTGTAAATATCAATTAACCTTGATATATCTAATATGTATAAGATACAAATTATAACTGTTTTAGAAACCAATAAGTTCTTTTTTTTTTTCTTCTTATTCTCCCTCATATTGAATTTCTCCTTTTTAGTTCTTTCTTTCATCTCTCTTTGTTCGGTTTTAGGATCCAACTCCTTAATTCAGGTTTTCTTAATTCAGGTTTTCTATTTATCGAGAAGTAAAAAGGGCAGAAGGTTGCATTGGTTTGCCCTTTTATCCGATGAGAAAATAACAAAATCCTTTGTCTATTTGTTGAAAAACATTTACGTTTTCTAAAATTGTATATGTGAAATTGATAGGATGTATAAGGGTCATTCTCAAGAATTGAGTAAGTTTTTATCATTTATACTTTGATTGGATAAAGATAAAGACTACGAAAAGTTGTATTACGGACGATGTTTCTGTTGGAGAAAGTGTAGTGTTTGATAGTGGACTATATGTTTTAAATGTACAAAATATTGAATGAATGTTTGTTGTTGAATAAGGAACGAATCTAGAAAAATGGGTGAGGGAAAAAGTATAAATTTTGTGTCAATCAACAAAAGGTCTAGACTAAAAGTGTCCAGAATTTCCAATACTATTTATTATTTAGATTTTATCGACAGTCTAAACCTTTTATTAAAAGTTTCGAAGCATCCTTTGCCTAGAGTAACAAATCATTTCCCTGTAGTGGAAGTATCGAACTTTTTGCAATAGGTTTGAACCTTTTTTGCTTTGAATGTGTTTTTTTTTTCTTTTTCTTTTTTTTTACTGAAGTCATTTATTTCATTTCTCTAAATGTACTTTATTTATTTCAATTACACTTTTACACATAATTATACTTTGATGAGAGTTATATTTAAGATCAGTTTAATTAATTTGAGGGAATAGCTAGTCCAGGTTTGCAAGCCAAGAAGAAATTGCAATGGGGCAAATTAGTAGTTATGAGACACCGATTGAAGCATTTACATTGATTACACTCCTTATGGCATGATATGAGTAGTGAAATCAGGATGAGTCTTTTTTGTCATTATTATTGACAATGTGGACACGGTTTATTCCACATCAGGTTTTGGTGAGTATAATGGGGAGTTATGAGCTATTTTAAGTTTAAGGCTCTCTGGGGTCAATCTTTTCTTCATTGAGGTTAATTTTCAAAAACAACTTTTCTTAAACTTTTAGTAATTTGATATTAGATTAAAATACTAAAATTTGTCAATCTTCAATTCTGTAACCATAAATTCCAATAAGATCTATTCATCACACGAGTGTTCCTAAGTCCTTATTTTATAATAATTATTATCAGTTTCTCTCCAAATTTATCAAAGGTGGATTTTTATCTATCTCCTTTTTGATTAAAATTCTTAATGCTTTAGTTATAATGGAAAAGAAACGGTTCACTAGCTTTGATTGCGAAAAAAAAAAAAGAAAAAAAAAAAAAAGCTTATACTTGCGTGGAATCTTGTGCAACATATCCTAAGCAACTCCTTTCATGAAAGACGACTCGAATTAGGTTTCTTTTATGGTGGTCATAATGTAGGCAAAGCATTATTTACTAACCATTGTTTATGCATTCTCAAAAAAAAAAGAAAATAAAAATTTCTTCAATTCCAACTTCCACTACATCAAAGGGAATTAAAGATATAATTTATCGATTTCCTTTTCAATAAATTGTAATATAAGGATTTTATTAAAGAAAGTTGTTACCTTTAGATTGCTAAGGGGATCTTCACCACGCGCAGCAAGAACAAGTAAGGATGATGGCTAAGAGCACCATTAATGCTCGTTTCTTGACGAGCATGGTAAGGAACCGGGTCATGTTCCTAAAGCGATATGGTCCATAGCTTCAGTCAGAAATGTATCTCTGACAAGGAACGTTTCCATCACCACCCTCCTTTTTTTTAGCTTAGATTGTAATTTTGGTTACGCAAAAATATAAAAAAATTGTTGAAAAATTTTTCATAAAGGAACTTAGAGAGAAAACGTAAAGTTCCTTAAAATAAAAAATTTTTAAAGAAACTAATGTGATAATATAAAAAAATTTCAAATTTCCTACAAGATAAAAATTCTCTAAGGGAGAGAGGGTGAGGGTGATGGCACTACTAAGGTAAGAGAAAGGGGGAGAGGGGATTAGGGTGATGGCACTACTAAGGTAATAGAAGCGTACTAAGGTAATAGAAGCAACAAGAGAGAGTGTTAGGGTTTTAACTTTTCGACGAGTGTTTTTATAAGCCTGTGTTTAAAGGACAAGGGGATTTACTTTCACTTGAAGAAAAAACCCTATGACTTCCATGTCATTGGTTTTAAAACAAAATTTTTAGTATTTTGTATATAATATGCATTTGTCAAGTTAAAAGATTAAAGATGAAAAAGTGGTAGTGAAGCATTTCAGGAGATACAATTATATTGTATGACAATCTTATATTCAACACTTATATTAGAATTTTTTAATCTTTTTTTTCTATCATATTATAATTAGAGGTAAAAGTGACCTGAATTAAGTCAATCCCATTAAAAAACTAATGTTTATTTCATTAGATTATAATGATCTTAACAAATTAAAATATAAATTGGAAAATAAAACCTCTCATTCAATTACATATTGTAATAAAAAAAAAAAAAAAAACCATTATAGAAATGTAAAGTCTGCACTATTTAGATCAAGCACATAAGTACATGTCATGCTTTTCTAAGAGGTTAAGTAAGGAGAACATAGAGATATAAAACAATAAAACAGCCCACTTTTCCAAGCACATAATGAGTGCCAACAACATTAATGTTAAGCGATTAAGTAATGAGCATCTGGATCAATGATAGTGGAAATTTTAAAAGACGTTTGTAAAATTTAATGGGCTATAATAAATAATTAAACTGAACAAAAATAAACAAAACAATCAATAAAACAAGTAATAGCAGCGCCTCAAGGGGATTAGCATTTTTACAAACACTTTATTACTTATGGTCTTTAATTACTAAATATACAAGCGTTTAAACTCACAAATAATCTCAAATCTAGAGTTCTTAAGATATAATTCAACAAATACATTCTAGGTCTAAACTCTCTCTTTCTAGAATCAAATAACATTACAAACAAGACAGTGATCAAAGTAAGAAGAAATGTATATTTGTTTTATTTTCTTTGATCCCCTTTTAAAGATCCACTCAAATAATGTATTTATAGGTCTCGAGGAAAATCTGTTCATTACCTCCTTGCTTCTACTGCTGCTTCTAACAACTACACAGCAGCTAGTTTCTGGCTACTTCATTCTAAGCATGTTGGCTTCGTTCGGAGCAAGTCATCATACTAGAAACATTTTGCCTTTCAACAAGTCATCGTCCGGATCTCATTTCATTTGATTTGACCAAAGTCTCGCTTCAAACTTAATCAAACAAAATATTTATTTTTCAAAATAATGCATCACGTAAAGTTTATTTTATCCTATCAAAACCATAACTAAAACCTAAGTTCAACAACTTTGATGAGTCATTTGAAATTGCTAGTCCTAACATTGCAAAAAGTTAAGATAAAAGGACCTTATGAATGGGTATTGATACTATACTCTTCTTGCACTACCCAACTACCCTTGGTGCTTGAAAACCCTAGCCACACCATAAATCTCACGTATCACCAATACCATCACCAAACAATATTCCAGACCTACCAACTTCAAGCACACAAACAACTAGATCACAGCCCCACTAGACCCTATGAGTGGCTATTAAATATTAATCATCTACTCCTTCCCACATCCCCAACTACACTTGGTTTTTGAAAACCTTAGCTATACCACTATAACACTATCTACCCCAGAACCAAACCTACCGTAAACCCATCATCAGACCTTATTCCAAACTCACCACCTTAACTAACCAAAAACACAAACCACAAAACTTAAGCTTTAGAGGGTTGCTTTAGTCTAGAGATAACGGGCATCAGTTATGGGAGTTATAGTTGATGGCTGGAGAAGAAAAATAAAGTATGTATTTCTCTAATTCAGCTAAATAAGATAATAGGCAATTAATTATCTATAATATTTTAAATGATAAAAATTATATTATGAATCTATTATATTCGATGAAAGAGAGAGAGAGAGAGAGAGAGATATTTTAATAATTTATAATCATGGCTAATGACCTATCAATTCGCTCTCCTATAAGAGGGAGAGCTACTGCTGAGTATTTTGCTTACGTATAGGTCATGCATTCTGACTTGCTAAGCGTTGCTAACTCGCCTAGGTGGTCCAAATTGTCTAAGGTTTGTTTGAGTCTTTGTCCATCCAGTTTTTACATTGAAACCTACCCCTTTCAAACAACGGTTCTCAATTAAACCATCGGATAACCAGATCGACTCGAGTTAAGTTTGACTACCTTGGTCCATCCTATGACCAAGGACATGCTACTTCGAAACATGAGTTATGTTAGATCCATTCAAGTTATGCAACGGAATACAAGTTCCATGAGTAGTTTAACAACGTGGTATGTTCGGCATTAAGACATTATCCATTTCCTTTCGTTAAAGGTTTATGCCAGATTCCATTTTTCATGGGTTCATTATGGTGTTTTGAGTGTTATATAATGCAATACCAATTTACTTAGATATCGAGACACTTACTTCCTGTTTCTGTTCCTAAGAGGAACCAATACATTTACACACAACACCTATTACGATAGTTAATTTGATCTCTAGACCGTGTTTGAGCTCTACATTGGAGTTTTTATTTTATTTTTTTCCTGACCACGCAAAATCAAACCTTTTCCTTAGCAATTCCAACTTTGCAATCTCAACCCCATCGATTAAACTAATATAACTTCCTCCGAGCATTCTGAATATTTCTGATCGACTCGCATATGGAAATGATTTCCCTATGCTTTCACAATAAGCAAAGTCATGACTCATGAGCCTCCGACCCAGATTCTTTAGGATCCATAAGATCGACTCCTGAATCCCAATGCACACAAACAGCTCAAGCATCCCACCGTTGATATAGAGCCAATCGAACCACTGCTGAAATGCAGCCTCTCCTTTACATCCCTTCCTCACAGCACAGGTCTAGTTGGCTTCTTTGTGGAGATCACCATTGTTTTTATTCTCCTCCAAGCTAATTCTCACATCATGCCGACCGCTCCAACAACGCGAGTTCACTGATTTGCATATATAAATGGAGATGCCAAGTTCAACCCTTTATAGGTTGAGAGATCCAGAATTCGTGATTCCAGGATCCCTGGTTTAGGAATCGATAGCTGGTATAGGTTTGGATATTCAAATCAAACTGATCTATAAAACCAAATGGTTAGGGTTAGGGTTTCCAGTTAAACACAATGGGTTGGAACGGGGCAAACCATAAAAGACATTTTAGGGAATCACACACAAACACATAGCCAAATGCTAAAAATTGATTCTATACTTTTCCTAGTAGAAACTACAATTAATAGACCCACACTCAATCTGCCACCGGATTCCCTAGAGGCCTACACCCGTGACCCGGTGTGGCTTACCTGGTGTGTATCATTTCGTAAAATGGTAGATAAGAAAACTGCTTTCTTTTCATGGACATCTGCTTCCATTTCCTTAGACAATTCAATTATGCCTTATCTCCAAAAGAGCCTCAAAATATCAAGGACTATTTTGGCAAAGGAATAATAAATCATGGAATATTGCGAGACATTACACTAAGAACAATAAATAATCAAGTGATGGCATAATACTTTTTTTTTTTTTCTTTTTTGGGGAGAAGAAAGAAAAAAGAACCACCCATGTGAGCATTCCTTGCACTAATCATTCAAAAAGAGATTTCCACAGATCTTCCATGTTGTAGAGCCGACAACCTCCGGAAAAGGAAACCAACGTGCCAAACCAGTTATACCGAAACTCCCAGATTATAGGAAGTTTGGTAGACACACGATGCAGGCAGACCCATGGTACTCTTTCAGAATGTATACCTGGGAACGTCACGTTAAAAGGCCATTGGTGCTTAAGACAGTGATCCATCATGGACACCCCTGTCTGCATTTGATTGCTTGGTCAAGAAGAGGCATAATATCAAAGGGCCAGCATTCCCAATGCTGCACTGTGTTGGGATCTGGCTAAGAAAGGCATCAGCAGACAGCTAAAGCCAGAACAGACGATCATTGCTCTCCATCTCAATCTGCACAGCACAATGCCTGCCCATTATGCAGCATGGTTGACAGGCTGGCTTCCCATTCACATGCAAACTCAAGCAGATACTCCTGAATAGCTATTTGAGGAGACATCATGACCAGATGCAACCTTTTGTTTCCTCCCTTGTCTGCGCCTGCTACTGCCATTGCCATAGGATCCTCCTCCCACCTCTTTATCCTTCTCAGTTTCTTGCCATTGCTTTGCCTGTCTTCATTGGAACAATTTTGACGTAAGCTTCCAACCCATACAAAAATTAAAACTACATTTCAAAATTATGAAACACTTCTTCAAGGACAGCAGCAGTTCACTTTATCTGAAATTCTAATAATTCTCTAATGGTAAAATCAAATAAGCCACGGCATAACAGAACAAGAGGGAAGGAGAACAAAAGCCAGTCGCCAACCTGCAACTATGGAAAATTTTTTGCTTTTAGAAAGAATCTTCTGTTGCCACAATCTCGTGTTAAAAAAGTTGCGTCCCATGGAAGCTACATACTACACGGCCATCTTCTAGGAATGAAAGCAATGACCGAAACCAATTTTTGCACTTCCAAATTTCCCACAAATAGAATTTTCAACATTTGAGGCCTAGAATTATCACACCAACAAACTTTCTGATTTCCTTATACATATCCCACCTTGTCCAATCATTCACCGTGAAATCAAATAAGGTCGACTTCTGTCTTCAAATCTATTACTTCCATCAAAATACAAGAAAGAATTTCTAGGAAAGCCTAAAAATTTACATGCATATATGGGACAGCTAGACACTACCTCTAAATGGGCATTTTGGAAGTATGAATCAAAGCAAGAGAAGCTCTCTCCACTTCCTGCATTCATTTGTGATAAATTCCGCTTGTTGGAAACAGAGTTCTCAACATAAGACACGTACGATGAAGCAGAACATGCAGTGGTTTCCATAGTTCCAGTGCTAATACCAAATCCTTTGATGTCCCCCTGAAACATTTCGTTGAAAAGATCCTGCAAATTCTCAAAGCTCTCCCCTCCAGTTTCCTGAAAATGTTCAGGCTTTACAACATGAAGATCTAATCCACTAAGGATCCTCCAACATGATCCAAGGAATATACTATAGCAGAAGTAATCTTACAGTAAAAGAGCTACTTACATTAGGTTTTGTTTGGCTCATCATTACAGCCATCTCCTTCAAAAAATCACCCATTCCCTGAAAACAAATCAACAAGCTAAATGTACTAAACAGCTTGTAATGAAGAAGCTTGATTGAACAATAGAATATCTAAAGGAACTTCATCATATATATCAGTGAAGTCAACTAATGGGACAAGAAGAAATTAAGTTGGCAAAGACCATCGCTCCTACTTGCTAATCGGAAATTTGTCTCAATAGTTAAAAAAGGCTCTGTCAATCTATAACCAAACGCAAATACCTAAAAAATGTCAAAGCTATCAAAAGAAATGGGGAAAAACACACAACTCCTAATCTTTACCAAGAATGACAATAGATCAAATATTGAATAAACAAAGGGCGCTAGCAATCCCAAAGCAATTGATATATCACTGGGGAAATTTTATAGTTACATAAAAGTGATTTTATGTGTTGTAAGGTAAACTTTAAGTGTATTGATTCAGGTGCTTTGTGTCATAAGTATGATAATGAAGGCCAATATGCCTCTACACTTATGATCTAGTTAAGATGTGTATGATGCAAGTTACAACACCTAAAGCCACATATGCAAACAGAAATTTTCCATCCATTTTTGTTTAACGGAACCATAGTATTTGCCACTGAACCTTTTTTGGGTAAGGTTATTTGCCACTTAGCTTATCTTGCATTATAATTTACTAAACCAGAAGCAGGTCAGGGATCTACTAAACCAACGAAATTAAGCTAGAGAGGTTCCATCAAGAAGTCGTGATCCAATTGCAAACAGAAGAAGAAGAAGAAGAAGATCAAATGCAGGAAGAGCAAATCTGAATCTTACATCATTACTTTCGTCATCATCATTATCGAAGGCTCCCACATCGTAGAGAAACCTCTTGTTGGCATCAGATAGAACTACAGATAGAATCCCATAAAAGAGCTCAATAAAACCTTTGGCCAATCGCCATCGTCCAATAGTAACTAAATCAATAATTTGTGCAGGTTAAATGATAATTACCAGAATAAGCTTGTTGAATTTCCTGGAATTTTGTCTTAGCCTCTTCAACAAACTTCAAATTCCCCGAGGCCACACAACGATCTGGATGCCACCTCTGTTCAAAACAAACATCAAAAATGTCTCCACAGGTATTTGAAAGATCCACTCAAAAAGGGGGAAAAAAAAAGGAAAGGAAAAAGGAAGAAAACGAAATCTCTTGCGATGCAAATTTTATAAGAAACAAGCTTTTCAGGCACATTATAGCATCCACATTGCAACTTTTACGATTTTTTGACTCTATCAAGATTACTTGAAAGAGAAGACAACCCAACAAAAATCCACCATCATTTCAAATTTCCATATATTCAGGTATATCCTCCATAGTTCCAATTCCAATAGAGAAGCTCTGCATATCAAATCCCAATTAAGTTTCTGACGTATTACAACATTTATAATCTTGATTCTAATGAAAAGGAGTGAATTACAACCAAAATAAAAGTTAATTGCAGGACAAAAGTTTTCACTCCAAATCATCTAAGCCAACAATGATTCGCTTCTACCAAGTATAACCATTATCAGATACCATTACATCATACAGTTAGATTAATATTAAAAATAAAGATCAAAAAGAAAAACTTCGAAGATGATAAGTCTTAAGAATCTCAATAGTTAAGAAAATTCTAGCCCCTAGCTACCGACAGTCCGTGTCACTACCAATTATGAACTAACTCATAGATTACATGACAGGAATAACATTAGTGGCAACATTTAACACCAAATCACCTACAGAAAAAGAACCTCAACCTACGCCCAGTCTATCATCTTACCGTTCAAAAATGATTTTATTATCCTCTATAACCAGATTAAGTAGTTCCACTGGCGGGACCATAGATTCATTGGTAGCTTCACATAAATGGAATAACATCTATTCCGAAAATTCTCACCTCCACCAATCACATACTTCCAATACTAGGATAAGTATTAAAATATTAAATATTCCTCTCACGCAGCACCATATGATTAGCTGAGACATGACCATAAACATCAAGTATGACAAGGAACTAAATTTCGAGAGAATTCGGTGAAATTATGCTAATGCTAACCAATGCAAGCTTCTTATACGCATTCCTGAGTTCCGAATCCGTACATTCCTTCTCCAATCCTAGGACTGCGTACAAATCCTCGTTCTTCTCTTCACCGTTACTCATTGTTATTCGGCAATGATATGTTACGAACAAGACTTAATGTAGTAAAACGTGACAATTTCACTTTTCATGATCAAAAGAAAACTCTAGAAACGGAACACGCAGGGGCTTATAGTTGTAGAGAGATAAAAGACGAAGAAGGTCCGCGAAGTACTACATTTTTGAGAAAGTATTGTACGGCAAGGAAAGCAGCGTGCTGGGTTTCCGTGAAGTGGAGAAAGAACGAAAGAGAAAAGGCCTTCGCCGTAAATCACGAAGACTCTCTCTCTCTCTCTCTCTCTCTCTCTCTATAACGGAACGGAGAAGAAGAAACTAGAAACCTTAGGCGAAAGGTCAATTTGAAGAAAAGATATCTCAGTTGGAGCGGAAAGTGGAATAAGTGAAATTTTTGGGGGTGTGAATTGGAAATAGAAAACTTTGTTTCTCCGACATGTGTGATGGAAATGAATGAAGGGGACTAGATGAGAGTAAAATGGCCGGTTGGGATTGAATGTTTAGGTAGATATTTTGGAAGGTTGTGGATCTAGAAGGTTCTTTTTTTTTTATAGATAGTCAGCGTCCGAGACTGGGTCATTGCTAACTTGTCGGAAACATCTTTAGCAAAGTAGAAATGATACGATTCGGCTAATTACCAAACCGGTCTAAAAACCAATTAAAACTCTGCTAGTTACGGATTTCATTTAAAGTAGATATATATTTTATAAAAATAATAGATTTACATAACTAATTGTTATAATAATTAATATATTTATAGTATATGTTTTTAATATTATTTTAAATTGGGTAGAATAAGTATTATTATTTCTTTTTGTTGGCAAAAAAGTATTATTATTTCATTGAATACCACTAAAAGTTATATCATTTTATATTTTGTTTGTTTTTTAAAAAAACCATATGTTAAAGGAAAACATTTTCTCTTAGAAAATATTTTTATGAAAATAATATGTTTTCATGTGTTTGAATATTTTTATAAAAATGTGTAAAAAAGGTTTTTCAATATTTAACTAGCGAATATTGTATAACTTATAATATTACCATAATATATTAATATCTACATATTATTATAAATATAATATGTTAAATATTTTATTTAAAAGCAAAAATATAAATGTAAATGAATTTTTCAATATATATTATTATAACCACTTTAATTAATTTTAATAATATTTTAATAGATCTATAGTTTTTTTACATAATATAATTTTTTCATATTCAAAATATAATTTATAGGTAAGTTACAATAAGAATTTAAAAAAAAATCATTTTCTTAAAGTTAACATGTTTGTAAATATTAAATCGAAAAATGATATTCCATTTTGAAAAGAGAATGTCGTTTTTTTTTTTTTTTAAAGAAGAGAATTTTGCCTTCAATGAAAGAATGTTTTCCCTTAAAAGAGAAAATTTTTTCTACTTAAAACACATTTTCCAACAAAACAAACAAAGAAAAATAGGCTTGAAATATACGGGGCTTAAGTTGAGTAAGGATTGCAAATTTCTTTAGTATTTTTTTTAAAAGAAAAAACTCATGCCTCTTGAATATACAATTAAGAAAAAGAATGTTAATAATCAAAATATATTAATTATAAAAAATGTATATAGGTGATAAAAGTGGAAAATTTTAAATAGTCAAAATGTATCCAATAGCATTGAATCAAATAAAGGTTGTAATTGCATAAAGGAAACCTCTCTTGGTTACATAACTAATGAAGGATTTTCAATAATGAAAAGGTGTAACTAATAAAATAAATAATGGCCATAAGTTTTTTCTTAAAGAGTGTTCATGATTCTATATAATTTAGTTTAACATAGGGGTCAAACAAATTGAACCACATTGAAGATAGTTCATTTCAAACTTTTGACGAACCAAATCACTTTAAGGATTTAGCATTTTAAACCAAACTACTTCATATGTAGTAAGGTTACAATTAAAACATTTTTAAAAGTACCCTGTACTAGTTGATAACATTAATGATAATTAGAGTGTTCAATCAAATATTAATGTTCAAATCGAGAATAGTGATATTGAATCTTAGGTGATTGTAAAGACATACAAATTTGTTTAAGAGATAACGGATAACAATGAATGAGAAGGAGTGAACTACGGAGGTTATTAACTAAATGAGAGATGGCTAAAAAGAACAAACAAATAGGATACAACTATAACGTTAATAGAGTTTAAAATTAAAAAATCTTGCTTACTTTTTAATTTTTAAATAAGAAGCAATTCACTTTAAGCTCAAGCGGTCTAGTTGGCTTCAAGGGTTGCATTAAACTCAACTACATTGAAATAAGTTCAATTCAAACCCTTAATGAACTTGTAACATCCCTGAACCTAAGGACACCATAACCTATTATGTGTCCTTAAAATCTAATGATACGTTAAAACTCTAAAACCTCATCTACAATCTCTGAGATCACTTGTATAACCTACCAACAGTATAATAATAAACATCTCCATATTTCATACAATCTGAATGATTTACAAGCGAGTCATTTTGGCCATATCGTAAATAATAACAAATTCCTAACTTCTACAATAATAAAACTTATCAATAACTCTATTCAATATCATAAATCTCATCTCCACATATCATTTACTACAACACCAAACAAATTTTCTAAATACCTCTTCCTAACTTGATAGTAATAATTCCAACTCTAAATAAGCAACAAACTTTGAGTTAATCATTAGCGATTGTAAAAATAAAAGAGTAGGTTAAAACACAATACATAATGTATGAGTACACGCCTATGCCAAATCAGTCATACAAATACATTGAATGCAACTAACATCAAAAGAGTAATAATAGATAGTTAGTTATTTATCTTGAATTTAAGCTAGCAATCAATAAAGGAGTACTCATAACCTCACCACAACATGATCTCATATACATATACATAGGTAAACACAAATATATAAGCCTTTTACTTTACCACATACAATCTATGGTTATGGTTGACAAATCTCAACACCCAAGAACCATGAGCCATGATACCTAGATCTAGCTACATCATCTCAACATATGATTCTATTAGGTAATATTCACATAAAGATCAACATTTGCCCTTCCTAGACTTAGGATAAGCCTAAACACAAGAAGCAAATCAAGTTTAAGGTCAGATATGCTTTAATCTGGCTATTCATCTAGCCTGGCAAACACGTCTAGCAAAATACGCATCATATACCTAGAAAAATATAGCCAAACTAATTACAATGCCCGAATCAACCATAAGACCGAAATCATTCAACTTAGCAATTAAAGCAATAAACTTACCTTAATCTTTCATTAAATAAATCTGATTCATGTTTTGAAATAAATGCCTTAACCCAACTTAATTTACCTTATGGGATCTTGTGATCCTAGTTAAACTTTGCTCCTAAAGGCTTTAGGATAAGGTAAAGATCAAGTTTTTAATGAAGGAAAGGGTTTGACACTCATAGAAGTAGAAAGCCTAAGGAAAACTATGGTTTGGAACACCCCTTTACCAAACTCTAACACTAACCTTCTCAAGAATCAAGATTAAACTTTTGGATAAAAGTTGTTTAAAAATAGTTTTGATTGATCAAAACAAGTTAAGAATTTATGGAAATCATTTATGAATGCAAACTAACTTGAAATCAACAAAATAGGAAAAATAACAAAAGTTTGTGTCGTCTTAAACAAGGCAGCTAGTTAGCCAGTTCAACTAAGTTGTAACCTCCTTAAATTATAAGGACCGACAGGCTAATCCAAAATGGAACTTGAAGACTAGTTCCCTATTACAATTTAGAAGCTTTTGTTCCATCTTTCACTTTTGTCCTAAATCCAACTTCTACTCTAATTTACTTCAAGTATGGATCAATTCACCAACAACATGTGATTTTACTCCATTCTTACTACAAAAATTCAGCTTAAACACCAACCCAGATCTTAAACCCACCGTAAACTTCATGAAAACTATCATTAACTAAAGAACATGATGAAAGAGTGAAGAGTATCTACTCGCAATAGTGAAATACGAGCTGAGAAGTTTAAATGCAAGATGAACTTGAGTAATCAAGTTGAAAACCGAATTACAAAAATTTAGATTTCAAGAGTTTAGCTAAGAAAACCTATTGAAATAGATTTTTTTTCAATAAAATGAGCTTAGAAAAGAGATTTAGGAGCTTAACCTAACCTTAAGCTAGCTTTAGCATGAATTTTTTTTATAAATTATAAGATTTAAAAGTCTTGCTCAGCTAGCTTTAGAGAGATTAATGAGAAGAGAGGAAAATGAGAGGATTTAAGAAGTGTAAATGTTAGGATTTTAGGGGAAATTTGCAACTATGAGCTTAAGAAATAAAGAGAGATTTAATCTTATCGAGTAATTGAAGACTATTGGTTAGTGAACCTTAATATTAGCTTGTGTGTCATGTTAGGTAAAGTACTAAGTCATGTTATATTCATTGATGCATCACATCCTACAAGTAGTCTCATGGAAGCTATTGTGTTTGCCGACCTTTCCCTTCCTTCTTTCTTTGATACCTTGAAGGATCTACTTAATTACTGCTTCCAATGGTAAGCCCTAATGATTACTAAACTCCTAGGCAAGCTGGTGATTGAGTAAGAGTCCGAACAGAGCAAAGTGTATCTAAGCTAGGGCCTTAAGGAGTTCTTCCATAACTCTTCCATGTATTGGAGCTCGTTCTCAACAGGTTAAGAAGACATGATCCTTCTTGTGAGAGATTATAAGCTTCGGAGGTAAGCTTAGATGAGGGGTCTAAAGATTGGCACTTTATTAGCTCTCCAAGGTTGTTGAAGATTTGCCCTCAAATCTAAATCTTGATCTACTTCTTCTTCTAACACATAGGGCGTTAGGTCTATGATGTTGAAAGTTGAAGACACTCCGTATCCTTCAGATAGTTTTAGCTCATAAGCATTGTCATTGATATGTCAAAGGATCTTGAAAGGGCTATTCGACTTAAGAGATAGCTTGTTTGTTCTCTTCCCTAGGAACCGCTCCTTGCTAAGGTGAATCTAAATAAGGTCTCCTAGGCTATAAATAATTCTCCTCTTACCTCGACTTCTTCGTTCTCTTTATCGAGTCATAGTTTTGGCTAATTGCTTGACAACCTTCTAATGTAGTTTCTGAAACTCCTCGGCACATTGCAAACCTGATTGACTTTCTCCTTGAGAGGTAGAGATAGTAATCATATCCAATGGTAAGTTCAGATTAAGTCCATAGACGGCTTCGAAATGTGACCTTCCTGTCGAGCTATGGGTGGAGCGGTTGTATACTAACTAAATGATGGGCAACCATAGATCCCAATCATATAGATTCTTCCTAACAATAGTTCGAAGGAGGTTGCTAACTATTTTATTCAAAACCTTTGTGTAGCCGTCTGTTTACGGATGGTAATGAGCTTAATACTAAGCTTCTTCCATAATGTTTGCCAGAAGAAGCTCATAAACTTCAAATCATAATCTAATATAATACTCCTTGGGACTCTATACAACCGTATGATCTCTTATAAAAAGAGGTTAACAACAAATAAAGTATCATTGGTTTTGTGGCAAGGTATGAAATGGCTCATTTTGCTGAATCAATCGAATACCACCATAATAGAATCATGTTTCCAGGGTGTTCTGGATAAGCCGAGCATGAAATCCGTGCTTAGATCAATCCATGGTCATTTAGGTATGGGTAGAGGTATATATTCTCCATATGGTTCCATTCTTCCTTTAGCTAATTTGCATACCTCATAATGCTCAAGAACCTTGCCTATATCCTTAATCATCTCGAGCAAATAGAAATGTTCTTTTAACAGCTTAATAGTCCTTTTCTCACCAAAATGGCTGGCTAAGCCCCTAGCATAGGCTTCCTGAATAAGTAATTTCCTGGTAAAACTACTCGGCACATTGACTTTCTTTCCCTTTATAAAAAATCCTAGACTCAAATAGAACCCATCCACTACTTCTATAATGTTGCACTTGGCTACTAAGGTTTCAAAGTACGAATCATGTTCATATTGATTGGGTAGAATACCCTCCAATGTTGTACTTGGCAACTATGGAACTAAAGTTCCAAATGAATTTTCGATAAAACAAAGCTAGACTATGAAAACTCTTAACTTTAGCAGCACTAGTTGGTGTCGACCATTCAATAATAGCTTAGATCTTTTCATCATCAACTCTAATTTCTCCTTCAGAGACAACATATCTAAGGAATACTATCACGCTTTGACAGAACACGCATTTCTTCATATTGTCGAACAGTCTTTCAACTCAGAGGATGTCAAATACTGCTTTCAAGTACTCAACATGAGAGTTGAGGTTTGTATTATACACTAAAATGTTGTCAAAATAAACCAGAACATACTTTCCAATCAAGGATCTCAAAACATGATTCATAAGTCGTATGAAGGTGCTTGATGCATTCGCAAGCCCAAACAACATCACTAACCACTCAAACAAACCAACCTTTGTCTCTAAAGCAATCTTCCATTCATCTCCTAATCTCATTCAGATCTAGTGGTAACTACTACTCAGATCAACTTTCGAAAAAATTTATGCATATGCAACTCATCGGGCATATCATCCAATCGAAAGATCAGATATCAGTACTTAATAGTGATTTTGTTAATAGCTCTGCTATCAATGCATATTCTCTATGTACCAAACTTCTTAAGTACAAGACAGCTAATATGACATAGGGGCTTATGCTTTCTCAAATGTACATTCACTTGATCAACTTGTTTTTTCAGCTCCGCTGCTTACTTAGGATTGAGCCTATAGGTAGGTTGGTTTGGTAGAGTAGCTCCAAGCTGAAGGTCAATGTAATTCTCTATACCTTTGATAGGGGGTAAACCTTTCGGTAACTCGATAGGAAACAAGTCGGCATATTCTTAGAGTAGTGTTTGTACCTTGGTAGGGAATGCTCCGACATCTTTCAACTCAAGAAGTCTTCTAACAATAGGAGTATAAAATCTCTGTTCTTAACATCCCTACAAAATTGGGCTGAAAATATTACTAAGGACTTCCTCTACAACAATCTGACAATCTTCTCTTATGACTCATGAACCTCTTTGGGGTTCATTGGGGTTAGTGTAACCTTCTTCCTATCCTTTTAGAACATATAAGTGTTTCTATACCTATCATGGAATACCTTAAGATCACTAATAGTATGTGTAAAGTACACATAGGTAGGACATCGCATAACACCTCATCCTTGTATATGTCACCAATAGTGATCTGCACCTTGATTTGCTCGATAACGGGCAAACCTATCTTTTCATTAAGCCAGTGTATCTTGCGAAGCTTAAGGTGAAGGTAAGTCAGCAACTTTAGAGCTTTCACCACACCTTGTACTATCACATTGGTACAACTTCCTCCATCGATGATCACAGCGCATAGGTTGCTATTCATTAGACAATTTGTGTCAAAAAGGTTCTCTTGTTGTTTATTCTCATTGATGATGCAGTATTCTACTAGTTTAAGTTGGATCTAGGCGTTAGAATCTTCTTGAAACTTATCTAATAGGTGATTAACATCCACCTCTTCTTCCTCTCCTTTAATAACACTCTCCACTTTGAATTGAGGCTTATCTCCCTTGATGGTCATGATATGTCAATTCAGGCATTAACTAGCCACGTGTCAAAAACCAAAGCACTTGAAACACTTTATCTCTCAGGTCTTCCTACTAGAGCTCTGAACTTAATCCCTTGAAACCTTAGGTTCTTCAACCTTAATCTTTCTTCGACCATCATCAAGTTTACTCAGCATTTAACTTCAGTGATTGACTTAGAATTATACTAAACTCTATCATATCCAGGTTGGTTTGGCATACTAGTCCTACTCAGTAAGCTAAGTCAACTATTTTATTCTCGACTAAGCTAATTTTTGCTCTACCTTTTAACCCTTTTGTACCACTCGGATGATTTCATCCAAATTTTTTATCCTTTGTACTTCCATTATATTACTAATCTCATATCTTAGTCCGAAAATGAACCTGGCTACTATCTGTGCTCCCGGCTCATTAACATCATAGCAAATCATCAGTAGCTGGAACTCTCAAACATACTCATCTACAGTTCAGCTGCCTACTTAAGTTCCTGAAGACGTCAAAGGTGTCTTACTCATAATATTCTAGAACAAATCTACTCTTAAGAACACTCTTCATCTCATTCCAAGTTCGAATTTCAAGTCAGGCTCACTAATGTAAATTTTATAGTTTCTTTCACCACATTACTGTTGTCACGCCCCGAAGCGGTAGAGTCGTAACAGCCCCCGCCGTGTAAACCGCCCTAAGATAGAAGTTGGCCTTACAACCGCTATCTTAGACCTGATCTACACAAGGCGTCCACGACTAACCCGCTTTGAAGTAGACAATTTGTAATTTAAACAAATCATTTAAGAAAGTGAGAAAAGTTATATATAGTCACTATAATTCAGTTATTACATTAATCAGAAATGAAAAGTAAAAACATGTTTTGATTCTCCAATGTTTTTCCTCACTCTCCAGGATCCAGCAGTTGCTAGCTTCAGAGTAGTTGTTGCCGCTTCTTAGCCAACACCTGCACGATGTCTATAGGGATGTGAGCAACTACAGCTTAGTAAGTTAGGATGGAGGACTTAAAACTATACCATACACATAACAAGGTTTTCAATCACTTATTAGGTGCAATGCATGTGCAAGCAAATGCCATCGCACGACGTTGTCCGGCCCGTCGTGAGATTAGAGAAATTGCGCCCGCTCTAATCCGGGTTAAGGAGTTGCCGTTAATGCAACAGCTCACGACCAAACCCAGGCTTGTGTAATGGAGACCTTGCTCCTCCTGCGACTACCTTCGAACTACTGCCTTCACCCTCGCCGCGACCTCCTCTCCTGTCACTTAGTTCAACTGAGGATGAAGAAGGGACCATTTTGCAATCCTGCGCTATCCCTTCCGAAGGGGTCGGTATTTGGTCGGAGAGTCCTAAGTTCCCCTAACGGGTTGCCATGCATGTTCGATTATGATTACTGGTCGTATATTTGATTAAGTCCAATTCAAGGTGATCAATCATTACATACAATTCATACAATATGTGCCAGAGCAACAAACATAATCATAGCATCACCCATAATCAAGCACATGCACACATTCTCTATCTAACAAGCACAACCAAGCATAATCTTAAGCCTCCAAAATACAGCATCGTATTAATCACAACTTACCTCGACTCCTCGCTCACTCACTCGAGGTCCGATTTGCTCAGGCCATCACCGATCATCCCTATAACACGAACGTGGTTTGAGTATTTCATATAATATTATAAGTTCATTTTATCCGATAACGTTTATTGTTAGGTTTTGTTTAAGGTTAAATATACCTAATTATCTAGATATTAAGTCTTTTATAATTATTTTAGGGTTGGGTTTAGGTTCAGGTTCGGTTTTCGCATCGATTTCTAAATTAGGTTTTTAGTTCGATTTCTAAGTAATGTTTTAGATTCCAATCCTAGAAATCCGTTTCAACCTATAATGTGAAATTAATCACATTAATTCCCGATCTCCTAAATACGATTACTACCCCTAGTCAGCATTTTATTTTATCCGGTACACTTAAATCCATATTAGTGTACCGAATTTACTCATGTTGTGAGAAATTTTTACATTTTTCATATAATTACCTAAAATTGAATTTTGTTTCAGATTTGTTATGTTCTGATTTTCATTATTTTATTATCTAATTAACCCTAATTTTTCCATATTTATTAATGTTTAATTCTACATATTCCTAATTTTCTACATTTACCACATAACACCTTCATTACTTATACTTAACACTCCATACACTAGGATCAGATTTCCACATCAGATATTAATATCCCTAAACATCTAATTACTATCTAAATCAGTAATTAACATCCTAATCACCTAATTAACTTTAAATCACCCAATTTTTCCATTATTTTAAGGCTAAAAATTAACTTAAAAATTTATAAAATTAATTTTAAAAAAATGGCTTCATAGCACTGTTCTATATCACATTAGAATCCTACAGAAAAAAATTGAGCTCCAAACTACACTCCTAAGGTCATTTATTTCTAAACCGAAATGTGCTCGGTTTTGCATGATTTCTTAAGGACCCTATATTACGGGACATGTTTTCATCTAAATAATATTTTTCCTACAAACTACATACAAAAATATCTTAGAATAACAAAATTCATAATTTTATAATTATATTTACTATTTTTAAAAAATTTCACAAGAATCGGGCTAGAATTTGGACTCACCGGTTTTGGAGGCTCCGGCCATTGCGGGCCACCATGGACTTGTCGGCCGGAATGGGCGCTGCCACCACCGTGTGGTGGTGGTGGCCGTCCACTTCCAGCTCCTCTTCTGGTGTGGGTTCCTTTTAAAACCCTTAACTGCACAGTTTTTCTTTTTTTTTTTTATTTTCTGGATTTTCTCTCGAATTTTCGGCTCTCCCTAATTTTCTCACTTTCCAAATTATCCAAATGAGCTCTGTAAATTTTTTTCCCTATTTATAGACATTTGCTGTAATTAATATGCATTAATTTGACAAGACTTTGTCCAAATTCCTTAATTTTTGGCTTTTGTGTTGATCAATTTTTATTGGCTAATTTTTATTTTGCAGCTTTGGACTTGCCACGACCTTATCTTGATTCATCTTATCATCTTCTGATTTTTTCTTATTTTTTCATAATTATTTTATATTTTTCTTTAATTATTTGCTTAGTTTTCGGCCAATTTTAGTAATTATGCGTATTTTTATCTACACGTAAATACATGTAGGGTACACGTGAACATTCCTAAATATTATTTTGGTCATTCTAAAATTTTTAGTATACATATAATCTATCTCTAATAATTTATTGGTTATTATATTACACTTTTTGCCTTTTCGGTAATTAACAGTTATTATGCTTAAAATTTGAAAATTTTATAGTCTCCTATTTTGCTATTTATTTTCTTAAATTTAAGTTTACGGGGTCATTTTTACTAATATTTCTCTCAATAGTTTATAATTTGGGTGTGATCGGATCCTTTAGCCGATCGCCCTAAACCTTGGGTTCTAAATTCAATCCTATGGTTACTTGGCTGAACTTTGGGGCTTACAACTGTGTACCTAGAAAATTCTAAAATAGCTACTTGAATATGCACTAAGTCCTTGTAATCGTAAAAGTCAAATATCTTTTCAATCTTCTCCTCTTAGTCTAGGTAGTCATCAATATTACTAGACCTATTAAAGCTTAGAATCTACACTTTAAGATGTTCAACTTCTCTAGAGGCATGGAGCTCACGCTCTTCAAATCCATCATACTGCTCTTCCTCCTCCCCATACTCTTCAACTTTATCTAACTCAAGTCTCTTCCTTGTAAACCTCTCAACATGTTAGGGTGGAGTTAGGTTCACATTAACAGTTTTGGTACTCTATACTTAGCTACTTGTCTTCTTAACCTATCTCTCACATTTTAGTCTTGTTCATCAACTCTCTCTTGAGGCTCTACTACCTTATGTACTAATATAGCTAGGTTGGCTATAATAGAAACAAGATCTTGTAATTGCTCATCAGTAGTTCGTAGGTTTTGTCGAGTAACAAACTACAACCATGAGTATCATTTTTGACATCATTAATCTCTCCTCGATCATTAGGATTCGACATTCTTACTACAAACCTTTAGGAAGTTTACTACTCAACAAAAGATTTTACATAGCTTTGATAATATGATATCGTACAGTAACCTAAGAACTTGCTCTATTTTTCCACTAAAGAACAGAGTATAATAGAACATACACTATAACAAGAAGCAACTATTATAATATTTAGTTTTTGGTCGCAACCTTAAGCTCTAATTCTAAAATGATATATTGTGCTTAAGAGCTCAGTAATCATTAAGGCTTACCATAGGAAGTAGTAATTAGGTAGATCCTTCGAAGTATCAAAGAAAAAGGGAATGAATAGGTCAACAAACACAGTAGCTTCCGTAAGGCTGCTCATATGATGTAACACACCAACAAACACAACACAACTTAGTACTTTGCCTAATATGATGCACAAGCTAATATTAAGGTCTACTTACTACTAATCTTGAGCAACTCGGCAATATTAGATAAGAGTGTAAGAAAGGGATGTACTCGGAGAAGGGTATCTTGCAAGTACAAGAATATTCATTAATTGTAAGGTGTAAGATATAAGATGATTTTGACTATAAAAGATAAGGGACTATTTATAGAAAATTCATAGGGTAACAAGCAAATATGTGCTATTATAATAAAAAGTATATAAGCCTTACAACTAGCCATTCAGGACTTCGATGGATTGAAAAATTTTATAGAGCTTAAATTATAAAGTAAAGTTAGAAATATTAGTAAAAATGATTTTGTAAGTTTGAATTGAAGAAAATAAGTAATAAAATAAAAAAATATATATAATTTTCAAAATTTAAGTATATAACTCGTTATTTATTGAAAATGCGTAAAATACATTTCAATAGTTAACGAATCTCTAGAGATAAATTATATGCATACTAAAAATCATAAAATTACCTAAATAATATTTAGGAATATTTATTTGTACTATATATGAATTTACATATAGGTAGAAATACACGTAATTACTTAAAATACTCGAAATATGCTAAAATAATACTAAATAATTAATTAAGGAAAAATAAAGAAAAATTAGAAAAATAAGGAATGATCCAGATTTAGGTTGTAGTAGCTGGGGAAACTAAGAAAAAAAATTAGCCAATTAAATTAAAACAACACAAAAGATAAATTAGAAGAAGATAAGATAATTGTCTAATCAAATTAATGCACATAATTCCATAAGATCTCTATAAATACCCCAAATTTTTCAAAAGCTTATTTTGGAAGTCAGGAAGCTTAGAAAATTAAAGAGAGGAAAAATTGAGAGTAAATCAGGGCTTTACAAAAATTTAGCGAAAATTTGTACAGTTAAGGTTTCTAAGAAAAACCCATACCCGACGAGCAATTGGGAGTGGATGACCACTACTACCATACAATGGTGGTAGTGCCCAAGTGGGCCAACACACCCATGGCCACTGATGGTGGTTAGAGCCATCCAAATCGGTGAGTTTGATTTCTAGCCCGATTTTGTGTAATTTTGTAAAAATAGTAAATATTCATAGAAAATTATGAATTTTGTTATTTTGAAATTTTTTAGTATTTAGTTTTTAAGAAAAATATTATTTTGATGAAAATATGTCCCGTGATATATGATTCTTAAGAAATCATGCAAAACCGAGCATATTTCGGTTTATAAATAAATGACCTTAGGAGTACAGTTTTGAGCTCAAAATTTTTGTTTAAACTACTTAGATAATATAAAATAATGCTATGAAGCCCGTTTTAAAAATTAATTTTTGAAATTTTTAGATAATTTTTAGGCCTTAAAATGAGGCATAAAATGGGTAATTTAGGGTTAATTAAATAATTAAATAGTTAATTACTGATTTAGTGAATAATTATATGTTTTAGGATGTTGAAATCTGATGAAGTATGATACTTGTAGCATTTAGGGTGTTAGATATAATTATTTGGCTAATTATGTAGTAAATAAGTAATAGGAAAAAATAGTAAATTTTAAGTTGATTTTGTAAATTAAGGTAATTAGGTGTAAAATCTTATTTAGGATAAATTTAGACATTTTAAAATGATAATTAATATTGGGAGATGGTAATTAGAGTAATAGAAATATTAGATGTGTATTATGTACATATCCAAGTGATAGTACATAATATGCAATTATTGGAAATATAATAAATAGAAGATATTAGGATAAAAATTGATATTATATGAATAATAGGGATATATAATAAATCTAATAGAAAAATTAAATGTAAAAATGTCTCACATCAGGAGTAAATTTGGTATATTAATAAAGATTTAAGTATACCGAGTGAAATAAAATACTGATTAGGGTTAATTATGGTATTTAGGATATTTGGAAGTAATGTGATTAATTTCACACTATGAGTTGAAACGAGTTTTTAAGGTTCAAGTATAAAACAATACTTAGAAATCGAACTAAAACCTAATTTAGAAATCGATGTAGAAACTGAACTCGAACTCGAACTCGAACTTGAACCCGAACCTAGCCCCTAACCCAGAATAATTGTAAAAGATTTGAGAACTTAGATAGCTGGACATATTAAACCCTAAATAAAAGATAACAATAAGCGTTATTAGATAAAACCAACCTATAATAGTTATATGAAAAACTAAAACCACGTTTGTGTTATAGGGATGATCGGTGATGGCTTGAATAAGTTGGATCTCAAGTGAGTGAGCGATAAGTCGAGGTAAGTGGGAATTAATATGCTACTGTATTTTGGAGGCTTGAGATTATACTTGGTTGTGCTCATTAGATAGTTGGTTGTATGCATATGCTTGATTATGAGTGATGCTATGATTCTATTTATTATTCAGGCTTGTATTATATGAAGTGATTGATCAACCTAAATTGAACTTAACAAAGATATGACCTGTAAACATAAATCGAACCGGTATAGCAACCCATTAGGGGAAACCTATGATTCTCCGACTAAGTACTGACCCCTTCGAAAAGGATAATGCTAGATAGCATAATGGGTCCGTTCTTTATCCTTAGTCGAACTAAGTGACATGTGAGGAAGTCATGGTAAGGGTGAAGTCAATAGTTTGAAGGTAGTCGTGAGAAAAGCGGTGTCTCCATTACACAAGCCTAGGTTTGGTAGTGAGCTGTCGCATTAATGGTAACTCCTCAACCCCGATTAAAGTAGGTGCAATTTCTCTAATCTCATGATAAGTCGGTCAATGTCGTATGATGGCATTTACTTGCACATACAATGCCTTGTACATGCATTGTACCAAATGATTTGGTTGATAATCTTGTTTGTGTTTGTGGTATAGTTTTAAGTCCTCCATCCTAACTTATTGAATCGTGGTTACTCACATCTCTATAGACGTCATTGCAGGTGCTGGCTAAGAAGCGGCTTACAATTACTTTGAAGTCAGCAACTGCTAGATCCTAGGAAGTGAGGAAAAACATTTGAAGAACAGATATATATTTTTAAGGTCTAAGCTCTTATTTTAGAATTTTTCATTTTTGAATAATGTATTAACTAAGAAATAGATTACGGTAAAGCGTTGTAAACGTTAATTATAACAACTGGATTCTAGTGTGTATATATATATTATTACCTTCTTAGGTAAATGATTTATTTAAATTACGAACTGTTTACTTTAAAGCTGGTCAATTGTAGACACCTAGTGTAGATTAAGTTTAGGATAGCAGTTGTAAAGCCAACTTTTATCTTAGATGGTTTATACGGTGGGGCTATTGCAACTTTGCCATTTTAGGACGTGACAAGGTAATATAAGATAATAACCTATTACATTACTAAAAAGGGTAAATGAGACAATTACAATAAAAAAGAATATACTACAATGTCAAGAAAAGTAGCGCATAGGTAGCAGCCTATTAGTAGGTTCGTGCTTTAGAATCTTGGGGTGTTGCAGTTGAGTTGAGTTGATGATGGGGTTGCTGTTTTCGAGCTGTGTTGAGAGTTACCAAGGTGATTGAGTGAAGCTATAGCTTGGTACGATGGAAAAGGAGAGCTCGATGTATAAGGACCTCTAACTCAACACTCGGTAGGTCAGCTTTGGCGTTAGCAAGTTGGCCTTAGCATTCGATAGGTTAGCAAGTAAGTAAGTCTTAATAGAGCATATTGCATCCAACCTGAGGCTTTAGGGAGTTCTTCCATAGTCGTTTCATGTATTGGAGCTCGTCTTCGGCAAGTTAAGGAGACAAGATCCTTCTTGTGAGAAATTGTTAGCCTTAGAGGTGAGCTCAGGTGAAGGGTCCAAGGGTTGGCTCTCCATCACTTAATCTCTCACTCTCATATCTTCACCTTTCTCTACTCACTGAATTGACTCTAGAGTTAAGAACATTTACAAAAAGTACTTTAAACCCTTTATTAATCCATCGCTACCACATATTCAAACTTTGTTAAATCATCAAAAACCACCCTTAAGGTTGCTTTACCATGCTGATAGTTACGCTTTGGAAAATGTATCAAACTTAGCTTGAAACCACCACTTTAAGTCATCATATCTCGCTACGATTAACATGCTATAGAGAATTACCATTGTTGTGTTCAAGACTTGAAGCTTGGTAAAAACAAGCCATCATGACTACTAATAATGAATACAAATAATAAGTAATCTTACCCTTAAGCTAACAAAGGCTCTTTATTTTTATAGGAAGAAAGACTTCAACTATCGTATATGTATCTATTCAGTCTTGCAAAATCAACCCAAACTCTAAATCAACTCTTGGGAATAAGATTATTGGGAAATTGCAAATAACATTTACCTAGGTGTAGAAATATTTCTTAAACTTTTAAATGTTATAAATCACCCTAAATATAAATAAATTGGCAACATAAATGAAATTTGCTTTTCTAGTTCACAAAAAAAAAAAAAACACACACACACACACACACATACACACACAGAGTAAGGTAAAATTCTAAGGTGTAGTATGGCACATTTAATAAATCTAAAGAGGTGTTTTCATGCTAAGGTTAAAGTTTAGAGGATTACTTATAAATTTAGGAGTTTATCTATTAATTTATCAAAGTTTTAAGAGGGAAAGGATGTAGTTTGCAACATTTGAAAGTTTAAAAGATATATCTACATTTATATCAAAGTTTAGAGAGATCTTTTGCATTTGCTCATATTTTTTTATTCAATTAAACAACAAATGCACTTAGGTAAGCTAAGATTAAGGGTATAGTCCAAGAAGTAGAAGGAATAGCTTAAGAATAAAGTTTTACCTAGTTAAGTAAATTCTTTTAGACAACTAAGGATTATACTTTTGCTACTGATTGTTAAGAGCTTTTGATGACTCAAACTTAACCTTGGACCATTGCCATAAATGCGTATATGGTTAAGGTAAGTGGCGACTACATGTTACGTTATTTATATCAATTATGTTATGTACATAAGTTTGTGTTTCTTTTCCTCTTCATCCATAAAGCTACTGCTATTTGCAATCTTCTATAAGTGTATGACTTATCTCTCCTATTTTCTTATTACTACTATGAGTGAAATGTTTTTCTTTAAACCATGCTTTTACAATTGTATTTTTATCACAACTGATCATGTTTTAATTGCTGCTACAAGTCTAACAATGTTTAAGTGCCATTCTCTCAATATAAGTGATTGATATATTCTTTTTCCTTAGCTAATTCAAGAATTAGTACATACGTGTGCACTTGTGAAATCATAAGCAAGTGTTCATCTCTACGGTTCCTAATAAGATGTATGTCATTGTATATATGACAATTTGTTTTGTATGGGATGTATTCATATATGGTGTATGTGTTGTGTCCAACATATGTGTATGTGCACCTTTATTTCTTTTTTTCATCGAGCGTACATGTATGCATCTTTTGTATATATTTAATTCATGTATGTGTTTGTTGTAAAAAAATAAAAAATAATGGTACTAATATACAATGTATTTGAATAAGTGGCATACATATACTAATAAAATTCTGACATGTAAATATATAATTGGCATCTTTTAAAAAAATACATACTTTCATTATCACATTTTTAAATATTACTATTACATGCATTCCACTTATTTGGATACATGGTGTAGTAGTACCATTGAATCTTTTTGAGTTTTTCATAACTATTTGTGCAATATGGTGTATTTGTATGCATATGTATTGTGAGTAAGGGGTCATGTGTATACCTGTGCCTTTAGTGTAAGTAATAATTGTGTATGCTTGAATTGTATGAGTTTGTATTCAATGTCAATTGTATATCGAGGAGAAACACTTGTGAAAATATAGTATAAGTGACTAGTTCATAATGTAAAGGCATACCTTAGGGATGGATGCAATATTAAATGGTAGGAGGCTATCAATATCATCAAAATCGCTTTCATGTTACTAAGGAAAAAGGTATACTAAGGAAGGACTAACTATCTAACCCCTAACCCCCATCCCGAAGCCTTTCCTTAGTATGCCTACTATCAATTCTTCTTCTTTTCTCTTCCTCTTTCTTTAATTTTGTCATGAAGGGTTTCTTATATATTTAAGCATGGGCTTTCTTATTTTTTCTTACTCAATCATCTTGGATCTAAACTTTATGTATAGGTAAGATGTTGTTGTTTAATTTTATATTTTATGAGCTTAAATTAAGATTATGTAACTCAATTACTAAAAATGGGCCTAAAAACTAAGCTTAGCATACCTTCATTTTGGTAGAATTTGAGTTGTATCATTTTTTATACATATGAAAAGAAGATAGAAATGATAAAAAAAAGTATTAAAACAATAACAACAACATCAAACAATAATACATGGTCACAATAATAAAATATCTATATTGTTGAAGCTGGTGACATATATTTGATATCTTTAGCCTTTTTTATTATTCAAATAATATTTGATAATAAAATAGACATTCACCCTTTATTTCACTTTCTTATTATCTATATCTATATATCTTATATTTTAATATTATTAAAGCTAATGATAGGTGTTTAGTATTTTTAGTGTTTTTAATTATTCATATAATATTTCATAATAAGATACATATTCACCATTGAATTCTTTTTCCTATTATTTATATTTATACCTATATTATTAAAGAAAATATCACTATTTTTTTTTCTTTGATACTTTGTAATATTGTTTAATCCTTATTTTATTTTGTAGTCCTAATCTCCAAATTATAAAAATTTTAATAGAAGAATATTGTTATAAAATACTTCTAAAACTAAAATTGACCATCCATTTCCCTACTTTCCTAATTTTATGCAAAACTATCATCTATTTTCCCATTTTCATTGACGAAGCAACTAATATATATTTCCATATGAATGGTTATATAATATATATATATATATATTCTACACACTGGTTGTAGGTGCATCGATGGGAAGTTATAGGAAAAATAAACCAGAATGATTTTAATTTTTTCCTTATTTTATGATTTATGCAGTCAATTTTTTTTCTTCATTTTAGGCATAAGTTTTCAAAAATGAGCAATAGATATACCAAATGCATAAAGGTAGAGAGCATATATGAATGTAAAATATGAAATGATAAAAGTATAAAAAACTTAAGCCTTATCATTCTCTTAGCTTTTTCATTTTAGGACTTATGCTTTTATTTTTTTCTTTTTCACATTTCAATAAAATGACTTTAACGAGGTTTGTAATGAAGAGTAGAGAAATCTTTATTTTAACCCATTTTTTAAAAAATTGAAAACCAAGATCTTGAAGAAAATTGGAAAAAAAAAAAGAACTAGACAAAACTTTGGTTGTTTTAATACATTTTTCTATAGAAGAAAAAATAATAAAAATTGCACATGATTTTACATACAGCTAGCATTACTTATTTTATAGCTATGACTTAGCATACCTGCTCTCTAATCAACTATCACCTTATTTTTGCCTTTTTCTTTTCCTTTCTTTCCTTTTTTATTTGCCACAGAAACTTATTGGATAATAAAGCTAATGAATAAAAGGTTTTGGCAATGAGAGTTTAGTTAATAGTAACAAACTAGTTAAACAGCTTAGCATTTGCCATATTAACCATCTAATCATCACATGCATTAGCTTTACAGTTAACAAAAGAGAAAATACAAGAATAAAAAAGAAAAAAATTTAGCATTTATAACATCCTCAATTACTCTTCTAAACTTCTAATCTATGGCTCTATTGGTGTTATGTGAAGATCATATCAAAGACTCTTCCAATCATTTTCCCACATAACTTTTCTCAAATTCTTTCTATGAGCTATAACTATACATGTTTGATATTTTTAGTATTTTTTATTATTAAAATAATATTTTATAATAAGATTTATATTCACCTTCATTCCTCTTTCCTATTATATATATATATATATATCTTATCTTTGATATATTATTAAAACCAATGACACATGTTCAGAGTGTTTGTAGCCTACTCACGTTTTGATTAGAATAAATGGGGAAGAAAAAAGTAATATCTTAAGAATAATCATTAATAGAATATGCTACAAATTTATGTCACATTTGGTACGAAGGAATTGATCGAAATGAAATCGTGATTCCAGGTTTCATTTATTTCTCTATATTTGGAAGTGTAACGTGAAGGTAAGATTACAATTCCATGAAATTGTCAATTTCTCCTTTAGGGAATTTGGTTCTCCCTTTTAGGGGATGGAATCGTGATTCTTGTTGTACCGCATTAATTATATCGACTTAAAATTATTTATTTAACCTTCAAATCAATTATGACATATAATAATTAAGGACACTTTTGACAACTAATAGTATTTATGCATGTAATGTCATTTTATTACATTCTATTGGTATTTCCAAATACAGTAATACCTTCATTCCATTACCAAATATTACATTATCTTCTAATATTCTATTCATATAATTTTCTTTTATTGTGGGGATTTTACTTTTATCTCATTAATTACAATATTAAATTGGTATATAACCCAAATACAAGTATGCCTCCTTTTTGGAAATAACTGAATGCTATTTAATTTTTCTTATTAGAACCTATTTCGAGAATATTTATTTATTCCCTGCTATTACCCTCAAGTATATAAGCCACTAGTGTTTTTTTATTATTCAAATATATTATGGTGGTAAAGTATATATTCACTCTTTATTTCTCTTTCCTATTATCATGCTTATATCTATTCTCCCAAAGAGGCTATCAATGTTTTTCTTTATTGATGATATTTTGTGATATTATTTATTTCTCATTTTATCATAAAGTCCTCATTATTTCTAGAATTTAAGGTATAAAAATTTTGATAAGAGGTTAATATTGTAAAATAATAGTAAAACTAACACTATCCATCTATTTCCCCATTTCCCTAAATTTATGCAAGTAATTACATAATGTTTTCCATCAATTTCCTCGCTTTCATAGGTCATGTAACTAACAATATATATATATATATATATATGTTCATATAAATGGTAATTATATATGGACAAATTTTTTTTACATACATCGTTACGCTTAAAGAGTGATAAAGTCATAATAGTTCCAGCATATAAACCAATCTATAGCAAAAGTTGACCACTTAGTCACTCTCATAGACTTTGTATACATAAGACACATATAAACCAATTCTAAAGTATTTTTTGTTCAATATATAAAGTAAAATAGAGACATTTTATTAATATAATTCTTTGGAAAAATAGAAATTTAAATCATATATTCTCTTGAAAAATATGAATTTACATGGAGTTTTTACATAAAGTTTCCAAGAAAATTCAATATTCTTTATTACAATAAATAAAATACTATAAATTAGTATGGATCATACAGGTAGTCAATTTGACTCCAAAGAAAAGATAAAAATAATATTTCAAATCCTTTTACTTTTTACTCTAGAGTTCTTGTCTATCTTTTATATGTCCAGGTGTTAATTGATCATGATGTTTATTTTCTAGGACTTACAAAAGAACTATGAGGATATGAGTAACCATCGCTCTGTAAAAGGACGAAGATGGAGGTATGAACAAAACAACAACAAGCAGGGTAGTTATTTACTAGAGAGGAAAAAAAAAAAAGAAACAGGGTAGTTAATTAGCTTGTTAGATGTAATGTAATAAAACTATGCCATTTGTACGATGTTATTTAGTCAGTTACAAAGTTAGAGAAATTACGCTAGCTTTAACTCGAGTTCTAGTTATGATGCCTCTTGACCAAACCTAGATTTGTGAAAGGAAGAAATGCTCCTCTCGAGACTTCCAACGAACCAACATCCCTAACCTCATAACAACCTCATCTGCTTTTACTTAGTTTAGCCTTTAGAGCGTAAAAAAAAAAAAAAAAAAGGCCAATTTTAGCTTTTTCATCGAAAGGTTGGTATTTGATTGAAAAATCCTAACCACTCTCCTATTGTTGCAATGCATGTCAAGTAAAAGTTTTAGTTCTAGTTCTAGTTCTAGTTTAAGTTAATTCAATTTTAGGGTGAACAAACAATTTTAGACAATCAAACCAGAAACTAAAACACAGCCAATGTTGTCAGACTTAACCTAGGAGATTAACTTGAACATGTAAGAGAGTTAAGGGCTTGTATTGAGTTGATCGAGGGTTGAACTGTGGTTAATAAAAATGTTTAAAAAATAATTTGTATTTTAATTATTATAACAAGATACGTAGATTGTAATAAATTTAAAGTTCACAATAACCTTATCATGTTCTTACTGTTATCCATGTAGCAATTATGTTTTTTTTTTTTTCTAATTTTCGTTTTCACATAATTTCTTATTAGGAACCTTTGTCTCAATTGATTATATGAGAATACATCTACTATATTAATGTCCTTTTTAATAAAGGAATCTTATATAGTTATACTTATTCATATGTGTACTACCTATATAATTTAATGAATATCTGTTATATTTTTTTCGGTAGAAAAATATTAGTTATATTTGACTTGGATATTTTGTATCATTTTTTGATGGTTGGAGGACTAATAGTTTGAATGTTGCTTTTTCGAATTTTAGCCTTAGCATGTCATTGGTTGTAGTGTTTCTAGGTATATTTTGTAGGGGGATAACCATGGATGAACTCTTCGATGTGTAAACCTTTCCATGCTATTGTAAATTGCCCTAATCTTTTAATTTTAAAGTTAACATTCCTTAGCCCAAGGGGTAGCTTCAAACCAAAAAGCTAAATAATGTTCATTTTTGTATATGTAAACAGTAATTTTAATACTGGCTTTTGCTTAAGTTTGGGCTTTTGTCTTGTGAAGGTCCAAGTAAAGCAATTATATTAGGCAATTAATGGTTGTATTGTTTTTAATTTTATGTTTTCTTTGTTCTTTTTACTAGTGGCCATCTCGGTTTTTTCGGGTCAATAGAAATCCAGTTTTTATTAATGGACTAGCTCAATTATATAGTCGGTTTTAGCTTAATCCGATTGAACTGAATGTACTGGTCTAAGGTTTACAACATTGAACATAGTAAGGCAAACAACATAAGTAGCAAAGCTACCATAACAGGATAATAGATCCTAAGAACATATGCTGCATGCACACAAACAGTTACTCTACAAGCATAAACAACATACACTTTAGCCTTCAAGTACTTATAACATAGTATTCCAAAATACAATTAAGCATCGATACTACTTATCTAGATTTATAGTCACTTTTATACATCAAACGCCGTAGTCCTTTTTGTCTTTGGCGAACCATATATTATAAATTATATTTCAATTTTGATACAATCTATTAACGTAAAAGTGTTTTAATGGTTATATTTTTTATTAGGCTTATTATTCTTTGAGTATTCAAAAGCCATTAATTAATTCTACATGGGTTATTAAAACCTTCTACTTATCCTTCTATTAGGGTTTCTTAGGTTTATAGTACCTTCTATTAGGATCTTTTAGGTCTATAGTACCTTCTACTCAACTTTCGACGAGGACCTTTACTTATATTCTTTACTTATAAGACCTTCTACTCAAGTTTTTACTAAGGCCTTCATTTGCATTCTTTGTTATGAAACCTTCTACATGACTTTCTACTAGTGTCATGACTCATGGTTTTTACTAACCATAGCTTCTAACAACCTTTTACATAAATTTTGGTTATAGTTTCTACACTAGAAAACATTCTTTTGAAATCTCTACTGCTATATTGAAAGTTATCTTAATCAAGGAAGCTTCTACAGTGCCTTATACATATCACCAACTTACTTTGGAGCTTCTACAGGACGTTTTATAGGTATTGGCATTCTCTACTAGCTTATCAAAAAACTTTAATAGGACCTTCTATGGTACTAGATTCTCTCCATTTTGCCAAAAACTCCACATTGCACACTTTCCTTCGCTTTATTCCAACTCATCCTAGCCAAAACTCTATCGATATCAACTCATATTGCTTGGAACCCATCAAGAACAACCGTACATTGCTCGAAAATTTAACCAAAAGGGTGTTAAACATGATTAATCTGTTTATTCACTTAAAATACTTATTTTATTTTTGGCCAAAAAATCATGATTTTAAGGAAAAAATTCATCATATACAATAACCAATTATCTTCATTCACTACTAATTTTTAAGGTTCGTTTAATACAAATAATCAATTTAACAATCTTTATAAAACCAATGTAAAGAATTAAATGGAAATCATCAAATTTGACTTTAGAAAACTATTCATTTTCCTAAAATCCAACAATTTCCCCTCAAAATTAAATCTCAACCCACTACATGTTATCAAAATCATTTAAAGAGTTATTGGATTTCAAATTTCACAAAAAAAAAAACTCAAAAAGTAATAAAACTTTCTTAAATTTTAGCTTATTGGTTTTTCAAAAACTAAAATTAAACTTGATAAAAAAAAATTAGGATAACTTTTTTCATGGAAATTTTCTATATGTAATAAGGTATTTACAATAAATTTTTTAAAAGGAAACTACATCATTTATTCTTTAAAAATCTATCAAAATCACTTTTCTTAAGGGAGATATATAAAATCAAATAATTTTATAAAATAACAATTTTAGATGAAAATATACTTGAATTAATGTTAGAATAAAATTTTCTAAAATTTTTAGATAAAATTTGATAATTTTAACAAAATTTTCAAAATGGGGTAGAAAATTCAACTTATTGATGTTGGAATTTCCAATGGCTACTGATATTTCTGTGTTTGTTGACCAAAAAGGGCACTGGATGAGGCCTCTATTGGTTATGGTGGCTTGTTATCAAGTCTTTGATTGATTCAAGTTCTTCACACTCTATAAATTTGCATCAATTTTTCTGATCTTCCTAAATTTTCACCAAAACTCTATAAATTACAACACAAACTTTCTTAGGTTTTCGGGTATCTAAAGAGTCCAAATGAGAGAGAGAAGAGCGGTAATTATAGACTTGGTCTAATGGGTTTGCTAACACACATGCATGACATGTGTTGTAAATTTTCTCCTCATATTGCCAATTATCAAGGGGCTTTACAAAACCGCAACCTGATCTATGGTATCGGATTCATGGTTTTAGATAAAACCAACACCTAACCCATGGTTTTTAAGAAAACTTTCAACTCTTATTAATTGATTATTTAACTAATTATAGTTTTTTTTTGTCCTTAAGTTAGTTTTAACTAAAATATAAACTTTCATTAAAGTTTCTACAACCTGCCCTTAGTTAATTACTTTTTTTTTCACATTATTATTTTTAATTATTATTCACATCATTTATTAATTTTCTTAGTTATTTCATTTATTTGCAAATTTTCGAAAATTTTGGATTGCAATTTTTGAGGATCTAGGAGTTAGTAGATAAATTGATTGGTTTTTAGTGTTTTAGCTTATATTAATATTTTACTACTCTATTTCTAAAATCTAATTTACAAAGTCACTTTGACTAACTTTTGGGGCACTATTGTTAATTTTGAGCCTAAACAAATAAATTTTGTAGATAACCTAAATTTTCAAGTTTGAACTTATATGATTGTGGTTAGCTAATTTATTTATAATTAGTTAATTCTTTTATATATCTATTTCTAAACTTTGTTTCACATCTTTTTGTTAAGTATTAAATTTTATGATTAACTAATTTATATCTAAGATTTCATTCTTTGGATTGTGAGTTTTACAATTTTTTTTTTGGTTCAACAAATAACGAATCAATGTTAAAGATTTTTAACTTGTATTGTAATTCCATTTCGACTACTTAAATTCTTCAGGTCGCTTCATTGGTTTGTAGCTTAACATATATTTCGAACTATAATAAGTAAATTTTTTTTTTATGGATGTTCTAATTTTCGATGTTAAGATCCTATTTGTTAAAATGGATATAAGATTTCCACCCTTATTCAAAAAAGTTTTGTTCTCAAAATTTTTGTAACCCTAAGTTTTTGTTTGCAGAAGTTTATTTCATTAGTATACCTTTGCCTATTGAGTATTTTTATTTTTCACTCCCGAACCCAATTATCCAGTATTTTAAGAGGGTTACTTTCTAAAGTTAATTAATATCTCTTTCTACTCTCTTTAGTTTCTATAAGATTTAATATTTAACTTAATTTCAATTCCAAATATTGTTACAAATGAGTTAAGTTGTCTTTACTCGATTTTGCAAAAAGCTTCTACTACTAACTTCTGAAGACTCTACAGTAATTATATTTATTCTTGAGTCTCTCCATTCTTATTGGATAACCTCATGCTTTTGATATTTCTTTTATAATTTTTTCTAAATCAAGTGGGAATTCATACTACTTGATATTTTCTAAGTTTTAACTGTCTAAACTAAGCTAATCAAAATCCTTACTAGATTTTGTATTTATTCATATTCCACTTTCTTAACTTTCCTTTTTGCTCACACAGTCTCTCATAAGAGTTTCCCAATCTACTAATTTTATTGTATCTCATGGTTTTTAAAATCTTATTATATTAAGCTTCAGTTATTCATTCAAGGTTCATGAATATTCTATTTAGCTTTTTTTTTCCCTCGATATTGATCTTTTAAATTTACCAACTTGTAGCTACATCGTTGACCATCTCGAGATCTATTAGTTATGTTTATGTATCGAAGACCTCATAAGGTTATCATCTTGATTTCTTATAACCTAATAATAGTTATTTCAAATACTATTCTACTTCTTATATATATATATTAGATTTCTTTGGTTCTAATTATAAAGATTGTCATTTCCACCTAATTGTTTCCATAATAAGGAAACAGAAGTCATAATCATACTCATCTTCAAGAATAATTCGAAATTGATGGTTTTTAATGTTATTTGTTTATATATATATATGTATAAGTTCTCAATTCTATCTATGATCCTTTTTTTTTTCTTATTTATAATTCATACCAAATTTGATAAATCGAATCTATTGTAATTATATTAGCAATTTAATTTTGGAATTAGCACTTTTCTATTGATCTTTGTTATTTAAGTATATCACTACTATTATATAGTCATTAGTATTAGTTGAATTCATGAGGTAGATTTTAAGATTTAAGGTTTGTTTACATCAACTTAATTTTTTAATTATTATTATTGTTTACTTCATCTTTTTATCTTTATATGTGCTATGCTTTGAGTGCAATCATTATTCTTCTTGTTTCATGGTCCTCATATTCTACATGTCTTTGCACAATTATATTAGTAGGAATGAGCAGCAAATCTTGACTTCTCATTAACTGGGACTCACCTAGACAATCAATAACCAACTTTACCTAACATTGCTACTCTTGACTGGATTCAGACTTAACTCGAAGAAATAGGACTCAACATGACCTAAGGTCAACGAGGCTTATCATTTTGACATACACCTTACAAATTTGCCATTCCTTCCCAATTGGATCTTATTATAAATATTTGTTATCTTTTTCTTGTAGTCTTTACTAAGTTAAGTTCATATTTGTTCTGTTATTCTTATTTTCATTTTATTGCCTACTATAGAAGGTTGAGTAAGTAAGATATATTTCTTTTAGAGTGTTCTTGTATTATTGTTTAGTTTTTGTTATTGTATTTTGCTATTCTTGTCGACATCATCATCCTTAGGGTCGATTGTTATGACGAATGAATGTAGTTTTGATATTTGGGACTAAGTTTTTTCTTGAATTTAAGATTGTCATTTGATTATGTCATTGTGGGAATATCTAGGCATTCAATCATAATAGACATCGAGATAAAATTTGGCTTATGTAAGTAGATTTATGAATATTAGGGTGATAAAGGATTATTTTATAGAGTTATTATTATTGTTGATGTTGTTGTCGTATAAGGTTAAGGCAAAGAATGTAAGGGTAGGTAGTAGTTTGATCATAAATCATTTGTTAATTGGTTCAAATGTTACAAGAAGTGATAGATAACACTTTTCGAGATTGCTTTTGTGGAATCTTAAGAGGACAGGGGTAAGTCAATTATCTCTAATTTATTTGCAATTTGGTTTATGTGGTATAAGGAGTGATGAGAGATATTCTCTTAGATTCGTCTTGTAGAAGGTTAAAAGAGTAGGTTTGATATATTACTTGGTATCAAGTTTTCTGTTATCCTTTCTATCATAAACCTTAGCCATAATTTATAAATAAGGATATTATTTATAGTTGACTTAGGCTTACAAATATCTATTTTGAAGATTTAAATAAAGTAACAATATAATTCTACCTTTATCATAAAATTTCTCTAAGCGAATAAATGATAGATAATTTAATAGATAATAGCTCAAGATATGAAGTATGGAAGAATCATTAGTCACATAAGATCTACTATTCGTGTAGAATTTTAATTATGTTTAAGTGAAAAGAAAAATGCACGAGTTTAAGTATGATGTTATTATATATTGTAGATGTTTATTAATTCTTATGCATGTTAATAAAGTCTTATATAAATATAACTAGTTTCAGTTTCAAAGCTTATATATATGTTGTAGAAATAATATTTCACATGTAGGTCATACATATTATAATTCAAAAATGCTTTGAAAGATTTAAGCGTATTCATAATTAACTTATATTAACCTACACTAAATATATTAAGATTTATAATGATACTCATTTATAAAAGCGAACATATCCCCCAAATAGGAATTTACCATGCAAACATAAATGTGTTAAAAATCTAAACATGTTTGAAGTTAGGTTAGATTAGCAAAAGGGTTCTCTTTTCAATTAGAAGTTACTAAGGTTTATTTTTGACATTGTGAAGAGTTTTGGAAAGGTTCTTAAGGCTTAAGATAAGTGCATGTAGCCACCAATCTTCCTGTCTATCTAAGTTAGCAGAGGCTACTGCCAACTCTAATGGTCTAATCAATCTTACACTAAAATTAATCCAGTTCATTGCTTTTAGTGCCAAACTCTGGTTGGCATTTGCTACATTTTTGGAGACATCAATTATCTAACTACCTTCATCTTTACTATCTTCATGTCTTTATCTTAACACTTGTCACTGCTTCTTTTATATTAACGAGGTCTCGACTAATATCTCACTCAGGTCATCCTCAAAATTCTCTTTCAGGTTTACTTCCTTATTTGATCTATCTAAAACTCAATTATATCTCTAGTTATCCCATATCTTCCTCACTCACATACTCAGCAATATCTAAACATAGTGATATGGTCTTAGAATTGTTGAGACTAGGAAATTGATCATCCCATGATTCTCATTTATCTCTTCTATTTCTAACCTTACATTTAAGCCTCCATATCTTTCTATTACATCCTTACTGGATATCCTTTTTCAAAGGCTGTATTACATATATTCACTCATCTCCTATTAACTTCATCCTCAATCCTCAAAACCAAACTTAGAAGTATAATCCTTTTGTCATCTTGAATATAAATTATCTCGTGAACCTCAACATCATCTTCAAAGGGCTATCCTTCTACACTAGCTTCTATAGCTCCTACTCCATCAAGTTCTACTACTCAGTTATTTTCTACAATAGTTTCTATAGGGTCATCATTAGTTTCTATCTTACCTTCTATGAAAGCTTCTACAGGATCCTCTTCATTAGGTTTAACCACATCCTTCTCGTTAAGTCTTACGTTACTTTCTATAGAAGGTTCTACAGGATTTCTCTCATATGATTCCACATTATCTCCTTCATTAAACTCTTTTAAATTCTGTTCATCAAACTTTATCTTAACCTTATATAGAATGTTCTACAATTTTTGAAAATAACTTTCACTAAACTTTCTACAATGTGAAATGAGTGCCATTAACATGGTTATTATTTGAGGAATAGGTTGATTTTGAAGTAGGTTTAGCATTCCATGAGCAAATTGGTTGAGAGTTGATGCCGCTCTATTGATAATAGCCATGACATGTCAAAATCAGTTGGATAGTTAAACCTCCCAAACATATGAGGGCCTATGATAGTCGGAGGGCACTTCTAAGGAAGGATGGGCTTAGAATAGTCTCAAGTAAAATAGGAAGAAAAGGTTGGGTTACCATCCATAATAAACAAAAATGAGAAGGAGGTAAAGGATGGTTAATCGTCGGATACTCTAAGAGAGAGGAAACTCTTATCTTGTGACATGTAGATAGATGGGTCATCATTATGGTGGAACTATATTACCAATGGCTAATACGAGCCATGAAGTTAGTATGAGACAATTCGATTATTAATCTTGGTAATGGGATCAATAAACCCTCACATATAGATGAGTATGTGTACATATGTACATGTATAGCCGAATTAAGTATTCGAAACTTTGAAATACTAAGGTTGTGTTGTTTGCTTCCCCCTAAAATTATAACTTAATTAGTATCATGTATGTTTTAGCTTGGTTGCTTGTTGATCCTTTGTGCTCTAACTTATTTTCTTAGGATATATATTGATCTATTTAAAACTTTTTCAACCTTTTTTTTTAATTTTTTTAAAGTTTATTCTTATTTTCCCATTTTCCTTTTTTTTTAAATTTAAAAGAAAAGAGAATAAAAAGGATAATATCACATTAATACTTAAATATTGTATCATTTTTGCATTTAGGAAACTAAGCTTTTCAACTATCTATTTTAATCTAATTGAACTTTCACGCATTATTGGTGTCACTTCACTATCAAATTACGGGACCTTTTTGATGAATTATGAACTTTAAAAACAATATATTATTACTTAACATTTCAAGTTTAGAAAACTAAAATTATTAATTGCCAAAAACCCTAAAACCTTTATTTGTCTTCTTCTTCAATCAAATCTCTTCATATTAAAAGAATAAGAGACAAAATCTTCATAAAAAGGGACCATAAACTTTTCATATGGTACAAGTAAGGTGGCTATTGATTGTAAGTCTACGGAAGGTGAATGAGTAGTTGTCTTAGGGATGAATGCGAAGTTAGGGTTTTTGATGGAGTGGACAATGGCAAAGAGTGTTGTAGGTTGTGAGTCGAAAGTTAAGGTTTTGAGTTATAATTTACAAAAAATAAGGATTTTTATGGGAGTGTGGAATTAGTGAATTACAGTATCAAATGAGATAATTTAAGCTTAGTTGATCAACAATGGCATAGATGAATTTAGTGTTAAAAGTTAAAGCCTTTAAATAATAAAAATGGAGAATACTTGGTGATTAGAGGTGTATATAAGATGCCTTATCACTCTGGTTCTAATATACAGCTTATGATGGATAAATCAATCTTTTATTTTGCCTCCACATTATATGAGGAGCTTGATATATTTTGGATAAGATTATCAAAGAATGATATACAGATAAAATATGAGGTGCTTATAGATATAACTCAAGTCTATCTGGAAGGGAGCTTTGATTTCTTTTCTATGTAACTTTTTTATTTTTATTTTTGGGTTTTTATTCTAGTAAAATATTTGATTAACTAAAAAACACATTTCTTAAAGAGCTGAGTTGGATTTTTTTTCACCCATTTTGAATGCTTATTGGCCATTATTCTACATGGAAATGAGCTAGTTTAAAAAGATTTTTTAAATATAAGTAGCATCATCACTAGTCCCCATTAGAATGGATCGGGGATAAGTTGCAAAATAGTTGGCATAAAAGAAAAAAAAAATTTAACTCCATGATTTTTGTCATTAAAAGGGCTATGTGATATAATAGTTGCTAATGGAGCTACACTAAGCAATCATATGAAAGTTCAATTGAGTATTGAAATTGGTATTCGAAAAGTTTTTAGTTTTTTTTTTTTAGTTAAAGGTACTCGAAAAGTTTTGCTGCATAAATTTAAAGCTTGGATACTTAATACAGCATTATCCCAAGAAAAATGGAGTCTAAGTTCACTTTAGGGAATTTTAGAATTTCCCCATTTTAATTTAATCTTTGTAATTAGCATACTTGATAATAAGTAATACCTTCTATGTTGGTAAACATTTATAATAAAATAATTAATGACTTACATAAATTACTCCTAAACCAAAAATTTGAAAATCTTACTACAAAATTAAATTGAAAGCCTTTTATAGACTATGTTTTTAAGGTGTTTACATTTAGAAGAAACTCATTTAGAGCTCCTATGTAAAACTTGGAAAATATAGAGTAATTAGACATGGCATATTAAGGCATGGCATAGGAAATAAAAAAGTAATAATAATCAAAGTTAAGAACAGGAGTGTTTTTAACATTTCACAAAGTTTGGAAACTTTTGAGTCAACACATCAATCTAACTCGGATCCATTTAATCAAAAAGAGAACAAAGAAAAAAATGATGGGATGTTTGCTATTGTAAGTTAGTTGTTTGGGGTGTTAGGTGGAGGTAAGGTGGTGTGGTTGTGCATGGGAAAAAGTAAAAAGAAATGTAAAGATGATAAAAGAAAAAAAAAAGTTTAGTGAACAATGAATGCTTCACTTAGAGTGATTGTGGAGCCTCACTGATTGAAGTCTAAACCCTGAATTGAATTATTAATGCATGATAGGTAAGTGAATGATTCGGAACTAAAAATGAAAAAGTATGGCATCGACATGTCATGAAAAAGATTTTTAAATTTGATTTTAAATACTTCACAGGTGACCTTTTTGACTTTTGACGTTAAAATTGTTTTAAAAATTTCAGAACACGCATTCACGATTTTTCAATTCAAATTTTCAATGAAATTTGCAATATAGAAATTGCATGCACTAGTCCTTACACTCTCTCTAGAACTCTCTCTAAATACTTCAAATTTGCTCTGTGTTTTTTTTTAACGCATGCATACCTACTCTGTATCCTATACTTTCTTTTCATTTGCAATAATTTTTTGTACTAAACTCTATTGAAAAGAATTTTCTTACGAACTACAATTTTTACAACAAGTAATAGTTATAATATTTACATGTTTATGTATACTACTTTGCATACACTTCTTTATTTGCCGTCTTTTTACAATTGCAAGTGAAAAGCCAAAAATATGAATGAATTGCTTATTCCATGGATCTTCCTCCAACAAGAAGGATTCTAAGGGAAAGGGAAAAAAATCTCTAAAATGAGCAATTCAACGATGTTGATGACTATAGTATTCACCACTACTTCACTAGCGAACAAATTGTAGATTTATTAGTCTTTGATGGTTCCTCTCGGTTTCAAGTAATAAACTCTATACTAATGGGATGATGCCACGGAGGGTAAGGAAGTTACAGATATAATTGAAGATGACGTCGAGGAGTTACCACCTGGCAATACAGATAAGCCCCTCAAACTTGAGAAGTTAGAAATTTTTATTAAACATTTTACAAAAATTATAGATGACTGTATGCGAGGCAATTACTATTCCTCTAGCTACACATGGAACAAAGGAGATGGCTATGATACGCTAACAAGGCACTTACAATAGAAGCATTCGTCAAAGTATGGCATCAATAAATCCCAGCAGCATATTGCACGTCTTAGCATTTTCCAATTGTCTACACTATTCCGATAGGACATGGAGAAGCGGAAGATGGCCCTCACATAACAGATTGCAAACGTGTACCTCTCCTTCAGCGTGGGTAAGCTTAATTTCTAAATGTGGTATGACCAAGAGTTGTTGAATCTAAACTCACATACCTTTGACACTAAGACCATGTAGAAGGCCAACTAACAGTTGTATCATAAAGGTAAACAAGATTTGATGGTAATATTTAGCTCCCTAGACACACAAGTATCTATTTATGTAGATATATGGTCAAATAGATGGTCGGAAAACTCTTACATGGGTGTTACATGCTATTGGATAGATAATAACTAACAACTTAATAAAAGACTTTTGACTCTTAAGGTGCTCAACAAACGATATATGATATAGGTAATATGTAGAATAATAACTACCATTCTTGAGAAGTATAACTTATCAAGTAAAATTTTCTTTATAGGTTTTGATAACGCTAGCATAAACATTGCATCTATAGATGAACTAAAAAAATACTTGCCGACCTTACCTAGGGGTACGTTATTTCACATAAGATATGCATATTACATATTAAATATGTCTATTAAGAAGGGGATAGAAGCCCTTGAGTATAAAGTGACACTAATTAGATTAGCAGTTAAAACAATAACGGAAAGGCCATCTTAACATAAAATGTAGAGAGACTTCTGTGTACAATATGGGAAAAGGTACAAAAAATTTCAAAAATACATTAAGCATTACTGGAATTCTATATACAAAATGTTATAAAGTACGGTTAATTATAAAGATTTCTTTTATAAATTCTGTATGCAGGAGATATCAAAAGTGCAGATTAACAGAAGGATTGAGATGTATGTAATAAGCTGTTGTTGGTACTTAAAGTTTTCCATGATACTACTAACACTTTTTCCTAAGCTTACAAGCCTAGCACATACTACTTCATTATAAAGGCCATTAACATAATTGTGATTCTTTTATATGAACATAGTGACTCGATTCGGTAAAGTTATGCGACAAAAATGACAGACAAGTGGTTACATTATTATAAGGAAATCCCTTCTGTTTATCTTATTGTGACAATTTTAGATTCACATTGTAAAGTAAATGTTATCTTAATATATACCATCAAATAATTGATAACCTATCAGATATACAAGATTTGTATAGTGTAAGTACACGTAATGAACTTCATCAAGCAACTAAGGAGATGAATGAGCTATTTAAACAATTCAGCTACATGTATGGTGACCAAGCTGCCATTACTCCATCACCACCCTTGACAATACATAACTACTCCTTTGCGGGAGAGAAATTGCTTGCTCAAAATTGAAGAGACATTGATCTAGAGGGTAGTAAACCGAACTACAACATTATCTTAACATTAATTTCGAGTTTGGGGATAATATTAGTATTCGAGAGTTCGATATCCTGGAGTAGTGGAAGTTGCGAAGAAAGACATACCCCATACTCTCCTACATAACATTACATGTCCTTACTACTCTAGCATCAATTGTTGTTGTAGAGTAGGCTTTTAGCACAAATTGCTTAATTCTTGACAATCGTCGTGCATCACTAAGCATTGTCAACGTAGAAGCTACTATCTACAATGAAGATTGATGGAAGGTGGCGAGTAATGAATAGGAGTTGGTAGGAACGTCAACCAAGGAAAATAACTATTTTAGCAACTTCAGCTCTTCCAACAAGAGTTAAGGGTCAACCTTAAAATGGAGTGGCTCGTAAGCTAATATAGACTAAATGGTGGTTCTCAATTACTTCTTTTTCCTTCTAAAAAATTTTAGCACATAGAAAAATGATTTTCAAAAAATACCATAAAAATCTAATTGGCAGTTTTTGAAAAATTAGGTCAAATTTATGCTTGATAGATTTTCAAAAATTCGAGCTATAAAAAAAATACTTGGGTGTTATATAATGTTCATTTATAAACTGGATAAACTAGATCTCGGGAATATTAAAATTAATCAACATACTAAAGTTATAAAAAAAACAAAATTAATCACCAAACTATCACAACCTAATTTTGACCAATGGATACTTAGGAAATTGCTCTTGCGATGCGACCTTAAAATATATTAAAAATAAAGAACTTCATTGACAATGTATATTTACTATTGTAATTTCTTATATCTCGTATATAAGATGCTTTCTTATGTATGTGGTTGTTACAAAATCTAATTTTAATAGAAAAGTGTAACTTTACTATTGCAATTTATAATGGTGGCCATATGTAAAGATTATGTACTTTTCAATCCCTTCTCACAACACATTTGAATTACCAAAATATTGGATTGGTCGATTCGCAATGGATGAAAATATTGGAAAAACATAATTATTTGAATTATGAAAAAGAAAACAACATGTTTGAAGGAAAAAAAATGGATTAGCTGATTCACAGGCTATTGAATTGCCCTATGAACCGACGAACTTAGAAGCTTGGCTTAAAACCGACCTAGGCCAGGCCAATCCCCATTTAAAGGGGGCTAATCCCTTAAATTGGTGGACCTGGGCTACCCAAGCTTAAGTTAGCTTTTATTCTTTCTCAACCCCTTGCGTATGCTTTTGATTTGAATAAAGTCCCATGTAAGATTGAGCAAAGACCAACAACAAACTCTATAAATTGCAGGAAGAGATCAAGGTAAGTATGGATTTGAATGTTATTTTAGTGAATTTCCTAGATTTGGTTTAAGAAATTCATTATTCATCTAGATTAAGGAGAGAAACAAATTAAGGGACATTATCTATGGTCTTAAATGACAAGAATTCGAAGGGAGTGCTAAATCTCAATCCTTATGGTAAGTTTTTAATCTTTGTTTATTGTTATTTTGAGTTTCTTAGTGATTTTGTTAAAGGGATTGAATAAAGATTGGATCATAGATATGACAATTGTTAGTAATTGATTATTAAACAAGAAGAAAATTGTGTTTAAAGGAGATCGAAGTCATTCATTAGGGGGATAAATCGTGTTAGTGATAGGGTTTTGGTGTAAGGAGTTGAGTTTTAGAGAGGAATTTTTTGAATGAGAAGAAAATGGCCTAAGATTATGGGTGTAATCTTGCTTATGGTCCTTATGAATGTGATAGGGTGAAGTGCAAGTAAGGGATTTGAAGGAATTTGTAGCGAAGAGGATTATGGCCAAAGTTCATGGTTGTAATGCTAAGTGTAGTCTTGCCATGGTTTTCTACGACCGTGATCCCTAAGTGTAGACTTATAATCTCTCTCTTTCTTCTTATTTCTTATCCTTCTAAAGTGTAACATAATCGATCCTAAGTTAGTTTAGAAGTTTAAATTTATTCTAAAATCTTAGGTAATGTTAAGTTTGGACGTAGAAATCTAATTAGACAAACAAGTGAACTTAGCTAGGATAAGGAAACTTGAAAAAAAAGTAATAAAAGTTGTTATCCATATGTTATACTACAAGTGTTAATATTAAAAGGACCTTTTATGTAAATTCTATAAGTCGTTCTTAGGTTTCAAGTATGGGATACTTGCTTGACGTTTATGTTGTTAGGCTAGTTGTATAACTGGATTAATTAATTATTAGATATTAATTGAATTTGTGTTGATTGTGCTTTGCTACCCAAGGGACTTAGGGGACCAATGATCTTGGGTTATGGGTGAACCTTATGTGACAATGTCTCGAGTAGAGTTTTGCTTGAAAATGATTTGGATAGATTTATGGTGTTTCTTAGTTTCTAAGGTGTTGAGGGATACCTAACATTGATACTATATGGTAAATGTATATTATGTGTACGAGGGTTGTAAATACCCTGGTACACACAATATGGTACATGGTATATGTATATTGTGTGTACCGAGGTTGTGAATACCCTTTTGTTACTTGTTGGATTAAAATAAAGATAATTAAATGGTTTGTTGTTGTCTCTTTGCATTTTGTATTCATGTGTGATTAAAAAATGTATGTTCACGCACATGTGTATGTTGTATTTCATATTAGACTCCACTCACTTCGTACTAGATCTTTTTTTTTTTCTTTTTTCAAATGCAAGTATATAAGAATGAATTTCGGAATTTGTCATTACAAGGTTACCGGGTTAGGGTGTGAGGAAGCCTTAGAGTTAAGCAATATAATTTTCATATTACTCTCAATAATTTCTTCTTCAAACCTAATTATTGATCATTCTATTTTTTTTTTTTTTGTAGAGGTTGAATTTGAGAATATTTAGAGATTATAATATGTATTTTTTGATATTTTAGTTGATTGTTTATGCTTGACATATCTGTAAATAATAAGAACATAGAGAGGGTTGTAGTACTCCAAGTACTAAGGCGTTATATCCTATTTATTATATCAATATTTTAAAAAACTTTTTCTCTTAAGAAAATTATCATTTTATCTCTGAGTTATTTTATAAATGTTCCTTAATGTTTTTTTATATATATAAATTTTTATGGTTCCTAGTAATAATTTTTAACTAATCAAAATAAAAAGAAAAAAAATAAAAGAACAAGCGGCTTTCAAAGTTCCTTGTCAAAGGAACATTCCTATCTTAAGGAACAGACGCCACTGCTTCAAGGAGCTCATTTGTGTTCCTTCACAATGAGGTTTTGTGTCAAGTCACGATCAATGTACATGATGTTAAAATTTCTTGATTGTATATTTTCGAGTATCACCTTGAAGTCAAATGAACTCTCTAGACTCCTATCTTGATGGACATGAGAGTTATAGCATCTCAAATACTCGAGACGTCCCATGAATTCTGAATTTCCCACATTTGATTTTATCCGATGGCCCTATCTCCATTTCATGAACCATCAGTATCAGGATGTTTGTGGAACCCCTCTTCGTTGAAGTCTTGGCACTTTTCTTGGTGAGAGCACTCTTTGCTGTTCTGACGTTGGAACAGCTAAAAATAAATCAAAAGACAGCTATTGTTCACCACCCAAATTTATGTAGTAATATATCCGACGGAAAATAATAGGGGAAAAAAAAAAGAAGAAGCACCAAATGCGATGTCACCGTTAAAGAAATGACCTGGCTTTTGACTTTTTAAATATTAATAGCCACCTCAAATAATAATTACACGTGAATGGATAACTACACAGGAAAGTGGAGCGGATAACTATTTTAAAGGGTGAAGACCTATACAATCACCAAAATGATAAAAGATGATCCATACAATTTGCCCTGAAATAATAGTGGGGGAAATTCTACATTAATGATGTCTTATAGTAATATGCATTATAAATTATATCCAATTTTAGTAAATCATATATATGACCATTGATAGTTTTGTTTTTATCATTGATGAATACGATTTATTAAAATCTAGTAAAAATAAACTGTGGATAAATTCTATTTTATCATTTATTGCATAATGTAATAAAATAGAGTATAATTTATTATGCTGTTATGGTAACATTACGTCACTATAGAAAAACCATAATATCATGTAAAAAATACCATAACATGTATATACAATTATTCTTATACAAGCGTTGTTTTATAAACATTTGCATTAGGGATGTAAATGAGATGAGTTTAGGACGGGTCATTTAACTTAGAACCTATCTTGCTACAATAATAGGGTTCCTAAACCTGTCTTAAAATTCTATCGGATTTTTAACCCTATGCTAAAAACCTACCCTACTACTATAATAAGGTAACCAATTAGTGATCCATTAGACTCGTTTATATATATATATATATATGTATATATATATATTTAAACCTAATGACTATTTTTACTTCATTAATCATTATATAATAAATTAATTTGTATTATTTACAAAACACTGATAACACAATGAGGATTGAGAAATCTATTTGTTGCAGCCTTTTCATCATATTTATCTTGTGACGGCATTAGGGGAGCACTACTAATTATTATTATATAACATGTTTAATGATCTATTTAGACTAATTTTTAATGTTTTGATTTTTATGGATATGGTCAATAGTTGCATCAAATAATTCGTTATCTACTTAACTATTTCTCTTTATATATATATATATATATATATATATAATCACTTTCTTTTAGAAAAAAAAAATCAATCATGAATACATATGCATAAGTGCTCATAAAAATAGTAAACATGATAAAGTTGTTATTATTCTTATTTCTATTTATTTATTATCTTAGGTATTATAAATTTTAATTAATATTATATTATTAATTTATTATTTTCTATTAGGTCATGGGTTTCACATGAAGATCTTTTAAAATTCTAAAACTAGTTGTAGAACCCTAATAGGTTTTTTAGTCATATCTAAAATCCCTATCGAATAGTACCCTATAAGATTTTTAACGGATTTATTCTATAATGATCTGCTTAATTACATTCTTAATTTATATGAACTTTTACAAAATAAAAGTCGTCAATTTTATTAAATGACCCCATCTCGAACCTTGCATTTTGCATGACGACACACAATGTTAATTAATACCAATTTTTCTTTTCTCTATCGAGGCAAACTTAATCGTAAACATTACGTACTACTTTCTTAAGGTTGCGTGACACTGTTCGAACGACCTAGTTATTCCATCTTATATTTATAATAAAATCAAACAATTGTTCTTCGTTAGTTGGTTAGGCATGAAATGCTGGAATTTCTAGCAGGTAGGTAGTGATGCACTAGCATGTATATCTGCTTCCGTTTGCGTGTTGGCTGTCGTCTTTTTCACACTTGTCGTTCGATTCACAAAATATATATATACCCCTTTAAACTTAAGTATTATATTTTGTCCCCATATAAGATTGTAATATAACCATCTTCCTCACATTGACTTATTATGGACTGCTCATTTTGAGGAGCTTTCTTGATGGTTAACACTCTTTTTTACAAGATAATCTTATTCTAAGTAATCATCTTTTAGGCCGCTCCTTTTCAGGTCTTTTCTTATGTGGAATTGATCTCTTAATGAATATTATACTGCATGTGCACATACAAATGCTGAACTAGTCAATCACAGCAACCCATACCAATTAGATGCAATAAATACTGTTTATTATTATATGATTTTAAGTGAATCACAATAACACCACCTCAATGAACAACTTAGGCTCCACTTTTTAAACATGGTAGAATTGCAGCCTATTACTTACACCTTTAATATGGCAGAGTCCACAGCCCACCATTTGTAGGAAATTATTTGCAATGGACATTTCATTTCCTATTGCCAAGTCTCTATTTGTCTCATCCTAAATTCAACACCCATATGAAGCCATCATGAGCACAATCCATCTATGATATCCTGGTTAATGTCCCATTTCATATAAGCGTCGTTATAACTAAAAGGATTTCTTTCGTAATGACATCAAGGGTTTAGTTTCTATAAACTCTCATTTCTATTTTGTCTGTTATCTTTTTTATGGTTTTATCTAATCATAATCCATACTTCTTTATAAAGCTCCAATCAATATAATTTAAAAGATTTCATTTTAGTTATGAATCTTTCTTATGTTTGATGTTTATTACTTATTATTGCTAAATTGTTTTAGACTTGTTCTTATAATTCTTTCTAAGAGATTTATATCTATTTATCTATCTCTATAGGCTTTATAGCTATTTATCTATCCTATGATGTAGTATTCAGTGTAGCCTTAGTTTGTCAATATCTATATCTTTTACAATGCACTAATTCTTATGTTTTTACAATGCTCTCCATGAGTTGTATAGATAAATTTATATTACCATTTTTGTCTATAAGTTAATCACTCAAGAAAAGAAGTTAATTTTAGGTAATTACTTGTCTAAGGATGTATCTACCTTCTTCTTCGATTTTCACTATGATTTATTTGTGAAAAGATGCTAAAGATCTATTTATGGAAAGGGATGAGAAATCCCCTTTCCATTTTAATCTCCTATTTTATGGTAAGATATTCTCCTTAATATCTTCTACTTAAAATTTATTATTTTATTTTCTTTATTTTGCTATCACTTTCCTTTATTACTATTTTTTATTTATGTTGAATTTATTTTAAGATAGTGACTTTTACTTTATTTTATGACATTTAATATAATTTTAGGGGTGTATTTCTACTTCATATGTGATCTTAGCATATCATAATATTTTTTGCTAGACTTTTTATTACAAAAGTAACACATTGTGGATTTTGTTCTTGCTATTTTCTTTACCATTGATCGTGTTTATTTGATCATTATGTAGAGCGCAAGTCATATATGAGGTAGTTCTAAATAAGGTAGTCACTAAGATCAATCCCATCAACAACTTGTTCCTAAAAGAAAAAGGATTACCATAAGAGTGAGCACAAGTACAATGCATAATTCCTATAATTACATGCAAACACCATACAATCAAACCATATATATAGAACATATTGCTAATGCATAATACAACTAGTTATTATCTTCAATTAGGTGGCCCAGTACAATACAGTCATGGTGCTCTAAGACTTAAAGTAACTTACAACTTCATAAAGCACATAAATATACATAAAATGATATTTAGTGTTTAGTACTTCCTAAATACCTATAATTCATAAAACCAATGGGTCATCTTAGAGCTATTATGAAACCAACAATTAGTAATACTAATTTACCACAATCATCTAGACAGGCATCCAATGCCGCTAGTACAACCTAATTGTAGCTTTCTTTTAGCAAATCTACATGTATCTTAATAACCCTTTTAGTCAACAATCCATTAAATAAGTGAATGCCTAATGATCACATCATTTTGATACACTACTTCACTTGTAACATTGTAGTTATCGGTAAGTGGTTGCCTAGTCTAAAATCTTTTGGCTTTAGTTGAACAAAAGTAACAACTGAAATAACAACGTTTAAAAAACTAGTATAATTAAATGCCTAGTAGCATTTTACATTAAAAGTTCTATGTCTAAAATTTAATCTACACTTATTTGTGTTTTAAGGACTTAAGGAATTTTTATAGGACTTTCCAAGAAGAAAGTCAGTCAATTAAGGCTTAAAAGGTTAGTCGAGCAAGTGTAATAGTCTATCAACCAAGAGGAGGCAATCGTAAGCCACATAAGGAAGGGTACAGTTGACCATAAGGTTAGGTTGATGAATTGACCCTTCCATTTTAGGCTTGCTTAACCACAAAAGGGTAGCATGTTTTACCATGCCACCTTTAGTCAACCTCATCGTTTCTCTTTCCCATAAATATGATTAAACACCAAAACTTTCATCAAATTAAGTAGTAGGTTTGTCTTACTCCATGGATGATCTCCAAAAACTTTGTTTTTATGGTGATAATCAATACATAACATACAATAGAACAAGTGTAACTACAGTTATTCAAATTACACATTTCAACATACAACAATTCTTAATTCGATACATTTCCACTTCCAATTGATTAATGTCTAACTTGTAGTATTCCCTAGACTCTAATTAAAGACAAAGTTGAGGATATAACCTGTCTTATTCTAAACTCTTAGCAATATTAGTGCTACTTGTTCTTCATTCACTGCTCCTCACAATTCCCTTCAAGACCATTACTTTTCCTTTTGAATTCTTGAATTAATCACCATTCTTAGAAGGAAAAAAGTGCTTACCACACTTCTATTAGTGTCTCCTTCGTACTAAAAATGATGATTTGCCATAATTCATTTGTAGTCTTGATTAATCTCCCAAAATATTAATGAATGAATAAAAGGAGAGGAAAAGGAGGAATTGCTTTAATGTAGATAAAGGAATGAGCACTTGAGAAAGAAAGAAAAAAAATTTACGTTTCCTTTTAAAGAGCAGTTTTGTTTTTACAAAAACATCTATAAGGAGAAATTAATTCAAGTTTTGGTTTAAGGTGACTAGTTCAATTGTTGGATTTAGTTTTCAAAATGAAAGATAAAGTTTACAAAATTAAATCAAAAGACTAAAGATATTAAAGTCACTAAATTGCCCTTCTTTTTGAATTGATTTTTAGGGGCATTTTGTTGCTTCTTATTATTTATACTTGTATTCTACAAGATTTTATACTTAGACACTTTAAATTTTGTGTAAATTTTGACAATAAAAAAGTGTGATAAAGTATGGTATTTTGCAACTTGTATTTTTATGTACAAAAGTAAAAAGATATTAAAAGTTTATAGTGATTTCAATAATATTCTAGCAAGGGAAAACAAAACTAACATGCCTCTTTACTAAATGTAATAATATTATATATCTATCTATGTTTTTGTTTATTTATTTTTGGCAAAAGCTATGTGTTATTCCACTCAATTGAAACACCGCCATATGAATAGGAATTATTTAATAGTCCTTAGTTTGTGTAAATTAAAATATAGCAACAATGATCAACTTACTAGAAGTTATGGAATAAATTCTAGATTTGATTCCAATACCCTTCAAGTTAGACTTGATAAAAGTCCTTACTTGGAAAGAACCAATTTCAATTGCTTCTCTAGAATAGCTTTGGTTAAGAAGTTTGCAAGTTGCAAATGTGAAGGAATATGAATAATAAGAAGGAACCTAGAATCAATGTAGTCTCTTGTAAAGTGAATGTCCATTTCAATATGCTTCGCCCATGCATGGTAATAAGGATTTTCAGCTATCTGTTTGGCTTAACTTGCTATCTAAAAATAGTGTTTTTAGAGTGAAACAAAAATTTGAAGGTCATGTAGGATATAAGATAACCATAGCATTTCTTTTTTAGTAGCAGTAATGCTACGATATTTCGCCGTAGCTAAAGAAGTTGAAACAATAGGTTTTTTTTCTTAGTTTTCCATGATATTAAAGAGGTACAAAGAAAAACACAATATGTAGTTAAAAATTTGTGATCAGTCTTACATGAACACCAATCGATATTTGCATATGCTACTAGAGCAAGTGAATTGTGAGAAGAAAAATGTAGTCCTTAATGAATAGAACCTTTCAAGTAATGTAGGACATGTACAACTGCTCTTAAATGCAGCTTTCGTGGTGAAGAGATAAATTGGCTAAGCTATTGTAAACCAAAGGAAACATATGGATGAGTCAATGTTAAGTACAACATCCTCCCAACAAGTCTTCTATACATGGATAGATCAAACAAGAGCTCGTTCATTGTGTTGTCTAAGTGTAATCTAAATGGAAATGGAGTCTTAACAAGTTTAGCTCTTATGAGCCCAACATCTTCCAAAATATTAAGTGAAAATTTGTGTTGATGTAAAGTAAAACTAGTAGAAGAACAACACACTTCCATGCCTAAGAAAAAACGTATGTCACCAAGATCTTTTATAGTAAAACCTTGATGAATATGCTGCTTGATCCAATGAATGTCATCCAAACTATCTCTTGCAACTAAAATTTCGTCAACATATATAAGTAACAGAAGAAAACCCGATGAAGTTGTTTTAGCGAACAAAGCATAATCATGCTTGGATTGCAAAAAACCTATGGACAAAAGGAATTTTGAAAATTCCTTATTCCATTGTTAAGAAGCCTGTTTTAGTCCATATAAAGACTAAACCAAGGACAAACTTGACCTACATTTGTTATAGTATATCCTTCTTGAGGAGTCATATAGAACTCCTCATTTAAATACCCATGAAGGAATGCATTATTCACATCTATCTAGTAAACAAACCAATTCTGAATAGCATCCACTATTAACACTACTCTAACAGTAGTAAGTTTAGCCACTAGGGAAAACATATGTATATAATCAACACCTTCAACTTGATTATATCCCTTTGCAACTAAACAAGCTTTAAAACTCTCTATTGTTCTATCAGGTTTATGTTTGATTTTATGAACCCACTTATACCCAATAGCCTTCTTTCCCAGTAGTAGATTTGTTAACTCCCAAGTATTATTTGACTCTAAAGCCAATAACTTCTTATCCATTACATCAACCCATTTAGGATCTTTTTTAGCTTCAAAAAAGTTTAGGGTTCATGGATTCTAAACACATTAGCAAAGGAAACTATGTAATCCTTTGGGAATGAAGAAAAATGTGAAGAATTAAACAAGGGATACAAATTCTGATGTTTATGATCACAAGAATAGGATTTCGAATGAGATGTTGTAGTTGAAGTAGTCAAATAAATTGAACATATAACGTTTTGTAACCAGTAAGGAGTTCTTTTAGGTCTTAAGGATCTTTGAAGACCTTCAAAACTATTTGAAGATCGAGTATGAGGAGCATGGTATATAGTGGTTGAGGTATGTTTAGATTGTGTAGGATGCACATTGTATTGTATCACATCAAAATGCTCAATTGAATGAGTGTGAGGAAATAGATGTGCATTATTTGGTGCAGATGAAGGTTTTAGTGATGATGAATGGAAAGGAAATATATTTTCATGAAACACTACACCATAATTGACAAATAGTTATTGAGAATCTAAGTCAAACAACTTGTAACATTTTTTACCATCTGGATATCCTAGGAATATACAGTGCCTACTTGTATTTTCAAATTTATCTCTTGAATGAACAATTGTGGATGCATAACACAAGCATCTTATAACTCTCAATTCATGATATGAAGGAACTTTGTGATAAAGCATTTGAAATGGACTCTTCTAGTTCAATGATTTGGTTAGCATTTTGTTTATGAGTGTTGTAGCAGTTAAGACACACTCTCCTAAAAAATAGTTAGGTAAATTGGCATGTCATCTAATAGATTTAGCAGTATCAAGAAGGTGCCTGTGCTTTCTCTCAACAATTTCATTTTATCAAGAGTGTAAATGACACCCCTTCGATGAACAATTCCAAGTTTATCAAACAAATTTTGGCACTCATGTGACATAAACTCTTTACCATTATCCATTCTAACATACTTAGGTGTGTATTGAAATGGTTTTTGACAAAAGCAAGAAACTTTTCAATCGAGGAATATGTTTCAGGCTTATGCATCATTAGAAAGGTTCAGATACATCTAGTTAGATCATCAACAATTATTAAGAAAAATTTGGCACCGGAGATAGAAGATGTATTATAAGCCCCCCATATATCCATATGTATCAAATAAAATGGAGACTTGGATGTAGATGAACTAGAAGTAAATGGTAAACAATGGAACTTAGCAAGAGAACAAGTATTACAAATGAAATATGTTATATTCAGATTTGTACAACTTGATAAATGCTAAATTTTGGACAAAGAAATGTATCCTGGCCACTTATATGAAAGTTATAAACATACATCCTTATTAACAAGGAACAATCACTAGCGGTGTTTACATGATATGAAAAGGAAAAACAAGAAAAACCCCTTACTGAGTTGGACTTTATTACGTATAATCCATATTGAACATCAACTTTAGCAACATAATCTTCAGTGCTTAGGTCGTGAAACAAACAACCTTTATTATTGAAGATTGCTTATATAGTGCTATGAGAAAGAAGTTTATTGACTGATAATAGGTTGAATTAAAAGTCAGGAACCAATAATATATTGGTGAGCATCATTTGATCATTTATGAACACATCACCAACAACATGTACTATTTTCATATGGCCATCTAGAAGCTTAATTTTTATGGGTTGTTGAAGTGTTTTATATTGGATAATATGTAGGAAAAAGGAGTTATATTATCTAATGCACTAGTGTCTACAATCCATAGACTCAAAGAATCATTGTTTGAAACTAAAAAAGAATATCTAAGAGAGTTACCTGTAAAATTAATAACTCCCAATTGTTGCTACTTATTGTCCATGGAAGTCTCCTTCAATGCCTTCAAAACCTGTAGAGAAATCTTTGAAATAAGTTCATTATCAACAACATAATGTTAGAAAGAACTTTAACCTTGCATGTGTTCTTCAAATGGAGTATCAGACTTTAAATCAACATAAGCAACAACTTTATAATTCTTTTTTTCTCTTTTGGTTCTTTATACCACTCAAGAAAACCCACTAACTCAAAGCAATGTTCTATAGTGTGACCATTTTTCTTGCCTTGTATGCAAAAAAATTTAGCTCCAAGTCTACCAATCTTCCCTTTCTTATCTTTTCTGTCCAAGTTTATGGTTTGCTACTAAATTCTCATAAAAAAATGCAATAATATCTTCATGACTTCCCATTAAAACTCTAGACATGTATTTCTGTTTTTCAACTTAGCAAACAAGATAATAAGCTCTCTTAATTAAGGGCAAAGGATCCATTGATAAAACTTGACTTCAGATATTTTCATAAGCATCACTTAACCCCATCCAAAGTTAAACTAACTAGTTTCTATTATCTATTTCAAGGAACTTGTTTTTAAGATCATGAGTACAATTTTGATATGCATCACACACACAATTTGGCGTCTCAAATAAATCTAATATCTCATCCTAAAGTTTCTTCATTTTGTTAAATTGCCCAGTCACACTTGAAGTACCTTCAGATTAAACACTCATACTGAAGTTGATATAGCAATGGATCATTTGTAGATCAAAATCTATCCGAAATATCTTCCCACAACTCATGAGATGACTTTGAATACCTGAAAACTTCAGATAATTCTTTAGATATGGAATTAGGTTCCAACATCGAATCATACAGTCACATCTTGTCCAATAATGTACATCTAATTTGTTTCCTTTTAGTTTCAAACATGAACCATCTATAAAACCTAGCTTTGATTTAACTCCAAGAACCAATTTAATAGATCTACTCCAACTGAAGTAATTGGATCCATATAAAACTAAATTTGTTATAATAGTTCTAAGATTATCAAACAATGACAAAAACAATGGATAATTATATGTAAGATCTATATTTGCAACCACATTGTTCAACAAAGCCATATTAAACCAAAATAGAGAAAACCTAATTCTAATTGAGAAGACGAATAGACAAATCAAGATGAAAAACTTGTTCTAATAACATGTAAAAAAATTGTAGTAATAATGATCGACTTACTAAACGCTATGAAATGAATTCTAGATCTAATTCTAATGCACTCAAGAAGAAAATGAAGAGAATTGGATGCTAACCTTTTAGTAGAAAATGCAACTGAAAACTAATTAACTAAACTGGTATAGGACAGAGCAATGTATTCATATACAACTTACTCGACTGACGCATGTAGCTAATTGAACTACATATGTGACAAAATAAAATAAATAAGAATATACAATATATAGTTCAAAAATTTGGAATATGCTGTCCTATACCTTGTTGACTTCCATGACCCACACAACAATTGCCTCAATTGAAACTTTTGCTCCACGAAATTTACATGAATAGTAATTGTCGATTCATCCATTCCAAATATTCATAATAGATATTTCAAATTATCTACTTGAGTTGATTAGGTTCACAAATACTTTCAAACATGGCGAATGAAAATATATTGTACTTGTAAAATTTTTTTGGATTTTTGTTATTTTTATTTCTTTTATTGTTATCTATATTGTTCTGCATTTGATCTAATATTTAAATTTATATGATTTCCATCCTCAAAATGATATTTTGGTAAATTATTTTCTATGTATCTTTTCTTCATTTTAATGAAAAATAACTATAGGAAAACGAGAGTAGAAAAGTAAAATTTACATATTCTCAAGGCAAAAGTTTAAAAATACATATTGGAAAGAGAAACATTTTTTCCTCTTTAAGTTGAAGAACGTAAAGTTTAATTTTTAAAGAGGTATATATGTAGTTCTTACATTCTTCTTTTTTAAAAAAAATATATTGCATTATTGTAAAGATAATACTTGAAAATGGTTCCTAAAATGATATTAAAGGGGGAAAAAAAACCAAAATTAGCCTTCACATATTAAAATAGATCATAAATTCTCCCTTCACAAAGAGCTATTTTATCTTATAGAACCAAAAATAAATAAGCACACCGGTCCTCTATATGGTTGGATGAATAATTTATAAGACTTTATCAAATTCTAGGTACGTATCTCAAAATATTGTAATCAGATCATACTTTATAACATATAGGAATCACCTTGAAACTTATAGAAACACTAAGTTATTGGATATCCCTTAGAAGCTATGAAAAACTTTACTACGTTTTATAATATAAAATTTTTGTGATAAGTCATCTAACAACCTTTGTAACTAATATACTTATCAATCTAGTGATCTCCAACAATTTTATTAATACTTTTCAATTACATATTTTTCATGAAAGTATACATCATGACTTGATAATATACCTCCAAAAAATTTACTAAGGAATGTGATTATGAAGTTGCAAACAATCATAAGATCAAATATGACAATATAACTCTAAACGAGTTATCATGAAATGTATTGTTGCTTAGTTCTCATAAGGGGTTTTGGGCTAGGCTTGAGGTATTTCTGTGTACTTGGAGTGTTAGGAAACTTACAAATGAGCAAACATAAGCTAATGGGTGTCGGGGATTGTTTTGGCGTGCTCGCTCTGATGTTCAAGTTAATGGGGTTTTAGTGAGTAAAGAGAATGTAGCAAAAACGAGATACAGTAAGAGTTTAGGGTTTAAGAGTTGTGTCCCCTTTACTTAGAGCCACTTGAGGGCATTTATACAAGGAACTAGTATGTTGCTATTGGCTGATATTCACTACCTTATCTATCCTCTTCTTGTAAAGCTAGATGTACTTCTTAGGTTAGCCTTAGGTATGGAAGCCCATGGAGAAAAAAGGGCATTAACAAAATGCTATCACAAAATTTTATTCTATCACATCATCTAGATTGCTTATTCAAAATAAATAACGACATTCATCATATGTTTTTACTAATGTAAAAGTATCCAATATTGAAAAGTAATGCAATAAAAATAAATGAAATTTCAAATAGTTTCAACTCAAAAGGCACTTATTTTTCTTCAAAGGGCAAAAAGGCTTAGACTTTGTATACATGCTAATTGGAAAATATTATATCTTGTTATGTTTAATATTGTTGATTAAGAATGTTTATTGGTTGATAAGATACTTTAGAACTTGTACCTTATATATTTTAATGTATTGCTACTAAAATAGGTATAGGATATGGAGACGCAATGCCCTTCCCTTCCTATTAAAGCATTTTTTATATATATTTAGGGTTGAAGCCTATCTTGTAACTTTTAATATCTTTCCAAGAACTACTTGACCACACAAAATAGAGTAGATTGTATATTTCAACAGGATTATCTATTCACCCTAGCAAGCTGCCTAGTAGCATTAATCAAGGAAATTTTCGTGTAGAAAGAATTTTCAATTTCAGTAAATTGGAGCAATATTTACCGTTGAAAATATAGAATATAACTGCTATGTAGAATTCCACGTAGTTTCAAAATTTTATAACACAGAAAGGGAAATTTTCATGTAGAAACAATTTTCAATTTTACTAAATTGGAGCAATTTTATCGTTGAAAATATAGGATATAACAACTATGTAGAATTCCATATATTTCTAAATTTTAGAACACAGAAAGGAAGATACAACTTATTCTACCTACTTAGTGTTTTTTAATCTGTAATATGGATTAAAAATCTATCATATCTCCTACTAAAATATTAAATATAAAATTGAAAATATACCATTAAGAAAGAATAGCTAATAGGAAAGCCTAAGGAAAAAAAAAAAAAAAAACCCTAAGTTTTCGTCTTGTTGTTTCACCGGTGTTTTTCTAACAATTGTTTGGCCAAACTAATACTTGCAAAATAAAATTATTATCACTTAAATAAATCATCAGGTAAACTTAATTTTCGTTACAAACCTTTAGAACCAATCGCATAGCGACTCCTGTCTGTGAATTGATTTTGCTATCCATGTACCTTCTTATAATAATTTTATGAAGGATTATTAAATTTAAATAAATTTGGTGATCTTTTTGCAATTAGAGTTTAATTAGATTAAGTAAAGCTTACGTCATAAGAATCATCGACTTTCATAAAATTTAGAACCAACATCCCTCTTATATACACAGGATTTACATCCAAACAAGATAATCCATCAAAGATGATTCTACCATGCATCCTCTATATCATTCCACCATGTGGTTTGATCAACATATTCCCACCGGAGGAGCCCCACAGGCGTTGGCATGGGCGGAGGCTAAACTGTGGGCGGGCCCATGGTAATCAGCCACAGTATGCAGGCCCACTCCAACACTTGGACATGTTGTCTCTCTTCCTCTACTTCTGTTCTGACATCGTCCAGGGTTTTGATAGAGAAATCAGATGTAATATTCATCAAAGACAAACAGTCAGCAACCGTTTGCTTGCTGCGACAACTTGATTAAGTAGATAGCACTAACAGTTGGCCTGTAAGAGGAAAAATGACAAGCTTTTATGACTCACGAGTGTTTGATAGTGGTCACCCATATTTTGAGTCCGACCTAATTTATTTTGGTTGAGAAAATATGCAATTTGTTGCCCACAAATATGAATATTTTATGTTAAAAATTAAAACGAATTGTGAAAATATTAACAACTTGGATTACAGAGTGAATTACATTTACGACCTTTTAACCATTGATGAAGTGCTTATGATGATAATTCCTACAAGGTTTTAAACCATGCTTTCAATGGTTTTAGGTTTATATTAAAAGTTTGGAAGATATTTTCGTATTTCCAAACGTTATATAAAATTAAAAGCGACCACATGAAAGTCAGCACACAATCAGCAGATATATTTGCAATTATCTTTAGATTTCAATATCTTCCACAGTATTATGATTATTACAAGTCAAGCGGCCATAGGTCCGTATGAAATAAATGCAAAGTAATTTTCGTATGAATTTCCGATTCGAATAATGCAAGAGGGATTAGCTGTAATCACAAATAAGAAAGTCAGTTAGCCAATTCCAATGCAAGTAAATGCTAACTATATATAGTTTAAATGCAGCGAAAAAAAAAATATATATATATATATTTTCAGTTCAATAAATGGTAGGTAATAAAATTTCAACTATTTTAGGTACGGGCCATTATAGTACCATAATGATTTTGAGCTAATGCCCAAAAATACATACGATAGGATTAAGTGTTTTTGTTTTTACATAGACCAACAAGTAATTTTTATTGATGTATTGCACTATGAAGGAGAAGAAATGATGTATATATAGCGTTAGTGTGTATTAGGTTTTTTCATGTGAAGCCTACTATGAGAATACATGCTCCGAAATATTTATTTGATTATATTTAATCTACAAAACATTCGTTTTGATCCAAAAAAGTTTCTTATCTCATAGATTAAAAACATTAAAGTACTGTACAACAATATGTATTTAAGATAAATAAAAAAGCGATACATAATAATATCTTAGCCCTTTTCTTTTGGATAAATTTCACCTTACATACCTACCCTTTCATGTTTTTACCATATATTGCTTTACATATCTAAGTTTTCATTTTTTTTCTATACCTTCCATATTTTATCCTAATATTATCAAATTCGGACATGAAGGTTGATCTGAAGATAAGAAAAGGTTAAGGTTCGAGAAGGTTAAACTAAATATCGATAAAAATACTATAATATAATTCATATTTATTTATAATATAATAAAATTTATCTACATCTTTAAAAATTGAAAGTTGAAAACTTTTCATGATTTTTTTTTAGTTTTCCTTGAACTACATTTATTTTTTTAACATATTGGTATATTTTTTAGAAAATATATAAAAAAAATATATTTTAACCTTGAAAAACTCAATAGATTCTTATATGAACTAGGTTAAACTAGTTAGTCTATAACGTCGAATTAAAATTACTATCAATAAGAGTCAAATAAGTGATTTAGACAATTTTTATAGAGATATTAGATTAAACCCACTTAGATTAAATGGATTAACTTGGATCTAATAATACTACTTTATCCTCGGATTTGAGGTGATAAACAATGGTCATAATATCTTGGTTGTTACAACACAAGTGTTTTTTTTTTTTTTCCACTAAAAAAGAAACTTTCATTGATATACTCAAAATCAATCTGTAGGTCTAGAAGAAATATCAGATGACAGAAAAGAGCTTAAGGGAGATGGATGCTGAGAAGCTATACAGGAGAAGCTCATCCCATTTTATCTTGGATTACACACACGTATTAGTTACACGCTTGAAAAAAATAAAAAGGACTCAAAAGAGCCACGATGACAACCTAAACAAAAAAAAAAAAAATTCATCCGTTTTTATTTCCAATTACTGCCATTCTTAGTTTGCCTTTGTCTTCTCCCCTGCTTCCTCGCTCACTCAAAGTAATAACTAATAAGTAGCCATGCTTCGTTTGGAAGCAATTTAACTATTACAAGAGCATACCTAAGCACAATAATAACCTAAACAAAATATATATATATATATATATGTAAAATCTGTAAAGTGTCAATGTTTGTATGTGCTAAAGAAGCATCTGCAACTACTTAATCATTAGTACATGCATATATACTAAACTATAATATTTCCTCAACTTCAAGGAACACTCATTACTATATTGCTAAACCTAACTCTTGTTTAATACTCTTTCTCTGTCTTCTAATAGCTTAATGAGTATTCACCAATTTTCTGTTTTCTTTATTTTTCCCAACATGAAGATATTAAATAATTCAATATTGTAAACCACCTGAGTGCTTCTAAACCTAACTTTTGTACGGTATCATATTAAAAAATTGTACACCAGTAACCTTATAAGCTCTCATGTAGGCCCTAGTTGAAATATAAATTAAGTGATTTGAAAAATATATATATATGCTTATATTAACATTAGTAAGTTATTAAGAAGATTACAATTTGATTAATGATCACAAATTTTATAAATTAAATAAATCTATAAACAAAAAGGCAATTTTCTTACTATGTATGGTTGATTAATGCTTTAAGGGCACAAGTACAGAATTTTCTCAATTATGGAGCAAGTAATTTCACGGTGAAAATATTGTACATTGGATAAAATTATATACAAAAGAATTAAGTCCCCGGTAACTAATTAATGTTTCAAGATACCCCATAGGTTCTTCTCTATTTTGGTCAGCCAGGATCCCATATGCTATCTGATCTGATAGCATTCCTAGTTGCTCCCACCCAGTCTTCAATTGATTTATATGAACTCACAGTCGTTCAATCACTCGTTATATTGGAGAAAAATAGACATTTGTTTGATGCGTAAATAAAAGATGTACGCTTTAAATGATGGAAACACAGAAAAAAAATAAATAAATTATTTATAATATTGCATTAGCTCTGCCATAAGCATATAAAATACACCCTTTCCATGCATTAAAAGCACATTCTCTATTTGTATATGTAGGCAAATATAACCCTCTACATGCATAATTTTATTCTTTATTTAAATGGACGAACTTATATTTTTCATGTACATTATACCTGATAACCTTCATTCTCGTTTCGCATCACCTGAAAGACATATCGGGAAAATCCTATTTGAAACAAAAACTCCACCTTTTACACTTTGTTTAACAAAATAGGAACAGAGAGAGTTGGGGGAGAAGAAAAATGTTTGCTCAGCAAACGAATTAATTAAACACACTGAATTGCTAAATTGCCGAAATTACATGACATCACGAGACCATACAGCTTTTTTTTTTTTTTTCTTTTCTTTTTCAATTAGTATTTAGACAAAGTACATTATCAGAAAATCTAAAAATTGGATCATTAATAATTTCAATCCTCACTCCTCTAATTTACTAATCAATCACGCATTCGTTTCTAGAAACCCAAAACCGAAAATCCGCTATTTTCATTGAACAAACCTTAGTATATATAACATTTATTTTTCCCTAATAAAACTAGTTATAAACCAACTAATTAATCGAATTAACAAGTATAGAACTCCACAAGCTCATCCATAGACCCTAATTGCGCATTGTCCCCATTTTCCAGCATCCACAACAAGTGCTCGAAAAGCACGACCTCGCACGATACCACTAATCCATCCTCGTGCTGTACGCAACACGACCGGTCGACCAGTTCTTGAAACAGCGGATGGTTGATAACTTCATTGCTGACAAGATACCGGCGCTTCGATTTGCCTACGTAGACCGGTCGAAGCCCCATCGCGTGCTCGTCTCTTGCTGACGTGGCGGTTGGCGTTGCGTTGGGGCTGAGGTTGTTGAAGCTGTTTGTGCGCGTTGTGTGTTTGGAGAAAGAGGGCCATCTTTTGATGGCTGACTTCAGCTTTGTTAGCTTTCCCAATTTAGCCATTTAGAGAGAAAGAGAGAGAGAAAAGAGAGGTTTAAGGGTTAATGTGTGTTTTTGAAAGAGAGAGGGACAGAGAGAGAGAGAGAGGTCCTGTGAAGAGAAAGGCGAAGGAAGATTCGTCTATATATTTTGGGAGATCTTGGTGAGAGCATGTCTCTGCATGGCCCACCGTCTCGGCAACAGCTAAGAGTGAATGAGATTTTAGAGGAGTTTTCATTTATTAAAATTATTTAAATGCTTCCGGGAGATTGAGACAGACGAAACTTTTTATCAATTTTTTTTTTTAACAGAAAATATCGTATTTGCCTATGCGGTTCCATCGTGTGTTCTCATATATAAAGTATATTTTTTGTGTATGCCATGAAAATATACGGCTAAAGAAATACCGTGGGAGTATATAAAATTAGAAAAAATTAATCCTTTATCTCTAACAACTTGAAAAAGATGTTTTCTTTTTCCCTTCTTTTTTAATCATGAATAAATTTAGTTTGTTTGTGCAGGCTCAATTTGGCATATTTTAGAGGAAAATTAAGATGTGGTTTGTTCAATTTGATAGCAATAATTCAGTTTGGTGGGATTTTGAGGGAAAAAAAACAACAAATCATTTTAATTCAATTTCTAACCAAAAAATCGAGCCATTCATTACACTTGTACCTAATCTTATTTTATAGAACTAAATTTTATTGTGGATTGAGAGATTAGATAGCATACACCTTTTACTATATAAAATATTACTAGGGGTCAACTGTCATCTAATTGATAGAGATTAGGGGTGAGGAAAAAATTTGGCCAAACCAAATTCTGAAGTTAAACTAAACCAAAGATTTAAGGGTTTTTTTTTTTTTTTCAATCTAGTTTAGAAAGTTCCCAAATTGATTCAAAACGAAATTTTATGGTTGGTTTATAATGAAAAAATGGATTAAATCATAAAATCAAACCAAACTATTTTAAAAAAACATAGTGTTATTTTACTTATAATTATAAAAAAAGGGAAAAAATTGTTGTTATTGTAACATAGCACTTGACAGGATTTTTACTTTATATATTTGTTAAAATGTATATGTATTGAATTTTTATTACCATAATTTATTAAATACGTATATATCTATATCTATTCAATATTTATCTAGCATATATTGCACCCATGATCCGTGTGGGAATTTAACAACATTAAATGTGTAAAACATTCTTTAAAAAAAAAAAGAGATAAAGCCAATTTAAGTATTTGAATTTTCATAATTTTTTTTTCATTTTAATACCTAAACTTTAAACTTGTTCATATTAATACCCTACCTTTTTAAATAAGACAAATTCGTATCCTATTATAAGCACCATTATTATAAAATGATAAAATAATAATATAAATACGTTAACCTCTATTTTATTTCTATTTTAGTGCTCAAACTTTATTTTTTATTTCATTTTGATTCTTCAATAGTTTAAAATAAAACAAATAAGTATTCTTTATAACGGCAATTATAATAGAAATCCTAATTTATCTTATTTAAAAAGTTGGGGTACTAAAATGAATAGATTTAAAATTTAATTATTAAAATGAAAAAAATGAAAATTTGGGTAGTTTTAGTAGCTTTATCCAAAAAAACAAATGTGTGAAACATTAACCACACTTTATATATAACAATTACCTTATAAAGATTTTCTATAAATAAAAAAAATTAAGATAGTAATTAAGGGGCTCTTATTTTGGTTAAAAAAATTAATGCTACTTTACTAATATAGATTATTACCTTATAAAAAATTTAGCTAAATATGAGATAATAACCTACATTATTTGTAGTGATCAATGGGCTTTTATAGGCATTAGGCTAATGTTGATATCAATAAGAAATAATTGAGTGAAAGAAAAAGCGATAAAAATTAAATTAAAAGAAAATTTATGAAAGTAAAGATTTTTTTGTGTCTTAATGGTAATTAATTAAATGAAAAAGTCCTAAGATCATGATTTGATAAATAATTTTAATAAACTATCCTCTATTTACATTTTATTAAATGTAATTTATTTTACCATGTTTCTACTATAGTAATATGTTGATAATTTCTAAATGCTTATTGCCATTAATACTAATTATTTGGATTTTCTCAAGGGTATATTAGAGTAATTTTCTCATTGTTAAACCATAGTAGTGGATCGTTTTATTTCTAATACTTTGAATTACTTAAACAATTTTCTTATAAATTTTAGCCCTTTCATAAAGCCCCTTCCTATTTAAATATATTTAAATACTGAGTTATTTCGCCATATATAATCATGATAATAGCTAAAATTCATTCATTTACGTAAAGTTGAATTGCTTAAGTTTTTTCTTAATGCATTTTAAATTGTAATAAAATCAATAAAATTAAAAATGTATTAAAAATTTCAATCTTTTTTTTTTTATAATAACCATAGATATATATGGTGCCAATCATAGTGACTTATTGAGTTCAAGCATGTTTGAAATGGAGTGAAATACATATATAGTCGTATTTATGACCGCTTAATTCACCAATTCTAACCTTTTTTTCCTATTGCTTCCTTGAAACAAAATTTGCTAACAACTAACGAGGGATGACCATAGTGATTAACTTTCCTCCTTCACATTTCTACTTATTATTTTAAGATATTCAAGCAAACTCTTCATGCATAAAGTAGTCAAAGATTTTGTTGTAATTTAACCAATAATGATGTTTTCTTCCATTTTGTCATCTAAAATGACGGCTTTTTCATAATTTCACAACTTCCTATGCAATCATTCCATAATTTTGGAAGTTCCTTTTATTACACCTTATAAATTGATATATATATATATATATTTACAATTTTGGAGCTTTCTTTTTCAATAATTCTATAGTTTTTTTAATATTTCTATATTCATGTTTTATTATATATTATCTTAACCTTTGTTTACGTTTTTACAACTAATTATTTGTTTTGCTTTTCTATTGTAATAACGATCAATTTGTGATTATTTTTACATTTTAATTTCTACATAATGATCATCTATGGAGTTATATCATACACATTAATTATATTTATTTCTATATATTGAGGTAACTCTATCAAAAGTTATACCAAGTTTTGAATAAAGGAATCAAGCCATAGCAAAGAAGAAGAATCTAATCCATTCTACTTATACTATTAGAATTGACAATGGCAAATTGAAAAGATTAATATACAAATGAGAAAATGAATAGTGTACCTAAAATTAGCTTATTGAATTGTTATTACTTTTGTATCACAATATCTTCTCATGGGAATTGCAAAATTAGTTAATTTAAAATCTAAAAGGCATGAGTCAAATGTAAAAGCTAAAATAAATTGCAAATATATCAAAGAAAATAATGACTATTGAAAAATTCAATCTATGCATTAAATTTTCCAATTCATTAAATCAAAATAATGGGAAAAAATTAACAATAATATTAAAAGGACATAAACATTATTACGTATTAACCTCGTTCTTCCTTAGTCGTGTTGGTAACTTAGAAATAACAAAAGTAAAAGGATGAGACTAAAATATAGATATAGAAAATAAAAAGGCTTAAATGTACATCTATGACACTATAATCCTAAAAGTATATATATTATTTCCAATTCATTAAATCAAAATAATGGAAACAAAACTAACAATAATAATAATAGTAAAAAGACATGAGTATTATTGTGTGATGACTTTATTCTTCCTTATTTGCGCTAGTAACCTAAAAATAAAAAAAATAAAAATAAAAGGATTAAACTATGATATATAGAAAAGAAAAAGGCTTAAATGTCAAATAAAGAAATGGAACAAACATTGTATCACATAAAGTGAGTAATACTTTGAATTTGTTTTTCTAGCAAAGATTACTTATATGTTGCTAAATTTGGTAGATATAGAAAAGAAAATGACTTAAATGTTAAAAGAATAAATGAAAGGAAAGATAATTTTTTGTATAATGAATAATATCTTCAAATTGGTTTTTCTGATGGAGATTGTACATAAATCATTGAATATGGAGGAATTTCAATACCTTTATTTTGTTGAAACCATCTTTCCCCTCCCACTTTCTCTTTTCCATTGAAGTAGATCAATCTATAAAGTCAAAAGAAAAATGATAAATAATAGTTGATGCATCTCTAAGGTCATACATACGAAGAAGCACTACAACAAAAGAGAATGAAAGAAAAACAAATGGGGGATTAGCAAACTGAGTAGCTAATAATCAAATATGATGCACTAATCAATTCTATATAGCCTACAATTCACTGAACGTGACTCACCGATCCAAACTATAGGGTCACTCATCACTACTCTTTACTAAAAGGAATAGATAAGAGTTAAGAGATAGATGAAAACACTAAGGTTGTTCAAGGAAGGAAACTTATAATAGTTAATAATGCAATAATGTGTTGTCCGTATATAAGTAAATGGGGCTTATATACTAGGCCTATTAGAGTTATATAGCATACATGGAAAAGATAAAAGGGTAATTTACAATTAGAATTCATAAAATATACTAAAAAGGGTAAAAATAATAAAGAATACCTTGTACGGAAAACATAAAGAATTCTTCTAGAATGTTATGCTAGAAAACATGTATCACATGATGGCTGACAGTTTGCAATGCAATTGGTCATATTGAAGTATGCCCTAAGGTAACTCGGCTTTAATATCTTACAACTTGGATGAAGTCAATAGAAAGAGTCATCAAATAGAGTAAACTTGATCTAGTTTAAGTCAAGGCTTGGTCACTAAAGGAAATTTAGTTCCTCTCCAGTTAAGCATCTCGTCAACTCGGCTTAGACAAAGGTCTAAAGTCATTCGGTTCGAAGGTTAACTATATCATAGTATGAGCTTAACAATAGATTGAGGTTGCTTGGTAGGTCGATACTTCTGCTAAGCAGTAGCTCAGGAATTGTGTTAACCCTTATTAAAGCTTGGTATTTAAGTCAACAGAAATGTGAAAGGTGGAAGTTAAGATAGAAGTCCTCATCTTAAATAAGGTTTTGAGCTAATATTCTTTGTGCGAGTCCTTGTAGTCCCCTAGATCAATTTCGTATGACTAGTTTAAGGAGTTGGTTCTTATCATTTACTTGGGGTTGGAAAGATTTATTCTCAAATTCGAAGAGGTCTTTGGCTCTTGCTTTGTCATAGCTATTAGGTCTTCTTTTAGTTGGTGGGGAATCAAGTTGGATACATTGAAGGTGGAGGAAGCACCATAGTTCTCGGGTGATTCAATCTGGTAAGCATTGCGGTTAATTTTCTTTAAGATTTTGAATGGACCATCAGCTCGTAGAGATAGCTTGCTTTATCTCAGGTGGAGAACTCGTTCTCAACTAAGGTGAATCCATACTAAGTCACCTAGTCTAAAAGAGATAGTTTAACGGCCACGGTTATTGATCTTTTGATGCCTTTAATTGAATTTGGTGATCTTCTTTGCTAAGAATTGATGTAGTTCTTGTATTTCTTGGATTTGAATTACTCTGGATTAACTCTCTTTAGTAACTGTGTAGACACCAATCAGATCTAAGGGAATAGTAGGATTATAGGCATTATGAATTCATAATTTTAGATTAACATAAGTAAACCATACTACTCCATGGATCATCATTATTATCATTATTTTTTTTGCCAAACACAGATCATTAATTTTGAATAACATTAAAAAATATTACATTAAAACAAAAATGCATTGAAAAATATTACATTGAAAGTATGATATTACAAAAATGAAATAGAAATACATTCATAGTATGAGAATAAAAAAATTTATATATAAAAAAAATAAGTTTGTGCTCGGGCCATCTTCTTTGTACACAAGTATGTTAGTCCACTTCTTTCCCTATTGAAGAGACAATAAAAAAAAAAAAAAACGCTAAAAATGGATAATTTTGGAAAAATAAAAGAAAAGTTACCTTTACTTGTTGTCAAGATCCACAGAATGATAGTCGGGTTTATAGTTGCCTTTCCAATCCCTGTGCTCTAAAGAGAGCATAAAACATTTAAAAAAAAAAACAAATTAAAGCATTTAATATGAAATATTTAGGGAAATAAAAAAAAATTACCTTTACTCATTATCAAGATCTAGAGAAAGATAGCCAGGTCTCAAGCCATGTTCCCTTTCCTAGGAGCAAAGTAAATCACTAGAATACATAAAAAAAGAGGGACAAATTAAGTCAATAGAACAAGTAGATGTCTTGTTAAAAAGGACAAATTAGAAATCAGAGAGCAAAGTAAATAATCAATTTAAACCAACTAGCTATTCACATACTCTTACAAAATGAAGGTACCATTAAACCCATAGTTAGATTGCATTAACATAAACTCGAACTCATAGGAGCTAACAAGAATTGATTCGAGTTATACATTTAGCAACTTTAAAGGCAACCTTTGAGGTGGTTACAATAGTCATTGGATTTGGTTGTTAAGAAATAAACTTAATTATTGAGGATCAAATGAGAAAGGGAAAGGAGAAGAGAGAGACCAAGAGAGTGAGAGAGATGGAGAGGGGTTTAGAAGAGATAGAAACCAAGAGGTAAAAGCGTACTCAAGATTAGGGAGAGGGTTTTCTTTTTGTTTAATTGTTTTGTGTGTTGAAAATAATAATAAATAAGAGAGGGAAAGGAAGGAAGGGATGGAGAGATAGAGAGAAAGAGATATGGGAGAATAATATGGAGAGAGAAGGAGAAAGGAGGTAATGAATGTGTCATGGAATAAGGGGAGTGGGTGACACTAATATTTATTAATTGTTATTAATCAAGAGTGTGATTTATCATTAAAAATCAGAATGGTAAGTTTTTTTAAGGTAACTTTATATTTTTTTTCCATTAATTATGCGGTAAATGATCTTTACATGTTACTATTTTCTCTCTAATACTAACTTGTTCATGCTAATGTTTTCAAGGATCACATTACATACAACTACTTTTTCTATACCCAAAAGTCAATGAAAAACTACAACATCATTTGAAAAAGTTAAAATATTGCATTTAAATTTCTTTTTTTTAAATATTTAAGAAATATCTATTTATCATAAAATTAGTAAACAATGCTGACTTATTTCAAAACTGGTTGTGTTTTCATATACTTATCTTAGCATCTTTTTAGAATTTTTTCCCTTTTGCTAATAACTTTTACATATAAATTTGTTTTTCCTTTCACAACAAATAATATTTTGTATATATAGGAATGTATTACATTTGTAATCACAGTAAGCTTGTATCTTTTTAACTTTAACATTTGCGTTGTGAATAAATTGTCTACTAGATTTTTTTTATTCACTAAATGTTGCGCATTTACTAGAATATTTTCTTTTAATAGCACATATATATATATATATATATACATTCTATATAATTGAAGTCAAAGACACTGATTTGTAAGAAAACCATCAATATTTTTATGGAATAGTTAGAAGATATAAGTATTCTTTTTAAAAGTAAAAATGGGAACTTGAAAAAGCCTTTTTATTTCAATTTCCATGCTTGTTTTGAAATTTTTTCATTAATTAAATAATTTATGGTATCAATAATAAATTTTCTTAATCATTATTCAATCCTTAATTTGTATCCAAATATTGAAGTGATTCTAATTTACTATCAAATTGTTATTAACTACAAATAATCAACCAATCTATAATTTAAATTAATGTTCACAAATGTTAATATTTTTATATTGTAAATTTGCTATCTATATATCATGCATGATATCATTAATAGATTTCCTTAAATCTTATTCAAATCTTAATTTTGACCCAAATAGTAAAGTAGCTGCGATGTCATATTGAATTGTTATTAAGTATGACCAATTGGCATCTTAAATTCATTTTAAATTAATGTTCACAAATACCAATTATTTTATATTCAAAATTATTTATGTATATAGTATGTGAAAATAAGAAAGGGACTTCAATAAGTGTTAATTCTTTTTTTTTTACTTATTTATTTATTTTTTTTGTAAATAGTCATCTAAATGACATATATAAAATTATTTATTTCCAAAGCTTGAAATGGAAATCCTTTTCTTCCCCATAAAAATATTAGCAATTTCATCAACTTAATAGAAGTGATTACCAGTAATACTTTATTAATCTTGAAAAGTCCAATATATTATATTTGTATAATAGATAGAGAAAGAGAAATATATGATTTGTATTAGCCATTTATAAAGTGTATACAATTTGATGGGAGCCTTGTAATTTTATAAAAATAAAGAGCACATGCAATGTGCAAATAAAATTTTAAATAATTATTATAATTTTTTGAACAATCAAATTAAATATAATCAAAGTCAATAAATTTGAAAATTCAAAATATGAACATGATATGATAAGTTATTATTTGATAAAAATTACATTATTAGGAACGAATAAACTTATAAATAATTTTTTGTTTGGTTTCATTAAACTAAATATCAATTATTACATGTGGAACTTTAAAATAAGAAATAATAATTTATGTAAAAGCACCCTAAAAATATGGCTTATTTAATCTTTGTTTCCTTAGTTATACTGCTAAATGGTTATTTATATATTAAACTCTTTCATTTTTATATTTAATGACTAATATTGTATTGCACTATAATACAATGATTAAGGGAGGGTGATAGCTTTCTATATAGAGTTACCATGTTTTATAATTATAGTTGTATAGATAAAATGTATAAAAAATAAATAATTAAGATAAATTTGATGATAATAAGATATACAATTGTGTGATAATTGCATTGCATATCTGATAGATGAAAAAGTAACATCCATGAAACAAATTAATGTATAATTTTAGTCGTCTATTTAGGGAAAGTTAAATAAATGATTATGTTATTATCGCATTAAATCTCAAAAAAAGTAAATATATGATTATATTATTGTTACGTATCCAAGAAATGAAAAATTAATATTGATAAAACATATTGAACTATAATTATAATCGTATAATACATATAATGCATTTTAGGGAAAAGGTAAACATGATAAATTGTTTTCCAGTTATCTTTTTAGTCAATTTAGCATTTTATTAAGTAAGATATAAATGAAAAATAAAACCATAAAATCTATAATCCTTTATCTCTGTTGAGATGTATAAATATTGGATCAAGAAGATAAATAATATTAGAGGGAGAAGATAATGAAAGAGAATTAGAGATAAATGTTATAATTATTTATTGTCCTTAAGCTCTACAAAATTTACTACTTATCTCGGTAAGTTACTCAAATAATAATGGCTTGAGTATTTATAAGATATATTAATATTTACTAAACTTACAAAGATACCAAAAAGAAGTTATTGGGAGTTATTGAAATCTTTTGGCTTTAATAATATATTATAAGACAATAAAATGATGGAATATAAAAAAGGAAAGAGCTTGAAATATGAGATTATGGAGATTATAAGCATGTAAGTCCAATTATGAAAATGATAAACCCAATTAACTATTAATATTTGACTAATTGAAATATTTACATAAATATAAACTATTGCTTCTTATCAATCGCCTATCTTTATATATAGTATTTTTTATTGTTTTTAATGACAATCAATTAAATGGGGTAAAATAAATATCAATTCAGATCAAAATATCTACTAACATTGAGGGATTGATATATTTATACAAATACAAACTATTGCTTCTTATCAAATATCTATCTCTACATATTATACTTTTCATTGTCCACAATGAAAATCAATTAAACACGATGAAATATAAATTCACATTAATATAAAATTTTAAATCATTAATTGATGATGTGATTATATTTGACACTAGTAATATGTTTGAATTGTCATTGATACCCATTATGATTAATAAATAACTAAATTTCTATTAATCATATCTTTCAATATTTGATGATATAAATTCATATTAATAATTTGAAATTTGAATAATTGATCTATAATATCATTGCATATGCTATTAATAATATGCTTGGATTTAAGTTAAAATTAGTTCTCATTAATAATCTATTCACCATTAATAACATGTTTAAATTGTCATTGATATCAATTACTATTTAAAAATTATAAATTGGAATAATATGTTTCAATTCTCAATGATATCAATTAGCATTAGTAAATGTCTACTATATGCAATATTATTATTATTTTTATAACTTTTTGTTATCAACAATACTTTTCAATTTTTATTAATATCAATTCACTTTTAAAATCAAAATTTTGATGTAGATTAGCAATATTTTAGTTTTTTCCTTTCAATACGGTTGTCATGTCATATACTATGTCCACTAAATTACAGAGGAGCAATAAAGTCATACTAATATTTAAAAAATTATAAATATTTTTGGAATTAATTATATATTTTTTAAAATTTTAGGTTTTAGCTATCATGAACAAATATTTTTATATGAATAAAGAATTTGAAAATGTTGTAAGAAATGATGTTGAAATTTATAGTTTCATTCTATGAATCAACGAACCTTTGAAAGACTTTCTTTATTTTTAGCACATGCATTATGAGTTCATGGTTCACTTTATATATATATATAGACTTATATTTAATTACACACATCATCATAAACAAGAAATTAATATCCATTATATGAAAACATTTCTTGGTGATAATGATTCCTTTCCACCACAATTAATCTAACAGCATATTAAGCTAATCTTATTAACTATTATGACACTACAACACAATAAACATAAATTAAAAATTTGAAGCCATTAATTTACTATTTATAGTAGAATCCTGACATTAAAATGAGATTTGCTAAATGAATTATTTTGTCAGATTGCATATAAAGGATAACCTTGAAAATTTGGGGGTTAATTTAGCAACTATGATATTATAGGAAACCTATGATACTGAAAAATTGATATATTTATGATAAACGTTTTTCTAGTATGTTAAATTATTATTACTTAATATTGATTATATTCTCTTACCTAGCAACGGTGTTACTACGAAATACAAATCATATTATAGATTTTTATATTATTTAAGAAGTTGATAAATATTTGATATAATTAACCCATTTTCATTAGTGGCTCTTTTAGATAATGAATAAATAGCAAAGAAGAAACAACTCTCAAAATTTAAGGGCTTCTAGTAGTATTTAAATTTTCAAAGATATTACCATTTTATACATATGATGCAAATAGATAAAAAAAAATTATAAAATGTTTGGCAAACATATTTGGAAAAAAGATTGAATTTGATCTAGAAACTTTAATCCATCATAAAAGTAAAGTTTAAGTATTTGAAATGATCTAAACATTTATAATTAGGTCTAAATATGAAATCAGACTGTCAGTTTGAAAATTTTAGACATTAATATAGCATAGCTAATGATTCATATTGTTAGAAGACCCATTGGGATGTTCATAGCGTAGCCTGTGCACTCCTTCCCCTTGAGATGGGGTGATAGTATTTCCAAATGTAGTATAACTCATGTAGGGTTGGGAATACTACCCACTAGTTGATGCCCTAAACATTTGGGTCAAGAGAAGCATGTGAGTGAACTAACCAAAAGATTGTAGTTACCGTTGGCCCATTGGCATATGTAAATAGCCCACCTGTCCACTAAGAGAGCCTCCATATAGACTTGGAAAGTGAAGCAAGGATTGGGGATTACTGCTCTATGAACCATTAAGCATGCCTTAAGGAATAGTTGTGGATCCCATCGTAGCAAACCAAGACATGATTTAGCTAATTTAGCAATCTCATTCCTGCTCCCTTTGTTGCATCTCCTCCACTTGCTTTTTCAATGCTATATGTTCTTCCTGCATCTTAAGTTGATCTTTTGAATTGTCTAGAGGAAGCTCACCAAAACCTATTCCAACACGTTGTGAGTTTGGTTTAGGTCCACTATGACCCATACCGCGTGTATATCCACTTCTATGCTCCTTCCTCTATCACTTTTCGGTCATAAATAGCCATCTTTTGTAGCATCTTCTCCTCCAATAGTTAAAAAAATTAAGTTATTTTAACAATCATAGAAATACGATACGTAACAATCTTAATAGATGAATAATATACTTACATAAGCATTTCATGTTGCTTCATTGATCCATTCATTGGTGCTTTGATGCTTATGTGTTTGAGCAATTAATTCAATAGGAACACATTCCTATAATTTTACAAAGTGAATGAACAATTCATTTAGCTTGAGAGACTTAAATTTCATAAATAGAAGAAAAATTAAGAAACTTACATATTTGTTTAGCTGATATGTGAATGTACGAGTTCCTGAAGTATGGGTCTAATCTTGCTTCGATCAATTCTGTTGATTGATTGTACATATTTTCTTAAGAGAAAACTTGTAAATGAGAAGCTACATATGTAAATTACGTATTTAAAAAGTAAAACAACGTTACCTTATATTCCTCATATTCAAAGAGATTGCACAATGCGGGCTACTCTTATGGACGATTAAGTAAACAATCAGGTAAGTGATTACGTGCACCCTCTCATCCACTATGCTGATGATAAAATCTATGAAAGGTGCATTGTACCCCTGAATATGCTTGAGACGCTTTTTTGCTCAATACGTTCCACTAATCTTGATCACCCAACTATGATGCATCAAAATATTGCTGTTACAAAAGAGAAGTCAATGTTAAATTATCTTATATTATAATTATGAAGAAAAATTAATTTAAAAAAATGAATAAGAAGGGCATTACATACCATGACTTTTCTAATTTTCATCTCTCAAGTCTCTTCTATTAATGCATACCATGCTAACTTAGACCCATTAAAAGCAATCAACGATATATCTTAGCATATAATTAATCTAAATTGGCTTGCTAGATTGTTTACACATTTACTGATAATACCTTACCTTTACCAGCACTTACTAACTATAGCTGGAGCCATCATCTATGGTTATGATAAAATTCCTCCAAGCTTTCGCCTTTATATGAACTTCGGGTTCTCCTTCTCTCATGAGGGATGTTCGACTCAACCCTTGGTGCAACATCATGCTCATCCTTCAATGATATATTTGCCTTGGTTAGTTAAAGAAAAGAAACATGTAACCATGTTTTTAAGCTTTATAAGAACAATCACCTGCTCATTTTGCTCTTGCAAATGGTGCTCATGCTTAATATCATCAGACTTATGATCACTAAGGCCCCACTATTATTGGTGGCCCTCGATCCTTGAATCCATCATATTTAAGTAATCCAATATGTTATCCATCCTACAACAACATTTTTAATGTGGTAAGTTTAAAGGAAACATAACATAATCTTAGTTTTAAACCATAGAAAATGAAAAACAATACTAGGTATGATTGAATCATTCCTACTCCTGTCTATCTTCATTTGTACAATCGTTATCGCTATTAACTACATTTGTATTTTCATCAGGTCCAAGAAGTTGAGCTAAACTTCCAAGATCTATAAATATACGGTTAATAGGAAATGACTAAGGTATATTTATATCTTGTTATGCGGCTGCTCAATTCAAGGTTGATCTATTATTTCATTGTCAGCAACCTCATTTATTTAGAACAACCCTCGACCATATAAATGTCGATACTTCACCTTTTGAACAATGTTCCATTCACCTTTAGGCTTTTTAGGATTAGTTAAATAGAATACTTGTTGGCACATGTCAGTAAGTACGTATGAATCATTCCAACCATGTTCTGCTTATTCTTATGCTTATCATGTCCTCATTTATGTGCTTTGGTTTATCATGATGTGTATCGAACCACTTGCACTTAAAGAGGTAAACACTATGATTACCAGTATACCTAAGTTGTATAGCATTAGTTAGTATCCCACAAAAGAAGACTTGACTTCCATTGTGCTCCCCCATGACTGAGACCCTGCTATTTTGTGTTTTCAAGGTAGCTTCTCTAAAAATAGCGATAAATCTCACCTCATTCACTATGCATCCCCTATAAACCCAAATACAACCATTGATTCCTCATGATAGTGCCTCTAAGTTGTTAGATATTTGTATCCCACTATAAGCTTTGAATTGCATTATCTGTATAGAATGACGCTAAGTGATTTTTAAATATGAAAATTTCTCAAATACATTTATGATTTTCAGAATATGATATTCTTACCTTATATCTAAACACCTAGCAAATTGTGTTGCAAGGATTTGACTAACGTCTCCATCATTGAATGAAAGCATTTCCAATTGAAATTAACTGAATGTTAAGGCATCCAATTGTACCCAACTTACAAATATATATACACATATATATTAGAAAAGTGAAAGAAGGAAAATTAGAGAACGATTACCTTATATATAGTTGAACCTCTTCGCAGTTATTTAGCATGGTCTAGTGCATCTTATTCATTTTTGCATCTATATTAGCATAACTAGCCATAACCATAGGTTGTACTTGTTGTATAAATAATCGCATTGAAAATTTTGAAGATACATCTTTTCCATCCTAATACCTAGTAGGCCAATTCAATTTTGATTCCATATTCTTGAAATACATAAAAAAAAAATAAAATACTTTCTTGAACTACATACACTTCTGTTATTAAGCCCTCTGGTCGAGCCTTATTCTTGACATACCCCTTCAAAATGCTTAAATATCTCTCTATAGGGTACATCCACCTATATTGCACCGGATTGCATATGTATGCTTCTCTTGTTAGGTGAACTATCAAATGAATCATGATGTTAAAAGATGCAGATGGAAAGAACATTTCCATCTTACATAATGTTAAGATAATGGTATGCTCCATAGACTCTAATACATCTACTCGTAGCTCCCTGACATACAATTCCCTAAAAAAATGAGATACTTCACAAACCACATCATAAATTTCTATAGGAAGAAACCTTCGTAGAACCACCGGTAGAATGCGTTAAAGCAACACATGATAGTTGTAGCCCTTTAAGCCCTTCAATGTGGCTTCTAATTGACCTAAACATGATGATATGTTAGAAGCATACCCATCCGAAAGCTTTGCATCCCTTATTAATCAACACATATCCCTCACATGATTAGATCGTAACGCATACTTTACTGGCGGCTTTATTAAGTGATCTCCCTTAGTAATAATATGTAGGTTGACTCAAATCCCCATCTCATGTAGTGTTTTTCTAGCCTTAATTGTATCTTTGGACTTCCCTTTAATGTTTAACAATGTGCCTACTAGGCTATTACAAATGTTTTTCTCTATGTGCATCACATCAAGGTTATGCCTTAGTTTTAGGTCCTTCCAATATGGCAATTGCCAAAAAATACTTTTCTTGGTCAGTTTGGTACCATTATCATTTCTCCTCTTCCTTCTACCATCAATTGACTTTCCAAGAACCACATTTTCATAATTGGATAATTGCATCAAAATTTCATCAACTAGTAATACTTGAGGTGGTGGTCTGATCTCCACTTTCCCATTAAACTCCTTAGCATTGCGGCGCATGGCTTGTCTCATAAGTAAGAACCGCTTATGTCTCATGAAGTAGATTTTGCTCTGGCTATATTCACTTATCATATCTATGTTACAAATAGGACATGTTTTATACCCTTTAGTACTCCATCCCGAGACATCACCATAAGTTGAGAAATCATGCATTGTCTAAAGTAAAGCAGCCCACATATAAAAAGAGTGCCCAGTAGCAACATTGAGAGTATTAACACCCTTTGTCCATAATATCATCAATTCTTGAATTAATGGTTGAAGGAAAACATCAATTTCTTTACTAGGTGGTCTTCGTCTTGGAATCAATAAGGACATAAACAAAAATAGCTCTTTCATTCATTTCCAAGGTGGAACATTAAAGGGAAATACAAGTATGGGCCATAAACTATTTGTTGTGCTCAAATTGTCGGATGCATTGAAACCATCGGTTACAAGCGCTAAATGCACATTTCAAGGCTCTTTTCCAAATTCAAGGAATTTGTTATCTAGATGCTTCCATTCTTAGGAATTAGATGGGTACCTGATAAGGTTTTCCTCTAAAACATGTCCTTCCTTATGCCACCTTATCTCTGGAGTCGTCTTTTGACACATGAATAGGCATTATAAGTAAGGTATTAATGGAAAGTGCCTCAAAACCTTCACTATAACTTTCTTCTTATGTTTACCAATCCTTTCTTTCTACCTTGGTTCATTACACATCGTATAATAATTTAAATCCTTAAACTCATTTCTAAACAAAATACAATAGTTTTTACATGCATTAATCAAGTTTGCATCCATTCTAAGTTTTCTCAACATGTGTCTTGCTTCGTAGTAAGATGCAAGTAAGTTTTCACCTTTAGGTAATAAGCTTTTTATAAATGATAACTAACCATTAAAATTCTTCACTGATTGTCGACCATCAATCTTTGGGTTCATCATTTGAATAATAGCTAATAAAAGAGAAAACTTTGAACATCCAGGGTATACCTAACGCTTTGCATTCTCAAATACATCACTCTAGTCATTTGTCTCATTGTCCTCTAGCTCTTTACTATCTGAATCATTACTCTCATTGTCTGTATTGTTACGAGTCATGTTTTATAGCAATTCATTCTTTGCTTCATTCATAAAAACTTAGATTTTCATTGCGTACATCCTCATCTATGGTTGGGACTTTAAGTCCAATCGACTCGGATGGAAACGATGGTATTCCCTATGATAAATCCAAGTGTTATAACCCTAAGCCATACCTCTACAAAACAAATGATGTTCAATAAGTCATAATAGATGCCACTCTACGTTTAAGCAATCTTGATAAGGACATCGAATGTGGCCATTAGACTCTTGAACAAATTGAGCTACCACTTTAAGAAAACCCCTAACCCCTTCAGCATACTCCCTAGTCAAATGGTCATTGGTATGGTGCTACATCCTTTCTAACATTGGTTAATTATCTTATATTTTCTACAATTTATTTATCATTAAATACGATAAATATTTACACCAAAACTATCCAATTACAACATACTAGTAAAATAATGGAAAGCTTAACAAAAATTCATGTTGTACATGAAATTTATATTCACAAAAATGCAACAACATAAAAGTAAAAATAGAAAAAAGAAACATTAGAAAGTTTTATGATATGTACAAAAATTTTCACAAATCATACTAGGATTTTTGTATTTTTCATTATTTTACACAATTTTTCAACATTATGAATTCTATGTTGTTAAATCTGAATCTTTGGTTTTCTTATTTTAATTTAATTTCTTATTTTTTGATTAATACTAAACCCAAACCCATTTAGTATTAATCGTCAACTAAAGAAATTGGAAAATCCTGACTTTTATTAAAAACTTTTTGGAGTCGCCACCCAACTAGAGTCAAGAAAAAGAAAAGAAACCATAATCAAATGGGTGGTTTGATTACGATTTAGCTACCGATCTTTAATTTCAATTTAATACAAACTAGAGGATTCCAAACTCAAGGGCTAACCTATTAAATCTTAATTGATACCACTATCTATTTATCGAAATTAGGTTTGTTGTTCTAAATTTCTACAGATTTTATAAAAAGCTTAAGTTTCTACTAATTTTATCGTCGCTTCGAAAGTGTCTACGTAGCCGTTAGTCGCCGCTAGTCGCCGCTAGCTAAGATCAGACTATCGTAGTTTTTTTTCGAAAACTTTAATGTATTAGGTTATTTTAATTTTGAAAACTGACTGAGTTTACGTTGATAATTGATTTAGTTTATTTAAAAAATCCATAGGGTCTTAACTCGTGAGCAATCAAACAACTTTCTAAAACATCCTAAAAATCTTATTGACTTTTTTTTATTAATTTTACTTATAAAAAAATTGATTTTCTAAGTGAGAAATCCTAAAAAAACTAATCCTAAAAAATTCCTAGACTAATATTTGTATATGTATATATACATATTATTACTCTTAAATAGACATTTACTTAAAAAAAATACTTAATCTATAAGAAAACTAATGCTAAAAAGAAACACCTAAGTTAATATCTATTTATTAAACAATCACCTACCTAAATAAAATCATATCATATAATATACTTGATATATATAAGAAAATTAATACTAAAAAAAAATCTCCTAATATATACATATCTTATATATATTATGTTATATGAACAAGGATAATAATAATATAATATGATTATAATAATAAACTATATGAATATAATAATAATAATAAATAAATAAATAAATAAGTTGACAAAACCGAACCTTTGTTGTTTTGTTTGGTGAGGAGTTACAATGGACTGTTTGGCGACCTCTGGGTATTGCGAAGTCAACTTGCACGTACAGTTGATCGGTGTAGTAGGTAGCGCGGGTCGTAAACAACAATGATGAAGCATGATGGGTAACTACTGCTCAACTTGTTTTGCGAGTGCTGCAATTGAGGTCGTCATTAGTGCTACACATGGTAGACTTCGTCAGTGTTATGTCAGGAATTGTTGCTTATGGATCAGGCGTTGGTGATATGTAGTGGAGTATATGAAGTGCAGCGGCTATTCAATTTGCCAGTCGTATGTTTAATGTGCATGGTCATATGGGTTGATGTCATGCAGCGATGAAGTACGTAGCGTATGTGGATCTGGCGTTGGTGAATTGTGTACTGTCTTCGCAGTGTGTAGATCTGGCGTGTGTATAGCACTGAAGGAATGAACTTCGGCCTGGTTGTGGAGTTAACCTAATATTAGTTGTTGTTTACGTGTTGGACAGCCACTCACTTGAAGTGTAAGTACAACTGACTCGTGAAGTTAGGGTAGTGCAATGTGAATGAAGGCTAGTTGAGAGAGGGTCTTTGGGTGAGTGTGTAATTGTGTTCTTCTTTTACATCATACGCTTTGTATTTATAAAGTTCGAAACAAATCATATCGTATCGTGTCGTATCGAATCAAATCTTTTAGATTGATTTCAATCTGATTTGATAAAAATTAGATTATATCCGAATCATTTATATTAATTCATATCTAATTTAATAAAAATTAAACTAGATTTAAATCTTTTATAATGATTCAAATCCAATCCAATTTAATTTGAAAAATTGGACTAGATGTAGATCTTGACCTAGAGAAAGTTATTGGTTAATTTAATTTATTGTTTTTTTATCAAATTTGATTTTTTTTTCGAACTCTTTTAAGACTCTTAATATATGATTATTAAGATAAGGTCAAATTAAGAGCTTAAAACCATCTAAAATCTATTAGTTAAGATTTAAGTTTATCTATCCCCTCCATGCAAGATTTTATTAGATTTTCAATTTTTTTTAATGCCAATCCCTATGGATATAGATGATTTATCTGATTGATTGATATCGAAAAATTGAAAAAATCAATCAAATTTGGTAGGATATGGTTGGATTTGTCTTGTTCCAGTCATAGCTCTAATATATTATCTCACATACTTCTGATATCTAATTAATTCAAATGCCCATATTTAATGAGTGATGTTTTCAATAAACTTTTGAAGTAGCTTCTTTTTCAAAAAAAAAAAAATTAATTAACAAAAGCAAAAAGATTAATATTTAGTCTCATTTATTATCTAATTTTATATATGATTTTTAACATTTTCCTCTTATTGAAGTTCTCCATGTTTTCCAATTTTCAAAATTGCATGATTTTAATTTAACCCCATTAAATATTCTCCTTCAAATTCTAATTTGGCTTAGGAGAGTTGGCAAAAGTGGTTAAGCTTTGCACAATTATTTTTTATTTAATTTATTATTTGCACTAAATTTTAAATTTAAATATATAATATTATTTTTAATACACTAAGCAATTAAAAAAATTTGATATTATTATTTTATTAAATTAATTATTATGACCAATTAAAAATAACTATGTGCAAAGGATGGTTTAACTTTTAATGGAGCTTGTATGTGCCTTTATTTGTGTAGAAGTTGAAAAAATATTAAGGATTTCAATGTTTAGGAATAAAATTAATAAAGGCAATAGAAAAAGATTAACTTATCCATTTCTTTTTTACCAACAAAAATCATATCATTGTAAATACTAGTGTAATCTATGTGATAAATGACAATAATAAGACTGAATTAAAAGTCCTTTTAAACTTATTAGTTTTCACAATCAAATTTAAATTTTTCATTTTGCGTAAGAAGTTTAAAATTTTTGCATTTTTTAAAGTTGGATAAAACCTTCTTGTTTCAAATGGATAAATCATAAAACTTTCAAAAACTATATATTTAATTTTTCATAGTAGTTTTAGTAATAGAATTAACTTATTGTTATCTTAATAACTTTATTTACTTGGTATGTTGCATGGTAACCACGTTACAAGAAAATAATTACAATTTCATATTTATTAGTAGAATATGCATTTTTTATAAAAATTTTAACACCACACTCAATAGAAAGTTTTAGAACTTGCATGTAAAAAGACCTAAATGATTTTACATCTTCTTGTATAAATTTTCCAAAGATAAATATTAAGATGTCAGTGAATATAAAAATTACCTTAGTTACAAATAATATGAATTATTGGTAAAACAATTTAGGATAATAGGAGGATATCGTATAGATAACAAACATATATATATATATATATATATATGTGTGAATATAAAGTGAGAATTTGTATTTTGGTGTAAACATAAAATTTATCAAAACACAATGTATAAATATACAAATACCACATGCAAATATACAAAGCAAAAGAAAAAGAAGATTAATCACAATCCCACAAATTAAGGTAGAATTGGATTTCTCCAATGGAACTGAGAAAAGGAATTTTACATTCATGAAAAAATATTCAACAAAAAGTTCAAAAATGAAGTTATGCCATTAGTATGCATGATTACTTACTTTAATACTCCCAACCAAAGTTCATGCTTTATTTCAAATAGGCAATTATTTAAGGACTATTTAGTGAACTTAGAAATAAAAACTACTCAAAATTATTAAAGACACTAAAAAGCAATTATGCAAAACCTCTCAAGCTTAAATAATACATACATATATACATACATACTTGCATACATATATATATGAAAATAAGTACATCTTGGTTATATATATATAATCTTAAATTGTATTTTATAAGATAACTAAATAAAAGTTATTATTACTATAGATATAAATATGTTAAATGGTCAAGTTCTTTATGATTTTATAGTACAAATGTTTATTATTATGTTTAAATTTCTCTTATTTTACTTATATAAAAAAAATAAGTTACGTCCCTTTATTTTGATATATGTAAAGCAATTTCACAATTAAAATATCCCATTTTACAATGTATGAGATAATAACAAATGTTAATTTCACCTTTCGACCCATTGGCCATCATTTTGTCCGAAGTAACTATGATGTTGATTGCACCTTTAAACTTATAGTTTTTTTTTTTTCTGTTTTCTCCTTACATGTATCAATAATAAGGAATTGAATATGTTCCATTATACAAACTTTATGTGTGCAAATAATAACCGTTTAATTTAGAAGAATGATGAATTATAAATTTTCTATCAAATTAAATTTTCTCCTTTTTTAAAGACAAATAATTCATAATATGTAGAACACACACAATCTATTGTAGTATTAAAAACTTTGTGTACCATATCACTTCAATTTTGACTAATATGTGAATCATATACAAGAACAATCCAAAAAGGACAAATTGTTTTGTTATTCAATGTTTACAAATTTCTTTCATTAATTCCATGAATAAAACTTGGGAAATGGTTATCATTCAAATATACATATTTTTTATGTTTATATTATTTTGTTGGGTATTTCTTTTTACCAAAACTTGGAAATGGTTATCATTTAAATGTATATATATATATATATATATCTTTTTATGTTTATCTCGGTTTGATTGGTTACTTTTTTTTACTAAAACTTAGGAAACGGTTATCACACTACACATAGTGTCTTTCTCATTTAGCCATGAGTGGGATTTTTAGTATTTTTTTAACTTCTTATTTAAATATATATTTCTTACTTTTCACAAGGAACATGCCCTTACAATGATTAAAATTAGAAAAAAAAAAGATATTATTTTTCTGCAAAAGAATTGTCCCTGCCTTTTTTTGGCTACTTTATGTTAAGTTTTTTATACTAACATCTCCAAAGGAGGACTACATACATATATAGATATAATAGTGAGTCAATGAAGACTATAAAGCCTCCCAAGAAGCCCTTATAATCCTTCCACAAAAGAAAAACAAAACACCAACATAAGCTTTGATTCCTTCTTGAGACTGTAACACTTCACTTCCTATCCTATTGAAATTAACCTGTGGATAACTATAACAAGACATCTTCGGTTACTACTCTATACTTGCAAAGCAATCTATTGGGATGTGAGTACATTAACAGGCATGGTTGTTCAATAATTAATTAAATGCAAATGTCACAAGCAAATGATAGATCATCATACAATGTTTAGCTACCTCATTGTGAAGTTAAAGAAATTTCATCCACTCTAACCTGAATTTTGAGGAGTTTCAACGTGATGCTATCATACTAAATCTAAGCTTATGCAATAAAGAACACCCTCTTCCCTATACAATGCTTGAACTATAGTTACCCACCTTACCGCAACCCCCTCTCTTGTCACTCAATTCATAAGAATAGGAAAAGGACCATTTTTGCTATCCTCATAGAAGTGTCGGTATTTAGTTTAACAACCTAATCATTATCCCTATTAGGTTATCGTAAATTTCAGGTTACATCTTAGTCAACTTAAGATTAGTTTAGATTATAAGGTAAGCAATCAAGTTCATACACAAAAGACATGATATATTTAAGTAAAAAATAGCATTCAAAGTTCAACTCTTAATTAACAATCAATATCATAAGTACACACAAAAATAATCTAGCTACAGCTACAGCTACAAACAAGCACTCTTACTTCTCGAAGTATCCTAATATGATACTTCGATATGCTACGAAGAATCGATCTCAACTTACCCGTACCCATTAGTAATTACTTCAAACCGTTATCTCCTTATTATTCAATTGCCCCTAAAAATACATAATAGATTAGTTTTTAAGTCTTGATTCATTAGTAATTAGTTTGTTTTATATGTTTTTGAGTTATTTTATGATAAATTTTATAAGTTATTAGTACTTAAAAATGATGGTTTCTTGATCATTTTTTTATTTTTATAAGTTACCTTAAACTGTGAAATCCTCTGAGTTAGCTTTTAAGAGGTTTTATAGTAGTTTTATTTAGTCAAAAATCCTTTGAAGGGTCATTCATGATATCAATTTTACTCTTTGAAATAGCCTCTAAATTTCTCCAAGTTAAATTCCTTATTAAATTATCCTTTAAACTACTCTCTGACTTTATCATCGTTATAGTTTTTTAGAAAATCAATCTCTAATCAAGCTTCTATTTCCCTTATTTTTACATTTTATTCAAAAATTTGGCTTCTAACCTATTATCTGAGCATCATTTTAGTGAAAAATTCATTTACAGAATTCTTTGAATCATCCTTTAGCTTTAATCAATGTCCTATACTTAGCTAATTTACTAACTTTCCTTCCAAGTTACAATTATAAAATCATGTTAAAATAGCAAATAACACTCCTAACAAATCTTTCTTAGTTTCATTACTTCTCAACTCCTCATACACTTCATCATAGTTCATTAATTTTTCCAAATTCAACCAAAATATTCAAGTTGTCAACTTCACTTTTTAAGGCTAACACATAATTTTCCATAACTTCACACTTTACTAATCAATCCAACCATTCCAAAACAGTAATCATACTTCAATAATGATTCGAGCTCAGTATCTAAGTGAGATTCTTCAAAGAAATACATTATTCTTTACTAAAAGCACTATTTGAGGCATTATTTAAGGCTTAAAAATCAAATAAAAATACAGAAAACAGTATCATGAAAAACTTTCATATAGCAACTTAATATTACTTAGCATAATTTATAGAAAAATTTTGAAGTGGAAATTGCGTTGTTTATCTAATTTATTTCAACTTCGAAAATTGTTGATTTCTTAAGAATGTATATGATCGCTATTGAATTTATATAAAATAACATTTTTTTCCCTAAATTCTATACGCAAAAATATGCAAGAATAATTTTTTTGATAATTTTCTGAGCATTTTTTGTATTTTTACAAAATTACTTAAAATCAGATCAAAAAGGGACCTCACTAGAAAATTAACCTTCGGCCACTAATAGCTACTCCCACCTTGCAAAACTACTAGACAGTGGGTGTGGCTTCTAGTGGTGGTGGTGGTGGTTGAACCCTAGTGATCCATTATGCTGTCGTACCTTCTGTTACTCAGATTGCACTTATTTTTTGTATCTTTTCCCTAATTTACTTCTTTAAATCCCCAAATCCATCACATAATTTTCCTAAATCCTCACTTGCATATGGTATCTAGTAGAGAGGATTTCTGGACTTTCTCAAGCCTCTAAAGTATAGAAATGAAATTCATTCTCTCTCCTCAAGCATAATCCTTTAAATACCAGTTCAATTCTTGCATGATCACTTATCATATTTCATAAACACCTATCCCTAGTGATTACACATGCCCAAACAACTAAATCCCAACTACCTATCTATTTTTTATAATTCTTTTATGAATCTACTTTGATTTTCTTGCTTAGTTTAGCTTAAAATACAAATAATCGAGTATTTTAATTAATTACGAGTATATGTATATACTTAAAAATTACACACAACACATATGTATATATTTCATATGTTATTTTATGTCCCATATTAATTTTATTACATATATAATTTATCACTAAAAGTTTACTATGCGATTATGTAAATAATAAATAATATAGTTCAACTATACTATTTCAACTATTATTGAGCCTGATCTTTCGGTTTTCTCTTTTTTAATTTCATTTCTCACTTTCTAATTAATACTAAACCCTAACTCATTTAATATTAATCATCAACTAGAGAAATTGGGAAATTTCAGTTCTTTTTTAAAAATAAACACTTTTGGAGTCGGCATCCAATCGGAGTTGAAAAAAAAAAAGAAAGGGAAATCGCAATTAATTAAGTAGATTGATTATGATTTAGCTATCAATTTTTAATTACAATTTGATAAAAACCAAAGAGCTTCGAACTTGAGGGTTACTTATCAAACCATAACAGATACTACTATAAATTTTCTGAAATTAGGTTTATTCTTTCAAATTATCCTTTTATGATATTTTTAAGAGCATACAACTAAAATAAAATAAAAACCTAAGTTTTTACGGATTTTAAACGTTGCCTTAAAAGTATCTACGTACCTAGTAGTCGGGATTAGATAACCGTAGTTCTTTCTGAAAACTTTAGTATGTTGGTTTATTTTAACTTTAAAAATCGACTGGGTTTAAGCATCTATCAATTTAATTTGTTCAAATAAAATTCTAAAAGGGCCATAATCCTCAAATGTTTTTATTTTATAAAAAAAAATCTCTCTAAAACATCCTAATTTTTTTTAAAAGGTTTTTTTTTTATTTTTTTTTATAAAAAAAAATTTCTAAATGAGAAATCCTTAAGAACCTAATACTAAAAAAGAAAAAAAAAATCCTAAGCTACATATACTTTTTTCTTTTCATACTTTAAAATAACTACCTAAACAAACCAAGACAAATAAATAAATGAGTAAATATAATAATAATAAATAAATCAAGACCGAACCTGATTTGGCTATTGTGCAATTAGTGAGGTATTGGGTGTTGTCGCTTGTGTGTGTGACCATGTTTATGTGTATGTAGATTGTGCAACAATGTATAGATGTAAATAGCGAACTACAACGTATCATACGTATGTGATCTAAACAAGCAATAAGCGTATGCGAGTCAAGCGTAAGTGGTTTTGTTGTGTAGACATGTAGCAGCATAACTAAAGTTGCTATCGAAGATAAGTCGCTAAGCTGGGTTCATGTTCGTGAGTTGCTGTAGTATGAAGGTCTAAGGTTGTTAGCTTCTGCAATGGATGATGCATAGCTACTGTGTTATCATGGATGGCTTATGTGTTGTGGTGATTGTGGTATGCTGCTCAGTCGGCGTATATGTGTTCATGATAGGGGTCATGGATGTTGGGTGCTATCTTGCTTCAGTGTTCAGGTTGAGCTATTGCTTAGGGTTGAGCTATTGGTGTCTGCGGATGATGAAGGGCATTGGGGATTGGTCATGGATAGCAGCTTGGTGTATGGGTTCGTGACCGGGGTCGTAGCCATGATTAGTATGTACTAATCATGAGTGAAGTAGTGCGTTAATGTTGATCGTTGAAGTAGCATACAAACAGTGACTTGCTATGAAGTGCAGTCATGAGTTTGGACTGTAACCACACGATGTATGAAGTATAATGCGACATAGATAACGTAGGTGTATGTTGTGTCTTGATTAATGAATCAAGCATGTGGCTAGTTAATGTGTATTTGCGTAAATATGCTAATCGTACGTGTATGATCAACGTGAGTTGCTATGGGTCTCATGAAGGATGGCAATTAAGTCATTGAGCAAAGGTCATTAGGATGTGCGGGGATTAGTTCGGTTTTGGTCTTGGGGTCATCACTGAAGGGGGGTGGCATTGGTTCGTTGAGTACCATGTGAAGATGGGGATTCGTCTTAGATGTGTAGGTGTCGACTAAAGTTAGAGGAAGGGGATGTTGATTGGTGTTCGAGTTGATGGTTACAAAAAGAGTTGATTCCTATTTTTAAGTAGAGTCTAATTCCCTCACTTTATGCCTTACGATCAATATTTATATAACTTATATTAAATCTTCTATATTGGTTCAAAGCAATATCAATAGAAATCAAATTATATTTGAATCTCTATAGATCTCTATTCTTTTGGATTTAACGCTATCATATCAAATATTAGCTCCAATAATGATTTAATACAATTCTATTAGATTTAAAAAATTTGAGAAGATTTAAAATTAGATTTGAATCCTATAGATTAAACTAATTTTTGCAAATGAAAGAAAAAATAAAAGGTACATGTATGTCTAGTGAGATTTGAACCTATGACCCCAAGCCAAATCTAATGCTATGTTTAAGTGCTTACCTATTAGGTCGTTGGCTCATGTCTTGATATTTAGTAGTATTAAATTGTACTTAAACTATGTGATTCTCTAAAATAAAGCTACTTCAAATAGACTAAAACCAAATCTATTAACCTTAAAATGTTTTATTTTCTAAAAATCTATTTTCTAAAAATTTTTTATAATTTTTCTTTTTTCCATTTTTTTGTATTTTTGTCATTTTTCAAAATTTTTTAATATTTTTATTTTTTAGTTAGGACTCTTTAAAATTAAAAGACAAAGGAACAAAAATTGGGTATCTACAACTATATTGTTGTTATTTTATTATATTTTTAATATCCGGGTCTATAAAGTTTCCTCGACTAATATCTCAAGCCAATATGTAAGTTTTTAGGTTAATTGGGTTAGTTTCACTGGTATTCTAAATTTTCTCATTCAATACCTATTTGCCGAGTATAAGGCTCATAGTTAGCACAATGTGAGGTCGGTATAGGTAAAGGCATATACTGTCTTTGTGGCTTTCTCTTTCCCTTTTTTCACACTTTGTAACTACTAATTATCTTATGGATATTCTTGACTAAACTAGGTTAGTAAAAGTTCTCTTTCAATATGTCGATTGTTTTGGTTTCACTAAAATTACCAGATAATCCACCATTATACGTTTCTCTCACCAACAGCTTACCTATGAAACAGATTAGTATATATAACCTTCTTTCCTTGAATCGATGACCATCTTTGAGGTAATATCCTCCAATAATAACTCCTTTACATTACTCAAGAATAAGACCAAAATAGAGGTTACAACCATACTACTTGATAATAAATGAAAACCCTAGTAATTTCGTTTGTAGGGTGCTTAGAAGGTTTGCCGATGTGACAAGGTATCTACGACCACATTGGCACTACCCTTCTTTTATCAGATCACATAGGAAAAACCTTCCATAAATTTTAGCCACTTGGCTTACCTTTTTGAAAGTTTGTTCTGACTCTCAAGATGCTTCAAGGACTTATGATCCATATAAATTACAAACTCTTATGGTAATAAATAGTGTTACCACATAGTAAGAGCTCGAAAAAGTGAGTATAACTCTATCTCATACACTTAATAGTTCAGTACAGCACTGTTGAGCTTCTAACTATGGTAAGCAATTAGTAGACATTCTTACATCAAGATTATACCAATGCTAATGCCTAATGCATTGCATTCTAATTCAAATTGCTTGTCAAAATCTGGTAGGAACAAGATAAGGGTATAGTAATGAGCTTCTCCTTGATTTCTTTAAGGCTCTACAAAACTCGATCATTCCATTAAAATCCATCATTCTTCTTTGTCAGCTTAGTCAAGGGAGCTGTAATTGTATTGAAGTTTTTAATGAATCACTTATAGAAAGAAACAAGACCATGAAAACTTCGTACTTCAGTGATATTCTTCAATGTCGGTCATTCTAAAACAGCTCAAACCTTTTCCTCATCTGCTTAGATTCCTTCTCCAGATACTAAATACTCAAGAAAAACAACTTAACTTTGATAGAACATACTCTTCTTCAGGTTCCCATACAACTTCTTAGCTCGTAAAATGTCAAAAACAGCTCGAAGATATTGAACATAGTTGTTCAGGTCAACACTATGCACTAATATTTCGTCAAAGTACACCATCACACATCTAATAATTAGACAATGCATCACATGGTTCATAAGCTACATAAATGTGCTCGATACATTTGTAAGTCCGAATGATATAACTAACCACTCATAGAGACCATGCCTAATCTTGGAGGAAATCTTCCATTCATCACTAAGTCTCATGTGAATTTTACGGTAGCCACTTCACAAATTAATCTTCAATAATATATTGGCACCATGAAGCTTATCTAACATGTCTTCAAGCTTTGATATTGGATATCTATACTTGATTTTAATATGGTTTATAGCTCGACTATTGATATACATGCATCATGAACCATCCTTTTTCAGGACGAGTAGACCTAGTATAGCACAGAGACTTATGCTCTCTTTCACATATCCTTATTCTATCAACTCATTCACTTGTCTTTTTAACTTGGCAACCTATTCAAGATTCATTTTGTTAGTAGGTTGGTTTGGCAAGGCTGTACTTAGCGGTAGATCAATACAATGTTTTATACCTTTGACTCAAGGTAGCCCCTTAAGTAACTCTTTCAGGAACAAGTCGAAAAATTCATCAATCAATCTTTGAATCTCATCAAGGACATCTTTAAGATGTGTTGCAAACCGTGACTAAGAACAGATAAGGCTGGTCGCTGGATGGGTCCAAGCTTGTAGAAAGCTCAAAAAAGGATAAATGTAGAAAGTGTGAAGGAGCAAAAACGAAAAATGAAACAGTAAGCAAAACCCAAGAACAGCTTTAAGGGATATAACGTACAAATGAAACTTTTGAGGACTTGCGGCTCATTTCGATATGACGTACAAATTGATCCAATAAGGTTACTTGCTACCTAACTTTACTTAAGAGAAAGGATAAGAGTGATGCTGAAAGTAAACAAACAATGTTTACGCAAGGAAAAAAGTATTCAAAGAGTATATGTTAAAAATGATTTGATGTTCTCATAGTTACAATTATAAGGGTATTTATACCCAAAAGTTAGGATAACCTACCGAAAAAGGAAAAGACAAAAAAGGTATTTCCTAAGGAAGTAATGTACAAGATACAAAAAAGTAAAAATGAATATACAAGAAAAACTACCATTGGTGCAACGGATTCTACACATGATTCTACACATGTGGTGATACTACATTGGCGAGGTTGTTAGAAAATGCGGATAAAAGTACGGATAGATGGGCTTATTCAAGCAAGGATGGCTTAGTCAATCTGAACTCTCTTTCTTGGCTTCTCGACAAGGAAGATGTTGAATAATTAGTCAACTAGGTGTCGAGAATAATTACCAGCTCGGCATATTGTAGAAAAATGGGTAGTCATACAGCACGGCATGAAGGCAAGAAAGTAATCGACCTCAACAAGAAAGTACTTAGCCTCGGCAGGGGTTAGTTAGAATAGAAGGATTTGTCATGCTAGCCCCTCTAGTCCTCAGGCTCGATTATGGGTCAAGGGTCTGGTAGCTTGATTTCCATCATTCCCTCCGAGTTGTTTTGGATTTAGGATCAAATCTTAATCGTGTTTATTCACTCTATCAAGGTGATATGGATTGAGTTCGACAACGTTGAAGGCGTTAGAAACTCCATAGTCCTCGGGTAATTCCAGCTTGTAGGTATTGTCATTTATTTTCTGGAGGATTCTGAAAGGTCCTTCTACTCTTACAGATAATTTGTTTTTCCTCTTATTCGAGAACCATTCCTTATTAAGGTGCATCCATACTAAGTCTCTCGATTAAAATTATTTGGCCAACCTACCCTTAGTCTTTTCTCGCATTCTTCTAGCAGTTTAGTTGATGTGCCGAGTGACTTTGTTATAGATGTACTGAAGGGATTGTGCTCTGGCTGTTGCGTTAGGGTCTTCTTGCGTAGGTATTGGTATAAGAGCAACTTGGAATTAAATCCATAGACTACCTCGAAGGGAGTCTGCTTAGTGGTGTCATGTACTGTTTGGTTATAGGCAAACATGACCACTAGCAAGCAGACGTCCTAATCAACCAAGTTCTGGCCTACTACAACTCAGAGAAGTGATCCCAAAGTATGATTAACCACTTCTATTTAGCCGTCAGTTTGGGGGTGACATGAGGTACTAAAGAGTAATTTGGTTCCTAGCCGACGCCATAGGGTTCTCCAAAAATGGCTTAAGAACTTCAGATCTTTATCAGAGACTACACTTCTCAGCATGTCAAGCATTCACACAATCTCTTGTAAGAAGAGAGAAGCAATAATAGTAACGTCGTTAGTTTTGGTGCATGGCATGAAGTATGCCATCTTACTAAATCAATCTACAATGACCATTATAAAATCTATATCTCGAGTGGTTTACGATAGTCTAAGAACAAAGTCTATGCTCAATTTAGTCCATAGCCTCATTGGGATAAGTAGGGGAATTATTTTTCCTTACTCGGCTTGGCACTTGGCTTTCTTAATGCATCGCAAAATTATGGGTCCAAAGTGTGGATCCTCAGAGTACTTTCTTTGATACTTGCAAACCTAAACAGCTTGGTCTACAATTATGATAAAAGCACATATCTCTTCTAAAGAGCATCGGCAACTATGTTGCTCTTTCCCTGCTTGTACTTTATTACAAAATTAAATCCTTCAAGGAATTCAACCCATCTCACCTACAACTTTGACAACTTGGTCTAACTTCGAAGGTACCTTAGTGATTCACGGTCGGTATATATGAAAAATTCTATTGGCAGTAAATAATGTTGCCATACTTGCATTACTTAGATCAGTGCCAAAAGTTCCTTAACATACACGGAGTAATTTAACTATGGTCCTTGGAGCTTCTCATTATGGAAGGCAATTAGTCGACCTTCTTGCATCAAGACAGTGCCTATTCTAATGCTTTATGCATTGCATTCCAACTGAAAGATTTTATCGAAGTCAGGTAGTACTAGCTCCGAAGCAGGGGTCAACCTTTCTTTTACCTCAATAAAGCTCCTCTCCTCCCTTTCTCCCCATCAGAAGTCGGTGTCTTTCTTCGTTAGTTCCGTAAGTGGCGTAGTGAGGATAATGAAATTCCTGATGAATCTTCTATAAAACAAAGCCAGTCTATGGAAACTTCTCACATCGGTACAAGTAGTAGGGTCCGGCCAATTGAAAATTTCTCGAATTTTCTCATCATCGACTCTTGAGCCTCCTCTATTGACTACATAGCCGAAGAATACGACTTCCTCCTGGCAAAAGCAACATTTCTTTAGATTGTCAAATAGTCTTTCGGCATAGAAGATGTCCAAGATGCTCTGAGATGTTTATAGTGACTCGGTATGTCGGTACTGTAGACAAGATGTCATCAAAGTACACCACGACATACTTCCTGATGAGATGTCTCAACATATGGTTCATTAATCTCATGAAAGTGCTCAAGGCATTCGATAAGCCAAAGGGCATGACCATCCATTCGTAAAGTCTATGTCAAGTCTTGAACACAGTCTTCCATTCATTGCTTGGTCTCACGCAGATTTGATGGTAACCAAATTTAAGATCAATCTTGCTGAAAATCTTGGCTCCACTTAGTTCATCCAACATGTCTTCTAGCCTCAAGATCAAATACCTATATTTGATCGTGATTTTGTTCACAGCTCGGCTGTTTATACACATTCGCCAAGTTCCATCCTTCTTCAGCATTAGAAGTGCAGGCACAGCATAAGGGCCAAACCTCTCTCTTACATAGCTTCTCTCTCCAGCAATTCATTGACTTGACGTTGGAGCTCAGAAGCCTGCTCAAGATTCATTCAATAAGCTAGCTTATTCGATAGTGCAGTAGCAGATATTAGGTCAACGTGGTGTTCTATGCCTCGAGTTAGGAGTAACCCTTCAGGTAACTATTCTAGGAATAGGTTGGCATATTTACCTAACAACTCCTTAACCTCCTGAGATAATTTACCCTACTTCTTCATTTCTAGTAGTCGCTTGACCAACATGAGGGTCGGCTCATTAGCATTAATGATCTCTTATACCTTGGCTCTACTCATCACCAAAGCCTTCTTTGATCTATGAGCAAGTTTTGTTTATGACTTATTAACTTCTCTTGGCAGCATCGGATTCAGTGTAATCTTCTAATCATCTTTCTCGAACATATATGTGTTCCTGTAGCCGTCATGTATAACTCTCTTATCAAACAACCATAGCCTATCTAGTAATACATAGGAAGCACACATAGGCAGCACATCGTAGAGAATCTGGTCAAAGTAATTCCCTTTAGTGATTGGTAGCAGTATTTGCTGAGTGACATATAATGCTCCTTTCTTTCTCAATTGGTAGAGCTTGTACAGCCTCGGATATGCAATAGTCTGCAACTTCAGTTTTGAAACAAGATCGACTAATGCCATATTGGTGCAACTTCTACTATCTACAATGAGGGCACACATTTGATCATTTACCTTATAGGTGGTATGGAACAAATTTTCTCTCTGCTCCTCCTATTGTAAGAGTTCCATGTTCATAGTGCTTCAGATAACCATGAATAACTAATCTAAGTCCTCAGAAAACACGTCCTCCCCAATTAGCTCTTTCTCGGTAGGAACCTCCCCCTCCTTACGTTCTTCATCCGTACTCTCCACTTCTAGCTTTGTGATGTCTCCCTTGATGACCATCATCCATTAATTTGGGCACTAAGTAACCATGTGTTCAAACCCCTGACACTTGAAACACTTGATCTGGCTGGTCTTCCTACTAAACCCTTATCCCTCTCATACATTCAAGTTGGCACTACATCATTTGGTTAGCCTTTCTGCTTAGCTCTTACATCAATCTTTCTGCTCGGCTCTGTACTTAACTAAGCTTAGTAACTTGCTTGTCCGGATCGGCTAGTTGACATCCTCGCCGGTACTCGGCTTCTTCTTTGCCTCTCTACTAACTGGACAATCATAACAGCTTTATCCATTATGTCGAATCGTTGGAGCTTCATAATGTCTCGAATGTCTCCTCTCAACCTAGTAATGAACCTTGAGACTGTTTAAGCTGGTGATTCCTCCACTTCACAACGTATCATGAGCATTTGAAACTGTTAAACATATTCGTTAATAGTTCGGCCTCCTTGTCTCAACTTTTGAAGCCGAGTGAAAGTATCTTATAGGTATGTTTTTTATACAAATCTGTTTCTGAGCACTATCTTCATCTTGAGCTAAGTGTTAATCTCTCAGTACACTTCTCATCTTCTCGTGGCCAAAAAATTCCACATGGCGACATATCTAGAGAATTCAATTGCAGTAGTTCTCACTTTCTCATAAACTTCATATTGATAGTAATTAAACACACACTCCACCTTTTCTTCCCAAGCCAAATACTCATCAGCATTCCTAAATCCATTAAAACTCGAAATCCGAAGCTTTACATGGCCGAATGCTCTAGGGATTCGTACATGCTCCTCTTTAAAATACTCCTCTTCCTCTTCTTCAAGCTCTCTTAGATCTATCCTTCGACTTACTTGTCCACTAACTCCTCTACCTTGAATGGGTTAAGCTGGGTTCTAACCTCTAACAGGTTGAGCAGCTTGTAGAGTGTTTTATGTGGACTTAGTAGGTTGGCAAGATAACGCATTAACAGCTCGGGTCAAATCTACTAAGAGATTAGCTACCTCATCAAGTCTCTCGTTAGTGCTTTTGGGAGTTCCCTAAGATTGTCGTCTATAGTGGACAATCCTACTGTCATCACTAGTACCAACATTTATACTTGAGTTTATCATTTTTTTTTCACGGATTCAAAGCTCAACAAATACTTCAAAAAGTGTGCAGCTAACAACACAGCAGTCAAATGAATACATTAACTTGCTCTATTTCACGAACGCAAAACAGAGTATAACAAAACTTCAAGAAGATCTACTACAATTCATACAAAACCTTCGCTCTAATATCAAGATATTGTGAACCATAACCAAGAATAGACAAAGTTGGTTGTTGGATGGATCCAAGCTTGCAAAAAGCTTAAAAAAGGATCAATGCAAACAAGTGCAAAAGAGCAAAAATGAAGAATGAAACAGTAAGCAAAACCCATGAATAGTTCCAGAGGATATGACGTACTAATGGAACTTTCGAGGACTTATGGCTCAATTTGATTTAACGCACAAATTGGTCTAGTGAAGGTACTTAACACCTAATCTTGCTTAAGGAAAAGGATAAAAGTAATGCTGTGAGTAAACAAACAGTGTTTACATAAGGAAAAAAGTACTGAAAGAGTGTATATTAAGAATGATCTAATGTTCTCATAGTTACAAGTACAAAGGTATTTATACCTATAAGTTAAGGAAACCTACCTAAAAAGAAAGAAACAAAAAGATTATTTTCTAAGAAAGTAATGTACAAGATACAAAAGGGTAAAAATGAATATACAAGAAAAATAATTATTGGTGCAATGGATTCTGCACATAATACTGTATATGTGGTGATGCTACATTAGAAAAGTCATTAGAATATGTGGACAAAAGTACGGACATATGGGCTAATCTAAGCAGAGATGGCTTAGTCAGTTTGGACTCTCTCTTTTGACTTCTCAGCAAGGAAGATATCGAGTAATTGGTCATCTCAGTGCTAGAGAGTAATCATCAACTCAGCATACTACGGAAAAATGTGCGATTAAACGGCACAGTATGAAGGGTCGACAAGGAAGTACTTGGCCTTAGCACGGGTTGGTTAGAATAGAATGATTTGTCATACCAGCCCCTTTAATCCTCGGGTTCGACTATAAGTCAAGGGTCCGGTAGCCCGATTCCCATCAAGATGTCTCAACTCTCTCGATCTTCTAATTAATAAAAACTTAAGCTCATCAGCCTTCTTAGCAGCTCAGAGCTCTTTTCGGCTCATCACTAAAGCTTTCTTCTTACTAGCTTAGGTGAGTTGGTTATGGGTTTCATTCACCTAGGTTTGCATCATAGGTTGCAACACGATCTTTTTTCTATCCTTGACAAAAACATAAGTGTTTTTATATCTGTCGTGAGTAATACGTCAATTGAACAACTAAGGTATTCCAAGTAAGAGATATGAAGCTCCCATGGGGATAATATCACATAGCACTTCATCCTTATACATATTTCTAATACGAAAACACATGGTTACTTGTTCAATAACGTACAGAGCACCCTTATTATGAAGCCAGTGTAGCTTGTAAGGTCAAAGGTGCTTAGAGGTTGGTAGTCTTGACCTTTGCACAAAGGACCGTGTTATAACGTTGGTATAGCTCCATTCATCCACAATGATGGTGTACAACTATTCGTTAATGGTACACTTGTTGTCAAAAAAATTTTCCCTTTGGTTTTCCTTAAAGCTTGGCAAGGAGCTCAGCATTCATCTCAGTACCAATGTCATCACTTCTCCTTAGTGTAGACACAAGTCTTCTCTTCTTCCTCAGCTTTAACTCATCTAGCATTCATTTTTTCTAACTCGCTTTTGTCGATGCTATCCACTACATCTCCTTGAAGCACTATAGCATATCTGTTTGGACACTCAGTGGCTATACATCTAAAACCCAAGCATTTGAAGTACTTTACCTTACTTATCTTCTATTTAAAGGTCTATCCTTTTTCATATGTCTTCGGGGTTGGCCTATCTTTAGCTTGGCTCTTCTAGTTTGCTTGGCTATCATTAGGTCAGTCATGTTGTTCCTTGGATTAGGAAAGTCTCCTCAACTCAAGATAGTCTCCTTAGCTCGACATGAGTAGCTCAACGTAGAATTGTAGCTTAAGAAAAACTCGGTCCAGGTCTGCTCAAAACATTTTTCCTTTGCTTTTTAACCCTCTGCATTACTTTAACAAACTCTTCTAATGTATGGAACCTTTTTACTTCTATAATGTTAAGTATCTCATATTTGAGTCTAGAAATGAACCTTGATACCGTATGAACCTCTAGTTCATCCATGTTTGCTCAAATCATTAGCATATGAAATTCTCTCACGTAGTCATCAACAAATTAAATTCCTTAATGAAACTCTTGCAACTTGGAAAAGGTGTCCTGTAGATAAGTTTCGAGTACAAATCTTCCCCTCAACAATCTCTTCATCTCCTTTTAAGTCCTTACACCTCATCTTCCATCTCTTGCTTTAGTTGCATTCAGATTTTTTACTACATGATAGCATATCCAAAAAATTCAAATGCAGCAAATCAAACCTTAACTGCATCCATATACTCATAACTATCAAATACCTTCATCTACATCCTAACTTTCACTGAAGAGTGGGATTTAGACATTGACATTGTTAAGTCCTCAAGGAGCTTTATGTCCTCATTCTTATACCCAGTAATATTCAACCTCTTCTTCTTCCTCTCCATCATTCTCTAAATCTACATTTTCAATATGATCCACAATCTCCTCTAACTCTAACCTTCGTCTAGCAGCTCGATTTGTAACTCCTCTCACCCAATGGGGTTGAACTGGGCGATTAGCTCAACCACCTTAGCCATATTATCTCTTAAGAACATTCTCAGATGAGTTATGATGAGGTACAGCATATGGTTGCAACCAGTTGGCTTGCATAGCAGTAAGCAGACTCTCAACAAGATTAATGAGTCTATTAAGTTTATCATCGACTGACTCAGGGATATTACTACCATTTTGACCCTAAATAGCATGAGAACTACTACTCTAATCACCAATAACATCTTGAACACTTGAATCTGATATAGTGTAATAGTTCTTTGATAGTTGATAACACAATATATAGTAAACACTTCTACTTACTACCCAAAACCTTACTAGCATACGCTAATAACTTCAACATCTGACATACACTCAAAAAGACCATAGAAATGAACTTTCTTTCTTTTTATAGTGCAAAATAGAGTAAAACAAGGCAACACAAGAAACTATACTTACTAATCAATGAACCTCCACTTCATAGTTCACAACTCCGAACTTACTTCACTCAAACACACTGTAGTAGTTATGGAAGGAACACAATAACCGCCAATAACAAACACAAACAAAACTTCACCTACTCTCTTTTGGAATCATGATCTAATACTAGTAAAGCTGATGCGTTAGGTTCATACACACAAAAAAGCATCATAATGAAAGGGAATGAAAGAAAAAAAATGGGGGATTAGCAAATCCAGGTAGCTACCAATCAAATATGATACACTAATCAATCTTATTCGACTTATGATTCACCAGATGTGAATCACCAATCCGAACTAAAGGGTCACTTGCCACTATTCCTTACTAAAGGGAATAGATAAGAGTTAAGAGATAAACAAGAACGCTAAGGTTGCTTAGAGAAGGAAACTCATAATAATCAATAAAGTAATAATATGTTGTTCACGTACAAGTAAATGAGGTTTATATATTAGCTCCATTAAGGTTATAAGGCATATATGGAAAAGACAAAGGATAATTTACAATTGAAATTAATGAAACATATTTAAATAAGTAAAAAGACAAAGAATATCCCGTATGGAAAAACTAAAGAATCCTTCTAAAATGTTGTGTCAAAAGGCATATGTCATATGGTGGTTGGCAGTCTAGAATACAGCTAGTCGTACTGAAGTGTGCCTTGAGGTAGCTTGGCTTTTAATATCTTACAACTCAGATGAAGTTAAGAGAAAAAGTCAACAATTAGAGCAAATTTCATCTGATTTAAGTCAAGGCTTGGTCACTAAAGTATGCTCAAATCCTCTCCAGGTTAAGCATCTCTTCAGCTCAACTTAGATAGAGGTTTGACGTCATTCAGCTTGAGGTTAATTAGATTATGGTATAACCTCAGCAATGGATTGAGGTTGCTTGGTAAGTCAATACTTTTGCTTGACAATAGCTCTAAAACTATGTTAGTCCTTACTAGAGCTTACCATTCAAGTTAGTAAAAGCGTGAAAGGCGTCTTAAATGAGGTTTTAAGCTAGTATTCTTTGTGCGAGTCCTTATAGTCCCTTATCTCAACTACGTATGACTGGTCCAAGAAGTTGATTCATATTAGTAGCGGATATAAAGGGGAAGGAGTTCAAAGAAAGGAGAGGATTTTGCAATTTTACAAAAATAAAAAAAAAAAGAAATGGATTTGAAAAGAAAGTACGGTAGTGGAAAGACTTTAATTATGGTATAAATTAGATAGAGAGATTTTTAAGAAAGTTACCTTTTTGCCTTGGATATTATTAGGCTAAATATTAGTACAATATGCTTTAATAATTTTTCTAATATGTCTTAAGGGTATTTGAAGGAACTTGAAAAAGACACCAAAACTCTCATACTTTTACTTTAATAATATAGATTATATGCTAAATTTATGAATAAAATTAGTTGTTAGTAGACATTTTGAATTCCTTGATTGCAAGAACATTGACTTCATCAACCTCTTATATTATATTAATATTTATTATTATCATATAAATTTAATACTCTTTAAATGAAATTACATGTTATGCACACAACATAAATCAAAATAAACAAAACTGAAGTTTTATGGTTTGCGAAAATTCCTAATCCAACCTTATTGTTTTTTCCAAATTTATAATAAAAAGAAAAAATAAAAACAATTAACTGTATTTTTATGATATAGTTTGGTTTAAAGGAAAGCTGAATAAAATCAAACCATACCTATCTAGCCACCTTTAATAGATGCATTATACTAAGCTTCATAGTAATAAAAGGTAAAATTACTCAAGTTGTGTTTCTTTCATAGGGGAAAAAAAAAAAATCTACATCTTTCCAGATTTATATTGTCATATAACATTTTTCTTGGTTTGAAACTTGTGAAAATAATTGAAAGCAACTATACTAAATCGTAGAAGCTTATAATCAAAGGTGATGTTACCTATGAGGAGGATGGCAGTAGTCGACAGCAACCTTTGGGTGCTAAAATTCAAACCAACTAAAATTAAGGGAAAACGATATATTTTCTTTTTAACGAAGAAAGAATACAATAAATTTTAATTAAAATGTTTTTCACTTTTATTAGGCATAGCGCTCGAAAGAAGTGTGTTAAAGACAATCGATTGTTACTTAATTGAGGGAGAAGTTTTACTGAAAAAGACAATTAATGACCATCCAATTTCAAGTATATATTATTCATGTGTGTGCGCTTAAGTTACAAGGAAAGCATTGAAGTAATTTGCTGCAATTGAGAGAAGCCTATCGATGTCATGTGGGGGTACGAAAAGGCATGCTTGCCCCCATTTATGCCACAATCTCAAACGACCTCCTCATGCATATGAAGTGCCTAAGAAATAAATGTGTACAAAACCTTGGACATCGTAATAATGATGGGTTTCGAGTGGCCAACCTATCACCATATCATCATGTCCATCCACTTCTGTATTAGATCCGACACAAGATTTTATTTGACGAGCAAGTTATGTATTTTAATGAACAAATACGTCTAATAAATATTCTTTCAACAAGATTAATAGAATACGAATTCTCCATTTTCCTGGTTGTAGTATTGAAATGTAGTTTGGAGAAAAAAAAAAAAAAACAAGAGCCGTATAAAAATCATATGTAGGAAAAAAAGATAAACGAAAAAATGGGGGTTATGAATGGAAACCTAGCTCCTATTTATATTCACACGTGATCATAAAGATGAATGGGATTTCCGGACCTCTATTGCATATCGTTGTTTGGCTAATTAAACATTCTCATATATTTAGATAAAAGGAAAATACAAATTTATGTAGTGAGAACAATAATAATTTAAGAAATTGCTCATTAAGAGACCATGACATTTAGTACCACTTGAAATAATCTTATATTACCCTATTGGCTATTACACGATATTAAATAAGGATGGTCAGACTCCGCATATGTAAATTAAACCTATATAATTCATATTTCATATGAAATTTGTTATTACATTGCAAATACCATGTATATGATATTTAATATTTACTGTGAGTTTATCTCTCTAAAGTAGGACTTGCTCAAAGTTTTCAACTAAAATCTTTCTTTAGTTATTCAGAAGCAACAATTATCAAGTTGACTTGTTAAAATTAAGTTTGATCGTGTTCTTACATTTAAGGTAAATTTGCTTTGAGATTTATTTTGTTGCGTGAAATGCAAACGTGTTGAATTCCAATCAAACTCTAGCATTTTGCGACTTTTAACTTTTTCTTCTGTCACTTGCTCTTGTTCTTGTTTGTGAAGTAATTCAACAAGGAGCCATAAGCGTTGATATGCACTGGCTGCATAAGAAGGGAAGTTACTATTGGAAATTTTAATTGAAAACCTCGATTTCATTATTGTTCAAACTTACAATATCCTCGCACTCGTTAACAAAATCTTTTACTTTTTTTTTATTATTAAATTGCATAAATGCAAAAGGTTTTTCCTTTTTAATATTTTTAGACTTTTAATGACTTATTTCCTATGTCGAAATGGAATACGATAAGAATATAATCGCAATTTTAAAGAAATAGAACATAGAAGTAATAGCTAGTTTTTGAGTTTCATAAGAAATTATGGATAGATGTAAAAATATGCTGAAAAAAGGACTAGGAAAAAATTACTGCTTTCTTACAAGGGAATTGCAATTCCTCGTTTTGGAAATAATAGCAAATATATTGAATAGCTACTACAGCAAATAAATGAAGGGATAATAAGTCTCTTAAGAAGTCAATTAAACATGTAATTTGTTAATATTCCGAGCACACCCGCCAACTTTTTTTATAAAATATATTTACTGACACGCTAGAAAAACTCTTAAACTTACAGCTACCAAGTTTCTAATTTTAGTGAAAATGCTAGTTTTGAAAGCCTGGAGGGTCATCGATCATTGTAATTTTCATGTGGTGCAAGCGTTTTCCTTACCCAGGAAGAGGTACTTAGAGCCTAGTAAATAGTCATACAAACAGCATGTGAAAGGAGGGAAAAAAAGAAAAAGAAGAAGAAGAAGAAAAAGGGAAAAGGAATAGCATCGCTGGATTGCCTATGTAGTAATGTAATCAAGCTCTACTTTTCGAAATTGATCATATATTTATAATGTGACATAATTAATATATAGTTAAGTAGGCAGCCACATCACCTAAACTTACCTAAAAAATGGATTTAAGATTTGGAGTCATATAAATCATATTTAGCTTTATGTGTATCTCAAGATCTAGGTTGAACTTGACATGTAATACTAGCAACGTGTGATTGTCTATATAAATGTGTATCTTGAGAAGCCAGATTATATTAAGTAGATTTAGAAGTTATCATTTTAAAAGGTGGTAATTTATTTATCCGCTTCTGGTTACATGTTTCATCAACTGTTTGATTTAATTAAAAAGTTATCAATTAAGTTTTTGATGAACTAAATAATTTCAGTTAGCTCATACCAAAGTTTCTTGTTTGTTTAAAGATAATTGCTAAAAGTTTATCTGTAGGCATCATTTGATTCAGATCTCTCAATTGAGATTCAAATCTCTCTTCTCAATTTTGTTGCAGTAAGGGCTTGGTTTGGATCTTACAAAATGGATATCACATTGTAAGAGATCCAAATACCATAGTGATGTGGCTAAAAAATAGCCTTTAAAGTGGGAGTGACATCAGTAAATTAAAGAAGAAAAAGAAGCCAACGATTATATTTTCTGGATGGCCTAAATAGCAGATATATCAATAAGGATTTTGAGAGTAGAATAATTGTATTAATCTTACTTATCTTATTCACTTTCTCACATGTAAATTTGCAATATCCTATAGAGAGAAATTATAATGCTAGTGAACTCTTGTTTTTAGATTTTTGTAAGCATTATATTTGTGAGCTAAACAATTATCGTAGCAGGTTATTAAGGACCAGATATTTGTGTGGATTCCTCTTAAGAAAGCAATTTGTGGTCGGGGAGAGTATGAAGTGGTCCAAACCTTATGTTCACTTGTGATTATTTTCTCAGTCTTTTCGTATTTATGTTTTCATTGTACTTATTTGTATCATTATTCATACTTATTATCATCTATCAAGGTTGTTTAAATTAATTATAACCCATCAATTATTTAGTTCGACATAAAGCAAAGCAACACTTTAAGTAGTATTCAAGAACTACTCAATTATTTATTTAGAAAGCTCTTTGTCTACCTAACATTCTATGTTACCAAGATATATATATATATATATATATATTATATCTAACAGCATCATCACACTCTAGTGGCATCCCCTATTTACATCATTTTACATAACTTTAGTTCTCTATTTGAATTACTAAAAAACCCTCATCCTCTAATTGAATATTATCGTAATTGTTCCCCGTTTGATATGTAATTTTTCCTTTAACAAATATTAATATCTTGAAAAGCAGTAAAGAGATTACATGAACCAATATCCTCATTAGTAGTAAGGTGCACGATGGTATTATTATTATTATTATTATTTATTATTATTATTATTATTATTATTATTATTATTATTATTATTATTATTATTATTATTATTATTATTATTATTATTATTATTATTATTATTATTATTATTATTATTATTATTATTATTATATTTGTCTTATCGGTAAATCGTAGAACCAATATGATGTAAGTAATGATTTGTTATGATATAATAAGAGCTCAATTGGCATAGAAGCATAACAGTAATCCTTCTCCCTTATTGCTTGAGTTTCCATTGTTTCTCCCAAATCTCTACCAAGAAATTACCATGACTTCTAGGAATTAATGTTACAGGAAAAAGCTCAAGATAAAAGGGGAAAAAGAACAAAATTTAGTCCCTCGTACTTTTATGAGAGCTTAATTTTGTCTCTACTCTAAGTGGTAAGTTTGGCTTAATTACGTTAAGGATGCCTCAAATGAATTATGTAAATCCATAACCTCTTTAAAAATATTAATTTTGATCCATATTTACGCATGGTATCAAATAATAAAACAACTTCTTAAATTATTGTAAACTTTTTATCTTGAAAAAGTTTTACAATTGGGTAACTCAAAAGTAATTATATGATATGAAAGTTATTGACTTTCATAACAAACTATCAATATTTTTTTTTCTTCCTTTTTTTTTATCAACGGTTTCTTTTTCTTTATGGATGATAGGCATCATTTACTATAAATTAGAGGTAATTTATGAAAACTTAAAAGTAACAATATGGTATGGTCACTTTTTACTAATTGGACTATAGAAATTAAACCCTCCATCTTGATTGGGTGGCTTCATGTTTAAGTCAATCACTTATTATCAAATACGATGAATACTTTATACGAGCTTTAACTTCATTTTTTTTTTTTTTTTTACGAGCCTAGTACTTATTTGTCTCTACGGCCATTTTTATTCGAAGGATCATAAAGTAGTTAGATAATGTGTTTATTTACCTTCCTCAGTGTTAGGTGTCATCGGTATCTACTTAGGTCAACTTTAGTCCAAGAGGGAGTGGATTAGTAAATTTGTGATTGCTAGAAATAATTGAGATTTGAGAAGACATTCCACGAAATTAATTTTTGTAAAGTGTAAAGCCCATGAGTGATGCTAGTTGAAGTTAAAACATCATCTCCATTTTATTAAGTCTAACTTTTAGTAAATTAGCTTTGGATTCTAGTCGCATTTCATTAGTTCCACGCAAGACTCATTCTTCATTTGCTAAATAAACCAGAGTTTTGTAGTTCCTCAAATGGCCAAGCAACAATTGATGGTGTAGTAAGGGATCTTAAAGGGAAATTGTTACATGGTTTAGCAAGGAAAATTGGTAATCTTGACATCTTATCTACATAATTGTAGGAAATTTATTGGAGACTAAGATTTTGCAATGAATCTAATTTGACCCACGTCAAGATATGCACTGACTCAACTGTTATAGTTTCATTGTTGCTTCAACAATCAAATTATAAGTTAGTTTAGCATAAAGTTATCAATGTTTGCAGGGCAAAGCTCTCGCAAGTGATGGATGGATTGGAAGATTGAGACGGTTAAAAGAGAATTTAATCAAGTAGTTGATTCTCTTGCTAGATGGATGCAGCAACAAGAAGTAAACAAGGAGAATTTTGTTTTGTCTCCTACATTTTGTTTTTCTTTGTTAAAACAAGTCATTTATGGTTATGGTTTGTATAAGGAGAAAAAGACTCCTTAAGCTCCTCTAGTTTCTGCTATTAATACTTTAAATATGTTAACTTTTGTTTATGGAATGAACGAAGTGCTCAGAGCTCTTCTGCTACATGTAACAGGTGTTCAACTCTCCTCCTCTATTATTATTGATAGCTAATATCCTTCCACAGAAAACAAAGAGTTCAGTAGTTGTCATTCTTGTTCCCTAATATCTTGGGTTGGCATGCTTGTCATTTGTCAATTCTTGTGCAATTCCCCTTTTTCTACTCTTATAGTGCCTAATGTTTGGCGTAGAGAAAAAAGGGAAAAAATAAAATAAAATAAAAAATCGCTTTGCAAGTACATAATTGGCTACGGGCAATTAGCCATTAAGCAAAATAAAATAAGAGCCACAATAAATATTTATTTTACCTGATAATTTGTAAATTCACTTAAACAAAAACCCAAGTTAAAAAATAAGAAAATTATCCAGACAGCACCATCAAAGCTCTAATAATTACTCTATTTTCACCAATAAATTTTGTCATCAATACAATATTTGACTCTATGTCCTATTATCGCATTTCAACATTTTTCTCGGTGGGTTTCAACCAAAAAAAAAAAAAAATTATTGTGGGAGAAAGTAAAGTTAAGTTAATGGGCACATTGATTGGTCCGAGGAAGGAGGACAATGGAATGATGAATGCAAGACAGCTAAAAGACAGCAGTAGTTAATATTAACTACCGTACCACCTATACAAAGCCAAACAAGAATGTGCGGTCCATGTACAACATTAAAGTCGAAGTACGCGCCTAGATCCTCACTGCTGAGGCGATCCAGTGGTCCGATGCTATGGTCCAGAGCTGAATGTGCTTCTACATAGACAGCTGGCTAACTAGCCTAGGATCCATTTTCCGTCAGCACTTGATAATTGACATTCCGTCTTATTAAATTAGGCTTCCGCCGGTTTAGAAAAAGGAAAATTTTCGTATCCAATATTAATTATATAATTTATAAAAATATAAATACATCAAAAAATGAAAAATCTTTTTTAACTGAATAAAATATTTATTTATTTAGCTTCTAGAATGTCCCTAAACCTTTTTTTTTTCCTTATATTTATGAAAAATCTCTTCAACTGAATAAAAGATTTATTTATTTAGCTTCTAGAATGTCCCTAAACCTTTTTTTTTTCCTTATATTTTACAAAGAATAAAATAGCATTGGCAATTTGCGTTAATATGCGTGTCATATTTATATCTGAATAAGTTCCTATCTCAAAAGCCTGAACTCGCAACACAACCAATTAATCAATCATATTTAAAAATTTAAACTAGTAACTGATCCATTTAATAAATGTGTTTTATGTTCAAATTAAACTCATTTATTAATTAAAATATCTAAAATGGATATAGTCATAATTATAATGTCTATTAAAATAATCGAAAGAGAGGTGAAGTCAAAAAGGGGAAAAAAACTAATTGCTTATCCTTTAAATATAGCAAATTAGAATTCATAAAACAAAATTTTGAGGGGAAAATGTAAATAATTATTGTAAACTTTAACCTAGGTAAATATATACTCCCTTAATTTTTAAATGTTACAAACGATTCCCTAAACATCATCTTGGTGAGAGCATACTTCCTAAACTTTTAAATATTATAAATAATTTTTTTAAACTTTGACTTAATGTGGAAATACCTCTACAAACTTTGATATAAATGTCATTTATGTTAGTAATTTGCCAAAGCTCAAGAAGTAACATGTAAGATTTGAAGGTTGAGGAGGTATGTTCATACTAAATTAAAGTTTAAAAGGGTTATTTATAATATTTGAAAGTTCAAGAGTATATTTGTACTAAAATTAAAATTTAAATTGGGTTACTTGTAATTTCCACAAATTTTTAAGTACTATAAATCTAATTAAATATAAAAAAATAAATCATTCTTTTACTACATCAAATCAATATGTTAAATTCGGCCATAGCCTAATCGGGTGTTAGTGTCAATATTCAAATTAATCACGTCCTTTATCAACTATTTACGAGAGATTGTCGAAGAATTTGCATTGAAAAAGAGTTACTAATATGGTACTAAAGATATTAATAAGAATGACTCATCATTTTACTTCATCTTTTTCTAGTATTTTTATGTATCAAAGCTTAATAGCTATACAATAAATTATCATCACAATCGAAAAGGCAAGTATAAACCATATAAATTTTTCTATATAAGCAAAGACGAGTTTATTTGCAAAGCACATGTTTAAAAAATTCAAACACTAAAAATTTTATTATTATGTAAGGCAATAAAATCCTAAAGTAAAAACTTGTCAAAAGAAATGTGATTAACAAAAAGGAAAAGGTAAGACCACCTCCTAATATAAGTGTTAGGGATGTGAGACATCTCAAAATAGGATTCTTATATTATATGATAGAGGAGGTTGTAAATGAAATTTACTGCGTATAAAAATCAATTACAAGTCATGATCTTAGGATTTTACAATTAAACTTCCTATCATAAGTAAAAACTATTGAATTCCTTAAATTTCCCCTTAGAAATATCATTGTTAGAAGTATAAGGCAAAATTGATATATAGAGTAAGACATTAAATTGTTAGTTATTCAAGATCTCTATTAGAGTTATATTAAAATTTAGGCTAAAAACTTAAAAAAAAAATGTGACCATGGTCTTTAACAAGTTGGTCGATTTGTAAATGGATTTGTGTACTAAATCTAAATCTAGATGTGTTTATAAATGGATTCAAGTATGGATTTGATCCATGTATTAATCATATTTAACGGATCTAATACTAAATTGTTAGCCCTAAATACAAGGATATCTTGAAACAATGTGCCATAGGGATGTCCAAATACAAACAATATTTTTTAAGTGGATTTCATATGTGATGTATTTGGATTATATGTATTTTGATTATTATTGTGTCATCTAGGTATAAATGGATTTAGTAGACGTTATACATTCTGGCTCATATTCAAATAGCTTATCGATGTATATGTATATAATTAGTCAATATAAAAAATGATACATTGGATGTTAATTTACTATAATGTTGCTTAATGGTGTCATCTAAAAAATTGACATATGTCACCTTATTATACGGTAATTACGACAATGTATTATCTGTAAAAATTTCGATCCTATCTATCAAGATCTATTATATTCAAAGACCCTCTCAATCTTGTATGCTAACACGGTATATCTCAGTTTCATTCATACCATGTGACATGAGGCAAGCCACGCCAGTGAAATTCGAAGATTGGGTTTTCTTGTTAAATTATCATTGTTGCTTCAACTAAATCATATGAATATGTCGGGAGTTCGTCTCTTGTTAAATTGTAGTTGATCTACAAAATCCACATGAAATAATGCATAATTTTGGAAGAAAATTGCACCTTCCAAATCCTGTCATTTAGACGGCGATCGGATCGAGTCGTCCCTGTCGGGGGAAGAGCAATACTTCATCAACCTTGAAATATTGACCCAGCCAAGGAGCTTCGCATATAACCCGAGGAGCTTCATTTTCGTTCGATTTGGTATTCCATTATTATCTTGTAAAATCCAAGTTAAAAATAGAAATAATTAATTAACTATTTTAAGGGAATTAAAGAAAATAAATAATTTTTTTATATCTACACTTTAATATGGTATGTAAATTGATATTAAGTACCAGAGGTAACAGTATTATAAGAAAAGATTTAAACATTGATATAACATATAATCAAATATCAAGTACCAAGAATAATACTATTATGGAAAAAGATTTAGATATCGGTATGTCATATGATTACACATTAATGCCAGGGACATTTTGTTTTGAAAAAAAATTATACTCTCCACTAATTCAATCAACTGTAGCTTATAGTTACCATAATTCTCTCTCACACAAAAACTTACGATATTTTCCAAGGAACATACAGAACTCATCTCAATCCCAAATCTCTAATCAAGATTCGTGTTCTTGAAAGAGGAATTCAATAAAAATCAATCCTTCCTTCGTATTCTAGTAAGTCTTCTTTCTATCCTCATTTTATCTTTTCCAATTTATACTTTTAAGGTTCCTTTCAATTTTGGGAATGGAGGTATTGATATTGCTAGTATGGTTGTGGCTATGTGATTGTGATGTAAATCACGTCCTGTTGGTGTCACAAAGTAGTCTTAGGATGTGTAATATGCATATACCATATCTTGTGTGTGAGTGTGTATGTGATCAGTGTAGTGAGTGTTGTGCATTTATATGTGGGCATTGTAAAGTATGTGATTGGCTGAGTAATTGTTGTGGTCGTATGGTGGCATGCGGTGTGTGTGTGTGTGCACATGAAATCGAAGTGGCAATGTGCACTATGTGCGTGTGTGTGAGATGACATGTTAAGAGTTGTGTAAAAGTCAGTGTCATGTATATACATATTAAGAGTAATATTAAAAGGATATATGAAATACGGTTTAGAAGCTTAAAGTATGGAGTTGAGGGTGAAGTTAAGGAGAAAGAGGTATCGAGTTGTGAAATTATTAAATTTTAAGCTAACTTTTACATCTTAGATAGGTATTAGAGAACGCATGGTATTAGATCAACGTGAGATAGGAACTTCAGGTATAGAATACATATTTGTTGAATATCTATATTAGGTTAGCGTATATAAACCGAACTAATTGAAACTTAGACTCAATTGTGTTGTTGGTTGTGTTTGACTTCGACTACCTACTAGTCAAGTCAGTAGTGCTAGTGAGGCACCTAGTGGTCTTTACGTAATGTTATTCCCTACAGAGTCCTATATTGAAATGATCCAGCTAGATCTAGGTTAGTTTATGGCACTCGAATGTTAGGAAGTACTCAATACCAATACTTATGTAATATTTATAAATATATATATTGCTTGTTATGGGTCATAAGTAATCTCAAGTCTCAGGACGTTGAGACTGTGACTATTGTGGGCCTAAATGAAATATTAAATATAGTGCTTATTGGATTTAATAGCAGTATTAGTGTGCATGTGTGTTTGACTTATACTTATGTTACATGCATATGTATATGGTATTCTATATTGGGCTTTGGCTCACCCTACAGGGATTGTCATTTTCAATCACAGGGATAGGTTATGAGATAAATGATGAGGTTTATGCAAAGGATTATAGATTGGATTAACTTTACTATGATAAGCAGGAAGGTTATTACTATTATGAGAATAGAGCTGGAGCATCATAGTTTAGTTGTAGGGGTGGATTAAAGGGATTTTTATTTATTTCCTTTATAATTGCTTATTTAGGAGACTTGTATGGTTTTGGAGTCGCCTATGACTCCTATTGCTAGATTTAATAGTTTAATTGTTGTCAAAGCTACAAGACTCTAAGTTATGATTTAAAGCTCTCTTGTGTTTTAAGTTATAGAGTGATGATATTTTTAATTGTGTTATTGTTTTTTACTGTGGAGTTGAGTGGTTGATTTCCCACTTTAGTAGCATTTTGAGGTTTTCAATTGTGAATTGGTAGATTTCCTATTATTATCTTATCGATCTTAGACAAGTTGCAAGTTTCTAGATACTTGATGTGTTAACAGAAGTTAGGGACACGTAGCGGGATTGTGGCATCCTAGGTCTTGAAGCGTTATATATCTCATACCTTTTCTATATAGAAAGTAAAAGAAAAATCTAAAAGTCTATGTCCACAATCACTATTTAGGGTAATTTGCATTGGAAGTAAAATCTAATCATAGAGAAACAATACAATATCAAGTTTAAGCTCAAACATAATTCAACAATCAAAGGTTGCGATCTTTATGTTGAAACATGACTCTGAGTGCCACTCAACAAGTTTTAAGTTCATTTTGATTAAACTTATTTAATTTTATATATTATGAAAAACCATAGCCATTATAATCAAAGAGATATTTTGAAACTTTAGCATAAACTATAGTTTAGTTTGTACACAAACTCATAATCTCAGTATTTTGAAACTCTCTTTACACAATACTCAACATAATTCAAGTTGGATCTCAGCTCAATTACATTCATATCATATTCCAATATAGTTATGTGAATATAGGTTTGGTTAATTTATACCTATGATTTATACCAAGAGAATGAACTTCAACAACACTTATTTGAGGCTTCATGTATTCAAAGGGAGAAAAGATAATGCTTAACTCAAGTTTAAACTTAACTCAAAATTTCAAAGCATAAGCTTGAATGGAGCTTAGAATTTTGAACACAATTATTAAGTATGAACTTAACTCCAAATAACACTAGATAAGTTTAAGTTCAAACTCAACTCAATTAAACTTGAATAATCTAATATATATATATATATATATATATATTAAGTAAAATAACATCAATATTTATATTTGACTCAAACTCAACTAATATTTAAACTCCATCATAACTTAATTAGACTTACAAGATAATCAAATTAAATATTATAGAGTTTGAGGTTAATAAATTACCGCATAACTTGTAAGCAGATTTCACTCATTTACACCACTACTTTAGGAGTCTTGAATATAAGATAAAAGTTAGTTGATTGTTTATCACAAGACTGAGCGCAAAGGGTAAATTAACTCTTGCATTTAACATAGTGGTTTCCGAGGGGAACATATATTGACGTTGAGCACATAAACCTAGCTAGCTACACAAGAGCAAATGATGAGGAGCTATCCAAATTGTAACTAGCTAGGCAATTATTTAAACTAGACCTACCTTCTTCAATCATCCTCTTTTGCCTTCCATGCATTTACTGTTTCCCTCACATGCATGCGTGCTCAATCTCATATCCCCAAGATTCATGATTATTGTAATTTATTGAGCTCTCATCAGACATGTGCTTAAAGGAACATATCAATAATGTAGGACTTAGGTGATTCTAAATCTGATACGAATATGATCGTGTCTCTATCATTTCAGATATTATTCAGTGTATGTTTACCATGTTTTCGAATAACTAGGTGTAATCGCTTTTCAGCTTTATCTAGGCGGCAATTGTTTTGTTCTTTGTTGGCCATTAACAACCAAGAGATGATGTTCACGTTTTAGATCACGGTATACAGGAAACTTAGTGAAAGTCATTTCCAAAAAGATTTATTAATGAATGTTTTTGGGACTACTTTCATCTAAAGGGAAAATCTTTTACATTTTTCAACGTTGGTATACCACTATCTTTTGAAAAAATAATGCGTGGGAATATAAAAAGCTTTCTAGTTCATCTTTAAGGAATCTCGAAGATGCACTGTTAGCATTTTGGGTTTCCTAATTTGGGTTTTCTCTTTCTTTTGTCTTTTTTTTTTCCCCAGACTATGACACGTTGATTTTCTTAGCAAAGTTTATCTGGTCTCCAGTGTAACCAATAGATAACACCTGTATGTTCATTATTATAGAGAAAATGTGAACAAAGTGTTGGCACACTTGTTATGTGGTTAAATAAAGACAGAATTTTGTTGTATATTTACGTACTTTTTACTAAGGTTGTCTATTAAATCCAACCGAATGGAATCGAATCGAACTGCATTAAACCACAAAATACGATTTTTTTTGTTTCAATTTAGTTTACTGTTTGATTTGGAAGTTAAACCGAACCGAACAACTTAAACCCAAATCGAACTACTTCTTATTTAAAAAAAAAAAAAGCAATACTTTTTAGTTTCAAACCTAGTCGATTTTTAAATCTAATTCAATTTACCTTTTTTTATTGTTATTTCTTATTTTACTCTTAGCCTTTCAATTCACTCATTTCTCTACAAAGTTGTCTCTCATTTCTAGTTGACACATACACCTTCACTATCATTAAGATGAAATGTTATCCAATTTCAATTCTTACATAACATTCTTCAATTTGGACATCAATATCGGTTGAAAACTCTAGTGACTATTATTATTATAAAAAAAAAAAAAAAAAAGATGATGCTTTTGAAAAGCAATTCAAACTTAACCGAACCAAACTGAACTACATTTAAAGAGGTTCGGTTCAAAACCTCGAACAGTTAGAAGAAGTTTAGTTCATTGAGAATTTAAACCAAATTGTTTTAAATGTGATTTCGTTCGATTTGACCCCTAAACCGAACCGAACCAAACCACTAACACTCCTACTTTTTACTAAGTATATATGTATCTAATACACGAATTTAAAATCCTCTAAAATATTTTAGATAAAGTTACTAATTTAGTGGTTTGAAATTGTTTAAATTTTTAAAATATCTTATAATATCATTATAATATCATATTTTCACTTATAATCTCAACCATTTACTACATGTGGCACCAACTTAAGAGGATAACTACAAGAACTTTAGTTAAAGTAACTTTAGAAGATCAATTTCCAATGTTATTACAACTAGTTGGGAGGAGGAAATTAAATTTAATTCAACCAATTAACAAATCAACATTCACATCATTAGAGTAAAAGAAAGGGGGTGGGGGGTAGCGCGTAGGCTTATCCTTACTTGAAAGTATTAAAAGTTTCTTCTTTGAATCTTTAACAAATATATTAGGGCACCTATTAACTGGAACTTATTATAAAACTTCCTTGGATCTCAGGATTACTAACTATTAGGTTGAGGAAAAAAAAAAACTTGATTAGATAATGAAAGGTACGGCACTAGATTGTGTTGAGTTTTTTTCCCAATTTAGTTAGATAAATAATTCAATTTAAATTTAGTTTATCGGTTAATGGTGCGATTCGAGAGTTCATACCATACTAGTCTATAATTTATAAGAAAAAAAAAATCTAACATTAAAAGCCAAAAGCTAGTGACTCTAGCTTACCAAAACAAAATCCTATTATATCAAAAACCTAATATAAGTTTTTGGTTCTTTCTAGTCTAACTTAATAATCTTCTCTCCTCTCACTTTTAGTCACTAAGTCATGCAAACATGCATGCCCTTCTCTATCTTCTTTACCCCCACTCTTACTCTTAAAGAAAATCCTAATCTTAGCTATCATGAGTCCTCTCACATTAGTCAAAGGAATTTCTCACAACTTGAAAATGATTTTTAAACATCGAGATGTGAGGATGTTAAGATAGATTAGAGATCTAATCTAAATCTACAATTGTTGTCTATGATATAAGCTAATGTCATAAAAGAATTAAGTTGAAACAATACTTTAGTGAGCTCGACTTAACATATAAAACTTGATTTGAACATGATCAAATTTAGATTTTAGGTTTTAACTCATGTTAAAGTAGCCCTTAATAAGTACAAGGTTGACTTGATCAAACTCATTTAGACTTGATTTTTCTAAAAAAAAAAATTATTCTTTATTTAAAATAATATTAATGAGCAAATTCAACTCTAACTAAACTAATATTTGCCCTTAACTTGAGAATGGTTAAGCTTATGGCATAGTAAAGCCAAATGTCATAAAACTTAAGCTCAACTTAACAAACTACTTAAGTGGCTTGAGTTCGAGCTAAATTATTGTCACATTGAATTTAAGTAAACATCCAGCCAAATTCAAGTAGTTCGCAAGTAGCTTTAACTCATTTATTTCCCCATTGAAAGCCTTATTTATCACAATATCATACATGTTAGATCAAAGAAAAAAATGTAATTTTGATATAACACATATTAGCCAACATTTTTTCTCCTATTATTCAAAGCATGAATGTATGTAAAGGAAGAAAAGAATTAGCAATTTCATGGTTAAATTGCAAATACACTTCCTTATGTTTCATCCATGTGCATTTAGCCCCTTATTTGTGAAATAACAATATGAGGTCCAAAAACACAATAATTATTCAATTTCAAATATAAGAAGTGTAAACACTCAGGATATATTTAATGCACCTAATATTTCACTTGCAGCCAATACAACCACAATCTGTTATACATAAGATTCAACTGTCAAAACTACAAGTACTTTAAAGTATTTTAACAAGAGGAATAATTGGTCCTACTAGTTAGTAAATCTTATCACTTGGATGAAAGGAATATTTTTGTCTAATTCTCAATAGAATATTCATCAAGCGAGATACTTTACTTTTCTTATATTCATTATGTGAGCCCCATACTCGATAATTAGGGATTGAATGGGTAAATTTAGGGTATAAGTGAAACTAACCTGATGAACTTACAAATTTACATATAAGCTCAAGACATTAGACGAGAAGACCTCGTAGACCTAGAAATTAAAAATATAATAAAATAATAATATAGCAAAAATAGTATAATTTAACTATATTACATATTACTCCCTATAATCACACAAAATGAGTCTAGTTAAATTGTAAACTCTTAGAGATAAATTGTATATATAATAAAATTTATAGACATAAAATAAAATATATAAGATATACATACATGTCCTATGTAATTTTAACTATATGCGTATACCTATATTTGTTAAAAATACCCTAATATAAGCAATTTAGGCTAGAATAACCTAATAAAATTAACAAAAATTATTAAAAAATTCATGGCAACTGGGAATTGGATTATAGGACATATAGAAGGCTAATGACGATTGGGGTATTGTGTAGAAAAAAATTATATGCAAAGTATGTTAAGTATGTAGGCTTAGGATTTGGAGGAGAGAGAAAAATAAAATCATTTAGTCACCTAAACCATTCTGAAAAATTGAAAAACACACCCCACAAGTTCAAGCATATAATTAGAGATCTAGAAAAATTTAGGTTAGGTTTAAGTGATTAAGGAAGAAAATTAGAGAAAAATTACAAAATCAATGTGCAATATTGGGAGTTTGGTGGTTCACATGAATAAAGAGGAGTTGGGAGTTAACCAACCACCCTAGTATAAGGAGTGACTAGCAACTAGAGTTATCAATAAGATGGTAGCTATCATTGGTGGTTAGAGCTCACTTTTTCAATAAGGTCCTAAATTGGTCCAATTTTAGATAATTTTGTAAAAATATAAAAATTGCATAGAAAATTTCATTCCTAACTATTTACATATGTAGATAGAAAGAAAAATATTATTTTGTAGAAATTCCATAGCTATGGTATATATGCTTAAGAAATTGACAAAATTGAACACTTTTCTATGTTAAAATAAATAAATCGAATAATGTAGTTTTGATCTTGAAATTTTTATATAGACATTTCTATGTTTATACTAAAATTCTTGATTTTAAAAAAAAAAAAATTATTTTCTATAATTTTTATGAATTTTTAGCTCTAAATTATGATTAAAAATGGTATTTTTTTGCAAAAACAAATGTATTTCTCTTAATAACCTTACTTAAATTTTGAGCTCCATTGGTTATTAAAGTATTTCTGGTGATTAGGTGTTGTTAGAGGTGGTTCTATTGGAAGAAGTTAATAAAATCAAGTGCATGTTACTTATATGATTAATTTGATGATGTAAGAATTGAAAAATTAGTAGATAATGGTGATGATATACTAGGAATTTGGCTGTAATGAAGCTGAGTAATATTGGTTGAAATGTTACCTTGATTTCTTTTGCTGGAGTTTGGGGTAGAAATGAACAAATCAATTTATTACAAGAAACTGGTTAAGGGTAGATGATAAGTCAAAGGATTTTGTGAATGAATATCACACTAGAATGTTATGTAGAAGTGTGGTCAGAAGCAAAATGATGAATAAAAGGAAAAAATAAAGGAAGTAAAGGATTAGTCAGAGGATGATTTTCTTAAAACTCTATAGATAACAGAGTCAAAGGATGTCTCAGAGGAAGTGAGGGTAAATGTTCTACTGGGTATTGATTTAGAGACTTAGTTAGAAGTAAAATTCAAAGAGAAGTATAGACAGGAGAAGCTTAGTGGCTGAGTTGGAGGATGAACTCTTAAGGAATTTTAAGTTGATTGGGCTTAGAAGATATTTTATTAAGAGATCTAAAAGTTGAATAAACTACATAGTCGATTAAAAAAATGCCTTAGAAGATATTTGAAGTGAAATACATGAGTATGAGCACTTGGAAGTTTTTTCAAAAGTTAATTTGTAAGAAATCTTCGGTGGTTATCAGACTTAGAAAATGATTTAGAGGATAATCCTGTTAAAACTTTTAACTCCGATATGGCTTAGAGAATAACTCATATGCTTTCCAATTTTAGAACTTCAAGAGTAATTTAGCTTAGAAGATGTTTATTGAAGATCTTAGTGATTTACTAACCCTTAGAGATTGATGCAAAAAGCTAAATTTGTGGTGAACTTCAATATCTATGAGGTGCAAAGGATATCTCAGAAGCTTCTTCGATAAATATTTCAAGGACATTTTCACTTTAGGGATAGCTCATCGGGTATTAGAGGCATATTTCCTTGAAAAAATAACTCTAATTCCCTCCATCAATAGCAACTTAACTTATAAATTTAGTTACAAAATGACTTAATTTCTAGGGAATGGGCAAGTAAATGTTTTCCATGTCTTATGTAGTTACTATTATAACAAATTGACTAAATTTATAGGGAATTCTCGAAAATGGGATAAATGAACAACCGAGTTAGTGAGCAACTAAGCTTTAGGTAAGTGGGATCGGCATTTTATTGTACTTTATTATACTTTGAAGTATTGCTTAAGAATACTTAGAGACTTTAGTAAGTGTCTTATTTGTGATTGTAATTTGTTAGCTTATGTATATGTGGTGAATGTATATGTGGTGAATGTGTTTAAATATTGTATGGTTGTTATGGAGTGTTGAATTACATGTATTAGTTGTTTTATGGTATTACATACCGTAGATTATATGAAATTGCTTGATTACCCTAAAAGCAATCTAACATAAACTTGACCTAATTATTAACTTAACTTGTATCACAACCCATTAGGAGAAACGATTAGGATTCTCAAGCCAAACATGTATCCTTTTATGAGGATAGCAAGCATGGTTCTTCTTCCACCCTTAGTCGAACTAAGTGACAAAAAAAGAGGTTAGGGCAAGGTTGGGGATTGTGGTTCAAAGGTAGTCTTAAGCGAAGCATATTTCTCCATTGCATAAGCCTCAGCTTGGTGACCAATCTATGAAGTACATGGCGTGAAACTCCTCAAAGCCAGGATTAAAGTAGGTGCAATTTCTTTTATCTCACAATAACCAGTCATTGTCGTACGATGATATTTGATTGACCATACATTGCTTCTAATTAACCTTACTTAGAAACCCTAACTGCTCGATGACTAATATAAGTTAATGTCTCCGTTCCACTTACTAAGCAAGTTATCACTCACGTTTTTATAGTTGTTTTGCAGGTTTCCCAACAGAATCACCAACATTATACCAAGTTCCAGAAGACTAAAGATCGAGGTTGGGGACTGAGATTCAAGACTCATAGACTGTGTTCTTAATTATTTGTAAGATTATTTTTTTAACTTATATAGAAACTAATAAGATCTCTATTAGTGATCCTTTAGTTTTCAATTATAGATACTATTACTATGCTCTTTTAATCTGTGATCTTTTGTACACTCTTTTCTAATTACTCTATTTTCTCAAATCAACTTACTTTTAGAACTTTTTTTGAAATTGGGATTTTATACTCTAAATAATTTGAAAAATTAATTCTCTTGATTATTTGAGCCACAAGTTCATTTTTCGAAGCTATTTTTGGAAAATTACATCACAACTTGATTCTATTAGACTTAGAATTGGATAGCTTAAAGTAAGGAAGTGGTAAATGACTAGTGTATGCTATACCTACGTTAGCGGCTAAGTAGCTAGCTTCCAGCTTAGGTTAGTGTTAGATATCTCTCATACATTTTAATGATAACAAAAAAGGTTAAAAGTTAATGAATCCTTAAGAGTGTAGGCTTATAGAAGGTTTTTTAGAAAGTTTATTTTCACAAAATTAAATTACATTCAGAAGCTTATTCAAAAGCTTTGAATGGATTGAAAATAATCTATTCTGGAAAATCTTCAGAAAGTATTATAGAAGCTTTTATAAGAAGAATTGGTACAGCACTTTAGAAACAAAAGACTGATACTCTTTAGAAGGTTGTTCAAAAAGTAAGTCTGGAAAGCTAACGTTGAAATTAGTTTTTAAACCAAATTTGGATTAATCAAGCCCTTATTCTACTAGATTAAGTGTATTAGGGAAATACCTTTAATCTCGTTTCACTTAAGATGGAATCATGATTCATTGGGATTATTTTTAAGCGAAAATATATTTGGATAAATCAAGATATATACAATCTTGGATAAGGATAAGGTTAATTCGATTTTCGTGGGATTTCAAATTTTGAACACAAGGCTTATCCGGAAAGAGCTAGCAAAAGTGGATCTTTTTAAATTTAAATCAAAGATTATCCAATAACTATGAATTGATGAATATCTTATCTAAACAAGATAAAGAGAATTAGCTTTGAATTTTCAAATGACCGAGATCTTTTCACGAAAATATCCAAGGATTATGCTTTGTATTCCAACGATTGGATAATTATGAAAGTGAAGATAATTTTTAGATTTTTAGCTATTGGAAAAACTCAATATAAAAGTAAAAGGGATTCAAAACGTTGATATGAAAAAGAAAAAAAAAATCTAAAGAAATAGTATCATTGCACAAAAATTTCTTGATCAGTTTTTACCTTCTAAAAAGCTTTAGAAAGTTCTTCAGATGACCTTTAGAAAGTTCTTTAAATGTTTCTTCAGAGAGCTGCAATGAATCAAAGTTCTACAACAGGTGTTATTTTTTTCAAGTGCAAAATTATTTGAGACTTGTATTTTTGTTCTCACTTATAATCTCTATACTATATTATAGAGAAAAGATGGTTTGTACTCTATAAATCTATATTAGCCTAAATTGTAGAGAAGCTAGATAGGCAAAGTAGAGTATTGTAAAATCATTGTGACGAATGCTTATAATTTGTTTGTGATTTGATTTAGTAGATCAATTAGAACGGCATTAGTGAAATAGATCAGGTCCGCAACAGTGGAGTAAGAAGAGAGAAGTAGGTAGAAGGCCAAAGGCCGAAGCTCTATAAAATCTCTGCCTGATTTTCTCCTTCCTTACACTCTTTTAATTTGGTTTATTATTGATTGTGCATTAAATCATTAAATTATCACTATTCACCATTATAAATTATTAAGAGGGGTAACTTTATTTTTAACAAAAAAGTTTTCAAAAATTTAAAGATATTAATTCACCCCCTCTCTTAATATCTTATACAGGACCAACAATTAGTTTATACAACGGGGTCGTTACGACTCTCTTATTTGGGACTTGACATATCAAGCTAGACATTTCACTTTTCTTTCACATGAAATCGACATATATCAAACATTTTATCTTAGCAAAACATCTAAACATACTATTAGCTAATTTATATGTTAATTTACTATATTTATTTGGAAATAGAACCTCGGGAGAAGTGGGGTTAAAGTACATTAGACTGGATATAAATAATTGACTCTTATGAAATAGGTTCATGAAAAATTAGTATGATGAAAATCATGATTTGATAAGAATATTACAATTGTAAATTTCTAGTTTCATACAACTAATTTTTTTAACTCTTTTATTGATTTTACATTTATAATTTAAACAATAAACCAAATGGACCCAACCCTTTGCTTTAGAAAAACTTATGAACATCAAATACAATTTAGTTTGGTTGTAAAATTGCAAATCAAATGAACCACATATACCCCTATTGATTGTGTAGCAGCACAAATCATCTTAAAATGAAAAATTAAAAAAGAACAAAAAGTAGATACAAATCTACATTTTCCAAAGGTAATTGGCTTTTACTTTAACAACTCATTTTTTTCTCTACTTAAGTTTTGAATTTTGTAAATTATCTAATTAAGGCCTTAATGCAATAAAGAGAAAGTCAAAACAAAATTCACTAGATTTAAATTAAAACGTTGTTCCTATCCAATAAGATGACATATGATTATATAATTTTTTTTAACCCTTTAAAATTATATAATAGTATCTTGAGAATTGGCAACTAGTATTATCCAAGTATAAAGATATAAAATTTTGAATATATAGTCATATATGATTCTAAAATATTTTAATATTAAATCCACAAAAAATATTATCATTATATAGTTATAATTTCATGTAATTCCATCGCATTTGTCTTTTAATTTTTATCTTTTATCTTTGTTATCATTGGTTTTTATATTATAAATCCATTAACTATCAATATTCCACTAAGTTCTTGTTTTCTTACTTAATCCCCCCTTCCTCCATTCCATCTCCTCTTGTTTTTTGTATACTACAAATTCAATTCCAAGATATATAGTGTCATGCTCCAACAGTTGTCTACTCATAAAAATTCATCATGTATATTAAATTATGATGATAAGTTGATAACAATAACTAAAGTCGTTATTATAAGAAAAAAATGTAAATAATCCTTATAAACTTTAACTTAAGGGTAGATTTACTCTTGAACTTTCAAAAGTTGTAAATCACCTCATTAAACTTTAATAAATTGGCAATAACCCTCATAAGTTGCAAATAACCTTTCTAAATTTTGATTTTGATGCAAAAACACCCCTTGAAATTATCAAAACACACTTTAAGACCCTCTAAACTTTAACCATAATATGACTCTTTTTAACTAAAAAATAAATTGTCTTTTATTTTTCCAATTTATTAAAGCTTTAGAAGGTGATTTTTATCATTTAAAAGTATAGAAGATGAATTCACACCTAAGTGAAACTTTGAAGAGATTATTTGTAATTTCCCCTAAGTATAATATACATAAGACACCAATGGTTAAACCACCCCAAGCTTATAATTTAGCAGGAAGTTATGTTGTGGTATGTGTATATTATATGACATCACTAGATTATAATGTTAAAACGTAAGCTTATAACTTTATATTTGTATAGGTTTTCATGAAAAGGCCTACCAAAGTTTAAGTTTACATCATAGTTAGATATTTAAACTTTTACTTTCATTTTCATCACTCAAGTCCCAATTCCAACGTGCCAATGGTAGTAGTGGTGCATCTTTTGACATGTTTGTAATTTATCCTATAAAAGATTTTATAAGGTTTTAAGAAATTTCCATGTGTTTAGCAAGTAGCTAGAGGTAGCATTATATTTAACAAAGAATAAAGTATAAAGTTTTTAATCAAGTTCATTGTTTCAACCAATTACATCCATACATCACTATTCTACTCGATCTGATGCTAAAAAAATTTACCCCACTCTAATATGAGTTTCAAGGAGTTAAGTTTCTAATCAAATATAACTATCTCTCGTGAAACCTAAGCTTATGCATGAAGTACCAACTAACTCCTCTTAAAGACGATTCAGGATAAGTTCCCTAACCTTCTCTCTCACCACTTAATTTGTTGAGGTCAAGAAAAAGAAAAATCTTATTACCTCTCCTAAAGATGGGTATCTAGTAGGGGACCTAATATTTTTGGAATGCAACACATGATCAATTAAGTTATTTTCCATTTATTATCAAATTCTAATTATAGTGACACACCAATATTTCAAAACTCGTTAGCAGAGTTCTATTTCTATTGAGCTCCAAATCAATCATATAAACTAAACCTAGCTACTATAATACAAAATATGCACATATTGGCATGCACATATCCTTGGCAAAATCATAAGCAATATAGCAACTTATAACCTCCAAATTATGCAACTATACTATCTCGTTTTAAAGCATAATTTAAAGCCAATTTATCTATGGTTTGGAGAAAACTGCACTCTTGATGACAAACTCTAATTATGAAATAAACCTAAAAAAGTGTTATAAGTATTAGTTCCTTTATAAAAATAGTTAATTAAGTATATATCGTATTCTTCTTAAATATATGATATAATGTATATATTGTAGTAGACTCAAGCACTTTACTACTTTATGCATAAATAATCATATGCTTCCATAGTTACTTATTTTAATAGTTAGTTTTCACAACATTTAATAGTTTATCACATATTAACAATATATAATGTTAAAATAATAAGTCATTAACCACAATAAACAATAGGAGATAAGATTTAGATTTAAAATACAATTTATGTAGTCTTATGAGATAATTCTAAGTTCAAAAGAAATCAGTAACAATTTTGTCAAAATAATATTTGTATTTACTCTTATAAAAATAGTTGTTTTCAAATCACAACTGGTACAAAACTTTTATTAATTTCTTCACACAATATTACTTTACAGTCAACACTTACATTTACAAATACATGGAAATATGATTACAAAGGAAAGAAAAATCTACAAATTTCTAAGATTTGATATGGATGATAAGATAAGAATCAAATATGATATGATCTCGATTTTCTTATCTATAAAGGATTTATCCTTATCTAAGATTTAATAAGGAGCATAAGATCAAGATCAAATCTAATATGATGTAAGAGCATAAGATTATACTCAAGTATGATATAATGTTGATCTTGTTATGCTGTTCTTAATTTTATGTATGCTTTAAATAATATTGAATCTACTAACACCACCCTACCGCCACCCCCACCCCGAGCCTACGCATAAGATCAATGTATAGTTGACAATCACCAATCTTATTGATGAGATAATTAAATTAATCATAACTTAATCCTTTAGTAAAATATCAACTAATTGCTAGTGAGTTGGAATAGGATGGAAAGAGACCAAGCCTTATTGAACATGTTCACGAACAAAGTAAAAATCAATCTTAATGTGTTTCTCCTTTTCATGAAATACAAAATTCATAGAAAAATGAATAGCAGATTTATTGTCAAAACAAAGATTAATAAGAACCGATAATGGAAAAGGAAAATTTTGAAACAATGATCTTAGCTAAATTATTTCAAAAGTAGTAACTGCAATGGCTTTATAATTTGCTTCTGTTGAAGATCAAGCAATAACTATTTGCTTCTTAAATTTCAACTAATAGTGGAGTTACCTAAAAGGACAATGTAGTTAGACATTGATTAACAAGAGTTAGGAGATGAAGTCTAATTCAAATCATAGTAAGCTTGAAGAACAAATGAACTACAAGCTGAAAAGAAAATCTTATGACTTAAGGTACCTTTAATTTAGTGAAGAAGACGAAGTACACTCTGCTAATGAAGGATTATTGGATGTTACATTAATTAGCTTGAGTTATGTAAAGAATAAACAATATAGGGTCTACTAAGAGTCAAATAATTTAATCTTCTAATTATTTTCAATATTGACTTGGATTTTCTATAAGTTCCCTTTTTTTAAAGGAAGATGATGTTGCTGTGAAATTAGTGTATGGATGGGATTGGCATATACCACACCAGTATCCAAAAATAGATCATTAGTATACTTATGTTGTATCATAGAAATGCCGGCATCAAATCCATAGATTTCAATTACCAAGAAATATTTGAGAGTTCCTAAATCCTTGAGATGAAAACATTTAAGGAAATATTCCTTAACTATGTTACATCGAGCATTCTAATTAGTGGTAACTATTATATCATTAATATAAACCAAAAAAGAAAAAAGCATCTCAAATTTCCCATCTTGATAAACAAATAAGGAATGATCCACCTTACTTTGCCTAAAACCATAGTGAACTAATGTACTTGATAACTTTCCAAACCATTGTCATAGACCCCGCTTAAGGTTGGACAAGGACTTTTTGAGTCAACACACTAATTTAGGCGATAGAGGCTTAACACCTTTTGGTGATATCATATGTACTTCATATGTACTTCGTTTGTTAGATCATCATGGAGAAATGCATTGTTAATATTCGATTGATGCAAATCCTAATCTTTCAGAGCTGCTATAGCTAATAGAAACTTCACAGTAGTTAATTTAGCAATAAGAGCAAAAGTTTCGGTATAGTCCTTACCTTTTATTTGAGCAAATCCTTTAGCAACTAAACGTGTTGTACCTTTCTATTATACCATCTACCTTATACCTAACCTTGTAACCCATTTATAACCTATAGCTTTCTTACCGTATGGAAGCTTAGCAAACTCTCAAGTTTAATTCTTTTTCAAGGCTTAAAGTTTATGATTCATTGCAACAAACCCAATTTTGATTGTTGATTGCTTCTTTATAAGTTTGTAGCTCTACTATATCAATCTCAATAATATAACCATAAACTTTAAAGTATTATTTAGACTCATACCTATATAAGAAGATGGATTGCCTATTGAAGTTCCCTACTTCTTTAAAATAAAACTATACACATAAAGATTCAAATAATCTAGCATTTGTTGAGTTAATTGAGAGAGTCTGGTTTTTAATGACTCTTGATGTATTGGAGAAGACATGGAAGACCCATTATTAAATAAATGAGTTTATGTTTCATCATAGGAAAGTGTAGACTTATCAAAATGATTAAACTCTAGACTATCAGAATGATCAGTATTAGGACTCTCGTTAAGATAAGGATTGGTACTAGGGGGAGAGGAGTCTATTCTACAATTTTCAATCAAATCTTCTATAGTTAAAGTAAGATTACCTTCATAGGTTGGTTATGTTTCCCAAGGAAAAAACTTGTTTGTTTTTTAGTCATCAATGAAGGGAAAGGTATTTTCATAGAAGTGGACATTGTATGAATCAAGAATTCTATTAGTTGATAATTTAAGGACTCAATAACCTTTTCCTAATTAAGTAACCAAGAAAAACATATGGTTTAAACCTTATTTTAAACTTATCTCTTGGTTTAGGTTTCTTATAAGCATAACACAAACACCTAAAGACTCTCATATGTTCATATGATGGTCGTTTTCCAAATAGAAGTTCAAAAGGTGACTTTTTTTCCAAATTTGCACTTGATAGTCTATTTATAATGTAAACACTAGTTGACATACACTCTCCCTAGTATTCAATCAGAACATTCGATTAGAATTTTAATGCTCTTGCTAGTTCAAGAATATGTTGATATTTTCTCTCAACAACACCATTTTACTATAGTATGTATGTATAAGATGTTTGATGAATAATCCTTTGTTTAAGAATTATAACTTTGAAAGATTTAGAACAAAATTTAGGAGCATTGTCCGATTGTATATATTTGATCCTTTTATCAAATTGAATTTCAACCATTTTAATAAAATGTAAGAAATGACTATTGACTTCATTTTTTCTTTCGTGAGATTAACCCATATAAGTCATGAATAATTGTCAACAATTGAGAAAAAATAATGTACACTAGCAGTAGTGCTTGTAAGATAAGGGCCCCAAACATCTAAATGAATCAAATCAAAGTAGACACTAGTTTTATTATTGCAAATTAGAAAAGAGCTGTGTGTATGATGAGCTCTATAATATTCATCATAAGGAAAATGTTATGACTGAAGATACAAACACAAATACAGTGTCTAGAATATATAAGAGAAGACCAAAATACTTATAGGATTACATTGTCTAAACAATCACATACAATAGATAATAGAAAATAAACTAACATACAGTAGATAACAAAAAATAGTCAATTCTCACAATAGTAGGTTACAAACAATATAACTCTAATAGATCATTAACAGATCTAGGAGGAATCTAACAGATTGGAAATAAGAAACGGATACCAATCCTTCTTTTAATGATTTCACATAAGTGATTTCTTAGAGATTTCTAGCATCTAGAAAGCCCAAATTCATTTTTGTTTTCCATCATCACTAACATCTCCCAAAACACACACAAACACATTAGGTTAGTTTCAATCATACTACATAAGATAAATAATATCTATTCTAGATTGTGAAAGGAGTCACAAATCTAGGTTTTCTTTGAAACCCTAGTTTTAAAAGGAGTATATGAAAAGAGAGAACCAAAGAAGAGAAAGAGAGAGGAGTATCATACCTATCTATATGAGTAAGGAAGTTTTAGGAAAGAGGGAAGATTATTTTATACGAGAAAATTTTTTGTAAGCAGTGGTTCTAGCTTTCCTTAGTAAGCCTAGCATAAAAAACCACAAATTATTTGCATCAAAAGCTAACTACTATGTAGATGACTTAACTAACGATATGAAATTAGAACATAGTTACTAGACTTATCTATAAGCACATGTAAAGGTCTTGTTTTCTTGAAGTAGTAGAGTCCTTCAACTAAATCATCTGTTCTAGTCTTCTTCTTCAAGCTAGGTCCTGCACAACACAATTGTTTTGTGTGAATAACACTTTACAATATAAATCTCTAATAATTTTAGAGACAGAAATCAAATTGCATGCGAATTAATGTAGTTTATCACTTATTTCCTCTCAATTTGACTTAAACTTTTGCTCAAGTAAGTAGAGTCACCTACAGATTATCAATGACAGTTACATTTGATAGGTATAGATGTAAAGGTCCGATTAGAGTGGTTACCTGCGTGCTATGTGAATAGCGTACTACACGTGGCTCCAAATAAGTGAAACGAGATTATTACCTGAAGGGATGATTAGGTAAGAATAAGGTAGGGAGGAAGAACAGATAATCTTAGTATCTCAAATGCATAAGTGACAGATAAGGTAGCCTTAGAGAACCTCAAGCTTTCGCCTTAGAGAACCTTAAGCTTAAGCAAATGAGATCAATTCTTTACCTGAACGCTATTTGATCGTAGAAAGTAGAGTTTTCACAGTGGAACACCATTTCTCCAATTTCTCTAAGAGTTCTCAATGATGAGGAAATACTAGTTATTTATAAGCTCTTGAGCATAATGGCATCCATCGGATCATCTAGGTAATCAATGGATGAAATGAAGCTTGCTTGATTCATGGTTATCCAGAATGAGCTAGCTAATAGGCACAGAACTAGTAACCTTCCTTATAAGTACATGAGCCTACTTGAGAAAGGTTGGAGGTAGATGGACTGGTCCAATGATCCTTATTCTAAACCCATCAAGCCAAATCTTCTTAAATCAGCTCAATATGAACTGGACTCCTTAGGCCTTATTACCTAGCTCAATGAGTCAAGCCTAAATAAATAATTGACTTATCCCAATAACTAATATAACAATTTTTAACCCTCTACAATAGAAAAGGGGCATCAGAAACTCTAGGATTAGATGTACTGCTATCCACAATTTACCCTATGTTATTCATACCAATAGCATTTACACTGGGAGGACGGTGTAATGGCATTAAGTAACTATTTGAATTGACTTACACTAAGCCTTATGAGAGAATAGCTTGATGGTTTGTTCTATTCTCGATGTTCAACTTTAAGGCCTGTTGGATTGGTAGTTATCGCCTAAGTTGTCAATATATCAATAGCAGACACTTGATTAGCATTTTTTTTTTTGTCTTAGATTTGCCCCTTCTAGCCTCTTCCCCCTTGTAGTTTTAATTTTTGTTTTTTAATAGGGTCCTAATTCTAAAATTAAAAAATAATAAAAAAATAAAAAATAAAAAATGATGAAAATATAAAAAAAGGAAAAAGGAAAAAATTATAAAGATTTTTAGTTTTTTAGAAAGTAAATTATTGTAAGGTTAATTTGTTTTAGTTTTGGTTCTATCCAAATTATTATTTTAGAAAGTTACGTGATTTAAGTACAATTTAATTATATTAAAAATTAAGATATAGGCTAATAGCCTAATGAATAAGTATTGGAGTATTGATGTGGAGTTAGCTTAAGGTTATAAGTTCGAATCTTGTTAGATATTTATGTGTTTTTTATTTTTCTATTTTTTTATTTTTTACAAAAAGCGAATTAAATGCACAAAATCATATCTAATCAATTTTTTTTTAATCTTATCCGATTAAATTTGAATCAACATAGATGATTTAAAATATATTTTGGTCTTTATAAAATTAGATATGAATCAATAAGAAACATTCAAAAATTATTAGGATTCGATACGATTCGTTTCGTACGCTATAAATACAAAACCTACGGCATAAAATAACAATGACACACTCCCGAAAGAATCCTTCGTTCCTCCACTGTGATAAACAAAAACGAACTCCACATGCGCGGTCTCCCCAGTCACGAACAGCAGCTATACAAATCCATCCACGTACACCCTGTCAAGCCTGCACTCCAACACAGCACAACCTCCTCGTCCAAGCAATTCTCCACTCTTGCCTCATAGTACACGCGCAACTACACTTGATCTTCGACATGCTCACTACTTCAACACATTTTGCTAACAACACACGTTCAACACTCTCCACCGAAGTCTACAGCAAGCTTATCATGCGCTATGCCAAACAGTCCAAGCACCCAACGTCCAGTTCATACACACTGCTACTCATACTCATTCCTAACTCACTCGCAAGTCACTACCTTGCGCTATCCACTACATACGTCCACAGCAGAACACTTCAACATTGCTCAAAGAACATACAACTCCACTACAATTCCAACCATGACTTACCAGAGAACTGCACTAACCAGGCCATACGGTAACTCCGCAGTAATTAGTGTATACTCCACAACTTACCAGAGAACTGCACCATAGTAGCAACACGCAACAAACATGACCAAGCTCCATGCTACTACTGCACACGTAACACTTCACCGAAACTCCAACGTCCACTCTACCCTAACATAGCCCAGGCACAAGCTATTGACAGCAACACCCCGTTTTACGCAAGTCGGCAACGTCCAGCACTTCACACCTATAAGCACACAAATCGCTTTCACGCAGCCACTCCCATGCCCAATCAAGTCTTCACCGACAGTAGTACCTCATCCACATTAAGTTCTATCCAGGCCACGCGATCGGCGATTAAAGTAACATCTATAACAATAGTAAGAAATTCCTTTACAGTGCAATCAAGAAGTTCAAGTATGTTTCTTTCCATTCTTTTGTTTTGTTTTTTTTTTTTTTGAATTTTTTATTTAATTTATTATTTGTTAGTATTATATTGTTATTATTATTATTTAGATCTTTAGTTATTTAACATAATATATATGAATATGAACATATTAGTTTTAGGAGATTTTATTCTTAGTCTATAGATGGTTGTTTAATAATAATGATATTTGTATATATATATATATATATTAACTTAGGTGTTCCTTTTTTAGCATTAGTTTTCTTGATTATGTAAATTAAGTATTGATTTAAGTAAATGGTTATTTAATAGTAGTTATATGGATATAAATATATATATATATATATTAGTTTAGGGATTTTTCGTTAAGATTAGTTTTTTAAGGTTTCTTGATATAAAAAAGTATTTGGTCTTTTTAGCTTAGGTGTTTTTCTATCATTATGTTTTTAAGATTTTCTCACTTAGAAATTTTATTATTTTTAAATAATAAAAATAGGACTTTTAGAAAGTTTTTTTTATAAAATAAAATCACTTAAGAGTTAGGACTCATTTAATTTTTATTTGAATAAATCGAATCGGTAATGACATAAACTCGGTCATTTTTTCAAAAATTAAAATAAATCCACTCGTTAAAGTTTTTTTGAAAGAATTACGATCGTCTGATCCTAACTAGCAGGTATATAGGCACCTTCGAGATGATAATAAAATATGTAGAAACTTATGTTCTTATTTCTTTTAGTTTTTTATTAAAAATTTTATAATTTAAAGAATAAACCTAATTTCGGAAAATAAATAATGGTACCCATGAAAGTTTAATAGATTAGCTCCCAAATTTAAAATCCTCTAATTTGTATTAAATTAAAATCAAAGACCGGTAGTTAAATCGTAGTCAATCCACTTAATTGATTACGGTTTTCTTTTTTTTTTCTCGATTTTAGCTAAGTAGCAACTCCAAACTTTTTTCTAAATAAAAAATCGAAATTTTTCAATTTCTTTAGTCGAGAATTAATATTAAATAGGTTTGGATTCAATATTAATCAAAAAATGAGAAATCAAATTAAAATAAGAAAACCAAAATTTAAACTCAGATAGGCATCAATGAGGTAAAAATCAAATCAAATGATAGCAATTCTCCTTAGTGTGTCTAGATTATTTATAATGGTCACTTTTCACTCTTTTAGTCAAATCCCCACTCCTGTTGTTGTATTTCTACCTTTCACATGAAAGGCCATAATGTCTATATTACTGTAGCAACTTGATCCTTACATGTGACTCTCTACCTCTATCAGCATAGAGTATTCCTTTGCGAGTGTAGGAAGAAGATCCGTGGCTACAACCTAGCTTTTGATACTTTTGTATTCTTCTAATAAACTAGTTGACAATTCATGGACCATTCCTCGTTCATGAGCATATGCCAGAGCTGCAGGTGCACCATTAATATAAGTCAATAAATCTAAATATAAATTTTGTTTTCCCTACAAGTATTTTAATTTTGTATAACAAGCCTGAGTGATCATTCCACTAGATTGAGTGCTTATAATCTGTCTCTTTATCTCTTATATTTTTTATTCATTGCGTTGTGAGAGCCTTTCCTCCAAATCCTTCCAAAGATCTCTTGCTGTTTGCAAGTAGACTACACTTTCATGGAGTTCTTCACTTAATGAATTTAATATCCAAAATTGACCGTGGAATCATATTTTTGCCGAGTATCAGCGTACTTACTTAAGTTATCTGGGCAGGCAAATAATACCACCAAGAAAGCCAACCTTATTTTTCTCTATCAAAGCAGTTAGCATAGAAACCTTCCAAGCAGGATACTTACGACCTTTCAATGGGTACGTCATGAGAATTTCTCTAAGTCTATTGGAGCTATTGCAAAAGTATGGTGATGAAATATGAGGTTGAAATGATTTTGGTGGTGTTATTTCAGTCTTCTTAGTCGACATTTTGGGGAGATTTAGTTTTGTATCAACTATTTGCTCTAATACCATGTAATAACAGTAAGAGAAATACATGTCTACTATTATTATAAAAAAAAAATACATTAATATAAATTATGTTAAAAGAATTATCTAAATACCATGGGTAAATCATATCTAGAAGATATATATTTTAAAGATACAAAAAGGTTGCACTCATTAACTGTGACTTGACTTATTGATTATCACAATTATGTCACATTTATCAAATGCAACAACCTTATTAATATTAGGAGCGCAAAGCCTAAGAAACTAGAAAACATCAATACTAGCAATAGCATCGAAATGGTTTCTCTCTCTGCCCCTTATTTGTCCTCTTTCTAAATGCATGAAGTCTAGGTTGAACCAAAACAGAACCTCTCTAGAGTTCAATGACCACCAATCGGCTATTGCCACGTTGTCCATGGTATGTTGAAATAGGGCCAGAATGAATATGAAAAATATGGTAAAATACTTGTATATCTTCTCTACTTTGATTGCTTCCTTGGATATTATTACCTAATATTATCGGGAGAGACATGTCTCTATCATTATTATAAAAAAAAAAAATTGCATTAATATAAATTATATTGAAAAATTACATAAATTATATAAAATATGGTATTTAGGTTATCATTTATATAAAACTAGTATCTCGTTTCCAATAGGAGATACAATACTAGTATTTATGTAATTTTTTAATATAGTTGGTATTTGTGTAATATTTATCTATTTAATTAGTAAAAATAAAAATTCCTCAAAAAGTTATTTTCCAATCATAATTGATACAAAACTGTTATTCATTTCTTCACCAAATAATAATTCACAATCGATACTTACATTTATAAATACATGGAAACATTAATCACAAAAAAAAAAATACATGGGAATATGATTACAAAGGAAAGAAATATCTATAAATTTCTAAGATTTGATATGGACAATAAGATAAGAATCAAATTTGATATAATATGATTTTTTTTATTTACAAAAGACTTATCCTTATCCCAGACTTGATAAAGAGAATAAGATCAAGACCAAAATTGATATAACATCGGAGTATAAGATTGAGATCAAATATGATATAATGTTGATCTTGCTTTGTTATTCCCAATTTTGTGCAAGCTTTAGATAATATCAAATATGCTAACAACTCTTATGCAATCATATAATTAAATATATATGAGTAAATTGTAAATAACTACCTTAAATTTCGACTTAGAAATCGTTCCATCAAAATTTAATAATTTAGTAATATAAAAATACCAGCTTTTTTAATTAAAAATACTTAAATTCAAAATTTAGGGAGATACTAGAGTACGTTTTGATAAGTTTCAAAGTGTTTATGCATCTAAATTCATGGTTTATAAGGATTACTTACAACTTTTTGAGTTAATTATCAAATTATCAATTGCTTTGAGTCATTCATTTACCATCATTGACAATTTTCTAGGTTCAACTAATTGACCCGAACTCACTAGATTTGTTCGAGTTAAAATTTTTTTTTTTTCATTTACTAGAAAATAAACCAATTTGCTAAAAAAATGTAAATCCAAGAAAAATAAAAAGTAAATTATAAAAAACTCTTAACTTTTAATTCTTAATGATATAGGTAATTATTATTATTCTATAAATAAATATGAATTATATTATAATATTTTTATTGATCCTGATTCAATTCTAGTTCAACCATAATTAACCATCTCAACTTTTAACTCTTTTTCACTCCCAAGTCAACCTCTTGATTTGGATTTAATAACAATACATATAACATTTGAAAATTCCCCAAGTTGGATATTAACAAATATGACATTTGATATTTGTTTAAATCTATAAATGTATATGTTTTCTTAGGTACAGCGTGCCTGCACACACATCAATCAAAATAAGTCTACAGTACCGGAAAATTATACATGATATCCAACACATAAAAAATCATAAGTTTCAGAGTTGTACTTGAATTGGTATATGAACGTTGCTGTTTTTATCATTTGGAAGGAAAAAAGTCTAATATACTTATTGAAAATTGACAAAATTAAGGCGATAGGATTGATAAATTTTATAAAAAAGCCACTTACAAGTTCCGTTTGGCCAAAAAAAAAAAAGTTCCGTTTTGGATTCCTTGAGTGAGAAATGCCAAGGTTGCCCCTTATATGTGGCAGCAAAAATAAGCACTAAATATTGATTTAGCAAAATTCATGTTAACAAGTGTACAGGCAACATAATGATTTGCCAATTAACCAATAATATAAAGAAATTGCACCTTTGCCCACAAATAAAGGATATGCTAATATATAAAAATTTTAAAATACGGCCACAAGTATGTAAATGATAATTCGTAATATGACAATTTACTAAATCAACCCGTGACTTACAAAAATTGCCCTTTGGCTGTAATTTTGGTGAAATCACACAAAATTGATCCTTTTCAGTATTTTTAATAGACTAACCAGGATACAAAATCTTGGAAAATAGAGCTAAAATTTACATTATATATTGCAAAAAAGAACACCAGCTTTATCCATCCTCACTTTTTATTCAATTTTACCCCTACATATAGTTTATTTAGGATTTACCAATAAAACCTACTATCACTTTGTAAATACGTACTTGCTGGAAATTTTAGTAACTATTTCATTTTAATCATTAAAATTGCAAAAACACCATCATATGATTTTATAATATAGTTATATTTACATTTTTTTACCCTGAATTGTTTTACTTTGAGTTTGACCCTAAAGCACTGCAAATTTCATATTTGTCCTCAATAAGTAACAACGTCCATTTACGAGTTACTATTTGTTCACAAAAATCCAATTTCCTTTATATTGCAATATCGTGGAAATCGTTGCACTATTTTATGATAAATTCCATTTTGAACCTAAATGCAATATAAGCCTGGGAGAACCACTTTTTGTACTATCACTATGCCTTAAGTACAATAATCTGATTAAATTATTTTCTTTTTTTTTGCTAATGATTAAATTATTTCAAAAATCACATTTTGGGCCTTAAATTATAATCGGCATTTACATGTTATAATGAGATGTATGGACTATTAATTTATCAAAATCCAACTTCTTTATGAAATTTTATAGAAAAACATCTTGTAATAAAAATTTGAAGCAAAAAACATTATATTTTTAATTTTTGAACTATTGCCACTATTATTGATGGGTTTAACTCCAAAATGCATATTAACTATAAATCATGGTCAATTTGTAAAGATAAAATTATAGTAATTATATGACGAGCGTAGGCCGCTTAGTTCCAAATTACCGAAATAAGGCAACAAGGTTAAGTACTTATGATGGAGGCCTCTTGACTCAAGCGAAATAAATTTTGGACAGTTAAGTGTTGATGTAAGTCTTGGAATTATACGATGTTTAATGTTTTGGCTAAAAGTGATAATAAAGCTAAACGTTAATATATCAAAATGAACCATGTCATTTTTGAGTTTTTGCCGGCAACTATATAAACTTTGCGCATATGAGGCCTGCAAAACAATACACAATAAGGGAAAGCTCACTCCGATACTTAAGTTAGCAGTAGGCTCTTAAGAATAATAAATAATCTAGAGTAATATGCGAGCTTGGTGCACAAAGTTTAGAAAGCTTTACCATTAGGTGGTGATCTAGTATTTATAAAGGAGTGGAGCCGATAGTTAGAGGTCGGTTTTTTAAGTAATCTTCTCCTGCAAGTGTAGGAGAATGGAGTCATTTTGCCTGACGTATCCCATTTATTTAAGACATGGCTGTTTTATCCTTATCTTGTTCATTTTAGCTGTTACAAGACCCACTAGGCTTGGTCCATACAGGTTTAAGGCTTGAGCCTACAAAGTTGAGCCCTAAGCCACGTGACGTATTAGATGGAGTTGAGCCTAAGAGCTCATGTCCAAAGTGCCTTATCAATACTTACCCTCCTATAGTATCATTACTAAGACGAAGGAAAAGAGAAAGGATATGTAAGCTGCTCAAGCATAACCGATCCGACTCAAAAGAGTCCAACCACACACTATGGGGTTAATGTGGTGGGCATATAGGTCTAGACTAGAAGTTAGCTATGGTAGAGGCATTCGAAGCAGTAGGTTCCCAATTCAAAAATGTTCGAGGCTAGATGACCAGGAGTACCGAAGACTCAAGCGAGGCTTAGGTTAGGGTATTAAAGTAGGATACCCTTGCAACTTACTAGGTAAGCGCTTCAAGGCTATGAATCGATCCATTCGAACAATGCTCAACAAGGATCGAGTAGACATAACTGCGTCATGTCTTTATCATGTCAACCGAGTGAAAGTTAAATGGCCCCTGAAGAAGCTTCTTGTTAAAGGAACTTTTTCGAAATGTGATTTTTGCTCGCTTGTATTCCGTACATTAAATGCAACATGATAGGTATCATACTATAGCAGGCTAGCATACAACTACATGCCTTTTAAAGGTGACTGTCCAATCAAAATACTTTCTACGTGTCAACTATCCACCATTCCAAAGGATTCGTGCTTATATAGATCCCTATAATCGCCTATACGGATTTCCTATAAATAGGAGGGTCATAAAGAGAGACCACTTTTCTACAATCTTCTCATTCAGTTATTATAAATTCTACTTTCACATTCAAACTTTCAAACTTTCTTCAAAAGTTTCCTAAGGTCTTTTCTTCCTTCTTCGAGTATTACAGTCATGTTAACCAATAAAGGTGAGACTGATTCCTCTTTATCATTGCATCTCTATAGTTCAAAGTCTACAAGAGTGATCCCCCTCAGGTACCAGAGGGTAAGGTTTCGTCACTAGCACAACTTAACAAACCTACAAGGATGGCTGTAGAGGCGCTAGACAAGGTTAGAATCATCAATGTCATCCTCAAGGATGTATATGCAAACTTTCCCTTCCCCTCCGCTGGCTCTCCTACCACCTTCTGCCTTTGCCGAAGGATTTGTTCAATGCTCCTGAGATAGGCAAGGGGCATAGTTGGATCATAAGCAACTTTCTTATGGAGGTAATCCTTGGGTGGCAGATTAGGTTGCTGGGCAAGAATGAACCAGTGGCCCTACTGTTAGGGAAGCACTTCGTAATCTTTGAAAAGTATCGAAGTTTAGGCAACACCTCCCTCCAAGTCGCTTCAAGAAAAAGTTCTTTAACTACCACCACTACAGTCCGTCATAGGTCCCTCCCAATGGGTACAGGGTACTGAAGACTTTCCAGGCTCTTTGCAAATACCTAGTGATAAAGGCTATTTTTCTATCACTTCTACATGTGGAAGAGTGTTAGGTGGTAGCCTTATCTCCAACCGCACCCAAGCAAGAAGCTTTTTTGTAGCCCTATAGATTCGGTTAAAGGTTGGTAGGATGAATACATAATAGTTGAACTACCTAAAGAGGTAGATTTTTGGACATAGTAGACCGAGATAGTCTGTACTGGAGGTGAAAAGGGGCTTGGTCCCAATGATGTCGAGGCCACCTAAGAGATCCCAGCCTTTTAAGGTGTTGAGATACGGCTAGAAGATTAATGCTGCGGAGATCGTAGAGAGGTATTTCCGGTACCCGATCTCTAAGCACTTCCCCAACAAAAAGAATGCTATAGTAGAGAAATGGGCCAAAGGTACAGGTATTTCCGACACCTGATCAAGTTATGCTAGTGTTGAGGTGCTTCCTTCGATGCCTGTAAGATGGGAGGACTCTCTTGGCCATGCCGATCACGACGGTGTTTTGTAAATGGGATTTGTAATTCCTTTTGGTTTGTTCTTGTTTTCCTTTTTTATATTGCGATTGGATTTCTTACAAACAAAAATTTGGCCCAAAGAATGCCTTGTCCCTCTATGGACAACCTGATGAGATGCTGTCAAGCAAAAATGAGGGAAGATCTACCAAGGGGCAAGATCATAAACCTGAAGCCAGGGCTTGAGGAGATTAGTAAGGCACGATCAAAGTTTATTCCCTAAGGAGCTCCCATCGGCATCTAGGACAAGCCTATAGATGTAGAGCGTTTGGGTGTGGCTCTACCTACTCTTACCCTCATTTATTCTACTAAGCCCATCATCGTGGGTGATGAAGGTACCGAAATGGAGGGGGCCGATGTACAGATGCTTTCCCCTCCAAAAAGGAAGGAGGAAGAGATTAAGGAATAGGCTGCCCTTCCTCAAGCTAATGGCTAGAAGCGTAAGGCTCCCAAGATGTCCAGGGAATTAAGTCTTGGAGCAAAGAAACAGAGGTACCTGGTGAGGGTACCTTTGAGCAAGGGGAAGTGGAATGAGTAGCCTATGGCTCATCCTTATCAAAGCATCAACAATATGGGGGACACATTTTATGAAGTCCTCAACAATTTTAGGCTAATGGGGATAGGGCAAGACTTATTCTAAGAAGTATCATACGATTCTCGGGATAAGGAGCTCTTGAGGGGAGCCCCCTAGTTGGAAATGAAGAGGGTCTAAGGGAAGCTCCTCAAGCTAAAGTGGGAGGTCTATGCCAATGATCTAACGTTGCGGCACCGGACGCTCAGCTACCAGGCTTCGATGGGGGCGTATACCCCCGAAGACTGGGTATCATCAAAGAGCTTTCCTAGGAAGGTGGGGACGACCCTATACAGATAGTGGGCCACTTAAGCACGCTGATGCAACAAGTAAGTTTTTGTTGCTCCTAAATTGTCATGTTTTGTGTCTTTGTATTAATGGTTGGTTTCGTTTTCAATTTACAGTACTACGGCTAAGTATTGCTTCAACTAAACAAGTCTAATGCTGCCTAAAAAGAGGCAAAGGGCTTTCGAGAGGCGTTGCGTCGGCACAAGAAGTACCTGCTGGAGGTAGAGACTTCTAGTAAGGCTAATAAGCACTTACGTTGCTCTATTATGCAGGTAGCATGGCTTAAATCGAGGCTCAAGGATTCGGAGCAAGAGATAGACAAGGCTAAGAAGGTGGCAAAGAAGGCAAAAGACTTGAAGGCTTGCCTCTCTCAAAGGTTAGACAAGGAGGGTAAAGCCAAGGCCTGACTCAAAAAGGAGAATGCTGAACTAAGGGCATCGGTAGTTAGGTTGCAAACCGAGTTGGCGATGAAAGCGTCCAAATGTGAAGGTATTAAAGCCACTTCGCTGGAGCTAACTAGTTTGAAGGTTAGGTTAGAGCAGCAAGTCTAAGAGCTATAAGGAAAAGTTTCATAAATGGAGGAGATTAACTCTAAGATGGAGAGCAAGGAGGTCTTTAGTGATGTCACCGCTAAAAAGGCATTCACCAACTACTGGAAGATTAAGGAATGGTTAGATGAGCTAAAGGACTTGACCACAGACTTTGCGCACTTCACAAGGGAGGAGCTTATCTCCCATTTCTGGACCTTGATCTCAGCTTCCTCGACTTCCTAAATTCCTTGACCTTCACCAAGAAGAGGGAAGCCTTGGTGCAGGAGGAGAAAGTCGTCTGAGTGGCTATTAAGATTACAGGCACTCCTTCTACTATTGGGGCTGGGTAGGGCGCTTCTACATCCACTTCTGCACCAGTAACCCAGCAAGAAGCTACCTCCAAAGCAATTCTTGAAGATAATCCATTTGTAGGTGATCTTCCTACTACTCCTGGTTTGCATTCCTCAAGCCCCACTCCAAGTTAAGGCCTACCACCTGAAGTACCGATGGATCAGTGCTCCGAACAAATAGATGCCTTGGATCTTTTTAAATTATCGGAGTTAATCAATCCGAAGGGTTAGGATGTGTATTTTTCTCCCCTATTTTTTAAGCTTATTTAAGTCGGGCCGGGATGCCAGCCTTTACTTTGTAATTAAACAATCAATCAATGAATAGATGAATATTTTTAAAATATCCTCTCTTGTTTTCAATTTGAATATTTCTATTAAAGGATTCCTCTACGCAAGGGGAGTTTACCCTTACTGAGCTTAACCATTCAAGGGGTTCCTTTGCACAAGGGGTGTTTCCCTTTACCGAGGTTACCTTGGGGAGATCAAGTCGGTAGCGTTTCAACCTACCTGGTAGAGCATCCATGTGCCTGTTTAAAGGCTTAGATGGAAAACAAGAAAAAGGGGACGAGAGAGATAAAATTAGACAATCAATTATGAAATAACTTTTTGTTTGATCTTTCTGGAAAAATAAACATGACGAAATAAGTTGTTGAAATAAAGCAGAAGATTATCGACATTTCATGTGCGCGGGATGAGCTCATCATTCAATCTTTCAAGTATGTATGCTCCATTTCCCGATCTTTCCTTGACTTTGATCGAGTCTTCCTAAGTGGGGGGCAGCTTGCCTGCCCTTCACATAAACCTATGGCTTCTAATTTTCGATACACTAGGTCGCCGACCTTGAACTCCGTGTATCTGACCTTTTAATCGTATTACCGAGCAACTCGATGTTGGAATGCGATTACCCAAGCAACAACAAGCTCTCTAATTTCTTCAATTGTATCAACGCTTGCTTGTAGTAGTGAGTCGTTAAGGGTAGTGTTAAAACTTTAAGTTTAGATATTAGGGAACTTAAGTTCGATGTAGAGGATTGCTTCCAACCCGAAAGTAAGGTGGAAGGGAGTTTCGCTCATAGAAGTGCGGTGGGTGGTCTTGTACCCCTACAAAATATTGGGTAATTTGTTGACCCAAGCACCCTAAGATCGGTCTACATGCTTCTTTAGGCTTTCTAAAATGACTCGATTGGTTGCCTCTACCTGTCCATTTGATTAAGTATAGGCAACCGAGGTAAAGTACGAGGTGATGTGGTACTCAGAATAGAACTTCTTGAACTTGTTGTTATCAAACTGTCAGCCATTGTCTGTGATGAAAGCATAGGGGACCTTAAACCAGGAGAAAATGTTGTTTCTAACAAAAGATTCAACACTTCTCTCCACAATTCTGACTACGACTTTGGCCTCCACCCCTTCTTAAAGCTTTTAGGAAGGTGCCGAAGATATCGATCCCCCATTGTGCAAACGGCTATGGATTCGTTAGGGGTTAGAGGGCAGTGCTAGTCACATGACTGATTGGGGCATACTTTTAGTAATGCGGATACTTTTGGGCCCTGGCCTTTGCATCTTGCCTCATTATGGGCCAGCAATACCTAAGTATAATGCCCATAAGTAGAGGGCTTGGGACTTAATGTAATTGCTACACACTTTGGTGTGTAGCTCTTCCATGATACGCAACCCTTCCCCTTCTCGAAGGCATCATAGTAGGGGGAGGCTAACTCCCCTATGATACAAGACACCGTTGACCATCATGTAATTGGTAGTGCAGTACCAGAGTTTCTTCACCTCCCTCCTATCTTCTGGCGACATACCCTACTCTAAATAACTCTAGATAGGATCCATCCAACTTGACTTTGGTGTTGCTTTGGTTAGTTCCAAAACTTTAGCCAGGCTTAAAGCTATGCTTTTTTCCGGTAGGTATTCTATGGAGATGTTGCTGTCCTTTACCTCGAGCTTCCATATACTAGTAGAGGCAAGCTTGGATAACCAGTCAACTACGAAATTTTCCAGTCAAGAGATCTTTTTTATGTCCCATGAAGGGAACTCTGCTAGGAAGCTCTTCACTTTTTCAAGATATCTTACCATAGTGTTATCTCTAGCCTCGTATTTGCCTCTGACTTGCTAGATGACAACCATAAAGTCTAAGAAGATCCATAACTACTTAGCATTTATCTCCTTGGCTAGCTTGAGATTAGCAATAAGCACCTCATATTCAGACTCATTATTACTGGAATCAAATCCAAACTTAAGAGCATAGCAAATGGTGACCTTATACGGGCCAGTTAGGACAAGACGTATGCCTTTACCCCCTAAGGTAGATGATCCATTAATGTAGAGAGTCCATACCGGTTTGTCATCGCCTAGTGGTGTTTTCTCCTTTCCTATATATTCTGCTACAAAGTTGGTCAGCACTTATGCCTTATAGACTATTCGTGGCTAATACTGGATTCTGTACGTACTCAATTCAATTACATACTTCATCATCTATTCAAACACATCAAGTTTCTACAATATTGTGCATAGTAGTTGATTTGTGAGTACGATTACCTGGTGTACCTAAAAGTAAGACCTCAGCCGTTAAGCTGTGATGACGACAGTCAAGGAAAATTTTTCTACCTGAGCGTACCTAACCTCAAGCCCATGCAATATATGGCTGACATAATATACTAGCCAATGTTCTCTTCCTTCTGCTTTGACCAATACAAAGGAGAGTGCTTAGTCGCTTATGGCCAGGTACAAGAATAGGTCCTCTCCTTGGACAAGACCAATGGATGAGCAAGAATGTCTTGGAGTTGCTAAAAGATAGTAGTGCACTCCGGAGTTCATTTGAAAACTATTGGGATTTTTAAGGATTTTGAAGAACTCAGCATATCTATCAGCGCTCTTTGAGATAAATCTGCTCAGGGTGGCCACCATGCAAGTAAGCTTCTGAACATCTCAGATTAAGGTTGGAGGCTTCATTCCCCTGATGGTTGTAATCTTCTCAGGGTTGGCTTCAATACTTCTCTACGTTACTAAAAAGCTGAAGAATTTGCCAGATGCTATACTAAAGATGCACTTTTGGGGGTTCAATTTCATATTATATGTACGCATCCGGTCAAAGGCTTTCCAGAGATCCTTGACATGCTCGATTAGCTTCTAGCTCTTAACGATCATGTCATCGACGTACAACTCCATATTGCACCCAATTTGGGGCTTAAACAATTTTCTCACCATTTGCTAGTATGTGGCCCCAACATTTTTCAGTCCAAATGGCATCGTGGTGTAACAATATGTGCCATAATCGGTGACAAAGAAGGTACAGACTTCTTCCTTTAAGTCCATTTTGATCTAGTTATACTTTAAGAAGGCATCCATAAAGCTTAGCTGGGCGTATCTTGACGTGGAATCAATAAGCTGGTTGATCTTAGGGAAAAGGAAACAATCTTTGGGGCAAGCTTTATTGAGGTTAGTATAATCGACACACATACACCACTTCCCATTCTTCTTCTTAACTAGTATTATGTTTGACAGCCATGTTAAGTACTTTCCCTCCCTCACGAAGCCAGGTTTAAATAGCTCTTACATTTCTTCCTCAAATGCGGCCCACGGTTCTAAAGCAAACTGCCTCTTTTTTTGTTTAACAAGCCATGCTATAATGTCAATGTTGAGGCTATAGGTTGCCAAGTTGGGTGAAATTCCGGGCATCTACGATGCCGACCAAGTAAACTTATTCAAATTTTCCTGTAGGAGGGCAATGATTTCGTCCTTCACTTCGGCTGGAGTCTCAATCTCGAATTTTGTGGTTTGCTCGAGTGAGGTTCTGATCTAGATGTCTTTTGTTTTTTCTCCGGCCTCGCCCCTCTTAACCGACCTCTCCTGCGAGCCTATTTTTATGGCAAAGATACCATCTCCTTTAGCCGCCCTAACGTAGAGCTCTTGTGGGAGCTTTTGGTTACATCTACATATTCCACCCCAATTGGAGTCAGGAATTTAGCATTCAAATGAAGAGAGGATGTAATCATCCTAAAACTATTCAGGCTTGGTCTTCCCATGAGCGCGTTATAGGAGGAGGGGTAATCAATCACAACGAACTCTACGAGTTGTTGTCCTACATGGTCGTTATCACCAAGTTCAATATCCAACGTGATGGTACCCTTGGTACAGACTATACTTTTATTGAAGCTGATCAGATTATGGTAGTACGGCTTCATTTTTACCACTAACTTTTTCTTCATCCTATCATATGTATGGACGAAGAGGATGTTAGTGGAGCTGCCAGTATCCACCACAATCTTTAAAACCTCAAATTTTGAGATCATTGCCCTTATCACTAAGGCATCTTGATGTAGTGTATCGACCCCTTTAAGATCTTAGTTGAAGAAGGAGATGGAAGTGTCTAGCTTTTGTCTCTTCTCCCTTACGGCTAACACCTCAGATGGGGTGTTAATAGAGCTACTAGTGCTTGGTCGGCTCCCAAGGTATGGCCCTCCCATGATTATTTTTTACGCCACTGGGGTTACGATCATTGTGGCAATCATTATTTTGCGTAAGCATTCTTGGTCCATTGCCTTCAAGGTGCCTTGTCTCCATTATCGTCAGAATGGTTATCATTCCTCCGATAAGCCATATGTTCATTGAAGAAACCATGCTGAATGGCATATTCAAGGGCATTCTTCAACTGGAAGCACTTGTCAATTGTGTGGTCATAGTTTTCGTAGAATTGACAGTATTTGACAAACTTCTGTATACTAAGGTTCCCTTGCATTTATTGCAGTAGCTGGAGCAAGTTCCAATGCTTTACTTCAGAATAGACCTGAGCAATGAGCCTATTCAAGGGCATATACTAGGTGTAAATGAGAAGGTGGAGCGGATTATGCTTGGCTTAGTGCTTCCTCTTCCCAAAGCTCTCTCCCTCTGGTCTACTCGACATCCTACTATCAAGGCGATCCTTTACAAACAATTTTTCCATATCCTACTTTCTTGGTTAATGTACTTCTGGGCTTTGTTTTAGAAATTAGCCAGAGTCTTCAACTTACTCTTCGCAAGCAATCGATAAAAATCCCCCGAGGGTTAGATGCCGAGTTGGGCGGCATAAATAACGACTCCTTCATCCAACTAAGGGATCTTGACTACGACATTGTTGAACCAAGCCTTGTAATTACACAAGGACTTGTCTTCACCTTGTCTTACTAGGTACAAAGACGATGTGTCCTTGTACTAGGGCTTACTAGCCTTGAAATGAAGGCTGAACCTCCATATAAGCTCATTGAAGGAGCTAATGGAATTGTTAGGGAAGTAGTTAAACCATATTCAAGCTACCTTCCTTAGAGTGCCTAGGAAGGCTTTGCACATTCAAGCGTTTCATATGATTGTAAAGGTTTAAAAAGGTACGGAAGTGGAGAAGATGGTCATCAAGGTCGCCCGTGCCATCATACTAGTCTAGGGATAAAAGTTTGCCGTTAAGAGGTAACACTTCATCCTAAACACCTCTAGTGAAGGGGGTCTTATTATTGGCAATCAACTTGGTGTTACCAGCAGCCTTGCTCCCCTATTACTAGGAGAGTTGTCTGATCATGGCACGGAGCTCGTTTAGGTCAGCATCATTTGCTAGGTAAGCTCGTCGTGCAGTCGAATGAGCTTGTACTCCCTATGAGTCGGCTTCTTGCCAGTTGCCAGCCAGAGCTCGATTGCAAGTGGCTATAAACCTTACTGGCTGCTAATGCAATGGCGAATCAGGTTGTTGATCCCTGTCATTCTGCTGATGGATGTCATTCTGCCTAATGTGGGCATTCAAAGTTTCAAGGAGGTAAGTTTGTGCATTGCACTGCTCCACTTCGTCTAGGCAAGCCCAAAGCACCCTGTTTTGCATAACATACTCCTCAGCCAGGCATTTCATGTGCTCCATACGCTCCTCTAGCACAGCCCTTGAGAGGTGTTAATTACCTTTAGGTTGGTTGTTTACCAACTGTTGGTTTTCTTGTTCATCGCGTTGAGACATGATGTCTAAAGAATTGCTTATAAGGTATGTGTGTAATGTATTTGAGGTTTCAAGTGTAGGAATTCCATTTCCTACAGACAGCGCCAAATGTCATCTCTAAGTTCTTTCCGGTAGCTATTTAAGCTTTGTACATATGAGGCCTACAAAAAGTATACAGTGAGGAGATACCAGGAAGTTATCCAACATGGCCATTCCAATGCTTAAGTTAACAGTAGGCTCTTAAGAGTAGTAAATAATTTGATAATATATGAGCTTAGTGCACAAAGTCTAAAGAGCTTTACCGTTGGGTGGTGAACTAATATTTATAAGAGAGTGAAGTTAGCAATTGGAGATTAGTTAGTGAAAGAGATCTTCTTCCGCAAATATAGGAGAGTGAAGTCGTTTTGCTCGACATGTCTCACTTATTCAAGATATGGTTGTTTCATCATTATCTTATTCATTCTAGTCATTGCAGGGCTTACTAGGCTTAGTCCATATAAGTATAGGGCTTGGGCCTACAAGGGTGAACCCTAAGTCACGAGACGTATCGAATAGGATCGAGCTTGAGAGGCTCATGTTTAAAGTACCCTATCAACGGATCGTATCACATAATAAAAACCAATATTATCAATCTAGTTTAGATAATTGACCATATATATGAGAGCATCAAGAAATAAAAGAAAAAATCAAGCTCAATTAAAGGTAAATTTAGGTTTGATAATACTAGAAAAGGCAACCGAAGGTTTACCTACAGAGGGTTACATCTAGTTTAGGCTTCAAGAATAGTATGTACCCCAGCAAAAGCTTTCGACAAATATCCTAAGAACTAAAGTTGGCTAGCGAAGCCTATTACTTAGTCCACATTTCGAACATTTTAATGTGTAGACATTAGTACTTGTTATCAATAGCTAATTACTATAAACATAACTAAATAATACGATACTGCTGTTAGAGAGACCCCATTTATATAAATAAATAAATAAATGAAAACATGCCATGTTCATTTATTAATGGTTTTGATTAGAATCCTTTTCGCTAAAACCCTTCCTTTCTTTTTATGGGTGAGTTTTAACTCGATTAGATTTGAATCTGATTTAATTTAGTCCAATGTGGCCTATGGGTCGACGCATGGGCATTAGTTAGAGCTAGCCTAATGCCTAACCTAATCTGACCACACAAGGATTGGCCCAAGCATGGGCATGAAGTCAAAGTTTCTTAGCCACCTAGACTATTATCCCAAACAAGTGAAGCACGAGTAAAGTTGAGCTGAGCTAAAATGAGCTTCTTCTTTTTTAACCTTTTTGACCTTGTTTGTCATTAATAAAATGTCGTTTCGAATGGCAACTCCTATGCTAGTTCCTAGTAGTCACACAGGTCATTTTTAACGCACCCCAATCTCTCAGGCTATTTCCTCCTCTAGACCAATTTGTCCTTTCCCGACAAATCATAAATACCTAAAAACCACTTAATCAACTTCATAATATTCAGATTTTTCCACTTAGTCAACGTAACCATGGGCCAACCCAAGCACAGCAGAAAAATGGAATGGGTCGATCCAGCACGAGTTTGACAAGTGAATGGCAGAACTCATCATGATAGACCGGTATCGGTTAAGTACAGGATCCACATTGCCCCTGCACAATCCGATGTCCACCATTATTCTCACCTTAGAGAATGAAATCACGGTTCCCAATCTATTCTCTATTTTGCATTCAGATGCGATTTTCATCCTCTATCGAAATATTCATTTCGACATGTTGTGATCTCGATTATTAAATAAAATCATATATTGAGATCTCTATGCCGAACATGAAATTATATATTGGTTAAAGACCTGATCTGTCATCCAAAAGGGCCGATCCATGTGATCCTTAGATGGATGGTCACGTGGTCACACATTTCGAAGCTCTGACCTTGGTCCTTTTTTCATACCATGCACTTCGGACTCCATGAAATGATGAAATACAATACTAATGACGTTTGAGCCACGCCGTAACAGGAAACACGACCAAAACTCCCAAACACTTGAGAAATGTTTTACAATGACCTTATCATAAACTGTCGTAACACAACCGAAATTTCATTTAAAAAAAAAATAAAAGAAAAAAAAAGAAATCCTAAATCTTCTCCAAATCGCTAACCAACCATTACTTCATAAGTCCCTACACCGTCATGCCTAAGGACAATATAGGAATATTATGGTGTTCTTTCGACAGGATAAATATTGTCCTTCAAGTTGGATTCCTGTAGTCCAACTATCTCAATATATTTTTTATTTTTGGCCGTAAAACGATCTCAATATCGGCTACTTCTTTCTTAAGTTTTAATGCGAATGGTCCAAGACAGAAGTAAACAGAGTTTGAACACACTTTCCATTTAATGTAATTATAAGCGATTCCAGGAAAATTAGCAGTAGATTTGAAGAAAAAACATAAACATCCAGAAGTTTCTAACGCAAAAAATCAGACAAGGTACTCATTTACTTGAAAAGGAAAAAAAAATACCCACAAAGAATGCATTAGGATGCAGGAGGTCCGAAGTTGCCAGAGACCACAAGACGAGATTTGACAACCAAAAAAATTAAATAGAACATTGTTTTGAGATATTACCAAAAATCAGCCTCACTGCCACTAAAACTCGCTAGAAACTAAACTGTGCTCCAACAATGTCCCATTCAAAAAAGTAACAAAAACCAAGTTTGGAATTTTCCCAGATATAGATAAAACTCTGATGCCTAGCTTACTCCCAGCCAGCTGCGTTTGGTGGAACTGCACTTGGGGGTGGAACTGCACTTGGGGGTGGAACCGCACTTGGAGGTGGAGCTGCAGTTTCCCACCCAGAAGCAGCTACAGCACCTGATGAAGAAGATGGTTAGAATAGAAAGAAAGCCAGTAAATGGCACGACCTATTGACATATGTACAAATATTTACCACAATCTTGAAAAAAAAAATACATGAAATTATTTCTTCCATTTATGAAAAGAATACAAAGAAAACCAAACAGATATTAGTTAATTCTGCAACTATTTACGGAGTACAGTAGTTCTTGACAGTCCTGCAGGAACTAAATCACATCATCATATTGTACACCTGCAATATTTAAATATGTGCATACTGCATCTACCGAGTTACAAGGAAATATCTACTCTTTATAGCGTAATACAAAGACAGGAGCAGCAAAAGGGACTGTAACTGTAACTACAGATTCATTTTGACTAGAAATATATGTGGGTGAAGTAATATCCAAGATCAGTGCAAAATTCAATATGGATGCAGGTAAGGTGATTCAACATATTGAAAAGAACAATTGATGCACCTGTATGTGAGAATATCTACCAGAGTACACAGTTGTGCCTCCAAACAAAGCCAAGAAGCAGTTATTTTCATTATATAAAGCAAGGCTTAAATAAGGATCCAAAATTCCTAATTAAATATACATAGTGTAGCCTTGTTGGCAAGTTTTTTGGTGGTGGCTGGTGACTGACTACATGAAGAGTATAACTGGAAACCAGAGTAGAAATTAGTGTACAATGATTAATAAATTAAAACAGTACCTTGGTCAGTCCAGCCATCTTGCACCTCTACCACTGGTGGAGGGACCACCTCACTACTCCACTGAGCATCAGCTGGAGTACTCCATTGCTCATTCATCAATGCACCAGCAGAGTAATCTGGGAGACCATATTCTGGAGCAGCTGCAACAACTTCCTCCTCTTCTTGCTGTTTTGCTTCTTCAGGCTCCCTATAGAAGAATAGATCCACCTAGACAGCCAAATTATGTGAACATTAATTCAAACAAAGACAATCTAAAAGCTTTCTTTAACTAGGCTCAATTGGCAGGAAACAACTAAGATTGTCGGGAACCAATTCTAATAAAAAATGCCCCTGGATTGCAACAAAGAAAATGAATGAAGAACAGATCTGGTTTTTACCATCACTTCCCACTTTTGACCAGGTGCAATGGTGCCACGCATCTGCAAAACCATCCTGGCTAGCAGCCAGAAGAGACATCCAATGCTGTGCTTCCCCTTGTTATTGGCAGGAATGCCAATATCAACAAAGCGCATTGGTGAATCAGTGTCACAGAATGCGATGGTTGGGATGTTCCCAAGAGCAGATTCTTTAATTGGCTGCAAGGAATGTAGAAAATTGTATTAACTATGGCCAGAAAAGAGCACCCACAAGAATCAGCATTCTCATCATCTAAAAGAATGTCACCTGATGATCTGTCCTTGGATCTGTAAGGATAAGGAGACGAGGTTCACTGAATGAGGTTTGCAACTGGTTAGTGAATGTACCGGGGGTATGCCTTCCAGCAATAGCATGAGCACCAGTGTACTGTGCGAATTTGAGAACAGCTCTCTGACCATAAGGTCTAGCTGACTGAACAATGATGTCTTGTGGATTTTCAATTGCAACAATAACTCTTGCTGCCAGCTGAAGTTTCTCCCATGTTTTGCCGAGATTGATGATGTAAATACCTGTTATGGCCATAAAACAAGAAAATCAACAACTTTTTGTCAAATACACCAAAAGAACATTATTCCAGAATGTAACTTAATTTACAGTGCTGCTATACAAAGGAATAATATGTCACACCGATCCACTAATCAAAATGAAGCTCGCATTCTAATCTTAAAATTCTTCATCTATGCTTCAGGAGATTCAATTTGTAAAAAGAACCTGATGAACCATTGCATTAATGTATGTACAGATAGGAACATTTTCACTCTCTCTCTTCTCATTAATTTACAGTAGACCCGATTTTCTAAGGCTTGCAATCCCTCACATGATATGATACCACATGCCTACACGATAACACAATAAATCAACATGCAATATGCATAACGAATTATATTTATTTTTTTACATTAACATAAGCTCCGCACAAAACGCTCCACCTACACGAATAGCCGCCTTTATAATTCCAAATAGCTACACGAATAGCATAATGTTTTTCGTTTCCGACTCAAACTTTGTCGTTAAGATAAAATTACGAACACGAACTTTAGATAAATAAAATCTCTGATATGAACACATATATAGAAACCAAGACATTAATAATCCACATAGTTGATAATTTCCGATAAATAAATCCATCTTAATTGTTACAAAACTCATACTAACATAATTAGATCACATACAACAATTCATAAATCCTAAATTAGCATTTTATTATGCATTACGCACTAACATATACAAATATATCTACGAGTTCACATTAAAGAAAATCTAGCAACAAGTGCAAAATAGATCAGCGAAAGAATGACAACGGACCATCATTCCGGCGTTTGAAGACGTAACGCTCCATCTGGTAATCACAATTTTTGGTACCGAGATGGACTTCGGCGGCCAACATCATCTGGATATCCGCCTCTTTCTGAGAAAGCTCCCTCGGCGGCGCTGCGGCAGAGGTAGCGGTTCCCGTCGCCATGTTGTGGTGATGAAAAAGCCCTTGAAGAAGATTAGAGAGAGAAATCCACTCACAGTGGAGGCAAGGTCGAGTGCTACAGCTAAACGAGGGCTTTAGGGTTTCAGGATGACGGTTTGCTGCAACTTATATGGCTCCATGACAACCCTACTTTGCCATATTGACGTTTTTGCCCCTCTCTTCCCCTAAAATAACTTTATTGACGGGACTGTTTACAAATACGAAAATTAACGTTGTGAATTTTTCTTTGTCAAAAAATGCTTTAAGAAAATTTAAACAATTTTTTTATAAGTACAAAAATTCAGATAATTGCATTTAAGTAATCGACTCCTTAAATCTTTTGTATATATAATTTGGAGAAAATCGACTCCTTAAATCTTTTGTATATATAATTTGGAGAAGCAATGTTATTTGTAAAATATTTTTTTATTTATAACTTTTCATTTTGTTATATACATCTCTTCCTAATACCTTTTATCATTAAAGATTTTTTATTTTTAATTATATATTTAAAAAATATCCTTTATGAAAAAAAAATGATACATATTAAGGGCTGTCAACTTTTGCATGGCTTAAAATGGATTTGGTAATATTTGTTGCATATTTGTAATTTGAAGGGTTTAAATCTTTTAAAGTGACCTATAATTATATATATATATATATGTCAATCATAAATGGCTTTTATATATGTCAATCACAAAGAGTTTTTAAAAATAACATGTCATATATGTTTATATAATTAAATGATGGTTCCATAACATTTAGGTAACAATTTATGAACTTATATTATAAAAAATTACTTAATATATTGTGCAATGCACGAGTTAATTTTATAAAATATTTATGTTTAAAAATAAAATATTAACGCCAAAAGATGATCTTTCATTATTTTTTTTTTTATTGTATACTTTTTGGTATTAACATAAATATACTTTTCACCCGAGAAAATAAATATACTAACAAAAAATATTCCATCTTTTAATTAAACCTAAAAACCAATAACAAATTTAGAAAAGATTTTAATTACAACAACTTAATATCATATGTTCTAGAAAAGTATGAAAAATAAAGTAAATATATAATTTTATTATAAAAAAAATGAAGATAAAAAAAGCAACATGGTTTTGAATACTTTAAGAAAAATCAAAATTTAATTTAAATTTATAAGTAATAATATAAACTAAATTTTCACATCATAGAAAGAAAATGAACCTTAATTATGTTATGATGAATGATATTTGTTTCGACAATTGAAAGTGTCAAAATTTCTTTGCAATAAAATTATATTGGAAAGAGACATAAAAGTAGTTATTTAATGGTTAGGACCAAATAAAGGAAAGTAATAAAAACAAATGCTTGTTTTTTTAGTACAAAAGCAAAAAATTCAAACTTCTTTTGCTTAGGTAAAGAAATGCTTTTATTACCAAAAAAAAAGTAAAAAAGAAAAAAATGTTAAAAGGGATTAGTCGTAGAAAATGAATCTAAAACATTAGTAGTCAATATAATTGGAAAATGAACCAATTATGGTCATGTCTTTCCTATTTTTCTCTTTGTAACTAATTAATTCTAAAAAAAAATAGAAGATAAAATAAAAAATCGTTCCTTTTAGAAAAAAATTAATAAAATATATATAAATGAATGATTTTATATATAAGCATTTTTTGCTATACACCTATATGCATATATATTTTATTAAATCATTAATTATAAATAGCATGTTTAGAAATCACATTGATATAAAAGGATTGAAAATATAACCAGTCTAATTTCTCATCACAAAAATCAATATTATATTATATTTGGAAAATGTTTAGGTAAATGAAAAGAAAATTTAATATATAAAGTTTTTCAATTATTGGAAAAGGAAAAATTAGAAAAATATATATATTAGGTTGTACTTTATTAATCCTCACATTTCCTCTTTTTTCTTTCTCTTTTTAACATATCATCAAAAATATATCTAACCATCGATACAAACAGATATTTATATGCTCATTATGAATAGATGCAAACTTATTAAAAAGTAAATTTGCATAATCGAGAAGAGAAAATGTGCAAAAAATATTACATAAGAACCAAGAACAAAATATAGAGGAAATTGTACAATCTTTTAGAATTACCAATGTCAAAGGAGTAATAAAGATACATAACTCAAAACTATACATATGAGTACTAAAAAAGGCAAATTGTATAAGTTAAAAGCCTTACATGATAAAAATTAAGATATGTTTTTGAAAAAAAAAACGAACCCTACATCATTTTTTTAATAAAAGTACAATGACTCTAAAACAAAAAAAAATGAAAAGAATCAAGTCACCTTTTAATTAATCTTGTGGACTTCTTTGCAATTTCATAATCAAGATTGCTTACTTGAACATCACAAAAATGCTAATATAGTAATAAATTGTACATGTTCTGCTTAACGAATTGTATTTAAACATTAATAATAATATAAAAAATGTAACTCTACCTATTTAGAACTTTTGAAAACATACATATACATCCCAAACCATTGCTAAAACTTGAAATCATCGGTATTTAGTTTAAGGATGCATTTACGATTTTCTCTCATTTTTACTCTAAAAATATATATACTGGAGTTACTAATGTAAATCATAATATCCTTCCATTTTATAAAGACACCAATAATTAAAACTTGCATGAACGTATTTTTATCACTAAATTATAAATGCCTCTTCTAATTTGTAGTGTTTATTTAACTTGAATATAACACGATGGTAATATAGTGGAATGATGTTGCTCAAGTAAGATCTAGAATGCTTTCCAAATGCTCAAATGACTCATCTTCATAAACATATCTCTAAAAAGATTTATAAAAGACTAACTATCAGCGTACCTGGGTTGCGTATGTAAAAATTAAATTTTTTTTCACATCTAATAAAAAAGGAAAAAATATATATTTATTTCAAACTTATAGTAAAATATTTCTTATTCATCATTATAAATTTTACTTTTAATATATCTACATAATCTATAATAACCTCTTTTTAAAAATTATGGTGTAATAGGAGAAATCATCAAAATTGTAAAGAAATGACCTTATTGAAAATTATGAGAAGAAAGAAATAAAAAAGTGGAATGCAGTTTCAGAGAACACGAAAGAGAAACTAGGTGTAGAGATCAAAAAAAGAAAAGAAAAATAGTATTTAAAATATATGTTATATTAATGAATTGACAAATATATCGAATTTTATACTTTTAATAATTTAATTTAGTGTTGGTTTTATTATTATTATTATTATTATTATTATTATTATTATTATTTATTATTATTATTATTATTATTATATAGATTGAGGATTAAATTGCAATTTAAAGAAATGATGGTTACTTAAGTCTAAAGGGTTTTAATAATATAAATATCCATACAAAAGACATCCTTCTTCTTCCCAATAAGCAAACAGCAATTGTAAATATGTACTTAATTTTGGGAAAAAAATAAACAAACCTTAATGAGTAAAGTTCAATAGGAGAGAATTAGAGAAGCAATTCTACTGATTGACATGAAAATATATATATAAAAAAAGGATGCACTGATATGTTCTCCTTAATTCTTCAAATATGGAAAGTTGGATTAGGAAAATAAAAGAATAAGATGATTTTAGGAATTAATGGTAATGGAGGAAAAAAGAAACTAGAAAAGTAAATAGTATTAATATATAAAATGAGTAGTTAATATCCTGTCCAATGTGCTTGTTAATTTTAAAATATATTTATGGATAAAAATAAAGTAGTAACGCAAAAAGATTATCTTTTTTTTTTTTTGGTATACCTTTTCAATATTAACATAGATATGCTAATAAAAAAAAAAAACTCCCCCTTTTAATAATTAAATTTAAAAACCAATGGCAACTTTTGAGAACATTTTAATTACAACAACTTAACATCATATGTTATAGAAAAGTTATTTGAAATTGTTTAGAAAAGTGTGAAAATAAAGTAAAAATAGAATTTTATTAAAAAATAAAAAACCAAAATAAAAAGCAAGAGCATGGTTTTGAACATTTTAAGAAAAATCAAATTTAAATTTAAATTTACGAGCAATAATACAAACTAAATTTGCACATCATAGAAATAAGATAAATCTTAATTATGGTATGATAAATGATATTTGTTCCGACGATTTAAAGTGTCAAAACTTGTTTGCAATAAAATTATATTGGAAAGAGACATAAAAGTAGTTGTTTAATAATTAAAAAAAAATGAGAGAAAGATAAAAACAATTGCTTATTTATCTATATTTATATTATTTAAGTGAGAAAAGTTTTGTGTAACCAGCACTCAATTTTTTCACAAAATTCTATTAAATACCCTTAAAACTTTTACACTATTCAATCCATAAAAATAATTATACAAGGTATTATAGTAAATTCCTAAATAACCTCTTTTTAACCCTATCAACCTACTAATAATAGTTTTTCTTCCACTTCTCCATTATTATCTTCTCATTCTTCCTCTCTCCCATACTATACTTTAACTTATCTTACTAGTTTTAATCTATCTGTCTTCTTACGATTTCCTATAATCGATAACCCACAATTATTTACACACAAAGCATAAAGTTTCAATGCTTAATGGAGATTGATAAATTTTAATTAGTAATTTAAAATATTTGAATATGATATTAAAAATGTTGATGCAGAATAATTGGTAATTTATCCTAAAATCAATTCATACCTTTGCTTTTGAAAAATAGGATATGAGAGAATTTACTCTAAATAAAAGTATAATAAATCTACAAAATAAAGACATGAATCAAAAGAGAAAATTCCATGACTATTTATATTAGTAACAACTTTGATATTTAATTTTTCTTCCTTTTTTTCTATTTTCTTATACTAATGTATAATTATTCTAAGAGATCTTATTCTATCATTTTCTTCATAATTCTTGATTTTCCTTTATTTTGTTTTTGCATTATGAATTGTTAATGTTCAATTCAATAATTGCTTTATGTGTTTAAATTTTATTATATAGTTATTTTTAATTTTTTTTATATGCATCACTAATGTACGTCTACTAATTTGGTATAAAACCAAATAATTTGAACTTATTTTATTTGGGTATAAAAAATGTTTTTACTACCAAAAAAAGTAAGGAAAAAAAAAGTTAGAAGGGAATAGTTATAGAATACTAATAGTAATATAAAACACTGGTAGTCATTCTAATTGGCGAACAAACCAATTATTTTCCTATTTGTAATTAATGGTAGTTCTAAAAAATCAAAGGATAAAATAAAAAATGGTTCCTTTTCAATAAAACGTTAAGAAAATAAATATAAATAAATGATTTTATATAGAAGCATCTTTTTACTATACACGTATATGTACATATGTTTTATTAAATCATTAATTAATATAAAAAGATTCAAAATATAATCAATCTAATTTCTCAATCACAAAAATTGACATCATATTATATTTGGAAAAATTTTAAGGTAAATGAAAAAACAATTTAATATAAAGATTTTTTTTAATTATTAAGAAAGGAAAATTAGGAATATATATATATATGTATACACATTAGACCACATTTTGTTAATCCATATGTTTCATTTTTTTTTTCTTTTTTTTTAACATATGTTCAAAAAATATGTCTAACAATGGATAAAACAAATAGTTATATGTACATCATGAATAGATGGAAACCTTTTAGAAAGTAAATTTTTATATGTACATCATGGATAGATGAAAACCTCTTAGAAAGTAAATTTGCATAGTCAAGAAAAGAAAATGTGCAAAAAAAATATTACATAAGAACTAAGAACAAAAAATAGGATAGATTGTACAATCTTTTAGAATTACCAATACTAAAAAAGTAATAAAGATACATAACTCAAAACTACATATATAAGTATTAAAAAAAGTAAATTGTATAAGGTAAAAGCCTTACTTGATAAAAATTAAAAAATGTTTTTGAAAAAAAAAAAAAAGAACGTTGCACCATTTTTTAATGAAAGTGCAATGACATTAAAACCAAAAAAAAAAAAAGGAAAAGAATCGAGTCACCTTTGAATTAATCATATAGACTCCTTTCTAATTTCATAATCAAGGTTGTTTGCTTTTATATTACAAAAATGCTAATATGGTAACAAATTGCACATATTTTCTGTTTAATGAATTGTGTATAAACATTAACCATAATATCAAAAGTGTAAATCTACCTCTTTAAAATTTTGAAAATGTACATACACATCCCAAACCATTGCAAAAACTCCAAATCATCGATATATAGTTAAAGGAGGTGATACAAGGTAAGTACACTTATTAGTTTTAATATAGCGGATGTGAGTTCGAATTGATCCCTTAAAGACCTCGAGTATTAATACTAACTTTAGCTCTATTATCTAACCGAAAAATTATGATGGGTTGAATGAATTAAAAATACTAAAATTAATAAACTAATCTAATTATGAGACTTGACTAAGCAATTTAGGAAGTGATAAAATTAAGAATAACTTCAAGAAGGTAAATAGCATATTTAAGAATTGTTTTCCCTAGTGTTTAACATATGATCACTAAAAATATATCCATTTCTATCTCTATTATTCTTGATCAAAGGAATTTACAATTGAAGTTAACACCTTTCTCAAACATATTAACCCTAATCCTAAATTATTTACCGGAATCTCTTCACTTAATAATATAATTTAAAATCGCATTAATGTAAAATGAATTCCTATAGAAAAATAATAACTTTCCATAAGAATCATGTATTTTATCTCTAAGTACACATGTAATTCTTTTCAATTATGTCAAGATCTCATTACACATGTAATTTCTCAATCATCATGCATAATATCATAAATCGATACCCTAAAAATATCAATTGATAATTAAAACACATAATTGAATAAAAAAAGATAAAAACTTTATTGAAAATTATCAATAAATGTAATAGTCATATGAAACCCCAGGTTTCACAATCCTAAATACTAGAATCTTAAGCTATCATGATGAAATTAAAAACGAATTGTAATAAATAAAAAAATAAAACATAAAAAACCCCTTTTGTTGATGAGAAATCTTCTTCAATTTTAAAGTTAAGTGTTGCTTTTATCTTTTGCTCCTCCTTCTTTTCAAGTCTCTTCTTTTTTTAATGTCTAAAGTTATGTGCAAAACCCTCGTAATTCCTTATATAATGTACTGTGAAGTTTCTTTTTTTCGTCATTAGATATAACTCATTAGATATAGCTAAGACATAGTTGTATCCCAGGTTCTGTAACTTACTAGCCTTAGCACAAAAATCATCTTGCATGGATACAGCTTGGGACACAGTTGTGTCCAAAATCGTATAACTTTCTGATAAAAAATTGTCACTTTCTCCTATTGTTCATATAATTTTAAAACTTCATAACTCATTCATTTGAACTCTAAATTGAGTGAAACTTGATTTTTTTTTTCGTTTTCAATCTAAGAACCCGTTCAAACCTTAAAATAAAAATTTTACTCAATTAAATATCAATTTATTTATAAAAAAAAAATATAGGGAAAATGCTATAAAAGCACTACGTAAAATATATTTAAAATAAGAATTATCAGGAGATATTTACAATTATCTCCTGTTTTCATTGAAAAAATAAGTATAAGTATAGGAGTTACTTATTTAATATACAATTTCCTTTTATTTTACAATGATACCGATAATCGAAACTCACATGAACGTATCTTTACCTAAATTCTAAATACTTCTTCCACTTTGTAATAGTTTTTTAACTTGAATAAAATACGATGGTAATATAGTTGAATCATGTCACTCAAGTAGGATTAGAATGCTTTTCAAATGCTTGAATGACTATCTTAGTAAACATATCTCTATAAGGATTTATGAAAGATATCCGTACAAGAGACATCCGTACAAGAGACATCCTTATCATTCCTAACGGCAAACAATAAATGTAAATATGAACTTAATTCTAGAAAAAAAAAAAAGGTAAACCAACCTTACTAAGTAAAAGTTAAATATGAGAAAATTAAAGGAGCCATTCTACTAATTAACATGAGAGTATTAAGAGGAAAAAGAAAAAAGAAAATATGTACCAAAATGTTCTCCTTAAAAGTGATTCTTAAAATTTGGAAATTCATATGAGGAAAATAAAGTAATAGAAGAATAAGATGGTTTCAGGAACTATTATATTATGGGAAAAAAATAGGAAAAGTAAACAGTAATAATATGTAAATTGAGTAGTTATGGAGCTTAAATAGGATAAAATTGAAAGGATATGACAACTGAAAAAGTTTTAGAAATTATAGTTATTGAAAAATTGAAAAGTTATAATTATTGAAAAAGCTTCCAAAATAATATATATACATATATAATAGATATAGTGGTAATAATTTTTTAATTCAATATATTATTATCTCTAGTAAAGTATTTACTTTTAAAAAAATCTAGGGCAAATCACAAATAAACAACCTATATTTTCACCTTTTTGTAATGAGATGATCCAATTTTTTTTCCCCTTGACAAATAGCAAACCAAAGATTTACTTTGCCTTGTTCCTTTCAAAATACTATTAGTAACATCACGTGTTGAGCATTTATATCATAATAGACAACTCAAAATATCTTAAATCCCCAATTGATCAAGACCCTTAAACTCCCAAAATTAGAATTGTTCATCTCTGTTTAACAATAAAAAAGAAGCATTCAGTTGAAAAAGGAACCTTAATACTATTGAGTTCTCTCATAAGTGTATTTATAATAACAAAAAAGAAGAAAGATGTTTAATCAGTATGTTAAGTATGTAAGTCATTAAGCAAACTGAAGCTTATATTTAAGGTTTGATTTTGAAGATTAGAGATGAATTTAGAAGTTAGTTCAGAGACATTATATCAAATCTTCACAAAACAATACAATTTAAATGGTTTATTAAACTTTTAACAATTTGAACGCCCAGCTCTATTTGTTAGATATATTTTGGTAATATATATAATATGTTCCACTAAATTAGACACATATCCATAGGCATTAAAGAGGATTAATTCAATTATTTTTAAGAATAAGATTATTTGGACAAGAATTTTATGAGATAATAGATTTTTGTTAGGATTATGTTATTAGATAGTTATAAGTTTTTTTCAAGATATTTGGTGAAATTTAATGAAAATAAATGGAGGATTCATGGAGTTCAAATCAAAATTTTTATTCAAGCTCATATTAAGTTGGGCGTATACAACAATACAAGATAAGGATGGATCTTAACAAATTTAGTGCAGATTTTTATTCAAATTTAAACTAATAGATATGTATTGAAGCTCATGGAGATGTCAATTTTAAATTAATAAGATAATCTATAAGAAATACGTGCAAAGTTGTAGTATGATATTTTAGAGGACTAACATTTTGAATTTAAGTATTGATCAAGCTAGAGATAAGTTGCTACTTTTTAAGAGTTTAAATCTACAAAAGGAGTCTAAATTTTCAAAAAATACTTTGAAGAATACAAGAGTCGAAATAAAGAAATAAGCAAGAATTCATGCTACTCTTATTTTCCATTTAATAATAGTTTAACATTCAATTAAAATCAATCAACAAGAGCGATTTAAGTTCCACAAATCAAGGGATCACACTCTCCAATGAGTAGTTCAGAATAACTTGAGATCTTTTAAGACTTGTTGTCGAACCTATTTTTCCGGTTTCTTATTTAAAAATTGATTTTCATTTCTTGATTAATACTAAACCCTAACCCATTTAATATTAATCATCGACTAAAAAAATTGAGAAATTCTAGTTTTTTTATTAAAAATAATTTTTAGAGTTGCCACCCGACCGGAATCGGGAAAAAGGAAGAAAACCGTAAACAATTGGGTGGATTGATTACGATTTTAGCTACCGGTCTTTGATTTCAATGAAAGACCAGAGTGTTTTGAGTTTGGGGCTAACCTATTAAACCCTAACGGGTACCACTATCTATTTACCGAAATTAAGATTATTCTTCTAATTATAATATTTAAAAAAAAAATCAAAAGAAAAAAGAACCTAAGTTTTTATATATTTTATCATCGCCCCGAAGATACCTACGTATTCGCTAGCCGGGATCAGACGATCGTAGTTCTTTTTAAAAAATCTTTAATGTGTTGATTTATTTTAATTTTGAGAACTAATCGAATTTACATTTTAATTTATTTTGTTTATTTTAAAAAAATCTAAAGGTCCTAACTCGTAAGTGATCAAAAACTCCTTAACACATCCTAAAAAATTTATTGATTTTCATTTCCCAAAAAATAATATTTTTCTAGAAGAAAAATCCTAAAAAATGACTTTATGTTGAACAAATTTCCTAAGCTAATACTTGTTATTTATATATTAAACAACTACCTGCATAATAAATAAATAAATTATCCTTAACTTATATAGAAAACTAATATCAAAAGAAACCAATAACCTAATATATACATAACTACATATAACTAACTAACGATCTAAATTAATATAATATAATAATGATGATAAAATAAAACAAAATAAAAAATCGTAAGCTAATACTTACAACCACTTACCTGTAGACACCTAATTTTTGCTCCTTTATAGTCTTAATTTCTTTATTTTTACAAAAAGGGCCCTAATTGAAAAATAAAAATAATAAACAAAAAAATTAGTAAAAGATAAAATAATAATAAAAATTAGCATATGAGAAAAATAAAAAATAAATAAAAAATAATAATAAAATTATTATAAAGAGTTTTGTAGATTTTTAGGAAGTAACTTATATTAGGAACAAGTAGTTTTAATTTTAGTTTAGTTAAAAAAATTTTATTTTAAGGAATTAGATAGTTTAAGTATAGTTTAATTGTACTGAATGTCAAGGCACAAGCCAACGGCCTAATGAATAAGTATCGAAGTATTTGGGTTGGAATTAATTTGAGATCTTAGGTTCGAGTCTCTCCATCCGTACTTCATACAAGGATCAACAACACTACTGCCACCATCTTCAAGCTTCACACCATAGAACCCATGTTTGATCCAAACAAATACACACCAAACCCGACGTCGCCCTAGTATGGCGACCCACACAAAGAACATCTGACCCCAACCCCGACCCCGACCCCTTGAAAATGGCGCTTGGTTGATTCGCCCCTCCGCCTCCGAGCTTGATGCGCCGGAAGCCCCCGAAGTAGGCATCATTTATTGTAATCCACGTTCTCCGAATCAAGGAGAGCTAATGTTACTGTTAGAAAGATCCCTCCGGCACACCACCCGAGCCGACAAAATACTCACTGGTGATCGATACTATCTTCGTCCAACCATCCACGCGTAGTCACAAGCAAACTTTACTGAACAGAGTAAGTTCTGGTTCATTTTTCTCAATTTTTTTTTACGTATATATTTTTATTATTTTATTATTATAATATTATTATTTTATTCATTGATAACATAATATAAGTAATTATGTATATTAATATAGTAGGTTATTTCGATATTAGTTCCTTTATATATATATATTAAATATATTATGTTTGATTTATTTAGGTAGATGGTTGTTTAGTAATAATAGTATATATATATATATATTAGTCTAGGAATTTTTTAGGATTACTTTTCTTTTAGGATTTCTCACCTAAAAAATCAATTTTTTTTTTAGAAATAAAAATTAATAAAAATCAATAAAATTTTTAGGGCGTTTTAGAGAGTCTTTTAATCATATTAAGAGTTAGGACCCTTTAGATTTTTTTTTTAAATAAATTGAATCGTTTAAAATGTAAAGTCAGTCAGTTTTTTAAAACTTAAAATAAACCAATACACTAAGATTTTCTAAAAGAACTACAATCGTCTAATCCTAGCTAGCAGGTATGTAGGCACTTTTGGGGCGATGATAAAATATGTAGAAACTTAGGTTATTTTTTCTTTTGATTGATTTATTTATTTTTTAAATATTATAATTAGAAAAATAACCCTAATTTCGGTAAATAAATAGTAGTACCCGTTAGGGCTTAATAGGTTAACCTCCAAATTTTGAATCCTCTGGTTCTTCATTCAATTTGAAATTAAAGACCGGTAGCCAAATCGTAATCAATCCACCCAATTGATTACGGTTTATTTCCTTTTTCCCGACTCCGGTCGGGTGGCGAATCCAAAAATTATTTTTAATAAAAAACTGAAATTTCTCAATTTCTTTAGTCAAGGATTAATATTTAAATGGGTTAACGTTTAGTATTAATCAAGAAATGAGAAAAGAATAATTTTAGATAAAAGAATAATTTTAGATAAAAGAAACCGAAAAATCTAGCTCGATACTACCGAAATAAAATAATCCTATATGATACACTTGATATATAACAAGCTAATACTAAGAATTCTCTTAAACTGATAAACATATACATATTTACTATGTTAAACATCCAAGGAACTAATAATAATAACAAGATAATAAATAAATAAACAAAAAAAACTAGTAAAAAAAAACTTAGAAAGATAAGAACCTGAATCGTTTATTGTGCGGTTGAAGAACAGTGGGTTGTTGCTCATGAGTACGTCTGTTATGTGTTATCGTCAGTTGCTGCAGTAAGCTTAGGTTGCGTGCATGGGTATCAGTATGATGGTAGTGGCGAACTTGGTTGCAAACAGTAGCAGTTGTTGAAGAAGACAGCGACGTGACTGGAACTTGCGTTGTGTCTTGGATTGATCGCGACAGTGGTGATCAGCAGTGGCGTGTGGTTCGTGGTGAAGTCATAGGCATTGTGTCGACGCAAGCGAGTCAGGCGTACCGCTATTCTGATGAAGGAGAAGGTCTCGTTAGACGGACGAGAGAAGATCGTTCTATGCGTAACTTGGGATTGGGTTGCTGTCGGTCAGCGTAGTCACTGGAGTACCATAGTGTTGGAGTTGTGGACTGTGCACAATGGATGTATGTTGCGATTGCTGTGAACGTGTATGCGTAAGGCCGAGTGTATGCTTTTGCATGGGCTGTGTGTAGCTACTGTGTTGTTGTGAGTGAGCTGAACCTTGTAGTGAGGATGAAGGGATTGTAATGGAGCTTTAGGTTACCTATTCGTCGACAGTGAATGGGGATGCTTAGTCTGCCATATGTTCTTGTCGTGGAGTGTGGCTGTGAAGTGTGCTGCAACTACTATGAATGTGTATGCGTTGTGTTCAGTGCTTGGTCAATGACAGTGAAGAGTTAGGTTGCAAGGTTAAATGGTGATCAGTGGCTGAAGACTAGTTCGGCCAGATGCCTAGTAGAAATTTTTTCTGGTAAGTGTGTAATTTTATATAAGCCAAACCATATCATATCTATTGTATCTGATTTGATCATAATTAAACTAGATACAAATTAATTCGAATCCGATTTAATAAAATCAGATTAGATTCAAATGTTTTTAATTAGATATGAATCTTGTTTATTTCTCCCGCTCTTGTAAAATAGAAAAATAAAAATATAAGTGCCTGCTGAGACTCGATCCAAAGACCTCAAGTTAGATCCAAAGACCTCAAGTTAAATCCAATCCAAATACTTCAATACTTATCTGTTAGGCCATTGGCATGTGCCTTGATATTCAATACAATTAAATTATACTTAAACTACTCGATTCCCTAAAATAAAAATTTTTTAACTAAGCTAAAACTAAAACTAAAACTAAAACTATTTGTTTATAATAAATCTATAAAACTCTTTATAATAATTTTTTCTTTTCTTTTTTTTTGGTATTTTCATCATTTTTTAATTTTTATTATCTTTTTATCTTTTATTAATTTTTTTTGTTATTTTTAAATTAGGACCTTTTTTGTAAAAATAAAAATTAGAACTATAGAAGGGCAAAAATTAGGTGTCTACAGCTGCCCCTCTTTGTGGTAAAGTTTGAGCAAAACTTTGCCACAAAAACAAAAGAGACACCGTTTTTGCCTTAGGACAATTCTATCTTAAGGAGCGTTAAGATACTTGACAACGATTAGTTGGAAACGAAGGATAGCGAGGGTTAGCGCCTTTTGTGGGCTGATAAGAATTCCTAGAAAGAATAATGAGAATTTGGTCGTACCCTAATGAGCTAACTAACCAAGGCGGTCAAAGCGCCCTTTAAGCTAGCTAAGACCTGAAGAACGAGGAAACTTGATCATGCCCTAATAAGCTAACTAACCAAGGCGGTCAAAGCGCCCTTTGAGTTGGCTAAGACCTAAAAAAGAAAAACTTGGTCGTGCCCTAATGAGTTGACTAACCAAGGCAGTCAAAGCGCCCTTTGAACTGGTTAAGACTTGAAAAATGAGGAAACTTTGAATTGGGATAACGTTCCATGAGCTTGCCAAATCCCTTGAAGAAATTTTGAGTCGGGTAACGTTTTGTGAGTTAGACGACTAGAAGTCTAAAGAACTCTAGATGGGGACCATGCTTTACGAGATGGCTGACTTGCTAAGAAATTGTTTTTAGAAAACAAGCTGTCATCCTTAGGGGAAAACCAACTGCCAATGCAATATTTTATCAGGCTTAGAACCACTTATTTGGTTTCAATGATAGCTCTTAAGTAGTCTAATGTCTTATTGAGCAGTCCAATGTCTTTTTCTTTCTCTTCTCTTTTCTTTTCTCTCTTCTTCTTCTTCTTCTTCTTCTTCTCTCTCTCTCTCTCTCTCTCTCTCTCTCTCTCTCTCTCTCTCTCTCTCTCTCTCTCTCTCTCTCTCTCTCTCTCTCTCTCTCTCTCTCTCTATCTCTCTCTTTGTGAAAGTAACTTAAACTTGAAACAAATGTAAAACATATTCATTTCTCAAACAAAGATGTCCTATATTGAACTTCCGATCCAAACGCTGGCTTTTCGTATAAGCATCTGTTCTCAAGCGAGTTTCTACTTATACGCCACACATTACTCTAAACATGGTCTTGTCCTGAAAAATAGGAAACAAATAACCACAATAAAGTATTAAAAAGAATTTTTATCAATAGTCATCACTTCAAATTAAATGATTATTTTTCTTGTGCTTCTTATGTGTAAGGTTTATTTGGGTAGATAATAGAGCGAGAAGTGGTGTCTTTTGGTAGGACAAGAAAAGGGCTAAGGATATTATCCAATGCTAACGACTACCAAGAATACCAATCTTTGCATGTAGAAAATGAAAATGAGACCACAGTAATAGTAAGATTATTTACATTTCATAATCTGAACAAAACTTTCATTGATATTCAAGGATTGTATATCTTCAATACGTCAGTGTTTCTTAGGTCTTTCAAGTTCGGACCATCCATTTGAGACAAGATAACAGCTCCTCTAGGCAATACTTTCTTCACAATGTAAGGCCCCTTACAGTTTGGAGCAAACTTCCCTCTCGAATCAGTTGTATTAAGCAACGACTTCCTCAGCACCACATCTCCTTGCTCAAAACTTTAGGGTCGTACTTTTTTATTGAAAGCCCTAGCCATTTGTTGCTAATAGCAAATGTTGTGGCACAAAGCTGCTAGCCTCTTTTCATCAATTAGGTTCAACTGCTCAACACGCTTCTTTACGCAATCAGCCTCATCTAACTAAGTTTCCGACAATATTCTGAGAGATGAGATCTTGACCTCTACTGGTAGTACAACCTCCATTCCGTATACCAACGAGTAGGGGGTTGCCCCTGTTGATGTTCTGATAGAAGTTCGATAGGTCATGAGTGCAAATGGAACATCTCATGCCAATCTCAATACATAATGGCCATCTTTTCAATAATTCTTTTGATGTTCTTATTAGCTGCTTCCATGGCTCCATTCATTTGGGGCCAATAAGGAGTAGAATTTCTATGAATGATCCTGAAGTGTTGGCATAACTTAAACACCAATTTATTATTCAGATTCGTACCATTGTCAGTAATAATTGTTTTTGGCCAAGCCAGTATGTCTCTCTTGATGAACTTGACCACTACTCCCTTTGTCACACTAGAGTAGGATGAGGCTTTAACCCACTTAGTGAAATAATCAATAGCTACTAATATAAATCGGTATTCGTTAGATGCTTTTGGAGTGATTGGGCCAATGATATCTATTCTTCACGTTGAAAAAGGCTATGGTTTTGATAGTGTTTGCAATTCTTGATGTAGAACATTTATCTTGTTTGCATAGATCTAACACAAATGGCAGCGTCTAACATGTCCGATACAATTCGCTTCTATGGTTAACCAGTAATATCCCATCCTCATGATTTTCTTGGCAAGCATGTGGTCATTCATGTGGGGGCTACATACTCCCTCGTGTACTTCTTTCATTAGCATTTCTGCCACTTTCCTATCTACACAATGTAAAAGCGTACTATTAAACGATCGTCGGTACAACGTAGAATCGCTCATCAAGTACTGAGCCGCCAATCTTCTAATTAATTTTTTGTTCTTCTTCTTTGATCCTTCAGGGTACATACCATGTTGTAGAAACATTTTGATATCATGATACTAAAGCTTTTCGTCACATGAACTTTCCATTGGCAAACAGAAAGTGGGCTTTTCTCCATTCGTCTCGATATTTGGATTACTGATGCCAAAGTAGATAGAGTATCGGCAAATTGGTTTTGAAACCTTAGTACGTACACGAATGTAATATTTTCAAACTTGATTATCAACTCGGCCAGGTGTTGGCGGTATGGTACTAATTTGGGGTCTTTCGTCTTATACTCACCCTGAGCTTGGCTTATGATCAACGAAGAATCTCTATATACTTGTAATTCCCGTATCTCTTTAAACTACGTGATTTTGAGTCCCAAAATATATGCCTCATATTCTGAAATATTATTGGTATATGGGAAAGCTAGTCTCACAGCCATTGGAAATTGTATACCTTTAAGCGATACTAGAATTGCCCCTACTCCACATCCAGACACATTAGTTTCTCCGTTAAAGAACATTTTCCACCATGAAGATTTTTCGACTACTTCACAATCAAAAACTTTTCCCACTACCAGGATACTTTCATCGGGAAACTTAACCCGTACTTCTTGAAGCGTATCCTCAGAAGGATTCTCCGTTAATTGATCCGCCAAAGCTTGCCCCTTGACTGAACTTTAGCTTACATACTTAATGTCAAATTATGTCAACAACATCTGCCATTTCGAAACTCTACCAATGAGAGCTAGTTTTTCAGCTAAGTATTTCAAAGGATCATGTTATGTTATTAACTCAATTTGATAATAAAGTGTATACTGTCTGAGTCGATGCATGACCCAGACTAATGCACAACAAGTTCTTTCGGCTTCTGAGTATTTCTGCTCCCCTTCTATGATCTTCTTGCTTAGATAGTAAATGACTCGCTCTTTCCCTTCTTCATCTTTCTAGCCAAGCACGGATCCCATGGATTCGAGCATTATGGTCAGGTACAAAAACAACGACTTTCCAGGTTTAGGAGCTACTAATACTGGAGGTTTCATGAGGTATTCTTTGATTTTCGTGAAAGCCTCTTCGCATTCCTCATTCTAATTGATCTTCACGTTCGTCTTTAATAGCTTAAAAAGAGGGTGACATTTGTCTATTAACTGTGATATGAATCGGGCTATGTAATTTAAGCGCCCCAGCAATCCTCGTACTTCCTTGAGTGTTTGTGGAGGAGGCATGTCGATTATGGCTTTGGCTTTATCAGGTCAACTTCAATACCTCTTTGGCTGATTATGAATCCCAATAATTTCCCTGACGTCACACCAAAGGTACATTTCTCCGGATTCAACTTCAAGTGGTATTTCTTCAGTCTATCAAATAGCTTCCTCAGGTTTTCTAAGTGATCTTCCTCTTCTTTGGATTTTGCAATCATATCATCGACATATACTTCTATTTCTTTATGCATCATGTCATGAAAAATTGCAACCATGGCTTTCTGATATGTTGAACCTACATTCTTAAGCCTAAACGGCATCACATATAGTAAAACGGTCCCCAAGTCGTAATGAAAGTCATTTTTGTCTTATCTTCTGCGGACATCCAAATCTGATTATGTCCCAAAAAACGGTCCATGAAAGAGAATAGATAATTTCCGGCCATGTTATCCACCAAGACATCAATATGAGGCAATGGAAAATTATCTTTAGGCGTTGCCTAGTTGAGATCTCGGAAGTCTACACATACTCTGACTTTTCCATTCTTCTTAATTACTGGAACAATATTAGCTACCCATTCCGGGTAATCCGACACTTCAATGAATCCAACTTTTAGTAGTTTCTTTACTTCTTCTTTAATTTTCAGCAAGACGTTAGGTCGAAATCTCCTCAATTTTTGCTTTTTTAGTTTGGCATCTTCATGCGTAGGTAAACGGTGGACTACAATCAATAGGTCTAACCCAGGCATTTCTTTATACAACTAAGCGAACACATCTCGATATTCGGTTAATAACGCAATCATTTTTGTTTTCTATTTCTCTTTTAAACTTGCCCCAATTTTTAGATTCTTAGGGTTTTCTTCATTCCCTACATTAATTGTTTCAATTGGTTCATCAATAATGATTTTACCCAGTTCATGTTTTTGCCATTCCTCTTATATATTACTGTGGTCATCGACATCACTCCCAACGACTAACCCAGTAGGGCCAGAAGCGATATCGATATTCTCATTTTCTACCTACGCGAGGTATCCCTAGTTTTTGCTTAGTTCATTGGATCTAAATGAGAATGCATTAAAGAAACATGTATGTGAGCAAAAGAAAAGTATAACGCAACATAGGAAAGGAACGAACTAAGATTTTATTGAATAAATGGAAGTGGATCTTGAATGAGATAAAGGCCTAACTAATTTTGAACGAAAGGTTCGACGATACATTTGAAATGACGACTATTGAAAATAAAAATTCAGAAAATACTAATTATCGGTCACCCCTTTACCCTAGGGAAGACCTATTGTTATTCGTCGGGGTAGAGAACCAATTATTCAAATGATGCTGGAACTTGTGTAGCAAGTTTGTTGATCCTTCTTTGCCAGATTCCCGAGCTTAAGTCTCCATTTGTATGAACGTCTTAGCTAGCGGTAGAAAGGTCATTGAGGCATGGAATAATCTGTTACCTCTCTTACCCCTCGCTTGTTTCTTCTGGAATTCCTCTGCCGGGGGTAGGATTGTAGCCAAGGCCATAGGTACCAATCTGGCCTTCCTTGAATCCCATTCTTCTATCATCCTCTATGTCGGGACCGGTAATCATGTTCACTTCTTCAAACGTTTGTAAACCCAACTCTTCTTGTTCCTCACTTCCTATGTAGGGTATAACCATCTCCTTGTAGATTTCATAATCTTGATCTCCCAGAATTGTAATCACCTGGCCATTTGAGATAAACTTTAATTTTTGGTACAAGCTCGAGAATATGGCTCTTGCTGCATGAATCCAAGGTCTTCTCAAGAGTAAGTTGAAAGATTCTAGAATGTCTAGGACTTGGAATCGAATAGTAAATTGCTGAGGGCCAATACTCACGGCTAAATCAATCTCCCCTATAATTTCTCTTCTGGAACCATCAAAGGCCTTAACTGTTGTGGAAGAAGGCTTAATTGCAGATGTGTCGATGCCCCAGCAAATCCAAGGTGGCGAGTGGGCAAACGTTCAACGATGATCCATTGTCAATGAGCACCCTGGTGATAACTATGTCGTTACTCCTTACCACGATAAAGAGTGGCTTTGTATGTTTGTTCCCTTCCTCGCCTAATTCTTCAGCTGAAAAAGAAATTTGATCCATTGCGAAGACAGAATTAGTAACCAGCCCCATCTTCTCGGTTGGAATTTCTCAAAGGACCTTTACCTCATTTAAAGTGCGAAACAAAGCCTCCCTGTATAGTTCAAATGCGATTAACAAGGTTATCAACGATATTTGTGCAGAAGTCTTACTGAGTTGATCCATGATCTTATATTCACTCGACTTGATCATTTTGGTAAAGGCCGATAGCCCCTCAATGCATTTAGCTACTGTCTTGTCATTTGATTCTCCTAATGTGACCTTCTTCCCATGCTCCTCTCTTGGGTGATAAATATTTCCCGATTGAGTAATGCCTCTACTAGAGGACTTGGTTTTTCCTGATTTACCAGGTGATAGTTAAATGGGGTAGCCTTGTAATTCTCTGGTGGCAACGATACATGAAATGTGTACCTCTTCACTTCTGGTGTCTGGTTGCTGGTATAAAACTAAAAAACCTTGGGCTTCTTATCTAAATCAATGACGTTGACAGCACAGTCATCAAAAATCATACCAATCATCGGTCTATAGTTAGGTAAGGGATTATTGTTAACATTAGGAACCAGGGTTTCCACAAAATCCAATTGTACTGTCCCTTCATCTATCAAGTCCTGAATCTTGTTCCTCAATCTCCAGCATGCATCAGTCAAATGCCCTACTTGTCTACAGTGGTATTCACACTTTACTGTAGGGTCAAAGATTCTCGGTCAGTATCGATAGCTAAGAAGTTCGTACCGTATCAAATTATCCCTCCATAACTTCTCGAAGACTTGACTTAAAGGGATTGGTATCTTGGTAAATTGTCTATAAGTCCTATTAGTTTGAAACTGGTTTCTGAACTGTTGCTGAGTGGGAGGTGGATTCACCCTAAAAGCGACTTAAGCATTTGGTCTGGCATTTAAATTTACCATACCAACCGTAGATTCTTTAGGCTTACTGCCGGCTGGTCTATGACCAGATGATGACACTGGTGGTCTTTTATCTGCTGACTCTTGCAGCTTACCAGAAGAGACAGTACTTTCAATCCTACACCCTGCTGTTACTACTTCAGCAAAACTAGACAAGGTCTGCCCGATGAGATGGGAAAAGTATGGCCTTTCTAAGGTGTTAATGAAAGTTGATGTGAGCTCCTTCTCGGTTGTAGGAGTAGAGATTCTTGCAGCTAAGGACCTCCATCTTTGAGCGTATTCTTTGAACGATTCATTATTCTTCTTCCGTAAGGTAACCGAGTCTATCATAGTTAGGGCTACTTCTACGTTGAATTTATATTGTTCATAAAATGCTCGAGTAAGTTTCTCCCATGTATTTATCTGATTCAAATCAAGTTGGGCATACTAAGTTAGGGCCGGTCTAGTCAGACTATCTTGGAATGTTTGTACCATAAGTGTATCGTATTGAACAAATTTACCCATTTTCCTGACATACAACCTGGTGTGGAGCTTGGGGCAACTCGTCCCGTTATACTTTTCGAATTCTGGTACCTTAAACTTCTCAGGGTATGATCCTATGTCATATACGGAAAAGTCTGTGATCTCCACCTGTTCAAATCCATCATACCCTACAAGTGCCTTCATCTTCTTAGTTATCTGTTGTGTCAATTTCTTTTCCAATTCTTTCAAGCTGTCTATACTAGGCCCTTAGTCAACAGGCTTCAAGGCCGCATACGTATCAAGTTCGAAGTTCGGGTTGTCTTTCAGGTAAACTCCTTCTGATTCGAATGGTTTTTTTTTTTTTTTTTTTTTATATTCGTGCTCTGCTTCAGGAGCGTGTGTATTCTTCCTATAATGGGTCTTGGAGCTTTCTTCATTAATGGGTGCTGTGGCTCGTACTAAAGCAATGTTGTATGCTAAGAAGCTCATTTGTTCTACCATCTTTTCCATAGCCCTTTCTATGGAACGAAACCTCAACTTGGAGGGATCATTGATCTCAGGGTCTCCGTCATTTCCTTAAGTGGTGGCCATCCTGGTTTGGGAATGTGTTCTAATTGGACTTCTATAAAAGACTTGACGTTTGGGAGCTATCTTGAAATTTTACATGTTTGTAAGATCAACTCAACAAAGGGTTAGTACATGTTACATTTTCCTAAGATAGAGTTGTTAATCGTATAAATGTAAGATACATGTCACACGAGTGCAATGAAAAATTAAAAAATTGGGAAGAAACCTTTGATGTGTCAAAACCTAACTAACTTTTATTAATTTTTGTAATTGTAAAGCTTTACACCTTTTATTTTGTACAAAAAATAATTCTAAAGAAAACATAAAAAAAAAACCTAAAATCTAAAATCTAATCTCCTAATGGCTAGTAGGCTTATCCTGTGTCTTTTTCCTCTTCCGAATCATAGGAGCCTGCTCTTCTTTGCCCTTAGTCATCTTCAGTTATGCTTCCAATGCCTTTATCTTCTGATGATACTCCTTGCAATGGTTTTCCAACTCTTGTTCTCTTTTACTCGTCCTCTCAGGTTTAGCTTCAACTTGAACTTCCCCCTTCTTTTTGCTGTCTTCCATATCTTTCAACCTTTTTAGCTAGTGATAAAGGAATCCTTTGGTTATTTGGCTCCTGGCTGTTATCCCTTTAGTGGTAGGGGTGGTCTTTCTTATGTACCAAAAAGCTCAGATGCTCTGAAGCTTAGTTGCTTTGTCAGCCATCGTTATGCCAGGGTTAAGGAAGTCTAATGAGACAACTTTTAATGATGGTCTTGGGATCATGTCGTCAATGAGTCCATTGGTTAGGAAGGGCCGGGACATATGATTTCCCTTTAAGGAACTAGGTTATGAGTTCTGCAATTCTGAAATGGACTCGACATCTTTCATCAGGGAACAAGATAGTATTAAAGACCACCAATATAAAAGCATTGACCTGGTACTGGTGCCATGCATCTAAATTTGCACAAAAAATCTCGCGTTTTTCTCTATATTTCAATTCAGTAGAAAACCAGTCCATAACATCCTCTAATCAAATGGTCTTTCCTTGATTTATAACCTGGTTTATTTCAGTTTTTCTGATTCCCAGCAACTTGCTGAAGATCTTTGGTGCTGCAGCTTCCAAGTTTAGTACATAGATATCATCAGTGATTGTAGGAGGCTACAACAATTGAGAGTATTTTCTATAATTGGGCTTAGTTGATGTAGGCCCATACAAAAAAATGGTGGATTCGGGCTCCCAAAGGTGGACTAAGGCCTGTACTGGAGTAATGTTCACGGGGATCTTCTATAGAGAGAGGATGGATCCAATCCTATTCTTAATAAATTCCTGCTTATCTGGGCTGGAGAGTTGAAACCACATTTGAAGTAGTTTTTGTGGCCAATGCGATAGGTGGACATGAATGTCTTTAAAAGGCTCTTGACTAGATCCAACCATAACTGATAAAAACCAAAATTAAAATTACAATTACAGCGTAATCTAAACTTTACATAAAAATTTTTACAAATTATTTACAAGGAAATATTACAACTACAACTTCACAACTGCTTTTATCCATTTAGGTTTACTACATCATAGGTTCTTGTAATTTTTTTTGAAAAAAGGTTTTATGTAATGCAAAAGGGTAGGTTCTAAAGGTTCTCAAGTTCTGCAATCGCTACGTTTTTTCAAAGCAACGATTTTGTGATCGCATTTGAACTTGAGTAGGGTAGCCTGATCGGCCCCGGAAGGTGGTTACCCCATAATATCCAAAGCTTACACAATGGGCCCCCTCCTAAGGTCCTAAGACGGCCTGGTTTTGACCGTGTCTACCATGCATTTATGATACAGAAAACAAAATAAAAGTAACACCCTCAAAAATTACCCCCTTAAATAAACTGCCATAACAAAAAAAAAAAATGGTTAGCAAAAAATAAATAAATAAAATAAACAAATAAATAACATACCTAAGTTCTTTTTTATTATTTTTATTATTTCATCTTTTTATTTTTTTATTTTTTTAAATAATCCTATTTTTGGTAGCTTCTAGTGGCTAGCCCTCTGGCGTCCCCAGTGAAGTCGCCAAACAGTTGAGCCTATTTTTTCGGTTTCTTATTTAAAAATTGATTTCTCATTTTCTGATTAATACTAAATCCTAACTCATTTAATATTAATTTTCGACTAAAGAAATTGAGAAATTTCGATTTTTTTATTAAAAATAATTTTTAGAGTCACCACCGGATCGGAGTCGGGCAAAAGGAAGAAAACTGTAATCAATTGGGTGGATTGATTACGATTTTGGCTATCGGTCTTTAATTTCAATGAAAAACCAGAGTGTTCTGAGTTCAGGGCTAACCTATTAAACCTTAACGGGTATCACTATCTATTTACCGAAATTAGGATTATTTTTTAATTATAATATTTTTAAAAAATAAAAAAAAATCAAAAGAAAAAAGAACCTAAATTTCTATATATTTTATCATCGCCTCGAAGGTGCCTACGTACCCGCTAGTTGGGATAAGACGATCGTAGTTCTTTCCAAAAAATCTTCAATGTGTTGATTTATTTTAATTTTGAGAACTAATCGAATTTACATTTTAATTATTATGTTTATTTTGAAAAAAATCTAAGGGTCTTAACTTGTAAGTGATCAAAAACTCCCTAAAACATCCTAAAAAATTTATTGATTTTCATTTCCCAAAAAATAATATTTTTCTAGATGAAAAATCCTAAAAAATGACTTTATGTTGAACAAATTTCCTAAGCTAATACTTGTTATTTATATATTAAACAACTACCTGCATAATAAATAAATAAATTATCCTTAACTTATATAGAAAACTAATATCAAAAGAAACCAATAACCTAATATATACATAACTACGTATAATTAACTAACGATCTAAATTAATATAATATAATAATGATAATAAAATAAAACAAAATAAAAAATCGTAAGCTAATACTTATAACAACCTACCGAAATAAAATAATCCTATATGATATACTTGATATATAACAAGCTAATAATATGAATTCTCTTAAACTGATAAACATATACATATTTATTATGTTAAACATCCAAGGAACTAATAATAATAACAAGATAATAAATAAATAAACAAAAAAAAAACTAGTAAAAAAAAACTTAGAAAGATAAGAACCTGAATTGTTTATCGCGCGGTTGAAGAATAGTAGGTTGTTGCTCGTGAGTGCGTCTGCTATGTGTTATCGTTGGTTGCTGCAATGAGCTTAGGTCGCACGCGTGGGTATCGGTTTGATGGTAGTGGTGAACTTGGTCGCAAACAGTAGCAGTTGTTGAAGAAGACAGCGGCATGGCTAGAACTTGTGTTGCGTCTTGGATTGATCGCGACAGTGGTGATCAGCAGTGGCATGTGGTTTTGTGGTGAAGTCGTAGGCGTTGTGTCATAGCAAGTGAGTTAGGCGTACCGCTATTCTGACGAAGGAGAGGGTCTCGTTGGACGGACGAGAGAAGATCGTTCTGTGCGTAGCTTGGGATTGGGCAGCTGTCGGTCAGCGTGGTCGCTGGAGTGTCACAGTGTTGGAGTTGCGGATTATGCGCAGTGGATGTGTGTTGCGAATGCTGTGAACGTGTATGCGTAAGGCAGAGTATGTGCTTTTACTTGGGGCGTATGTAGCTATTGTGTTGTCGTAATTGAGCCGATCCTTGTAGTGAGGATGAAGGGACTGTAATGGAGCTTCAGGTTAGCTATTCGTCGACAGTGAGTGGGGATGCTTGGTCTACCGTATGTGCTTGCCGTGGAATGTGGCTGTAAAGTATGCTGCAACTATTGTGAACGCGTGTGCGTTGTGTTCAGTGCTTAGTCAATGACAGTGAAGAGTTAGGTCGCAAGGTTGAACGGTGATCAGTAGTTGAAGACTAGTTCAGCCAGATGCCTAGTGGAAATTTTTTCTGGCAAGTATGTAATTTTATATAAGTCAAGTCATATCATATTTATTATATCCGATTTGATCATAATTAAATTAGATCCAAATTAAATCAAATTTGATTTAATAAAATCAAATTAGATTCAAATGTCGATTCCAAAATCTCAAGTTAAATCCAATCTAAATATTCCAATACTTATCCATTAGGCCGTTAGCTTATACCTTAACATTTAATATAATTAAATTATACTTAAATTACCCGATTCCTTAAAATAAAATTTTTTTAACTAAGTTAAAACTAAAACTAAAACTATTTATTCCTAATAAATCTACAAAACTCTTTATAATAATTTTTTCTTTTCTTATTTTTTTTGGTATTTTCATCATTTGTTAATTTTTATTATCTTTTTATCTTTTATTAATTTTTTTGTTATTTTTGAATTAGGACCCTTTTTGTAAAAATAAAAATTAGAACTATAGAGAGGTAAAAATTAGGTGTCTATACTTGTTAAAAAATTCTACAAAGAGATGTTGTACTTAAAAAATGTATATATGAGACAATTCAAATTTATGAGATACATTGATCTACAATTTTCAATTGCAAACTTTATTCTTAAAGAATACAAAGATACAATCAAAAGCAAAATAAGAGACACCATTGTTTACTATATTATGTTCTCCACTTGTGCTTACATTTCAAGAATCATTGTATTCTATGATAGGTTTGCTTTTATAAGAGAGATATATTATTATGTAGATATGCGGTTAAGCAATGATAGCTTAGTGAGACAGAGTAGAAGAATGGTAGTTGTTTCTCTTTTGATGGGAATATTAAAAGATGCATAGTAGCACAACACCGATGTAGATTGCCTAGTCTTCAACAGTAGAGTTGGAAAAGTACAATAGGTATAAAGTCGAAATATTATAATTCTTGAGCATGATTTTCTCATCCCTATTCTCTTTTATTTTCTATATTTTATATTAATATATATTGTTTTACAACCAATCTTAGCTAAGTAATCAAAGGAGATGTTTTAGTTTACTTTTGCAAAAAGTTTAAATTTTTTTAAGTAACTAATTCACCTCATTCTTTGTTACTTTTGGGACTTATAAGTACCAATAAGAGGAATAATTTAAGCAAAAAAAATAAAAAAATTATTATTATTATTATTATTCATATTTCATGATTAACACACTTGTATGTTGGTAAATCATGTTGAAGATGGTAATGAACAATTTTTTCTTGTCTACGTAAAATTGGACTTGGTAGTTTTCAGCTTAAAATCAAATTATATTAAACTAGTCTTTCTTAGCTTGCTTTCAATCTGTAACTAGGAAAACCCATCTTAGTTATCAGGTATTTACTTTCTGTGTCTCTCACTCTGTGTGTGTATGTGTGTGTCTAATTTTCCTTTATTTTTATATGTGAATGAAAAAAAATCTAATCTTTTATGTTTCATTGGATCATGTTGATGTACCCCTTTATCTTTTTTTCGAAGGATTTTTTTTTTATATTCTTTTAATGTTATTGACTAATTGGATCTTGCGTGTTTGTTGGTTTGATTTATCAAACAAATTTCAAGAAAAGTACGAAATCTACAATCCAACATCTTTATAATGCGAAATTTTTATTTTTATTTTTTACATTTTATAGTGATAAAGATTGTTTCTTCGCATACATTTTTCGTGATCAAATTATCAAATGAGTACTAGATTATAGAGTTCTAATCTAAGCAAATCAATTTTAATTTTTCAAAATTTTAATTAAATAAGGCTATAACTAGAAATTAACATGAAACTAAACAAATTAATATAATAAGTATAATTAAATGAAGGGTTAGAAGGAGAAACTCTAATTGCTTGGGTGTTTGATGATGTAAGGATTAATTGATCAAATTTGCAGTTTTCACGAAAGTAATTTTTACTTAAAACTAGTGCATTTAATATTATTTTATTAGCAAAACGCGAATAAAAGTCAAGGATGGAGCTCTCCCGTGGCGTCTTTCTAGTTAAGGGAGGATGTAATTGGGTTCAGAATGGTTAATCTCCTATTAAAATTAAACCGTTTAATCTTCTTCTTTTTTTTTTTTTCATTTAAACCTAACGGGTTTGCTTCATAAATTTTTCTAACCTCAAATAAAGCAGTCAGTTTGTTTTGGTTCATCATGCCAACCCTTAATTAATTGGAAAAAATCAAAGTTCAAGCTTACGATATTGGTCACGGTGTTGAAAATCATCCTACCCGGGATCAAAATCTATCAGCTTTGAGAAATAACATAGATGAGCATATGTCAGAATATCCATATGACTATCCGAGTGCAATTACAATTTTCATAATGGCGAATTTTATGACTTCAACGTTTCCCATACAACCTTTATCCGATGCTATATGGCTTCGTCGTGTTTTCTCCATTCAAAGGAAGCTCCAACCGCAGAAACAAATGCAACTTCAGGCATGTGAACAGGCCATCATTCCTTTTTTTTTTTTTTTATTTAATAGTTAACTGATTCGGTCAAGTTCAAACTAAGTTAAATCAAACCGTGAATAGAACCAAATGTAAAAAAACCGATTTTTTCTTTTTTTTTTTTATTTGATTCACCATCTTTTTACCAATCCTACCAATCAACTAAAGTGATTAGTAAAAATTTCAATCTAGAAAAATACTTATACCCTTATGCACATACGATTGTAACCTTGTGATACCAAAGAATTAACAAAAGTATGCCATTTCATTTCATGATTCTTGTCATTTTACTTATTGTTGTATTTTTATCTTGTTGTGTGTTACCTCAAAGATATCTATGTTTTGTTGGCCATCTCTGTATAAGTTAGGCTTGCGTATTACTATAGAGATAGGACAATGAGTATTGTATGAACCATCTATGTGTTAGAGAAAGCTTTAAAGTTTAAACTGTGATAGTTGGTGAAGCAAATGAAGATATGAGTGATGGCCCAATGGATGAATGAGGGTGATAATGGGTGAGGTTCTTTAACCAATGAGAGCGCGTCTATCTCTAGATGCAAGCGGAGTGTCAGTCTCTTTTCACGGTGGCGACTAAGGAATATAGGTATGTGTATGTGTCTCTTGTGTTAACCATGACTCCAAAAGAGAGGTTGGTCTTTGTGTATAGGTGTATAGGTTCAAATTGGATAAAGAGTAGCATTGAAACTTCAATGAGTAGTGATTTGTTCATCTTCAATGGTGAAGCTTCTCCAAGGAAAATGGTATGGGCCCATATAAAAATATGTTCCTTAAGATGTTTTCCAAATTCTTTTCTCCTTATACCAAATAATGAAATCAAGATAAAATAAATAAAGAGTACACGCTTTTAAATGGGTAACATAATATGTAAGGCTTTGTTATAGAGGTAGAAAAAAGTGAGAAAAATATTGTTGTTGCCTATATTTCGTTGGTAGAGATTGTGCAACTTAGATCTTGAAGGAAAGTCTTGATCTACAAAACAGGACATAGTTAGTTGGTGTTAGGAGATTATTCGGCATAATCACTCCAATGTTTAAGTCAGTGTCTATGGGATTGGAGAAAACTAGAGAGCAAGAAGGCTAATGCATGTATGTGTAAAGTGTCTTCTTATAGAGTTTGACCCCTATTTATACATTTTAAGGAAGGAATATTGGATAGATGCATATCTTATCCAATTAGGCAAGTGTATCTTTTAAATAGATATAGTTCAACATTCCTTAAGATGACATGGCAAGTGGTACTTCCATAGTGTTCCTTACTATCTGAGGCCCCAAATGGACAGTTGAATTCTGAGGTTCCTATGGCATTTGGCTCAACCTAAGTACAAGGACCAAGACATGGACCTAACCTACTAGAGGTCTAAGGATAGTAAAGGTTACTTATGGATGGTCCTCCAAGGTTAGGATTTGGACTACCATGAATCAATCATGGGTTAAGATAGGATGGCTTATAGTCCATAAAGGTTAGAATGAGTCTTAGGAGTATAAGATCCAAAATTGCCCTCAACACTTGCCCTCACCTATCCCCCACCCCCTCTCCCACCCCCACCCTTATACCCCAACAAACCTACACCCATGCATAACCTTCTAAGTCTCCTTGCTAAAGTTTTGATAAGGAGATTTAAACATAAGGACGCGCTACCAAAGCATTTTTGGAGCTAAGTATGTCACCTTATCTTAAACATAGAACAGACTTCAAATGTTCACCATGGACTGGCTTCCTTAATATTACTATGGTGCTTTCCCGAAGGTTGGTGGACCATCTTGGGTAACCCAATAGGTAGATTTATGGCATCTATATTATGCCATAAACCCCCACTTTTGACGCAGTCGTTTATTCCAAAACCAAGTTGGTTTCTTTGAATTGGGGTGATTTAATAGTAGGATTTAAGACTTTAATGCAATCTTGATATAATTATTGAAGGAGCGATTTTGATAATTATAATCAAGGTTAAGAGTTATTGAGAAGTGAGTTTGATTAACTTAATCTAGGAATCCTTACAGTTCAATAGCAAGAATTAAGGTTGACTATGTCATAGATTCTAGGCAGAATTCACTATTTGAATATTAAAGTTTATGAGTTCTTAATAATTTTATTGTCCCTTCTATTTTATGTTTTGTTAGTTGTTTTATTTTAGTTAGATTAGATTAATTAGTTTAATTTAGATTCAGTAATTTAATAATTTGCACTTAGTTGTTAGGTTAGATAAAAGGAAAATAAGGAAAAGTTCTAGCATTTCAATAACTAGTCCCAAAGGGATCAACATTCGAACTCAAATCCATTTTACTATACAATAACTTGACAAGTCCACTTACCTACATATTAGAGTGCACCCTTATCATGTAGCAAGTGTAATTCATAAGGTTTCAAATGCCTTATGGCCGACAGTTTGAGCTTATGCATTAAGGATTGGGATGCTACATTAGTGCAGGTTTCTCCATCTACTATGATGGTACAAACTTGCCTTCGAATGGTGCGCTTAATATGAAATAGATTCTCGCACTGCTTTTCCTTGGAGCTTAGCGTAGTGGTCATTACTCTTTCACAAAATAAACTAAGTGCTTCATCTTGATTGGTATTTATACAAGCCTGTTCTTCTGGGTAAACTTTAGGCCCTAGCTCTTGGACCTTCTCACTAAGCTCATCTTTGTCTACCCTATCTATTGCATCACCCTTCATAATCATGACACATCAATTCGAGCATTAGGCGGCTAAGTATATACACCAATGCACTTAAAGCATTTTATCTCATTAGTTTTTCTTCCAAAAGACCGGCCTTTCTCAAACCATCATTCAACAGGTTTCTTAGCAAGTCAACATTTTAGGTTAATCATCCCTTTAGTATTTTGAACTATGGGCCTTTTCTTCCTCTTAGAGTTAGTCATTGCTAACCTTCGATACTCATATTGAACAGTTCAACTAAAATTAGCAAGTTTGCTAGGACTAAGTCTAAGTCGGTAATGGTTGTTTCAATTATGCTTCTTAACTCGATTGGCCATCTTAATGGCTTCTTCCAAAGTGAAGATCATTTTTACTCCAACTACATTATAGATTTCATATTGTAGCCCATAAATGAATCTTGCACAGTTTGATGCTAAGGCTCATCAATGTCAAATTAGATGATCAACATTTGAACATGTCCTATAAATAGGACAAAGGAATAAACCATCATCTCAATGACCTCTTCATCTCTTCCCAATTCCCCACATTACATCAACGATCAAGTCTCTAAATAGTGATAAGGTACTTCCATTATGTTGCTGTGTATTTGGAGAATCATGGCATGGCAAGACAGAATTTAATGTCATCGGCATACTGGTAACAGTCAAAAACCTTTTGAACTTTCTCTTCGCACTATAAGTATTCATCTACATCATAGCTTTAAGAGAAGGTCAAGATTTAGATCTTTACATTATTGAGACCATAGGGAGCTTAAGCACTATGCTCCATTGCTTAACAGTATTGTTCATCATCTAACTTATCTTTTTCCTCTACTTCATCCACATCTAACCTGCCTTTCTACTCCTTTAGCACAAATATTCTAAGCTAAGTAATTAGGTTAGTCACCTCGGGCATTTTCCCTATATTACTCCACTTCAACTTTGATATCGTCTTTAACAACTCTATCGAGTCGGCAATTGTTTTGCATGGCCATCAACATGCTTTCCTTAGGTTGATAAGTCGATCTAATTTATCATATATTGACTTGGGAGTTTGGTTGGATTGTCTTCTATAGCTACGTACTATAATTTCATTGTCTTCGACAACCACTTGAGTACTAAAAATAGTCATCTGTGATACTATCAATATCAATAACCACTTTTACAATAACTTACACCCACCATACTTCTAACAAAATCATCACAATAACTAACTTTAAACCACCACTCACAACCAATAACACTACCCTATAACTTCAAAACCCATTACTGTTACAACCTACGACAGCTACGTTTAACACTTAAACAAACCCAATAACTATATACATGATAGTTGTACCACTGAATCTGTTTCTAGTATAGGGAACTAGAGATAATAGAGTTTATACACACGGTACAACTAGCATGCTCTAACATACTTACTGTTTTCCTAATGACGGAACTAGCGCTATACCTACTACATAATACTCTAAACTACCACTCTACTCTTACAACAACTCTACAGCCTCAACATACTCCACAAATTGAGATTTACCTACTGCAATAGCTATGGACAAGACACTGTAGCTACCAGCAGCAACATTACACTCGAGTAGAAACTTTGTTAAATCTCATATGCTTCCTTATAAGAACCATGCTGTAGAACTAATGAAGTTGACATGCCTTGAGGTAAGGTACACACAAGGAATATCAAAGGGAAACTGAAATAAAATAAGAAAAAGCTAGAAAAACCATATGCAATTAACCATGTATAACGTACCAGCTAATCCATATGGCTTGCACTCATTTGATACGATGCACAAATGAATGCAACGGTTACTTGCCATTTCTCTTACTAAAAGAGTTGGTAAGAGTTAATGGGGAAGAGAGAAATGCTCTCAAAATGAAGTGATTTTTTACTAAAAGAATTAACTGTTTTAGCTATAGCACATGAGCGGTTTTTATACTTGGCCGATAGGATTAACATAACATGACAAAAGACAAAAAAGGGAAAAAAAGGATTAAATGATACAAGGAGATTCCTAAGATATAATTTAAAAGGGTAAGATAGAGAAAAGGATAAAGAAATATGCTACAATGCCAAAGGAATCATCATAGGGATCTATACTACAACACTATGTGTTAGTGCTAGATTAATCACTTTGACAAAAGGTAAAGAAAGAGAATATCCAACTAATCTCTTGTAGAAGTTGATGCTCGGGTCTTTGGTAACTTGGCAGCCTAGATGGTTAGCTTAAAAAAGGAAGAAGTGTAGAGGAAAAATTAACCGACTTGACCCAGGTCAAATCGGCTGGATGAATAGCTCAACTTAACCTTCAACTAGTTAAACATTTAGGTGAACTATAGCGAAGTCAGGTCATCCGACCATCCCTAGTCATTCAACCTTCCTAAGGTTATGTTGGAACTTATCCTTGGAGTAATCAAAGTCTTATATTCAACTCGATTGAAGTGCATCTAGTCTCGTACTATATGGGATTCTTCATCCTATATTGGCTCTTGAGATAAGATTCGATGGGTAAGGCCTTACCCTTTAGCTCAACTCCAAGTAATTTGGTCCAGATACTTGATTTTTATCAAGGTTGAAGTAAGAATAACTACCAATGGAGCTTCTTTTTTAGCTTTTGGAGTCAATTACGTCTCTTGCATGACTTAGTTTGATCCATGCATTTGAGTTGTATTTCTAATAGTGAGAATCCATATTCTAGTGTAAAATTTAAATTTACTATGTCAATCTTTTTGCATAGTTAAAGTTATGACTAGAATGCTACTACTATCGTAACTACCAATAAATGCTCACTTTCAACGTGATTCCTTTATTAGGGGGAAAAACACGGTTGTTTATTTCCATGATTTTTTCCTTTATTTTGCATTTTATAAGTAATTTGTTATTATATGTGTCATTTTTTATGTAACTATCTTTATTCTTTTGAGCACTTGCATTACAGATGCATCCTTAAGATAGTTAGTTGACCTCTTGGTTGAGGAAAGATGTCTTCCAACTATATAATAAGGTATCAAACTTCGGTTAAACGAATTTCTCTATAGGTGTTGTCTTTAGCATCTAATTAAGCATGTATAGTTTTTCTTTTAATTTTTTTCCCAAAGAGCATGTATAGTTTGAATGATTGTATTAGTCGGGTAATTTACACAATTATTAGCATAATAAGCTTTTATTTATTGCATACTCATAGAATGTCTATTAGATCTAACTTTATCTCTCGATCATAAGTTTCTAAATTGAATATGGGAGGGAGATTTGGCTTGTCCAATCTTTTCATTTAATTTGGATTGGAGAATATCTAGATATGAATGAATACTTAGAACTGCAAAGTAAAAACAATAATATATAACATAATCAGAAGCCTTAAGATTGTGAGATAAAAGAGAAACAAAGTCCAATACATTTGAAACTTTTTGGAGAATATGTTCGAAAATGATGCTTTTTAATTAAGATATTTAGAAAAAGTAATGAGATCCTTTGGAAAAATCAATAACACTTGTAATAAACAAATAAGAGTCAAAAGTATAACTTTCAACAAAGAGTGCCTATCACATTAACACATTTTATATACATTGAATATGAAAATTTTCAATATTTTCTCTACTAACACATTAACACTTTTGATACATGATCATTTGCAATCTATCATGCTTATACAACCATCAGTATTAGTATACAAGCTAGATAGTTGAACATTTTGTGGCTACAAACACAATTTGCAAACCTTTAATTTGAATTGTCTAAATAAACGCATAACAACAAATACTAAAACTCCATCAACAATATATAATGCACATGAAAATTAACATTCATATTGGTTGACACTATAGGATAGTTATATGAATAACTCAAAGGATTACTTAGATAAAAACGTCAATGCATAAAACTCCACACTCATGGGTAATATGCATTGCGAAAATATTAAATCTGTTAGTTTATAAAAATTAGAAAAGTGAAAATGATTGACTAATTTAATGACCAACCAAAGATTTACAAAGCTTTCAAAAAATTTAATTAACGTGGTTGGTAATTGTACATTCACACTAACTAAGGTCTAAGTCAAAACTGGCTTATAACCGACATCGACCTAGCTTAGGCCGGTTTATTAGATCTTCAACGAGCTGATTCAATAGCCCGTAGATCAATCAAATAATTTTTTTTTAAGAAAATTTTTAATAAGTTTTTAATTAAAATATTTTATTTTAAAAATCCAAATAGGTCTGTTATTGTAAATACTTTCCAAAAATAAAAAGCACATTGCAAGGTAAATTACTAATTACATGTAGCACACTTTACACTAATTCGCAGAATTTTGCAACATTGTACATGTTACACAACACATCAACAAAAGTTATACTCACACTTAACAATATTAGAACTTTAAAAACATATGCTAAAAGCAACGGCGAAGATCTAGAACCGAACACAAGCAATTCTAGACAATTACATGTAGACTTCACTTTTTCTTTCGCATTTTTAACTATTGCATTTCTTGAAACCATTTGTTTGCTGCCTTGTACTCTCTTGGGTGATATGGTTTCATGTGTTTTTAATTTTTTTTTTTGTCTTACTGGTTCGTATGCTAGCATATCTCGCATTTTGAGAGGTCTTTTGCAATTTCATATACATCTATATAGTAATCAAAATTAACTGTCTCTTTACGACGACTCCCTTCTCTTGGTTGTTGAACTTGTAATTCAATGGTTGGCCCTTGATGGCCCTTAAGTTTTTCACCCTCATCTTTCATGGCGATAAATTTTTCCATGGATAAGATATCTTCCTTCATATAATTAGTAATCTCAATCTCATTGGATTCAGTTCTTATCTCTTTGGAGGATGAACTCGAATTAGGAGTAAAGAAAAAACGATCCATTTTTCATAGGTGAAGATAAGAAATTGCATGACAAGTTTTATTTTTCTTTGCAAAGGACAAAAGCTTAATTTTTAGAATGATAGAAAGTGTAAGTCTTTTACAAGTGAAATTTAAGGTACCATGCTTATTTATATTGTCGAGTTTAATTGTCCGTATGCTTCATTTCTTTTCATCTCTCACTGTCCTCTTTTTTTTTTTCTATCTCTCTTTATTTTTTTTTTTCAATATCTATTATCCTCTTCCCATATCTTTTTCTCTTTGTCACTTTCTTTTTATCTCTCACTACCTTCCTTTGTCTTTTCCTTTCTTTCTCTCTTTCTCTTCCTTCGTCTTTTCCCCTCTCCATTCCATCAGTACATAATTTTAGTTGGTAATGAATTTCTCCCAACAATATGTACTGCGAAGAAATTATTGTAGAAGAACATAGAATCAACTAGCTCGTATTTGTGAAAAATGACTGAAAAATACATAATTTTTACAAATGGCCACTTTAACAAATTACACTACAAAATTTACATTGTATATGAAATTAGCTTTTGCTACAACAACGTACATTAAATAGCATCCGATACATAAGATGTAACAAAGTTTTACCTATTCCATTCGTAATAACATTATAGTTAAATATTTAGGTCACCTTATGCTAGTAGGTATTTATGTATTCAATACCCTTAAAAATTGCTGTGTTGGTCAGTTTTTATTTTTGAAAAAAATCATTCGCTTTACATGATTAGGCGTTGTAATTTTTTTAGGGAAAAATTCCTAAAATATACACTATTTTTTTTTATGTCTAGCTTATAAAAAATCTAATATAAATGACTATCGCCTAAATTTGAAAATATTCCAATTAGAGGGGTTTTCTTTTTTTAGAAAAAAGAAAAATTCCAAGTGACAAAAGTCTTTTTAAGGAAAAAAAAAACTAATAGGTCAATCACACCCACCTTTAGGGACTACTTCGTTTAAGTGTGGAGCCTTAACTTTCTCCAAGGAAATTGAAGTTACTAAAGTAATCGTCTTCTTCGGTAGATGTCCCATTGGCTCCTATCTTTTGTTGGCCGCTTTCCACCAATTTTCAATGCAAGCCATAGCTTCTACATTGACGGCACTTAATGAGGCACAACGATCATTGAGAATAAGACTAGCGTACTAAATGCCTATTCCACTGCCACTATTGAAGCTAAATAGCAAGGACATGTCGAGCAATGCGGAGAACATCAAGTACATCTTTTTGTACAACTTCTACTACTCAAGAATGTCGAACTTGTGAATGCCAATATTATCACCAAACTTAAAGTTGGTGTTGAGATAGTGTTAGAGCTTTGTTTATTGTCCTTTGGACCTATAATGCTTTAACTTCGGGGCTAGAAGTTATTCTCTTACAAAGGAGTAGTTGTATGTTGTTAGGGCAGATGAGAGAATAACTGTAACCTGATTGTTGTAGGTTTACGAGAAACGTTAGAACAGTTAGTTTATTTTGTCTATTGCTCGTTAAAGCTCATTAGCTGTAGTTATAACATATACATTTTGTGTAGTAGAAAGGTTATTAATTATCTAGCAGTACATATTAAGATAGATTTGAAGAACGTCTATTTTACATTAGAGGCTAAAATAATGGCAATAAGATATATAGAGGGAATTTCCTTCTAAAACTATAGTCACTTTGTTGCTATCTTGACTATACAAATTTCAATAATTGGGTCTTGGTGCGCATTAAGTAGAACCGTAATTATATTGACAACCTCCATTTTGAGGTAATGCACGGTGGGCTTGTACACTTAGGAAAAAGCATTAGTAATATCATGCAAAACTTCAAGTACTTCTAACAACTTATCGCATACATCATAATCTCTTGTATGGATTTCAACTTTCAAAATATGGGGCAAGCAAAAGTTAGTTAAAATATAATTATAATTTACTATACTTTATAACAGTTCATAGGTTAAATTCCAATAGTGTTTAACATCTTTTTTAATTTTTTTGTACCTTTTATCATTTTGTATGTAGTAATACCCCTACATTTCATGCAAAGAAGGTCTTTCAGTAATAGTTTTAATCGCATACTTTATAGGGGTGACTTTATATTCCATTTTTAAAATGTAGCATGTACATATGATGTGGAAAAATGTTCCTCATAGAGCGGGTTGGCACATATTTTTAAGTTCCTTTATTAATGCAGTGTTTGCATTGGTATTATCAAAATCAATTGAAAATATTTTTTGTAGCAATTGATATTCTTTGAGAACGAGATATAATCATACATATTGCCAATACTGTATGTTATTCATTGAATATCCTAAGAGCCAATAGTCTTTTAGTTAGTTACCACTTATTATCTATCCAATGATAAGTTATTCCAATGTAAGAATTTTCTTGCAATCTATTGGTTCATATATTTGCACATATTGATATTAGTGTATTTAAAGAACTAAACATTGTGGCTAGCTCTAACTTACCTTTATAATACAATTGTTGGTTGGCTTTGTATATTATTTTAGTATCAAAGAAATAGGCGTTTGGGTTTAACGCTTCTTGTTTATACCAAAGGCGAGACTTGCACTTACCTTTGCTAAGGGAAAAGTGTACGTTTACAATGTGTTGTACTAAGGCTAGTTTGTACTTCTCTACATTGTATCGAACTAATGTAGATGACTAAGAACTACCACCGCGTGCTATATGCTGTTGGGATTTATCAATATAGTACTCAATAGTGTGCTTCATTTGCAAGTATCTTGTCAGCATACTGTACTTGTTGCCCTTTTTCCAATGTAGGTTAAACTGCACTAGTTGCATTATGCATGAGAATCCCCTTTCTCATTTGCAATTTTAGAGAAATATTTTAGGAAAATATCAGATTTTATGGTTTTAAGAGGCTTACTTGGATCATCATGTTGGATCTCCTGAACATCGTCTCTTGTAATATTTACTACTTCTTTGTCCTCCATGGCATCACTCACCTTGTTTGGTGGTAGTAAAGTAAACCTGGGAGGAACTTCAAGAATTCCATTTACATCGTCCAACTGCTTGCTTGTGAAGTCGTGCTGGATATCATAATTTGTCTACGAATTGCTTACTTTAGATGGCTTTTGCCTTTCCTTTTGGCACTCTTCTTGCTGGAAGAAGATCCATTAAAAAAGTGATTTTTTTTCTACAATTATACATGTAAAATTTTATAGTTGAAACAAATATTGAAACAAAAGTTGCAAAAATTGTTGCACAAAATATTCACTCATTGATTGGGGGAAAATAAAATAACATTATTATAACAATAAAGAAAAAAAATTGAATACAAGTGTAAGATGGTTTTTGAATATTGAGAGTAAAGTGTAAAGAGTAGAGAGCAAATAGTATACAAATCGAAGAAGAGAGAAGAGGAATACTTGAAATTTATAGCATGAAATGGAGCATTTGAAATTTGAATGTTTGTGTGTTTATTGCCTTTTGAAAATTCTTAGAACAATTGAAAACACAAAATGATTACATTCAATTATTTGGTCTCCCAACATCTATGAATTTGACAAGACTTTAGCTTCTTGCATTCCGCTTGAAATTATTGTGCAGTATGCTTGTGAAGTGAAGACTATGAAGCAAATGTGGGTATACAACTAAGCGAGTGTGTCAATAATTGAAGTGCAGCAAGTTTTGACCATATGTGTTATACCATTTTTCTTTTTTAAATACTTTTTAAATACTAAAGTGTCCATGTGATAGTATGTCTATGTGGAAGTGGAACTGTGTTCGCGTATGGTGTTGTTAGATGCAACATGTGAGGCCACTGAGAGAAGGTTGCATTTGTAGTCATGATTAATGCTTTTGTACGCAATAAATTTTTAATTTTTTTCCCTTGACTTACTACTGCATTGCAATAACTTTTACTTAATTTTTCTATTTGAAACGCAATAGCTTTTACCTTATTTTTTTATTTGAATTACTGTTGAATTGTTGCAACTTTTGTTTGTTTATTTGTGTTCTTTTCTTTTAATTTTTTTGAACTTATTTTTCATCTAGATTGGACCAATGGATACCAATCGATCTACTGCCAGGATTTTGGACTTATCGGTTTAATAGGTTTAACTAAGTGAATCATTAGAACCTGTTCGGTCTAGCAGGTCAAGCTATGGTAAGCAAGTTTAGATTAGTGCAAAGAGACCGATTTTTGGACTTACTGGTTTGATGAGTCTAACTAAGTGAATCATTATAACCTACTTGGTCTAGCAGATCAAACCACGGTAAGCAAATTTAGATTAGTGAAAAGACAGACGAGCTGATTTCAATTTGATTTCCAGTGGAACCCTACCCTTTCCTAAGTCTACAATCACATAAATATTTGTTAAAGCTACTAACGATTGTTTGTCATTTAGAAGTTCCAAAACTAAGACCTAAATCTACAATCACATAAATATTTGTTAAAGCTACTAACGATTGTTTGTCATTTAGAAGTTCCAAAACTAAGACCTAAGCATGTCGTTGCTACTCAAACTCTATTTACCTAAACACATGAAGTTCATAAGTAAAATGAAGACTTCTCTAGAAAATTGAACTAGTTAAATACGCATTAAAACTTTTATCTAGAAGAGAGCAACAACTCATTAGGAGAGAAATTTCCTCTCTGCTCAAAAGGATAAGTTTCATTCATTATTACTATTTCATGCCTAATTTCGTTCAAAAAAATTTGGATTTCCACTATTCTCCTTTTCTTTCCTTTTTCTTTCTTTTTTTCCCTCCCTATTGCTAAGGAAAAACGAATAAAGAGTTACGGATATAAATCATATTCCAATAAGATAAGTAGATCGCACCTTATTAATCTCAAACAAGGACATAATGATTAGTATTTCTACTGGCAATAAATCCCTAATCAAAGAGGTCTTTTTCGCCATTTCACATATCCTCATAGAAACCTTAGGTATTATCCTAGGCTATCATGACCTCTTACCTATTATTGAGTCTTACCTATTATTGAGTCGATAAAAGATAGAAAATGCAAGTAATTTTCTTAAATTTTAATTCAAATGCAAATTCTTTAATGTTACAAACCATCCTCTAAAATTTTGATGATTTAACAAATACTCCTATAGATTGCAATTGAGCACCACTAAAATTTGACTTTCATGCAAAAACATTATCCAAATTTATGAAAGTATATTTCAAAACCTCCTGAAGAGATACCCACATAGATGGTAAATAAAACCCTACATTGATTATAAAAGATTTTGAATAATAATACATAAGTAGTAAATAATATATCAACGCTAACTAAAAATTCTTAGAGCAAAAAGTTCAAATAAGTCCACTTTAACATTTCTTGATTTAATCATTAATTACCTTTGACGTCACACTTAAAATGTAACTATAGCACAACTCTTTTTAACTAGAATTGAGAACACACTTTATATCACTAATTTATCAAAGTTTATCTCTACACCAAAATCGAAATTTTAAAGTGTTAATTAATAAATATACTTTGTATAGTGGTATGAATTAGTAAGGAAAAACTGCAGAAATGATTATGTAAAAATTTTCAACGTACAGAGGGAGAAACAGAAATGGAAAGAATGGGTAAATTACATAAGTATCCTTATAAAGTGAGCATATACGTCACGTGATGGATAAGTATAAATAACTAAAATATAGAACCACTAAAATGGCAAAGTACACTTGAAATTATAATTCTACCAAAATAATTTATATTTATCTAACTAATAAAATATGCTGTAAAAGCACAAACTCCGACGGCGATACAGCAAATATGCGTGAAATTAAAATCACATTCCATCACGGCAACACCAGCGCTGTATCTTTAAACTTGACCATCCTATCTTCAGTGGCCAAAAGCAGCGCTGATAAAAGGGCCCTAATGTAAAAACCACCGTACCCACAGTCCACCGGCCAAAAACACAGGTCCGTTTCTTTGGAGGTAAACAACTCTCAAAGTCAGCGAATAGGCTAAATGTCTATATAGAAAAGCATTTTGAAATTTGCAAAACATTTCTCTGTCGGAATCGATCGAAGAACCAAAAACGAAAGTATGCCGACTTAAAAGGAAAAACCGCAAACATCATTTACTATCTCCAAAACCAACGAAGGAACAGCATGTTGCGGATCCCAACTCAAACATCCGATCCAAAAGAAGAGCAGTTAACCAGTGAATGATTTCACAAGCTGGATTTCATTTCCACGACTTTAACCCCCCTCTCCCCCTACAGCCCTACCTTTGCTTCTAATACATAAGTAAACAAGCTAGCAACAAGTACACTAATTACACTAGCGAATCAAATGACGACCAATATGCTCTCTCTCTCTCTCTCTCTCTCTCCAAATAGTTTAAGAAATGGTGACTTCCACCGTTTTGGGCTTGGGTGGTGGTGGTGGTGGTGGTTTCTTCTCCACAACCACAGTGAGTATACCATTCTTACACTTCGCGCTAATACCTGCTGTATTGGCATCTTCTGGCAACCTGAACTTCCTTATCACCTTCTGTGGAGCCCTTCTTTCCAGTCTAATGTACATGCACCCTTCCTCTTCAGTATCCTCCCTTTTCCTCTTGCCATTGCTCTTGATTACCAGGTTGTTCTCGTCTTCAACTGTTACCTGCATTCCCAGAACCATATCAGAGGTGCAACAGTGTACAAGATAATGAATAATTGGATCACAGCAACTAGAGTACAAATAAGATAGTAAAAAAATATTGCAGCCAAAACCTGTACTAACCAGAGAGCTTCCGTTTTCTTAATATCAGTGATCCCTAAGACCCTAAGCAATTGAAAGCTATGAAATCATATTTTCTTTTATCATCCTACGCTATATTATCATAATAATCAACAATCAATTAATCAGAGTCCATATAAACAAAATGTGTTTACATGAACAGAACCGTATCAAAGGTGCGACAATCAACAGGGAAGCCACCTCCATAATGCATAATTAGCTTATGCAATTGGAGAATAAAAGAGAAGATAGTAAAAAAATTATCGCAGCCAAACTTGGGTTCGAATTCGATATTTTCTGTTTCCTTAATATCACCGATCCCTACCACCCTAAGCAGTTGAAAGCTAACCCCAAGCAATTGGAAGCTATGGGTTCATATTTGTCTTAATCATCCTAAACTCTTATCACAATCCACGATCGATCAACCGAATGAAATCGTATAAACAAATTGTGTGGTTACGTCAGAAATTTAGGGTACAATGCTTGAAAAATAAACGTTTCAATTGCTTCCAATATCTATGCGATTCTTCTGTACGATTGAGAGCTACTGAATGAATCTCCTGTTATCATTCTGCGGTTCGTCCTATCAATTGACATTGACAACACAAGAAGCTTAAGTCTCTTCCGGTAATATCCATCAAATTCATTTTCATTACAACTCCACCTTTAAGGAAATAATGCTTGTGACCATCTTCGTCAAAGTCCAGCTCTACAATTAGAGATCCGATTATCCACTTCGCTTTATATATCTGAATAATTCCTCGCAACTCGCCAGAGTCCAAATTTACAAGGAGCATAACTAGCCAACTTACAATAAAAAGAACACCGACCCAACTTGAACTTCTAACAGAGCAAGACCCACAAGGAATTCGATAAATTCTCCAAAGTACTAATTAAACAAAAAACTAAAAACATTCCCACACTTCCATTGTCATTCTTTTCCATGTTAGAATCCTAAGTTCTCACCGTATAACCCAAAATTTCATACATTTTTACTTTACGTAAACATATATACTCATATTACTACATATGCCAGCTGCACCTTTAGTTACATAACCTCCACTCCATTATAAATGCAAAAGATCTGATCGAATTTTGACTATATTAGGCTCTATACAAATCAAATAACAGAATGAAAACTCGAGTTATGTAACTTCAGCAAATAACTCAAATACGCAAAGAAACTCGATATATATTTTAATCATCCATTCTCTTAACTGCAACTACAATTACAACAAATAAATTACACAAAATGAGTGAGATTCATCCATAGATGTGCAGCATAAAAAATTTTAAGATGTCAACACTTCTATCTATGTATGATTTACCTGAATATCGGACTTGGGAATGCCAGGCACGTCCATGTAGAAAACATACTGCTTAGGAGTCTCCAAAATATCAACCGGGATGTTACCGACGCCGACGCCGACACGTTTGTTCTCATTCTCCCTTCGAGCCGACGTTATCTTCTCTATGGTTTCTGGCAACTGAAACAACTGGCTCACCAACTCACCCCCCAAATCCATACGAATTCTTCTCTAGCAAAGGTCTTCCAAAACGAACACGTACGTAATATCAAGGCTTCAGATTCCGTTGGGTTTTGGTTGGGCTTTATAACTTATCCGGAGGAGAGAGAGAAGAAAGTTCGAGATTGCATGAGAATGGAATGGGAAGATAAAAGGCCAGCGAACGTTGTTGAATCGACCACGCAACACGTGTTGACATTGTGGAGTGCTCTAATTGGTCTTGAGATGTCACGTGGCGACAAGATGGAGTTGTTTCGTGAGTATCGATAGTGCTTTAAGATTTTATTAAATCGAGATTGCTTCGACCTTTTTATCTCATTTTTGGGAGCTTTTATCGATAATGCTTTGGTGTAAAACTAGTACGGTATCGTGCTTGAATTTAAATTTGGTTTGAGAACTAGAAATTTAACTTCTGCTTAAGTGTGGTTGAATTTTAAATTTAAGTTCAATAAAAATATATATATAATAAATTTGAGTTTTATTTGATTAGTTTTATTAAATTAAATTTTTTTAATAAGTTTTTTAATTAATACTAAATTTTCTTATATTTTAATAAATTAAAAATTATATAAAGCTTAATTAGACTCACGAGCTTAACGAGCTTAATATTCCAAAACTCGAGCTTAATTTAATTTATTATTTGAATAGCTCGAACTCGTGACCTCGATCTCGACATTGACTTCTACTCTATTATTACTGAATCGAATTTGAATAAAATCGAAACCAAACTCAAATAATTTATGAACCAATTTAATTTATTTACATTTCTAGTAGACCTTATCTTGACTTTCATTTACTTTAATAATCATGTGGATGAGGTCATTATAAGCAATTGAGAAAATAGAGGGCATCGGTTAAAGGTTAGGTATATCTAATTTCCAGACCTAACTAATCCTCATGACCATGTTAGAATTGGATTGCAATAGAAGCAAACCATTAGTCCCAACTCAATCTTGAGAAAAGATACTAGGCAATTTGAATTATATATATACTAATAGATGGTATTGATATTATATATGCAAAAATATTAAATTTAGTGTTTTAAAATATTTTTTAACATAATACAATGACCAAATTAAATTATACGAGATTATATACTTAAAAGAAATACAAAGCGATCTTTTACTTAGATACATGTCACTTTATGGTTTTATCAAGTAACTTTTATTTATCTTATTGATAGTGGATTTTCATCCTTAGAGTTAAATGCTTAGCGCAAAGCCAATTTGTCTTAAGTTATGAGTCGCATCAAATACAAAGATAGCATCCCTTGGCTAAGCTTTAATATGGCTCTTGTGCACTACTAATTCAACACTTTTGTTACTCACTTCTTACTAGAGCTTCTATAGTTTGCTACAACTTTGCTAATTAACACTTTCTAGGGCTTGATCACTAAGGCTCGGCTCGACTCAGCTCATAGAGATTTAGATATTTAAATATCAAAATATGAGTATGAATAGTTTGATAGTTGTTAAGATAATATCTACCCAAATGCATATTTCTTGCATGGTTTGCATACAACTAAATCTAAAAAATGCCACATGTAAGTAATTAGTCAATTGTCTCTCATTACAATTATCAAATAAAAACTTATAAATATGAGAACTTACTCTCAATAAAGACTTTCTATGCAATCTACTCAGTTAACTACTTTTTACATACTCATATACCTTACTTACGCATCAAAATGGTTATGCCAAATTGGTTGCAATACCCCAAAGCCTAACTTCTATTTATTTTGCAAATCCCAAATATCAATCCAAGATTAACAACAACATATCCTACTAACACATAATTCCTTCATTTACTTTCTTTTTTTTTTATGATTTATTAAACTAATATAATGTAATACATCAAAAGTGTAAAGAAAGCCCCATTATTATGTAGATATATATATATATTTCTTTTCGAACATAAAAATAAATAGAATAATCACAAAATTGAAAGTGAAAGAATCGTTTCTGACAACAGCTATTAGGAGCCACAAATCGCTAACAGTAGAAGTGGAACCGAGCACTTTTTAGATATATCTTAGTAATGACATCTTGTCCATACATGTGTGTATCCATCTTGGATGGGGCAAGGTGGAGTTCTTTTTTGTATTATAAATGGCATGGGCATGGGGATTCCTCTTAACAACCATGATTAGATGAATTGTGGGTAAATTGCTAACTAATCAAAATTTTTATGGTTATTTTTGTTATCTCAGCTAACTTTATCAAATACATTTATTGATGTGGATATAAATATGAAATGAAAAGGAAACAATATAATAATTTTAAAACCAACAGTAACTGATGGCTACCTATAAGGGGTTGTATGATCCCGACTAGATGCTTGTTAACCACCCCTTACTGTTAGGGTAGCAAGAACGATCAATTAAGACAAAATAAGTCACTATTCACTTTAAAATGTAGGCCATTCAATTCACCGAAAGCCATGGATCCATTCGTGTTTCATTCTTATATTCACATTAACAACGGACTTCATAATATTAGTTTAAATAACAAAAATAACCACCAAAACTTCAATTAAATAATAGACTAATCTTTTCAAAATACGAATGGTAAATTACATGTTTTAGTTAAATTTTAGATACCACATGTGATATTAACCTATCATGTTTCTATTTCTCAATCTCCCTGCGCCCATTAAGAAAGATACAGTAATCTAAATTGTTTAGCGGTCATGAGTTCTATCTTTCTCTTTATTTAAATACGACAGCATACAGTAAATCAAAATACAATGACACAAATGGTGATAAGAAACCTTGATAACAGCCATATGCCTGACTCTATATTTCAGTAATTGATTTTGATTATTATATTAATTTCCTAATTTCTCATATATAGTTGCATTAACCGTTAATAACAGACAAATTTCTTAAGCTAAATTGCATTTTAGTCAACTTCCCTGACTTTTGTCCTAAAACAAATCTTTGAGGTGAACGAAAACGTGCTTGTTCACTTACTTTTGTGAGTTCTTTGCAGAATGGATAAATTATTTTATTGAACAATTGGGATAGAAAGACAAAATTGGATGAGGGCCCTAGAAAACTGACGTAACCATATACGCTCCACTAGCAAATTCCCTAGAAATATTTACAAAATTGGGACAAATACGCTAAAGAATAACTCCAAAGAATAAGCTATTAAATATACTGCTAAGCTTCCTGAAATACAGATGCACTGCTACGACTTGAATGGATGCTGCGTATTTACATGAACCTGAAAAGAATGCCTCATGGGGAGGTTGATTCTGCAAACGGCCACTCTTCTTTTGCCTTTCCTCTCGCCATTTATTTCCAGTGCTTGATCCCGATCCTGTGCATTGGATTGAAGCGGATAAAAATTGTGAGAAATGTCAGGTTGGGTTAGATGTTGAAGGTGGATAATTAAGGGAATAGCATTTCCCCATGGTTCACCCATCGCACAAAGTTATCGGAAAATTCAGCAGGAAACGTATTTTGAGTAACCTCTGCTCCCGATAGCTCCTTTCCCTGGAGAAGAAGGAAGTTCCACTATTTAGTCAATATCACTGGGAAACATATAGAAATGTATAAGCTAATCTAGCTATGTGCTAATGGAAACGAGCCATTGAAACCACAGACATGGACAAAGTCATTGTCCTATCTTCTATAGTTGTCCGTGTTGCAAGCGGTGTAAGCTGGACATTTAGGGAGACCACATGCACCTATCCGATGACGATGGAAATATTAAGTGAAGATGAAGACAGTGCCTTCTTGTGCATTTGGGAGATGCTCATACATAAGATCCATATGTTTATGTGGGTATCCATAAAAGTCACACGTATTGTACAGCAGCTCCAAACTATCTAGGAACCAATTTACAGCAAGTGTCAACTTAGATGAGCTTCTGCCGCTTCGGATGGATGGATGAAGAGATGATAATGTTACTTAGGCATGCTCACCGTGAATTTTGGAAACTCATATGTGGGCAATTATATTTCAGGTCTTAGAAGGGAAAGGGATTAGATGGTGCATGTATTGTGCTGAAAATTAATGGAGCAAAGATTTTTTTAATGGATTTATACAGTTTGCTCTCTAAATCATTCAGAAACCTATACAATTTAGAGAAGTACAAAATTCATAAAGAATGAAAAGGAAATAACAGTACACTCACCTTCATTAGAGATCCAGACTCACTTGTTGATAGGGCTGAATCGGTCCTTAACCTATTTGCGCTATTATCTAGAGGTAGGCCCAAAATAGATGACCTGTATTACCAAAGTAAAAATGTTTGTATGATGATCCGAAATTGATCATATCATCTCATGTTAACAAGATTACTAACAGAACACTGAAAGCAGTGCTGTAGGAAAAAGCAGAGTAAAAGAACAAAGCTGAATTCCTAAGTTTCACTGTTAATAGGAAATAGTACTAGTGAAGTGGCCAATAATATACCATGTAGAAAGGAATGTAAATGACCATGAGCTCTGACAATCTAGAAAGAATATTAAGCTTAATAGCAAACTCTGTCATCAAAGCTCCTTTTTGGCCAACTCAGCTGTCAAGTTAAGAAAATGGGCATACCACAATAGTTCAAGCAAGACACCATGCTCTCTTAGATATATTTTCAGAAAGCATTAAGCAATAGCCGCTTTCTAGATAAACTTTGGTACTGGTTGGACCCCAAGGAAAAGGAGGTAAGTTATCATTCCTTTTGTTTTAATAAAAAATGTCAAGTAAGTTGAAAAGGTACCTCTCATATATTTCTTCCTCACATGAGTTTCCTGATGATGACAGCCAGTCAACATCCAGGAAGTTGGAACTGTTAAAGGCATCCCCATGCTCATCATAACATATGTTGTCACAATCTAGACATTCATCCTCTTGGATATCCTTGAAAAGTTCTCTACCAGACAGTGATGGTGTATACCTGCCACAGAGCAAACTTCATGTGAATTCTTTTCTTATTTAAATAATTTGTCAACCTGTAAAGCAAAACTAGATGAGTCAAGCACACCCGGGTTTCTTAAAGGTGCCCTTCACCCCTTGAAAGAGGCAGTTAAGTACAGCATGGATTTAGAAATAATGCCATGTTGGTAAAAGGGTACAACATTCCAGCGCAACCAGCTGTTATAAGATCACCGTTAATTAGAAATGCCCTACAATTTCCAGATTTCAGCACCAGCCAAAATTCCACAGAAGAAGTCCAATGATGACTAATCAACCATTATAACCACATTTTCATGACAAAGAGAGCTGCTGAATCCATCAATACAAATTCTTATGAAAGACACACCCACCATGATTAGCAATACATGATTATGATGGGAGATGCTCCAAAAGCATGAAATAGTCATTATGCGTTGTGCCCGTCTCCAGACGCCAGTGCACTTAGTTTCATATAAGATAGATCTGACTAATAGTATCATTTTCTTTTAACAATTTGATGAAGAAACAAAACTTCTGGAAATCCCGCACCAGAGTCCGATCAAGGTTAGTGGGATGTAATGCCATCTAAACCTTCAGTCATCAAAGAATACTTATACACACAGTTCAAAAATATTCTCAAGGACAATGGCTACATTTGAGAAGAAAGAAATTTATTGCATAAATAGCATGCTAACACATCAAAGAAAAAATAACATCGAAGGTACCTGCAGCCACTTGCTTCACTGTCAGAAGTCAAGATCTCCGGTGTTGATTCTAAGAGACTCTTATTACCCCGTCGTGCATTCTCAGATAAGGGCTGGTTGTGAATGAGCTTTTTGGTTGCCATTGGTGTGTCTGATTCGGTTTCACAGAGTATGTTGCCATCGGAGAGTGATCTTTTTATAAATGACCTACAAAGAAGAAATGCATTATTTTGAGACATTAATGAAAACATGGAAACATTGTTCATAGGTTCTAGGGTTCAATTTTTAAAAAAGATTGGATTTTTACTAAGAATTATAGAAAAGATATAAACTTTAAGAAGAATCAGGGCTAAAATGAGGAATTTTATTGATAGAATGAAAGAAAGAAGACAGTAGTTGCCATGGATGACAACTTCAAGAGCCAAACCCTCAAGAGCTTGCTCTCCGATTCTCTTACTCTAGGAGAACCTCACCAAACTAACGAAAATTTCTGCCCTCCTCTCTTTTACTTACTAATAACCTTTTATATTGACACACTATCCAATATTTACAAATATGCCACTCACTAATACACTAATACTAACACATTATACACTCACTCATGCAACACATATTAACATACACAATACTACTACACTAGACACTTAAAGTCATCCTTAGCAAGATCATATCAATCATTATCAAATATTATCTAACAATAACTTATTTCAGTTTACTTTTGATCTAGACTGCTCATTATCTTAGAATTATGATAGAGTTAACTAGTTATAGATGCAATAAGTAATGCCTTCCTTTGTGACAAAAGAATAATCAATTATATTTTCTTCATTATGCCCAAATAAAGAAAAACCATATAATTTCTTCTGAATATTAAATTACCATATCCAAAGAAAACATTAATGACAAAAATTAGAAGACAAAGAGGCTGCTGTATTTATCTTTCCTTCTTTATATTTTAACCATATTTAAACAAACATTAGTAATGCAGATAAAAATCTAGTTGCTTTTGTTTCTCATTTTTAAGAATTTGTCAAGCACTTCTTTTATTATAAATATCGATGTTTATAGAAAAGTAGGTTTTTGATTTAGTTAACCCACTTCTATATCTTTCATGTTCTAATCAATATATCTGTTTAATCTCTAAGAAACACCAGACTAAAATTAACATATAAATGGAAAGGAGATTTAATATGATTTTTAAACAAATTGAGGCTGGGGATGAGGTGGTTGTTAGCAAAAATAGTGAAGAAATCCAATATTGAGTCTAGAAGGATACGGGAAAAAACTAGAGCACAAAATTTAGCTCACATGCTACCAGGTGGCAGAGGACAATTTTCCTCACCAGGAACCTAGAGTTATCGTGCCCCACATCAGCCACACACACTAATGTGTTTCACTAAGCTCTTCTAATATTTTATTTGTCTAAAACATTTCCAGACAGGAAACATCCTCTCGTGTTGTTACCTGTTTGACACCGTAAGCACACTATCCTGTTTGCCTATAGAAAATTTAAATTTCAAAACTATGACAAGGTACCGATTATGAGAATTTCCAGTTCAACAAAACGCAATTCTGGCATCTGTTAACCTCAAGGCAAAATACCTGGTGTTTTCATTGTCATAAGGACCACACCTACGAACACCATGATGCTGGTCGGAATCCAGCTCCCACAGGGCAGGTTTACCTTGCTGAGGCTGGAAGTAGCCCAGAAACCTGCTCAGAAAATAAAGTATTAATTTAAAGAAGAGAAAACACATTATAAAGCTAATAACAGGTAGGAGAAATATAGCCGACATACACATTAATGGCATCCTGTTTCTCAGCATCCACGTAGGCATTGCTGTAATATCGTTGTAGAGTTCTAAAAAATTCTTGGGACTGTGTTGCTGCTTTCCAGTGACCTCTTCGCTCACAAAATATCTGTTTAGTAATTGTAAACATTATTGTGAGCCATTAGCAAGACAAGAGTTGGTTACAACAATGGGAAGGGTGCAATGAGACGGCGATGTCTGAAGCAGAACAAATAAATAAATAATTATGCAGCTTTAGTTACTTAGTATACAAAAGCTACACTTTCCTTTTTCTTTTTTGTTATTTAACCTCCTGTATTTTCTGAATACAAAGTCACATGGAACGCAATTTAATGTCAAGTTACCTTGTTATGCGCTGCAGAGCCACCATATTGCAATGCAAGTGTGTCTCCCATTGTCTCATAGATACCCATCAGATCTTCAGCCAGTGGATTCTCCAAATCCATATTATCTGACTCCAGATATCCAAGAGTATGCAGCTGCCTTCCAAGTGCAACAAAGCCATAGGCAAATTGTGCAACATTAGTTCGATCTAAACAATCTATGCAATTGGTCCTTAAAACTCCCTTTTGAAACATTGGCAGCTTTGCTTTTAGGCTGCCACTGCTGCTGATTTCTGTTTCCTGGCTATCAGTGTCATCACTGTTTGAGAAGTTTTGAGAATTGCTGTCACCACTTTCACTGTTGCTGCATAATGTTCATTAATGTCAAATTAAAAGTTCATGTGCCTTTATATGTTCAAATGATAAAATAAAGAACAAAGTTGTGCACAAAGTTTGCTGCCTGTTGTGTCATACGTACTCAAAGTAGGATGAAATTGATGATCCATCCCTTCTCAAAGTTGATGCCATTTGACAATAGAATATGCCTGTTAAGTCCAGTGCATATGCAGCCACTCTTGTAAGAAGATCCAGCACATTGGCAGACTTGCTGGCCAGAAGAGGAAAAAATATATATATATATATTGTTAAAATCAGATGAAACAAGAAACAGAAAAGTGTTATTCAGAGATTTGTGGTTTATTGCAGAAATTTTCAGTTTGTTATGCCAAGAGACCTAACCCACTACCTCCTGGGTTGTCCTTACAATAAAACAGAACACTCTTAAGCAGAATACTGTACTTTGTCATATTGAGTGCATTTCAGCCCTTTATCGACTACCAGAGACCTTGGAGAAAGATCAGTTTCATGTTAGAAATGTAAGAGATAATGTCACTTATCAGGTTTTGCCCTCACTTGTCTATTTGTTTTGAGCCAATCATATGTTCACCAACAAGAAACCATCCATGAAATGACATACTTTACAAAAGGTTAAGTGTCTTGCAAGAGAAATTTAAACATACTCTCTGAAGTGCTTGTGTAGATCCCAGTGTAAAAACCGAAGGCGATTATCTTCTGGTAAACTTTTGTTGATAATTCTAATGGCATTTGCAAACTCTGCTCGGAGAATACTTTCACGAGGTTTTCTCTCACGAGTCTGTTAAATGAAACAAGGAAAGGAATACAATATGTTGAGTATTGTTGTTGTACTTAAGTAGAACCATCATAAATCTCCACATGCACACAAATTTTAAATCTTTCCCCAAGATAAAAAAAGTTACGACCTTAATTAAATTTAGAATAATTATTGGATTGCCATATCTGTTGACCAGATTTTGAAAATGAAGCTTTGTTGCTTCATACTTAGGATCCTTCTTTGACACTGCACAAAGAAAGTGATGTGTAAGAGCAATGTGGTTGAAAATTTAACATTCATATTTTTGAATATCTTACATATGATATCTGGTTTCAGATTCAATTTTGAAGTCTCTTGAGACCAGAAAAGTGGAATTGATCCTCGAATTTGCACCACAGAACTTATTCGCATAGGGCTTCCCTCAGGTACATCTTCAAATACAATTTGCTCTGTCTCAACATCATTGGCCACTCTGCCTTTCTCATTTACACCCCTTTTTAGATATCTGCATCCATATATTTTGTGAGGATCATTCAAGAAAGAGAAGCAAGAGTATAAGAAAACTGTTTAAAACTTATCAGTAGCTGTTGATAATATTTCCCTCAATGTAAATGCTACTGCAAGAATGGATGATACAAAAGCCACTAAGGAAGTTGTTGTCAACTTGAAATATAAACAAGGTTTATATTAGATCAGGTTTCTAAAGGATGGATCATGGTCACCATGACTGAACAAACCAGATAGAAAGATGATATTACAACAGCAACCAAATCATCTTCATTATTATACAAGGAATACCTGGTTCCAGCATAATGTCGTGACCGCCTGGCAATCAGGGTCAACTTGAAAGCCTTGCTAGAGACTGAAAGATTCACCTGGATTCCAAAACCAGGAACATAAAATTAGGGATTCCACACAGTATGACATGCCACTTAGCATTAGACGGTAGATTATTTTGTTTATTCTCAATAGAGAATTGCTGGCAAGTAAGGAAAAAGGAAAAAGAAGTAAGAAAGTTCAAGTAAGTGAATATCAGATATGTCAAAACCACCCTTAGCACTATCAGGAGAATCTATCGTAGCAGAAGTTTCTATGGACACTAGTGTTCTCACAAACATCACGGTGTAAATATTCAAATGTCAAACCTGTTTAAAGAAGCCATGTACTAACGCAACTGTCCATGATGTACTCTTGAGGTTAATCCGAATTCCACGTGTTAAATATTCATTCCAGACGAACATTGTTTCATGGAGGATCTGTCCAGATTCATTATCACATAAGTTCTTCTGAAGACTACGCATAATGGGGTATGAGTAGCTGAAAAAGAAGTCCTTCGTGAGATCTACTGTGCCAAGCAGCTTCTTGTATCTATGTTGACAAGCAAAAGACACGAAGCAACAAGATTACTACATGTTTTTCTTTTCCAAGGGGGGAGGAGCAAATATAAGAGTGACATAATCCAAGCAATTTAGAGGGCAGAAAAAGTAAAAATGATTAAAAAGAATTCTCCCTGCAATGGCACCTTCATAATAAATGCACTATATTCATCAGGATGGCAATGGAATCTGCCAAAGGGTTTCTAATTACAAAAGCTTAAAAAATCCTGGCATGCTGGACTAAATAAGCAAAATGCACTTGTGAGGATTGAGATACTTCACATTAAGTTTTTTAGCAAGGTAATAATATGTCACACATATAATAAGTCATGAAGTATGTGACACCAGGAAAAAATAATTACTTGTTTAGTACAGCATTTTCCAACAATATAATAAAGAAGCTTAAACTCATAGTTTGTTCCCAAATGTACAGTCCCATCAGAAAAAAAGAAATCTTAGCTACACAAATCATCTAAAAACGAAAAAAAATGACTTAAACCAAAAACTTTATTCCTCAGGTTTCCTGAGTTGTACCAAGGATATGTTACATTTACAAGCAGAATGGACAAAAGACCTGTTTTCATTCTTAGAGAAATTCATATTTGACTGCACAGGAGAATTTGGAATTGGAATCATTTCAGTCTTGGCTACAGAATAAATTGCATGGCTGCAAATAGTGCCAATCTTCCTTCTCTTTGTAATAATCAGCATGTAATGAGGCCCCAAAAATTTTATGAACCCTAAACAAATAAAGGGAAAAAGGTGAGAATAGCTTCTTTACAATCAGTACAGTACAATTAACTGCCCAACATGCATACCAATAATCCCAAAACATTCCGTCACAAACTTAAGGCCACCAGTGGATTGGTTCCCTTCATGTATCCGTTCCAGCAACTCTGCACACTCATATTCCGTGTATGTGGTAGGATCTTCAAGAATATTTAGCTCGGCAGGATCTGATCTGTCTATTTTTAACACCCTCCAGAAGGTCTTGTTTTCATCTCTTCCCATCATATAGAAGTTCTATACCACACAACAAGGAATGTGAATTAGTCATCAGTTTATGCATCGGCTGAAGCCTAATTGAGCAATGATCACAGACTCACAGCAAGTTAAAAAGACATTAATTTTTGATATAACAAATGGTGAGCTCGCAGCAAGACATTCAATTTGAGAAGAAATTATTCTAGAAATTTGTCTGTGACAGTAATTTAGCCACATTGGATCACGGAAAATTCTGATTAGTTTGCAGAAAAATCACCTATGCATAATTACAAGCATGCTTCTGCACCCACACGCACATCCAACTAATCTATTTCCCTCGACGAACATGACTTCATCACAACATAAAGGATGAATACAGCACCATTAAGTGCATTAAAAATCAACTAATGCTCCAGTCTACGTAGTCTACCAGCAGGGTTAACAAAACCGGACGAACGAACAAATCACAGCGCATAAACACGTATTTAAATCGAACCGGACCCTAATACTTGCTTTCATGCAACTATTGCTGCATGAAACATTCATATTCGTATAATATAGGTAAATTAACAACAAAACTAAATCGAAAGCAAGTCAAAATCACAAATTAAACTCATAATCTCACTCCAGAACACATATTACTCTAGAAACTAAACTTAAAATCAACTCAAATCCGCAGGAGCTGCAAAAATTCAAATCTTTAACAGAATCCATTAAATTTCGCCAAAGTTAACGGATTCAACGATGAAATGCTCGTTAATACGTACGGCACGAGTCTCGTAGAGTTTGAATTTCTGCAAACAAGATGCATTATTCTGTTCGATTTCCTCTGACGCCATTCGGATCCAAGCCTGGTAAAGAGTTGTTCTCGAGTTATTGTTGCGCCGACTTGACTCAGTTAAACATAAAGAGCTCGATTCATTTCAAATCAGACTGCGCAGTAATTTAAAAAATTTCCAGAAGCTCAAATCTATACATACGCTGGAAACATAGACACAGAATTTTGCACGAATAGCAATGAAAGATTGGAACTTGCAGGTACGAAATACGGAGATAGTATGCGTGAATAGCGTACAATCTTGAAATGTACGAAATTGGAGAGATTGCTTTCTGGAGGTAAGAGAGAGAATATGGGAGGAAGTAAACCAAACCAGGTAGGAGGAGGAGGAGGAGGAGGAGGAGGAGGAGGAGAAGAAGAAGAAGAAGAGAAGGGTATGGAGAGAGAAAGAAGAGAGAGAAGAATAGTTTTTTCAGTTTTGGAGTTCCTAACCACTGTGTCCACACAAATAATTGAAACAGAATAATATTAAAATCATATGAGGAAATATATTACGGTATTTTCATCCATATCCATATCCGTATCCATATCTATATCAATATCTCGAAAAAATTTATATTTATATTATATATATAATATTTAATAGCGTACCTTTTTATACCTCCTAAGTATTTACTTCCACGATCATGTTTTTCCAAATGCATTATATAAAAACATAGAAAGAATATTTGATACATTACAATTTGTCTTTAATTAATAATATATATATATACATATTAAAAGTATTAAAAGAATTTTGGTGGTTACAAAAGCATTATTTTTCAAACATCTTTCTACTAAGATCCCCATATATTAGAAAAACAGTAGTTAGATTCATTGATAATATAGTAAGTTAATTTTGTTTTAAAAATCATTATCAACTCATTTATGGAATTAAATAGGTTTTTTATTCTCCCTCCCTTAATCTATTTATAAAACAATTTATTTATTTATACAAAATTTAAAAATACATCAAGTGCACCAATTTAAAAGATATATTTATTTGTTCTTTGAATAGTATTTTTTAGATACTGTATCTATGAACTTTTAGATTTGTAAAATCTATTATCTTTTTACGTAATATTATGAAAAAACTTGATTTATAAAATGAGTTGAATATATTATTTCTTTCCCTTCAAAAGTATATATATGAGATTAAGATTTTTATATTTGAATGATATAAATATTAATATTTGAAAAGAATGGATCGGACTTAATTTCTTTTTCTTCTAATAAATTGTATTATGTATCGGATGAAAAATAATTACCATCCCGAGGCAGAAGGGAAATATACGCTTTGCTAAAATATAATATATGGTAGGAAACTTCATGAAGTGTTGGAATATTTAAGTATATTTATATCATTATTGGTGTTGGCTTAGGAAGATGTGTGGTTTTTGATATGTCAAATGTCAATGATGTCGCAATGATACGGTGATTTCATACGGTCGTGGTCCTCTTGTATCGATTCTCCATAATTATTATTGCATCCCGTGACACCTAGTTATTCATTGAGTTTATCAACAGAAACGGTTCTAGTGTTCCCGAAATATGGCTATGCAAACATCTTAATGTTTCGCTAACATTAATTTAATTTAGTTTCATGAATATTCGTTTTTAATAGAGTAGATCAAATTTGATCCTTTATCTTTAAATTATACTAATTAACTAAAAAATAGTTTAATATTTCAATAGATAATTGTATAAATAAACTAATCACATGAATTAGTTTATTTTAAACTATTAATACATAAAGATTTTAATTGATATTTTCGATCAATTTAAGAAGTTGATTTTACATCTATACTCATTTGATCTATGGATTAGAGTAAACCAACCTATTATAAGTTAGATTAGTTCATTAGTTCTTACTTTGCAACATCGTTAACTCCATCAATCATTACTTTTTCATATCATCCTAAAATTGAGAGAAAATGTTTATGTACCTAATTATATTTAAAAATAAATATAAAATTATATATTAATATTCAAAAAAGCATCTTTATTTTCCATAACGAAAACAAATTCTTACAAAGATCAGGTTCTTAAGTTAATTTATATAAGACATGATTTAAAAAGTATAACTAAATACAAATAAATATTTTCATCAATTAAATTAGTTATTCATGATCTCTAGTTTTATTTAGATGAAGCTTTGCATATAAAAGAAAATCAATCAAGTGGTTATATGTATGTATTGTGAAATTAATCAACGAAATTAATGTAATTCACCAATATTTTAATCTTTTATAAGGGCTTAAGAGATGTGAGCCAAATTTAGGAAGTTATATTATCATTTTAGTAGTTAGGCAAACAACTTAAGATATGGAAGGGATGTTTCCACAGAAATAAATTTGGGCATAGAAAACGTGTTAATTACCAATAGTAGGAAAATACCAAATCAAACCTTGTACAGTAATGAGAACGTAGCTGACCCTCACACGACAGCTGGACTTGTTTCGTGTGGTAACATGGCCATGTACACCTTTGTTTATGTTGATTTGAACGGGAAGTCATGATAAAAGCAATAACTTTTTCGTTAATTAAAGTCCTCCCTGTTCATGTGTTTTCTTTTTGTTTTTTTTTTGGTTTTGTCCTTTTCAAGCTTATTATCTGGGAAATATTTTAATATCCTCCTCACGCTGAGGGTGGCGGACTATATTTTTTTAAAGAAGGTCTTGCGATTTGTATTGATAGATTTTATTTTATATATTAAATTTCTATTAAAACAAAAAATGAATAAATTAAATAGAAATTATAAATGATAAATTATATCATTGTGTATCATATCAATTTCGTATATTATTCTCTTTATGTTGGATTTATGCTAATGTTAGGAGGAATAAATATTTAGTTTTATTGTATGATTTCTCGGTGAAACCGGATATTCTAATATACCTTGCGTTGCTCGATTTGCAACTTACGGACTTGACATGTACTCATAATAATATAATAATTTATGTACGAATATTGTTTATACATTATTTCAAATAGAATCTTATTGTCTCGAGTCCCGTCAAGAAATGATGCCCCGGCCATCTAAATTTACCACTTTTAAGATAAAAAGAACTCGCCATTTGCTATTGAAAATTTGATTGCTAATCATTAGGTTGCAATTTCGAATACCAAAAATTCCTCCACAATTATTCAACCAACTGCTTAACAATAAAAAAAAAAAGGACGTCAATATTTCTTGGAAAAAGATTGTATAAATTAGAACTGTAGATCAAATAACACGAAAAATAATTGGATTAATTACACACAAAAATATGTGTATTTTCATCCTTTATTAAGTTGTATAATTGTCTTTTGAATTTTTACGCTCATTATATACTTGTATTTTCCTTTCTTTTAAAAACTTTAGTTATAAGAACGTGTAAATATATGATAAAAGAAAAAGCCCAAAAGTCATTCCTCTTTCATTTCTCTAATCTATTTTGGATATTTTTCCTTGAAATGAAAAAAAAAATGCCTTATTAAACACAGAAATAAAAAAATTTTAAAAATCAAAATACAAATATGTAAGATGAAATATAATTAAAGTACAAATATACTATTGATAATAGTTGGCCACGTGTACTAGTCATCTAAGTCAAGCGATGAACGATGTATATGAATTCACTCGGATGAAGTGATTTTATTCGAAAAATATCTTTAAACGTTGTGATTTTAACAATATTATAAACAGGTAGTTTTGATTGTAACGGTGTAAACACAGAAAATGCATCGTGTGCACAGTAAAATTTATAGAAGTAATTATCGAATTGAACTGCAAAGTGAACCAAACAGACTGATTGGAGTTCAAAGGCATAGGAACGATAAGATGTTGTCCTTTTATGTTTCACTTTTTATATAACAAGACAAACTACTTGTTGCACTCATAGCAAATTAGAAAACTTCTCCTTTCTGTTAGATCAATGAAATTTTCGTTTGTTGAACTGATCTATAATTGTTCGTTGATCTATGCTGTAAAAGCGATATTTTATGTCACCATTAGGAGACCTTTATCGGAGTTGCTTATCCTAATTTCCTAAGCCAAGGATTCTCTTAATTAATAAAGTTGACTCCAAAATAGACGTTCTTATTCTATTTCTATTTATCAGTGCTAGTTTTCCTGTGATTTTTATATTATGAATCTTGTAAAAAAAATATAAATGAGTATTAAAAACTTTCTTTTCTTTTTTCTTTTTAAAGAAATATCAAAAGTATAAAATGAAAAATTCCTTAAAATATCAACACGACTATATCATAATCAATTAATTGGAAAAAAAAAATCAATAGATCTTGACGGATACTATGATCATAATTTAGATTGATCCGTGCAATTTTAGGGGATCAAGTATAGACTTGGAAAAAGGTCGAGTCTGGCTTAGTTGCGTCCTGAATAGATCAGTTAGTCCTAATGTTTCTAGGTAAGTCAAAGGTGGTGACCTATCTAAATTAGTGGGTCAGTGACATGGCGAGTAAACTAATGGTTCAATCCGTCGGTTTAATTAGGGTTGGTGCTAAAAAAAAGAAAAAGATAGTTTTTTAAATTTTTTTAACCAATTAATACTTATATTTTTTCTCCTTTTTATTTTACTTATTTGACACTTAAATTAGATATTTTTTTTTCGAAAAAAAAAATCCCTAATAGGCTTTTTCTCAAATCTAGGAGTTAATGATATTGTCACTATTTTAGAAATTGAAAGTGTTTGAATAAAAATTAGTTTTTATTGTAGGATTTATTTATTTTTTTTAAAATAATTGAAATGGCTAATTACGTAAATGTAACGGCTTTTTTTAATATAAAACTGAGCAATATATTAAATTTTTTTTTTTAAAAAATGAAATGGCTAATTACATAGACATAATGGTTTTCTTTAAATATAAAAACTAAACGATATACTAAAGGTTTTTCTTTTAAAAAATTAAAAATTATTCTACAACTATGATGGTCTGATTTTGCGTACTGGATACATAGGTAATTTTTAATGCAATGTGATAAAAAAATTTTAATTTTAGAGTTATTTAAAATATAATAAACACATCCTGATTACATTTCACATACAATATAATTTTTTAGTGTATAATATAATACCCATTACGTAATAGAAATATAGTATAAATATTTACTATCGAAATTTAAGGTTTTTTTAAATTTTAAATTCACATATATCAGTACGTAAAATTATTATATAGAAAAGGAGAAGAATAAAATTGCTCGAGGAAAGAAAAGATTAAAAAAAAAAAAGGACTGATCAGGGCCGTTGAATCGGCCTATGAATTATCGAGCGTGTTACACCGGTCTTGGTTAAACTGGTCAAGATTCACCTGCCCGTAGGCCTATGACCCGCTAGGGCGGGGCTGTGTTCAACCCAACCGTATGTCTAATCAGGTATCTCCTGGTGCCAATAGAAAAAGGGTTCTAAGTACTGGTTGGGATTATTTAAGATAGGTTCTTCCATATCAGCACAGGCGCTGGAAATTTTTTTCTTTTTTGCTTTTTTCTTCATAGGATAATGACACAGAGAATCACAAGTTTATCGTGTGATCCAATCTTTAACGAATTGATATGAAATAAATAAATAAATAACATCCTTGCACTGTCATACTTTATCTAGAGCAACTGATACTTATGTACCTACCGTTCCGCAGTATCAACAGCCTTTTTTTCATTCTTTTATATATATATATATATATATGAAAACTTACCTTCAATGATTGAGACCATCCGTTTCGGAAAAAACCCGAATAAGAGTCCGCATTTATAGTCGAGATCCTTGGAATAGGAATTTCTAAACGGACGGCCATAGCGAAATCAAATCATCAACAAAAATAAACTTTAAAATGTCGACGGTTTAAATCTGTATTCATGCAATCTGACATGGACTTACTAGAGTTTTAGTGAAAGATTATTAATTTTTGGAAAAAAGGAAGAGAGAAGGTGGCCACTCACCGGGTGGTCGGCCCCATCACCCAAGCATAGAGGAGATTATTTTAATTTTCTTTTATTTTTTTCTTGCATCTTTTCTTTCTAAATTTTTTAATTTATTATGTTATTTAATTAAATACTATGTATTTATAAAATTAATTATCACGAAATAACTAAAAGCTAAATACGTCCTCTAGTGGACATGTATAAAAGAGTTATGAAAGATGGGTACGTAATTTCTAGAAAAAAGAAAATACCTGTTTACAAAGTGAAAAAGCTTAAAAGCAGTGATATATTAAGTATAATCTATCCTGCATATATTAAATGGATCGTTATGGTTTCCTACATATGTTTTATTAAAATTTTAGGGATAATGTTGTACAACTTTAATCAAAAATTCAGTTTAATATCTTAATTTTTAACATGCTAAATTTGTTATCTAATTAAAATTTTTTATGTTATTGTTACTACACGTTGCACAAATATACCATACGTATCTCACTTTGATTGCACATAAAAAGTTTTAATTAGATAACAATTTGATAAATTGAAAGTTTAGGTCATAAATTGAACTTTCAACTAAAGTTTAGATAACGTTAGGATATTATTTATGAGCTAGTATTGTTAAGTATTTTAATATTTTACATTTATAATTATATCATTGCACATAATCAATTTATATACCAAGGGGCTTGAGCTGAAAAAGAGAACAAATTAATAGTGTCGTACATATGGCTCAATAGGTTATGTCTATTAAACAAAAACTCAATGTAGTCAGCACTTTTGTCATATTTCAAATTATTTACTTATTTTGGCTAGAAATTGCAATGCATCGTGGACATATAAGGTAGTTTCCTTATATAATTTGAAATGACTCATTAAAATATATAAAAATCAATTAAATAATGTCGTAAATACTGAAGATTTAACTGAAAAAGAAAATGTTAACTAGATTCCTCATTTTGGTGGAATAGATATGACCTTTAATTTATATCCATTAGATTTTGGCAGTTAATAATATAGTTAATTTAACAGTTTAGATTTAATGAATAAAAAATTAAAAGTGATGTGAAAAGTTAGGTTGATCTCATTAAAAATATGAACAAACCTAAAAAAATCTAGATATCAAAAAACTTTCAATCTATCTATCTATAAATTAATTGTCATGTTTTGACGCTACATAATGAAATTGCTAGACTTATGTAAGTATCAATTTTGAATTATAAATCGATCCAGAATCAGTCCATTGAGCCCTAAAGATTTAGGTGATTTAACTATACCCAACGGTTTAAGACCAAGTCAGCTCCAAAAATTTAATATATATATATATATAAATAATATATAATATACTATTTTTAATGGACTATATATATAATATATATAATACAAACAAATATATAATATATGTAATATATAATAATTAATATATTATATATTTACTATAATACACATATATCATATATATTATGCTATATATAATATAATATTATGTATTCACCATTATACGGTCTAAATAAATTATTTTGAGATTAAAAAAAATTAAATCGAAAATAAAAGATTTTATTTATGAATAACGATATAAAGTTTTAAATTTAATTAAGAAAAAAGATAAATAGTTTACAAATTATTTATAATAATTAAAAAAATTTTGAAAAAATAAAAGGAAAAAAAAAACCACCATCCCTTGAGCTACCGATTTAAGCGATCAATACCGATTTAAGCGATCAACCCATGTTGAACCTTTTAAGAGTCAAACTCGATTCATTCTCTTACCAACTTATGAACCAATAATTCTGGACTGATCGGACAGGTGAAAACATCCATACATTACAGTGGCCACAGGCAATAGGAACACAGATACTACTAGTGCAATGCTTTTTTGGCCCTCACATTGTAAGAGATTGAAAACCACGTTATCCTGAATTTGGGTGTCATTGGTCGCTTGGTTTACTGTCACCACGAGAATATAATTATAAAGTAAAGTTACGAAAGTAACACAACACAAGTGAAAGTTGTGATTATGACATACATCATACCTCCATTCAATTTCATATAATTTTAGTATGGATATAAATTAAATACAAAATGAAAAAATGAACACAATATACTAGCATGACTTATCACCCTTAACATGCAATCAAATTTTGATCCATAGATTATTGAAGGCTAAAGCATTGAATATACCACGTAATTAAACCAACAATCTCTTATGGCATATTATATTCTCTTCAACATACCAGTACGTCGGTTTTCGTCATCATCTTGAGTGAAGTCATTAAAGTCATAGGTTTTCTTTTCTTTTCTTTTCCTTTTTTTCAGCCATATGCAGCAAATTATCCTTAAATTAATAAAGTCCATATGAACTGCATGTAACTTGCTAGGCGCGTTATTTTTTTTTTTCTTTTTCTTTAATTACAGTATAACTTTTTTTATTACTCTTACGTTATATTATAACTTAAAGATTATTTCGTTAGAATACTAATATTCATTCCATTAGATTATAAAAGTTTACGTAAAATAAAAAAGAAAAAAACACACTCAAATTTAAGACGATGGAAGAACCCATCAGCGTATACGCGCACAATATAATGTGTATTATCGAAGAATAATGAAAATAGAGGAGATCCCATGAAAGAAGAGGACACGTACAACGATTTACATTGAAAATCACACTACAAGATAAAGAAATTATATAAAAAGTAGGATCCTCAACTCAATGCGACGATGAAAGGAAGGGGAAGGTACAAGAGAACTACTTAGATGTTCAATTCACTTGCAGTTTTCATATAAATCCCACGAGACTCTTCGTTTTCCTATTATTTTAAAGTAAAACCTCAAAGCCTTCTTATTTGTAAAACTGGGTATAAGTAAATGTATGCTACAAACACCGATAAAAAACAAAAAGAAATCGTAGAATTACCACGTAACAAGTTTAGTAGATTTGTAACCTCACTTTGATTGATTGATGTTTAATTGGATCGACTAAACTTCAGTTTAGCTGAGTGGTAATTAGCTAGTCTTCTTAGGCCGATTTTCAGTCAATTGATCTTCTCCTTTTTACAACACCGATCGATAGGACAAGCTTTAAAAACAATAGATTCCATCTCCTTTCTCCAATAGGTGAAACAATATGTAAAAAAATGGATGGTCTAAAGAAATTATATTTTATTTATTATATTAAAAGTAAAATACCTTTTTAAATACCTATAAATAACAATTTGGTTTCTTATAGTTTTAATATATTAAATATATTTGCATGATAATTATTTATAAAATCTAAATCCATTCCATAAACTTCTCCACTTCCATCCATTACTTACATAATCTTTCTAACTATACAGTTATTATTTTCGGTCACACTTACTTTTATGATTGCTATTCTTTTATTTTTTTTAGACATTGTTATTATTTAAAAAATTCATTATATTTTTTATTGGATCAATATTTAATACTGCAGTAAGGAATTTTTGTTTGGAAAATTTATTTCAATTTTAATTTTATCAACATTTGCTATTAACATTTTTCTATGTTACTAAGTCTAATTTTTTTTTTCTTATATTTTTTAAACACATAACATAGTTGCGTTGTCTGCTAGTATTTTACAAATATGAAATAAGTCTCGTATGAATAACATAAAAATAAGTCACAAAAAAAAAGAAAAAAAAATCCTTCAATGGTTATAAACCAATGGTGCACGTTTCTAATGCTAGGTCGACTACATCGTCATAGGATTCCATAAAATTCTTTTGGTCCAAAAGAGCAACCTAAACTTTATATCCTTCTTCCTCGATGTATTTTCCTAACTTGTAGTGAAACATGGAGATGCACTTTTGAATATGATAAAGTAAACTCATCAAATAAAGCATCCTTCCCAACTAGACCAGGGCTTCCAAAATTGGAGCCAAACCTACCGGTTCACAATTTCCTTAATGAAGAAAACCAACCCAGTCAATCATAATTTTAGGTTAGGTTCAAGAGGATTTACATTTATTTATACATAATTACAATCAAATAGAGTTCTAATATTACCAATGTGGCACAAAAACCTAAAAAAGAAGTTTCTAAGACAAAAAGTTAGTCTTAACTCAGCTGCTAAGGAATAAGAACTTTCTTTTAGTAAAACTCTATAAATACGAATTTTATATGATTTTAAAGTGTATTTAATTCTTGGCAGCACATTAGATATGGTAAATGTAAAATAATTTTTCCTATTTTACATAGAAATAGTTTGATATTTTAATATAATTTTAGCGAATGTTTTATCTACTAATTTTTTTTTCAATTTCTTTTTTATTCTTAATTCTTCTTCTTCTTCTTTTTTAAAAGAGTTTATGTGGGTGATCTTGGTTAGACCTATTAGGTTGATAAGTCTAGATGGTTGAACTATCTTCAACCCGTAAACAGGATTCGATCATCAGTCTAAAATCAGATAGGTAGGCCAGTTTTAGGTTTGAGTCCGTTAGGTCAATTTCAAGACAAGTTACAATTTAGATCTAATCGATGCTTAGGTCTATTCGTAACCTAAACATTTTGCTGCGTAAAATATAACCTATTTTCATTCTTACCAAACTGATAACTCAAATACCTATATTGTAAGTTTTTAAAAGTTACGTTTGGTTGTAAGAATTAAATAGGGCAAACAAAATCGGATAGTATAAATATGAGGAGTATAGGACAGTATAACCTTACTATATTATATTTGATTTGTATAGTACTGGATATAGATCTTTATGATGTCTCTTATTTAGTATATATAAGTGTAGAATTATCATCTATATCCACAATATTATATAATATATATTTGATTATATTTTTATATTATTTAAAATTACTAAAAAGGTACAATTTGAACGAATTATAATAAGATACTTTTGAGATTTCCAAAAACCATGTTTTTATCCAGTGAAGTTAAGTTTTATATGGTACTTTAATATGACAAATTTTAAACATTTTGTTTGGTCCTTGACAATCCCTCTTTTTTAGTAACTAAGTTAAATTACAAGTCAAACATTAAAAAATTGTGTCTAAATTTATTTTATAAATTTTGCACGACCAAATGATACCAAAATGAACATGAGCAAAAGTAAGACAATCAAATTGAAGTAGTATTTGGTTGATTGAATAGGATATAAGGAGAGTTAACTCTTTTGTACCATATTTGGTATATGTAAAAACGACACAATACAAGGGATATATTTATTTGTACTTAAATATTAATTTTCATACAATCAAATATATAGCACAATTTTTTTTTTTTAGTTTAGTTTAGTAGTGTAAGGGTAGTAATTATGCAAACCAATTAATGGAATAAAAACTTTATTTAGCATAAAAATATGATAACCAAATGATGCCTAAAAGTTTGAACAATCATAGATCTACTTGACCAAACTTCTATAAAAGTATGCAAACTAATTGTCTAGTATAAGACCGATTTACCTTATGGTAAGCCAAGTCAATTACCTCCATTTAAGACTCTTAACCCGATCTTAGATAGGAAATCATAAGGATAATGTCAGAATTTATTTGTCTAAATCTTTGGGTTTTTTTTTTTAAATTTTATATTAAGAGTTTGAAATATCGTGTAAGTGAACTAACGTCCCGTTATTATAGATATTCATGGAGTAAAGAAAAATCTCATTATTGCAGCACCCCAAGCAGTTAGATTATGCAAGGCAATTTATCGAGAAGAGTAGAAAAGTAACGGTAAGGTAGGGAAAAAATTCGTATCAAATTTAGATTTTTTAATTAAATTTTATTAGTTTGAAAATATATTGCATCTTCCAAAATTTCAGATTCAGTAAGACTTTTTTCTAATAGGGATTGTAGTATTCATGGATATATTTGTTCAAAGAAGAAGTGACATTGCAATATTGGAGGAACTAGCATGATGCACGTGAAAATTATATGAATAATTGCCAGCAACATTATCAGACTTGGATCAAGAGGTTAACTCAAGAATATGAATGGGTTAATGGTTTAAAGCATCAAATTAGGATCGAATTAGGGATAATAAAAATATCAATATTTAATTCATAGTTATTCATAAAGCAATAAAATTACTCATATTTTTAATATTTGAAAGTTGGGAGTTGTTTACAATTTAATTTTTATTTTTCTTGTATCTGAATTTAATTTTTTAGTAAATTATTATATTTTCTAGAAAAATACCAAAGAAAAAAAGCACATTTTTTAAAAAACTTAGTTGAGTTCTATAGAAATTAAATTAAACTAGATGGATCAATAAATATAAACTAAAATCATTATAAATAAGGATTAAAGAACTCACTTTAATCGATTTTTTGATTGGGTTAAATTGAACTAAGTTAGACCGAATAAATTAAGCTGATTTAATTTGATTGCTAATAATATTTCATATTAACAAACCACTCGGTTATGGAATGGAACTTAGAAATATTTGCCATATGCGTAAAAGTAAAAGTATATATACCGGTACCACGACTAGTCCAATCGTTAGTTTTTTTTTCCCCCTTTCTGCCCCAATTTTAGCCACTAGTTAACAAAAAATATTACAAGACAAAACCAAGTTAATTTAACTTTGGTTGTCTACATTGGTCTTTTCCCCTCAATCCTTACATGGCACAAAGAAGGAAAAAAAAAAGAAAAAAAGAAAAGAACCCATCATTAGCACACCCAATACCTGCTACAACGGTAGACAAGCACCAAGATGACGAAAAGTGCATATGAAGAGTAAAAGAGTCAAGAGGCGATACGAGAAGAAGTAAAATAAAATACTAATTAGGAGAGGGTTGAGAGAGAGGAGACTTGAGAGAAAGAGAGGAGGTTGACGCTAGGGGGGTCGAGGACTGGAGGGATAGACTAGAAAAGTGAATGAAATCTGGAAATGGTGACAGGCGTCAGAAAGTAGAGAGAAGCATGCATGCTTTGTTTTATTAGGTAGAGGATCAGGGAATTCTACTTAGATTGGAGAAAGAAGATTCAGTGCTATTAACTCTACTCAGTGCAAGTACTATTATTAAATCTTATATATCACTCGTAATTTACCTGATGTTGGTATAATCGAATCATTTCTTTTATAAGTACTTAAAAATTCTATTCATTTTTTCTTTTTGAATTATTATTATTGAACTAGTTTGCTATTCGGTTTGATGTCCGGTTTCGTTTGAATAGTTGAATTGCATATTTCATTTGAATAGTTTAATTGAATTGCAAACCAACATATTAAATACAAAATGAATCGAGTTGAAAAAAAAAGAAACTTAATTTTTCTATTTGGTTTGGTTTGGTTAGTTTTTTTTTTTTAGGTTCAATCTTACTAATAAAATTAGATTTTGAAAAATTGTATCTAAAATCTATCTTTTAACTTTTAATATCTATATGAAACTAAAGTTGTGCAAATATGTTAAGGGGTTATCACCCCACCCTCTCCATATTGAGTTATGGGTTAAATTGGCTAGCTCTCTGAATATACAGGCTAAAATATTTGAATTAATCTACTCGATTATAAGCTAGTAGGTTTAGCAAGCATATTTAGCGGTCCATAACATTTAACCTATTTACACAATTTAGTGGGTTAAGCGAGTTAATTTGTAGGCTAACTCGCAAACCCCTTAAGAGTTTTTTTTATACAAAATTTGAAGGATGATTTTGATATTTTTTTTTTATAGAGAAGAAATTTAATTAATTTAATAATTATAGAATTAACCTACTAAAAGTAAATATTATATCTTAAATTAAAATTCTATAAAAAATAGTATCTTTTAAATAAACACTCACAATCTACAGTTTTTCCGTGTATATATTATTATGAATATATATTTGTTTTTATCCATACAAAATTTAATACAAAAACCACGTCACGCGATGAATTTGTCTTAACCTCCTCCAACTGAATATTCTTATAAGTATGTAGCCTATTTATATGAATTTTATTTTCTATCTCTTCTTGACACTCGGTGTATGATACCGGTCTCCTATATCATAATACAGAGTCACGATGCAAAACTACATCACTCCGTGTACAATGTTTATTTCATTTTATTTTTTCCTAGTATCTCTCTCCATATGTTGACCTATAAATATTAATCTCACTCCATTAAGCTTCCCCATTGGACTACCCAACGAAACTCCTATTTATCATCTTCTCAAGTTTTCTCATAGTATTTATTGAGAGAGAAACAAACAACATGAAACCATATATCATAGCACCTCCCGTAGAAGTTGGGGTGTTCTTTTTATACGCAAATCGTGGGAATATATAGATGTTGGATTTTTTTTTTCTATTTTTAAACTTTTTTTTATGTTAATTTTCGTAAATTAACTGATCAACTTGCCTTATAATAGATTAACCTGTTTTATTCATAAATTTAGTAAAACAAACTAAAATAGTTTGCATTTTAAACAAGTTAAAAAATTTACATTTGAATAGATTAAAAAATTTATATTTAAATAGATTAAAAAATTTAAACCCATCTTATACTTTTTTATGGATTAAACGGATGATCCGTATAATGTGCTCCGCTTGAACAATCCTACCTCAAGCCTATCCAATGCCTTAGCTTGCAAAATTTTGTTTTAACAGTTTCTTCACAGGAATGGCCAAAAAAAAAAACAATTTCTTCACAGGTACGAGAAGGCCCATGCGATGAACATCCAATAATTAATATGCAATCGAAGTTGGGGAAAGCGACAGCAGAATTAATGAAGCTTTAAAGTTGCTTTCATGACGGAAGATAGGACAAAACTCGAGTGTTATGTTGGCATCTTCTTGATTAGACACATGTTAAATGATTGATGTTAGACTAAATTTGGCGTGCTTTGATTTGAAGGTGGGAAAAATTATGGGAATTAGACTCTTCTCCACGTACTTCCAGCGACTGCTTTGGTCTCAATTACAGCATGTTAGGTACCACCACAAGCAATATGATAAAACTAGATTAAGTGACTAGGAAAGAGAAAACAAGGTAAACTAGGGATTACCGATTACCAGCTCTCATTTGTTGACATGTTGACAATCGACATCCTCAACTTTGTCAATGGGGAAAAAAAAGAAACCTTCCTTTTCTTTTCCCCACTCAAACTTCTAAACAGCCTTAAAATAAATTTGTAAAACATAAAAGGGGCAACCAAAATGCAAAATTTTCAAATTCGGTAAATATTTGATCATCATTTAAAATGAAATGCTTCATCGAAATTTGTAAATACTTTTGAGTTAATTATAACAAATTAAAGTCCCATACTATATACTGATTCGATTGAGTAGATTTATTTAAAATGTTATTATAAGTAGTATATTGATAATATTTGTTTATGAATTTTTTAAACATGTTTTTATGCTATTATTAATTATATAAATATATATTATTTATTGTAGTTTTATATGATTATTGATTCTTTTTATAAGACGATTCATCATATATAAAAAAAATTATGATCCTTTAAAATGTGGGAATACATCACTATATAATACAGGTTTTATCAGTTTATATTAAGTATTAATACAAAATAACTGATAATGGAAGTAATGAGACCAGCTTTTGAGACATGTGAGTACTACAACCTTATTCTTAGCTTGATCAAATCCATCAAAGAGGTTTATTAATGAAAAACAAGGGGGCTTTCCTCAAATGATTATTATCTTTGCATAATGGACATATCTTTTGTTTGCATAATTAAAAAATAAAAAAAAAAACTATTATTATTGCCAAAAGTATTGATGACATAAGTTAACAAAAACAAGAAATTATAATTGGCCAAAAGGTATGACTAATAAAAATGTATGTATCACAAATAATACTATTGATTGAAGTTTACATTTACATGAAATATATATGTGGATGATACTAGTCATGTATTTTCATAAATATAGATGTGAAAGTATATATGTCATTTTCTTATAAAAAAAAATGTACATTTTTATTCATAAAATTTGAATCTGAATATATATTCTAAACATTTATTAACTTATGGTGTGTGTTTGGTTGTCAACCGGATATGCTTTGGCCTTATGGATAGTAATTTGGCACATATGTAACATGTCAGGAGACTGAGGATTTTACCGATAATTGGCTACCAACACTCCTTATTGGGTTTGTTGGGTTGTTGTTCATATCTGTTCCAAATATGCACGTCTCTATTGGCAGCTGCCACTCCTTTCCTTTTTTGGTTACCCTCCTTCTCCTCCAATCTTCTTCGCCTCCTCTATCATTTCTAACTTCCATCCTCTCAGCTAGCTTCTCTCTGTCTTTCTTCCTTCACCTGTCTCTTTTTTTGTCTTTTTTCTTTCTTCTTCACTCTCTTTTTTGTTTTTTCCTTTCCTTTTCCCTTTCTCTCTCTTTCTCTCTGTTTTTGTCTTTTTTTTTTTCGTTCACATCCGTCTTACCATGATTTCCATCTATAGATGTTGACATTCTCTACCGTTTTAGTTTATCGCTTTTTATAATAATAATATATTATTATGTTACAATATTGTCTACATTACATGTATAGGATTTCCCTTGGCTAGAGTTTTCTATTATTATTATGTGACAATTTTGTCTACAATACATGTATAGGATTTCCCATGGCTAGAGTTTTCTATTGTGCGAGAAGATAAGGGATACCCTCTACATAATAAGATCTTTAGACCCAACGTTTTGGTTTGTTGGATTTTAATACTAGATAGTGTGGATGGGTGTGGAAGCTAGACGGATAGGAAATTATAATGCATAAAACCAAAAAGAGAAGAAACTAAAGAAAGAAGAAAGCAACAAATAGTGTTTTCATATGAAAAACCGCAAATGAATTTGGGTAAATATCATTGAGGTGGAGCAACAAAGTCACTGGATCACAATAATATGTTTAGTCATATGTGTTTAGACTCCAAATTAACCTAGAGAAAATATACATCCAAAATGATGAATGAGGAAAGAAATCAAGATAGATTTATGATTGTGGGAAAATGGTGGCTTGCCTTGCTTGGTCAGTCTCCGTATCGATTAATATTTAATCATCTATGTGCTCTTTCAATTGAACGACCTTTGGTCCATTCGATTGTGTTATCCATCTATTTTTGCTAAGCCTTTACGTTTCAATTTGATCTCGAATTTTACTACATTGCAACACCTACATACTAAAAGGGCGTTATCCCTACACAATCGTTGTACTTAGTGTTCCGCACAAGTAGTAACGCCTCGTATTGAATTTGTGTCTTCATTGCACTGTCTTTCACTCAGGTATCAATTATTAGATTCTGGATATAAGTTGCATTCCAATAGCATGTGTCATTTCTTGAACTAAAGAAATCGATTTCCTTTAATCTTTCCAAGAAAATGTTGAAATTGGAGATAAATTATCTATTCCTTAGAAAAGAAAAATTACTCATCAATGGATTCTTTTAAATTTGTATTCTTGCTCAGAAACGGTGTTTTGTTAAGTGAGGTAGTCGAACTTTCAGGTTATTATTATTATTATTATTATTATTATTATTATTATTATTATTATTATCAGGTTTGAGCTCACCTAGAGACTTCATTCCATTGCAGTTCTATTACTCTATATATAATGATTTATCTTTCCCTTTTCTTCCCCGAAGTTCTAGTACGTGGATTGTATTGAAGCTATAAAATATTAAGGGGAGACTAATGCAATTACTTGTATTTGAAATGATAATTATAATAATATTCTGATGGAAATGTGAAAGAATAGCCCTTTATTCTATCCCTTTTTATTTTTTGTTGGGTTGCCAGTACCCTTTGGAGTATCAAGCATGTATCGCGTGTTATAAAACCTACAATTATTATTTAATGCTGGGGTATTTTTATTTAAAACAACACCGGCTCATTATTAACGGTTGACTAACATGAAGTTTTATAACATACAAATTGTTCGAGATGTATTGCATAACGTATACAATACCAGAAACCTCAACCAATAACCAGCACACCCTTGCGGCGGTATCCGATCCTCCGGTGAAACTGGAACGATGAATGTGTTAGGTTTTCGTGCTTTATAGTATTTATTATTTTTTTTTATAAGGAAAATTATATAAGAAGATATTGATGTTTAGGGATAAATTTAACTAAAAGATCAACATTTTAGAAAAGGTTGAAACAAATGATCAAGATTTCAATAAGAGGTTAAAATCAGGATTATCGTTATAATGTTATAAGTTTCGTTATAACACGCATATAGTATATACGTGACACTAACATATGCATTTAAAATATAAATAAATAGAAAAAAAAACTTAAAAAATATAAAAAGATACTTTTTCCGATTTTTTAATTAATTTTATTTTAATTATATTATTATACTTAAATTATTTTATTTAGTTTTTTATTTTTCTATATTTTTTAATTTGCTTTTTTCTTTTATTTTTCAAAATTTTCTTAATTTTTCAATATCTTTTTATATCTTTTTAAAGTTTTTTCTATTTATTTATTATTTAAATGCATATGTCAACCCCATGTATATGCCACACTTATGCCATATATCACTTAGATGAAACTAATAGTGTTATAATGATGATCATTATTTTAACTTCTTGTTGAAATTTTGATCTCTTATTTTAACTTTTCGAAATATTAATTCCTTATTTTAACTTATTTCTAAACGTTGATACTCTCTGGTATAATTCTCCCTATTTTATAATGATATATAAAATGTAAAAATTTTATTTATTTGATTTACATACAAATTCTTAAAAAAACATTATGGACTAATATCATAAATGGCACCCAAATTTTACTAAAATGTGTAGGAAATTGATCCTCTAAAATGTTTTAGGAAAAGTTACAAATTCAATTAGTGAGATTTTATTTATTTTTGAAATATGAAAAATATCATTATAATGTCATCTTTTTTTCTCATGATAATAATTATTGATTACACATTATTGCATTTTAAGAGGGATAACTATAGAAAAATTTTAGGAAAGTAATTTTACAAAATTTAAATCCAAATGTTTAATTTATTACTTATATTTTTTAAAAGATCAATTCGCTATCTAATTGAAATTTATATATCATTTTTGCTACTCGTATTAACTCCATCGAATTTAATTGCTAATGTGAACATAACGATGGATTATGATTGGAACATTCAAACTATACCAAAGCTTAGGATGGTCAGTAGCTACTTATAGGAAATTACGTGTCCTCCCACCATGGGGTACTGGCTATTCGTCAGCCCTAGGAGTTGGAGTAGTTAAAACGACTAGTAAAGGTGAAGTGAGTTGCGATCTACATCAAAAAGTGGATTGGTTAACTTATTAATGACTATAAATCAATTCTTAATTCATTCTTTTATACATCAATATATGAATTTAACGGAGCTAGTCAAATAACAAAATGACTATAAAAACTTCAACCAAGTAACAAAGTGATGTATTAAAATATAAATAATAAATTATACATATTAATAGAGTTTATATATTATTTATGATAGTAACCCAAAACTTATCAACATCTTCAATTTTAAAATGGACATAAAATCTGTTGTGAGGCATATAAATCCCTGGCCAAGAAAAGAAAGGTAGATAAGTCATTATGACACGTAATATATATTCTTCCAAAAGCTCCTTGGAAGCAACGATTATCTTAACTGGAATTTTCTGGCATTGACCATTATTTCATCGTGTATCATTTTCACACGTTACCCTACTTTGTGGCTTCCATATCGATAGCCATATCCTTGTAACAAAAGTATTGACTCTTATCCTCTTCCATCGCCGCCATTGCTCACAATTTCAAGATATATATTGAGTGCTTAATAAGCATTAGTTAATGATGGAAAATAATGTAGACATCATTATAACTTATAACTAATGATATGAAAATTAGTTTCTTAATAAGGTGGATTATGTTTAATTTTTCTTACTTTTAAAATTGTAATATATAGTTGGCAAAAGAGAGGCAGAGAGAGAGAAAAGAAGAGAAGATTGAGAAAAGAAGAGAAGATTTATTATATATCTAATATTGATCACAATTTTACAATAAAATAAATAATCAAAATGCAAAAGTGTTTCTTTTTCTGAACTTTACAAGTGCATGTGTTACCAAAGTCATTGTAATCTTAATTATAAAAACCGTTTTTTTAATGAAATAGATTGAGTTTAATTCTACTATCACCTAAAGTTATAATATGATATGGTTCTAAAAAAAAAAAAAAGTCACTTGTTAGAACTACCAATTTTCATTTTCATGAAGATAAATGAGTAAACTATTTAATCAGTGAGGAATCCTTACTAAGGTTTACATGTATTACCTAGTCATATCTATTTAATATTCTTCGCCGTTTTTCTTTAATATGTTCTAGCTATATTAAAGAACTTAATAGTTGTTATACAAAGCAATTCTCATGAGAGCATTTATATAATTCAATGCTTAGATAAATATTTAAGGAATCATTGTAGAGTTTTATAGAATACAGAAATAATTAATTTAATATAACATTTTTAATTAAAATTTTCTAATTGCAAGAATAGGATTGTTATGAGAAAGTGTACTTCAAAGTTTTAAACATTTGATACAAAAAGTTCAAGTGAAATGAGATCAAATAGCAATATGTTAACTCTACGTTTATATCTTGGATTTACATAAAACTTGTCATGGAAGAGCATTTAAACAATGAAATAGGTAAAGGGTTAAATCAAACTTGTTATGTACTTAATGGTTTCTTATTATGTATTTGTTTGTGTCTAAATTCTTTTCTATTGTATATATCAGAGTTTCTCTCTCTTTACATATGTATATATATATTGTTATATAAATTGGGTATGTTAAGCAACAGAGTGAAAAACCTAACAAATTATTAGAGAAATTATGTGTTCTAAGATTGTCAAGGAATTGATGTACTATTATTATTACACCATAGTATATCTATGGTGTATTTTTTTTTTCAACCCATGTCCTTTTTGAGTTTTTTACATAAATCATACATGTGTTTCCTTTTTCTTTTACTTAGGTTTATTTTTGTGGTATGTACTCAATAATCCAAATCTTATCCCAACAAATTGATACTATGGCAAAGTTTAGATATCAAGGGTTTTGAGAATTTAAAATTGATTTAATGAAGAGACATATACCAAATATGATATTGAGAAGTTTAATGTTTATACACTTTTTAGATTGTGGCAAGTGCAAATGAAGGAAGATAATGATTTGTTACTAGCATTTAACAGTTAAAAGAAATATAAGGAATAGGTTTTAGACTTTAGGGAGTTGGGTCCAACATGCATAGTAGTAGACCTATAAGCTTATGCAAAGTCATTACCTACACATGGGTATAGCTAGTGGTTGAGGATGGTTAGTATATGTTAAATCTAGGCCAGACCACAAAATAGGCTGATATGCATGATATTTTATGCAAGGTATATGTTAAAGTTATCTAATAACGATTTGTCTATTGGTTTGATGGATCATACTGGTTATCAATAGTAAAGTGAGATACATTAATATGAATGTATCCCATAGAGGTCAGTTGGTGACAAGAGGAGTTAGTTAAAAAAATTGTTTCACTTGTAGGGAATGGTAACTACTAGTGATTCTATTAGGAACATCAATCTTTAAGTGGAGAATTATAATATATATATTGTTGTTTATAATAGGAAAATACTTGTTGATTGTATGGTAAAACTTGTTTTACTTCACTTAGGCATTGCATGAAATCAAAGAGCTTGGAGGGCGATGGGGCCTAGAGTCAAAGAAGTACTTGTTGACTTAGAGTATATTTATTGGGAGAATGAAGAGTTATTACACTATCAATTGTCATAGCTATGCATTAGGTGGGAAAGGCTCATAGGTTTTATGTAGTGTACTAGTAACTTAGAGCTAGGTAGTTAATAAGTATAAATTTTGAAAAGAAAATTTTTGTGTGTGTATGTTCATCTCACAGGCCAGAGAGGGCTAATATATATACAATACAGACGCACTAACCAAGCTTCTAAATATAGAAAACAAATATCCTAAATATACTCTTTACACAATTGACAGATATTTACAGATCCTAAAATATTCTAATACCTTCTAAACATATAAAACAAATATCCTAAATATACTCTTTACATAATTGACAGATATTTACAGATCCTAAAATATTCTGATATCCCCCCTCAAGTTGGTGCATGAAGATTGCAAACCTCCAACTTGCGTAGAAGATTCCCAAACTGCTATGTCCCCAATGCCTTAGTAAAAATATCAGTGAGTTACTCAGAACTACATACATAAGCAGTCTGAACATGTCCATGTTGAATCTCATTACGAATAAAATGACAATCAATTTCAATATGCTTTGTTCGCTCATGAAACACGGGATTTGCACTAATGTGTAAAGTTGCTTGACTATCACAATACAACAACATAGAATGAGAGTGTACAATACTGAGAGACAACAAAAGACCCTTTAACCATTTTCAGTTCATACATAGTGGTAGCCATGGAACGATATTCAGCTTCAGCAGAGGATCTCGATGCTGTATGTTGCTTTTTAGTCTTCTAAGAAATGGGAGAAGTCCCTAACATAACAAAATATCCAGTAAGAGATCGTTGAGTTAAAGGACAACTCCTCCAATCAGAATCACAATAAGCATACAACCGAAGATCACTATCAGCTCATAAAAGTATTCCTTGTCCAGGACTGCCCTTCAAATAACAAACCACGCGCAAAGCTGCTTCCCAATGAGCTTCCCTTGGTTGATGCATAAATTGTGCCAAAATATGAATACTGTAGAACAACTCAGGTCAAGTAAGAGTCAAATAAATCAGTCTTCCTACCAATCTCCGATACTTCTCTAAATCTGCCAACAATGCATTTTCTGCTAAGGCTAAATGATGATTTTGTTCAATGGGAAAACCCGATGGTTTAACACCCAATAATCCAGCTTCACTAATAATATCCAAAGCATATTTGCGTTGGCAAAGAAAAATTCCTTCTTGATTCCAAGCTTCCTCTACGCCTAAAAAATACTTTAATATTCTCAAATCTTTCATGTAGAAGCAGTGGCATAAATAATCTTTAAACTTCTGAATGGCAACTCCATTATTCCCCGCAATAACAAGATCATCAACATACACTAGTATACTCAAATGTATCTTGTCTCAATTTAAAGTAAACAATGAATAATCATATTAAGATTGAAGAAATCCATACCACTTTAATGCAGTTGTCAATTTGGAAAACCAACGTTGGGGGATCTATCGTAACCCATAAAGTGATTTACGTAATCGACAAACTTTGTCAGGCTGTTGAGTAGAGAACCCAGGTGGCATCTTCATGTACACTTCTTTTTCTAAATCTCCATGCAAGAATGCATTATGAACATCCATTTGATAAAGTTCCCATCCCTTTGTTGCTGCCACCGAAAGAAAAGTACGTACAGTAACCATTTTTGCAACAGGAGCGAAGGTCTCATTGTAGTCAATTCTTTCAATTCGATTATTGCCAAGAATCACCAATCGAGCTTTATAACATTCAACCGAACCATCTGAGTTATATTTGATCTTGTAAACCTATTTATTGCTTATAGCTTGCTTTCCCTGTGGCAAATCTTCTACAGTCCATGTCTCATTAGCCTCAAGTGCCTCAATTTCTTTCATCATGGCTTCTTTCCATTGAATGTCTTTGATGGCCTGAATATAAGAAACAGGCTCCTTTTCAGCTGTCATAGCTGCTTAGAAAGAACGATGTTATGGAGAAAATTTGTCACAATTTACATAATGTGCTATAGGATATGAGGTAGCTGTGGACGGAATTAGATTGGAGGAACATGCAGAGAGACTTATTTGTTGTGCAGTATATGTCACAAAATCTCGTAGCCAAGTAGAAGCTTCTTTTGTTCTATGACCCCATCCAAGTTGTTTTGGAACAGATTTACCTAAGATTTCAATGACACCCCCCCTGTCGTTATTATCACTTTGAGTCATAGTCAAATTCTCAAGTACCTCACTTTCGTCTTCTGCATTCAATTCACCATTAAAATGATTGGTGATATCGAAAGAAGCACCTTGTACAAGATATGGTTACACACCTTCCTTATCATCATATGGAAATTCAGATTCAGAGAACACAACATCTCTGGATATAAAATATTTTCCTGTATCAAGATCATAAACTTTCCACCCTTTTTTTCCGAAAGGATATCCTATAAATAAATAACGTTGACTCCTATTAGCAAACTTGTATTTTTCCCTATTTAAGTTCCGAGCATAACACAGGCATCCAGAAGTTTGTATGTGATTATAACTAGAAGGTTTACTAAACAATATCTCATAAGGAGTCTTTCCTCTTAATAACTTAAAATGAGTCCGATTGATTAAATATGCAGCTGTCAGAACATATTCTCCCCAAAATTTGATGGGAAGATTGGCCTGAAATCTTAAAGCTCTTGCCACAATTAAAATATGACGATATTTCCTCTTAACACGTCCATTCTGTGGAGGTGTTCCTATACATGAGGTCTGATGTAAAATTCCATTTTTAGAAAAATAGTTATGCAAGCAAACAAATTCAGTCCCATTATCATTCTAACTATCTTTACATCTTTTTCAAATTGTCTTTTAGTCATGGCAAATAAATTACGCATGACAAGTTCCACTTTTATTTTTTCAGTTAACAAATATATCTATACACCCCTAGAAAAATCATCAACAATGGTAAATAAATATGAGGCCCCACAAGAAGCATTAACACGATAAGGTCCCCACAAATCACAATGAATTAATTCAAAAATTTCATTTGCTTTAGTATCACTAGAAACAAAAACTTTTCTTGTTTGTTTAGCTCTCAAACAAATGTCACATGGTTTATTCTTTATTGAACTATTACTAAATTCAACTTGAGGAAGAGATTCTACAGTTTTTGCAGACGGATGCCCCATCCTCTTATGCCATAATTCAAAAGAATCTACATGGCTTGTCTTGCATGCTTAGATTGATACTGCTGACTTCAAATAATAAAGTCCCTTGCACTGTTCACCCGCTCTAATCACCATCCTCGAGGTGCTGTCCTGTATAACATAAATTTTATCAGTAAATTGGATATTACAATTAGAGCCATCAAGCAATTGTGACACAAATATCAAATTACAATTCAAATTTGGAACATAGAGAACATTGTCTAGTTTGATATGTTTTCCTAAGCAAACTGATCCCTCCTTCAAAGCCATCACTTGCTCTCTATTAGGTAATCCAATTGAACATGCCACGGTTTCTTTCAAATTTGTTAAACATTCTAAAGTACCTGTCATATGTTATGAAGTACCGGAATCAATAATCCAATTCAGATTATCCTTACCATTCATCTTCTCATTAGTACCCGGTTTGCACGTGTTCGACAAATTGAGAAAGAATGACCATTATTCTGCTGTCAAGGTCCCAGGAGCTGTATTTTCTTCTGTTGCTGCCATTAATAATGATGGCTGCCCAATTACATGGGTTGTATTCACCTTTGGCGTATTACTTTGTCCACGCCCTGCACTTTGTCCCTCTCGTTTGCAGTGTGAGCAAATGGCAGATTTGTCTTTCACTTCTGTTTTATACTTTCGCCTCCTCTATTGGTCTGCACTGCAAAACTTACAACTTCTCCATGTTCCTTCTTCCCTTGTGAGATGTTTATAACACGTTCTTCTTGGCACACCAACGAGTATGCCTTATTCAAGTTTAGCAATGGTTCTGTGCTCAAAATATTGGAACGAACTGCTCCATATAAAAGCCTCTCTTCTTCTCGTTTCTTGTTAAGTTCAGCTGCAATATTACAATTGCACTTTCCATAATGGCAGATGGGAATTTGCTCATATCTGCTCATAATTCGTAAGCTCTTCCCAGAGTTGTTTCAATTTCCCATAATAAGTCACAATCGACATACCTTTCTGTGTGCAGTTGGCAAGTTCTGCCTTGATCTGCTGAATACAAGGTCCATTAGCGATAGAGAATCGCTCTTTGATATCTTCCCATAAATCCTTTTCAATCTCCATATATGTTATGGTAGATCAAGTGTTGGCTCGATTGTGTTGAGCATCCATGAAACCAACATTGAATTCATTGTCCACCGATCCTCTAATTCAGTAGAATCATTAGCAGGTTGATTAATCATTCCATCAATAGATCCGAATTTTTTCTTGGCCCTCAACGACGTTCGCATCGCTCGAGCCCATTCATCATAATTTTCTCCTTTTAATTGCACCTGAGTAATTATATTACCAAGATTATCACTCGAAGTCAACAGGTAAGGGGAGGCTGGTTTCTTTCCCTCGCTAGTCATAGCGTTTTTTTTTTTAACCAGGCTCTAATACCATATAAATTTTGAGAAGAAAATTTCTATGTGTATATATTCATCTCACAGGCCAAAGAGGGCCAATATATATACAATATAGACACACTAACCAAGCTTCTAAACATAGAAAACAAATATCCTAAATATACTCTTTACACAATTGATAGATATTTACAGATCCTAAAATATTCTAATACCTTTTAAACATAGAAAACAAATATCCTAAATATACTCTTTACATAATTGACAGATATTTACAGATCCTAAAATATTCTAATAATAAGACTATATTGAATGAGCTACATTACAGCTATTACCCTATTGTGTAGGCAAGTGTATTGAGTTGTGCAAATTCAAATCAAGGTAGGGATTTATTTTGCTTATTGCTTGAATTTACACTTAACTCTATTATGAAAGAGATTTAGGTAAGCAAATTGGCAAATGACTATATTAATGTTGTTATGTACTCGGTAGTTTCACACCTTGTATGTTATAGGAGCCTAATAATATTTGGACATATGTATTAGAGTTTCACTTTTTGTAACTTAGTACATTTTAAGGAACCCTCTCCTTTAAACACCTTTTTACTTTATCTTAGGTTCTTCAAGATAGTAACATAATATATATATATATATATATATATCTTGTTAGGGGTAATCTGGTACATGGTTAGCAAGGAATGACGCGTGGCATTTAGCTTAGGATTCATATGGGTTAAGCTTTTGTTATTTTTTAATGAAATGGTTTTCTTTTTTTATTTATTATTTTTATTTAATTGCTATTACTGGGTAGTTATAAAGGATGCTTGAACTTGTATCTTACATGTTTTAAAATATAGGTTCCAAGATGAGTATAGAATAATTTAACTTTCTACTTGTGTCCTAGCCTGCTAGAACAAGTTTTAAAAAATTACTATTTAGAACTTGTCTTATGCCTTAAAATACTCATCTAGATCCTATTAACCAAGTAAAGTCCGAATGGATAGCTGATATGACAGGGTTACCTACTTACCTCTAATTCTTATTATTCTATCTTATTAGATTATCAGATTTTCACTAATATTTTTAATCAAAATAAAAATTTTACAAAATAATGAAAATCGTATAAATATATTTTTAATTTTTAATGTATTATAAATGATAAATCGATTAAACGAAACATAAAATAAAAGGTAAAACATGCAAAGCATTAGCAATTTGCTATTGCAAAGGAATGTACAACACAAATTGTAATAAGGACTAAATAAAGAGAGCCTTCTACATGTGGGAAGGGGCCAAAGATCTCTAATAAAGTGCTCTTATTAAGTGACAATAATTTTTTTTTCTATCCTTCAATATTTGTATTTTTTACGATAATATATATTAATACTTTCATATTTGAATGATTGTATTAAGAGTATTTGTTAACAAATTAAAAAAAAAAGAAAAAATTCATTATTTGGTGTATTTACTTTTTCTTAAATTATAAAATCAATATTAAAACACAAAAGTGTCTATATGTGTTCATCATTAGACTTTTCTTGAAATGACACATATATATTTATTATGTACATTAAATTGCTAAAGTAATATTAGGAATAATTTTTAAGAAATTTGTAATTGTTAAGGTAAATTTATAAAAGGTACTTAGCACATATTCCAGTACTTAGCACATTCTTCCTCCTTATAAATTGCAAGCACCAGAGGTACTTAGAGGGATTACGATACCATATAAGGTAATAGTATCGACTGACATTTAACAGGATTTAAGCTTGTACTAGAGAAGCTAGGCTTATTTTTTTTTAAATTTAAAAAAAAATCAATGGAATGAAAAGAATATGGCCATTGAGGATTTTTACTACTTGCATCAATGATTCATTTCTCTTGTCTATTCATTTGGAGAAATACGTTGAGTAACAAATTAAAATGCAAAACGTCAACATTTGAGAATTTTTTGTTAATTTTTTTTTGTTGTTGATGTAAAATTTGCTTATAAATAATGGTAAAATTGTATAAGTTTTACACCAAATTTACTACAACTTTACATCATTTTACAAATTTCTCTACTTCCAATTTGATATTAGCTATGAAACTCAATAAATCTCCTATTTTTCCACATTTTGAGTACTCTCCAACCTCACAAAATACCTAAATGCCTTCAAATTTGCAAGATGATTCATATTTTCTATTTAATACATATTTTCAAGACATATTGAATTATTGATTTCCTCCAAATTTTCTATCAATGAACCAAAATTTGCAAAATTTCCACCACAACTCAATAGGTATGGTACTGCCACATTTCCAATATGTTCTACATCCTACTTATGACTATACTCAACAATTTATGCCACTTAGGTCAAATCTTCAACTGAATTTCAATGAAACACCATAAACACCTAACAATACAAATTTACATCATATATAGTTTCCCATAGAAAAAAAATAGTGATGATGAGGTGGAAGAAACTAAATCAGTTTGAAGGTAGTAAGAAAAAATGGGACCGCAATAATGATAAACTTCTTGTCCACTCATGGTTGAGGGCTAGCAAAGATCCTTTTGTTAAAAACAATTAATCATTACAAACTTTATGGCAATGAGTCCATAAAAGTTTTGAAGAGGGACAAGCCTTAGAAAATGGAACAAACAAAGAGAAACATATGTAGTAGTAATGTAAAGCTCAATGGGAAAAAATGTCAAGGGACATGATGCAATTTGATACATACTATTACTAAATAAAAAGGTAGGCACAAAGTGGGAAGAACGAGTATGATTATATAAAGGACACTTATGATCTTTATAGAGAAAATGAGAAAAGACTATGTAAGGTTGAACATTGTTAGATGATATCATGTAATAAACCCAAATGGATGTCTCAAATTAATAATGTAGAGAACTTTCATAGTAAGCAAACCATGATTAGTATATTCGATGTGTATACTAGCCCATCCTTTAATCATGATTTACCAAATAATAATGGGGAAAGTGAGCAAGTCACTTATCTACCTAGTAAATTGGCAACAAGAGGAAAGGAAAGAAGAAGATGGGAATAGAGGAGATGGTTGATGGATTGGCATAAGGGCTATGACACTTAAGTGAAGCAAATTGTGGTAGAGTGGAGCTGCTTTGTGAGATAGTTAAGTAGATGGAAAAAAAACTTGAAACAATTAAGGAGACGGAACATCAAAAGATCAAGAAGGGACAATGTAAGTGCATGGAATGAGAAAGATCAATAATGATTGTCGATCTTTCGAAGATGGATGAGGAGCAGAAGGAATGGTTTAAAGAGATGCATCGAGAGACCATTAACAAAAGAAGGACTTCGTAATTTTAATTTATTTAATACAATGTATGAGTTTACGTTGATATAGTTAGTGAATTTAATTTTGCTTAATGTATTTATCTAATATGAGTACTGCTCTTAATGTAGTTGGAGATTTTAAAAACTAGCCATTGCAAATTAACCGCTATAAACTAGTTGCTGCAAGAATGATATAGGAAAGATGTTGAATGAGCTTTTGGAGTTCTATAAACTCATTTTACTATAATCCATGGCCCTTCACAGATGTGGGATCAAGAAATTATAGGTTAAATTATGAGAGTATATATAATATTACATAATATGATTTTTGAAGATGAATGAGATAACTATAATTTTACCTTTTAAGTTTTACAATATGAGTCAATAGAAGGTACTAACCTTACACCATATTGCAGAGTATGCAACTTACATTCAAAACAATATTTAGCTTCATGATAGGATGAAACACTGTCAGCTATAATCCGACCTAATTAAATATGTATGGCAACAATTTAGACTTGTTGAAGACATTGAATAAGTAGAAAAAAATGATTTTCATATTTGTGTTGGCTTGTTGATTTCCACACCCCCCTTTTTCTTTTCATATGTTGTTACATTGTCCAACTTATGTGGTCTCATTGTAATTATTTTTCATGTTATTTTTTCAATTTGTGTGAGTTTGAATTTAATTTTCGTTAATGCTAATTAGAACCATATTGGATATAATCAATTGTCCTTAAAAAATTAATGTAATTTACTTGTCCATTTATGCATGCCTAATTTAGGAAACTTTGTTTTTTTTTTTCAACAATTCATTTAGTTATTTCTCAAATATGAAAAGACGATGCAATATACATATAAGGACAACAATTCTTTTATTTTAAATTATTAAGTTTCTTTTTTATTATTTTTTATGTAATAATAATAACAATATGAAATATTAATAGAAGAATTTTTCATCATTCAATATTTATCTTAAATACATTTTATGTATTATTTAAAAAGTAATGATAATATGTGATAGGCAAAAAAATAAAAAAAAATTGGTAAATAACTTTTATTAAATACTTTTTTATAAAATAAAGATTTATTAATAATAATTGATAACTGAAAAGCTGATGTAATAGATTTAAGCACCTCCTCTAAATATTTTTGTATAAACAGATCCTACAATTATTCTTTATTTTACTGGGCACACACATGGATATATAAACATAAAGGAATAATCGCGACAAATCGTAAAACATGTGCCAGTGGGTCAAGGATGAAGATTTTTTGGGCTAAGTGGGTAGCCGAGGAGATACAGCTTGAGTGAATGACGTGGAATTATGTGGACGTTTCATGTCCGACCACGTGAAATGCGTATGGTGGCAGTATATATGACTTCAGCCGACAACCTCAACACGTGTCTTCTTCTTGTTTCCTAAAACCAATTATTAGACTTCCCCATTCGATTCTGAAACTCCCACTCGCAGGTTTTGCTTCTTCTCTTCGTACTCGCCACCACGACAGGTTTGTACCGGGGAACGTCTCCCATTGATCCCCGCTGCTCCCATGTCCCACAATATATATATATTTTTCTTTAAACTTTCAATCTTTAAGCATTTTCACGAGCCACTAATATATAACGGACAACTCATTTGGTATTTTTAATTTAACAAAATCAACAGAGATATCAAATGAATATTTCTAAAAGTACTACAAATTCATAGCCACAATACGAGAAAAAGTCTATCTCAATGGTAGCAACCTACCTTCAATGGTGTTTCACAAGAAACCATAGCCATTATCCATACATTATTGGTAAGGTAACACCATTTATCTATATTATGCCAATCAAAACCACAACCTACCTTTAATTGGAAAAAAAAAAAAAAAACGAAGGCTTAAGGAATAAATAGACTTTGATTAGAGTATCCATCGTAAAACTAATATAGATAAAATTGAATTGAAGTTTCAATTGAATTAGAGATTTGGATTGAGAATGGAATCAAGTATAGTAAATTTATTATAATATGATTTATAACTTCATGTAAACACGAATTGTTCGATATTTTATATGAACATATAGATTACTTTTGTTTTTCTAAAGCATAAATGTATAGATGCAAATTAAATGGTCACATACGTGTTGCATGCATCATGCATTACACGAGGCCTAAGAGGAGAGATGTGAATGGTACAAAGGGATGACTTAGAGAAAAATGGTAGAGAGGAGGGGCAAATAGTTTCGATTGGCTCTAATGGATAATGTGACGAATGGAGGAATGTAGCAGCATCGAACTCAATGATTTGCGATGAAATGTTATGTATTATTCAAATAATTGAATGTTTGATCTTTCAAGGAGTGAATTCAACAGTTCGATAGCACTTATGTAGGATTCTTAATGTCTAAATGAGGTATGAGGTAAGAGGTTTGGTATTTATAAAAAAATGAGCGTTGATCTCATTCGTTGGATTATAATATTGATCAAAAGTTAAAATGAATCTCTTCATTAATAGACCCATAAATGGGCTTTATTTGAATCTGTGCCCAATAACAACTTTTATAATGGATGAGCTAAATTGAGAAAAATTAGTATCAGACATATTGATTCAATAAGCACTATGCATAGTCCATCATGCCAAAACTTGATTATCTTTTATTACTTTAATCTAGAGAGTCACATCCAACTGGTCACTAAGCTTAAAACTCAATCTCAGATTTAATTCTTTATATAGAGTTTTAGGATAGAAATATTGGCTATTACTAGCAGCTATATATCTCATAAACAACAAGTGTCTAGCTTAAGCAATTGGATAAGTTATGCTCCTCCATCTTTAGATTAAAAAAGAAAGACATGGAGACATTTAATGAGGTAGAGTTTCAAATATCTCCCAAATCATTTAAATCTCGGCCTTAAAAAAAAAAAAAAAAAAAAAAAGAAAGAAAACTCACGAATGAGATTCCATATATCCTTTTTTATTGGTTTCGTGCAATTCCATTATATAAAGACAACGAACTTGAGGTAAAAGGCTTCATTTTGAAATTGTCTAAACTTTAGTTTATAAAGAGAACAGCGTTCATATCAGGAGAGTTTTGATTAGGGAATTGAAAGCAAAGTTCGGTGTGAAAATCTTGAGAGAAAATAATTTCTGAGAATTATCTCAATTCAAACTCCTATGCTGGTATTTGGGAAAATTTAGAAGTGCCTTCAGCGACATCCTCAAGTTCTCGAGAAGCACTTAAGGCATGGAATTAACATGATGATATCACAAAAAAATCCTTCACTCAAATTTTTTAATCAAACTATTTCCTTACATTCATCCTGTGCATTGATTTGTGAGTGATTTTCACCCACACTGTCGAAGACATCTAGCCTAGTAAGTTTAGGATTTCACGATATAAGGGGTAGTTTCAAATACCTCCCTTAAAAGTATTAGTTAGATATAAATATACCCCTTAAATTCTTCAAATATAATTTATCTTTCTATAATTTTTCAAAATATATAAATAACTCTCAAAATCGTGGCTAAAACCCTTCAACCATTATAACAATGGTGGGGAGCTTTAATAGCCATTTAGAGCACAAATACACATTTTCTAAAATTATAGAGTAAAATCATATTTTAAGAGTTTAAGTATCCATTCTTATATGCTGTGCATATATATATATATATATATATATATATATAATTCATCTAATGCTACTACGAGAGAGAAGTTAAAAAGTTGCTGGGGGGACTTTGAAAAGATGCTTTTCGTGCCCTAATTTTCTATGGTGGGTAAACCTTGGATTCTCAATGTCAGCTATACATGGATCTGCACTTCCCCTCGAAAGAGTACTATCATGATTATGATAGAGGGAATAGTTTTTTATAAGGTATAGTCTAACTCCATTTATATATGTGGCATTTATATTGCCACATCAATTCACATCTAAATCAAGCAGAGGTCTTTGATGTGTACAGCACCAAGAGAAGTCATTTTTCTTCCACATTTCTGTTTCCACATTAGAGCTGTACCCATTTTGACTTGCTTTCAATATTTATCTTCACAGTCTCGTTCAAGAAGTTGTGAACTGTGTGTAAAATAATTCTTCGTATCTTGAAAATATATTGAGTATCCATTTTGTTAATAGGACAAAGTTCTCTTTGGGTTATTTTAACTTTTTTTTTTTTTTTACAAACTATATATTATATAACTGATGAGAAAGGATAGAGTCAAACTTATTCTATGCATCTCCAAGGGAAAACAGTGTTTATACCAACTAGATTACAATGTATTGGTATTTTGTTACGGTTATTTACTTCATGAAAGATATATATATATATATATATATAATTTTTTTTTAAAAATTTCAAAATAGCGAATAAATTAGTCAAAAAAGAGTTATTTTCGTCTAGATAAAAATGTTAGCGAAAAATGAGAAAGATAATTTTCCTTCAAAAGAATGAATGATATCCGTTCTTATTCTTTATTACTTTTAATATATTAACTAGCCAAACACATATATAAAAATATTAAATTCGTTGAAGCGAACAAGGTTAACTGTAATAGCCTCAAATTTACTACAACTGGGTTGGTTGCGGTGCGCTTGGTCACCACAAGGGTTGACTGTAAAAGGATTGCCGTTTTAGCCTTTTGCGGTGGATCTTCACTGCAGCGAGATGCACGTAGTGATCTCCTGAGTGCAACAGGAATTACATTTGACATTTGTCTCACACATTCTTTATTATCTTTAGCTTTTCCAAATAATTTTTTTAGTTTGATTTTCTATAAAAAAATTAATTCATGATCAAATTTCCTAATTTATTGATGTTAACTTTCAAAGTTAATTAAATTACCTTTTTTTTTTTTAAAAAAGAATAATATATGGGATTTGAAATGATAGATAAGAATTTAGAATGCCACAAACAAATAACGAATAAATTGTATTTAACATTTTATATAAAGATTGGTTTGATAAAAAAAAAAATAAAATAAAATCATAGAATGTATATAATATATTGAAGAAGCCCGTTGGAACGATCTGAATATATTGAAGAAGCCCGTTGGAACGATCTGAATATATTGAAGAAGCCCGTTGGAACGATCTGACTGCGGCCCATATACTTTCTCTCTCCTTAGTCGGTGCTTAGCTTAGGCGTTGCACCTGTACTTGCATTGGGGTTGATAAATACCCGAAAATTGTTACGACAAGAGAAAATATGGGTTCATGGGGATTGCAAGATCTGAACGAAGAAAAGGTATGCTAGTTGCGAATTGTGAGGATGTAATTAGGCAGATAGTTATAATCTGTCCGATCCGTTTGATTCGCTATAAACTCAACGGAATTCTATTTAATAGGGTTTTAGGATATAATTATAAATCCTTTAGGATTTTAGGATGAATGATAGGATTTTAGTAAAACTTAATGGAAAACTTGTTATGTGATAAAAAATAATAAATAATATAATATCAACTAAAATTTTTAATATTTAAAATAATAAATAGATGAAAATAAAGATGATAACAATTTTAATCATGATTACTATTTTCTATTAGTATTTATTTATGAATATATATCTACATGATATCTTTTTCTTTTTCTTTTTTCTTTTTTCTTTTTTGCTAGGAGAAGATACTTGTGTATTTATTATATAGTAGAGAAAAATAATTAAGTAAATAAAAAATTTGATGTGAATATTGATCATATACTTAAAATCAAAACATACAGAAGAGTTAAGATGAAACATATATAGATCATTAAACTTATTATATAACAATACTATTAGGTCTTTTAAGGTGTGTTTATAAAAAGTTACTTAGATAGGATACTTAGAATTGCTACATCAACTTTTCACTTATCAATTCTTGTAACTAACTCTCTACTTTATAAAAGAGTATTTAATGAAAAACGTTTATAGAAAATTTTTATTCTTTTGTTGTCACATATTATCATTACTTTTCAAATAATAAATAAAATATATTTAAGATAAATATTAAATGGTGCAAAATTATTCCATTAATATTTTATATTGTAATTATTATTCCATAGCTAATACCAAATTAGAAGCAAAGATATTTGCAAAATAATGTAGAGTTGTAGTAAATATTTGGGTGTAAAACTCATGAAAATTTACCACTATTTGTAAGTAAATTTTACAAAAATAAATGATAAAAAAAAATTAAAATGTGGTGGTTCTGAATTTTTATCATTATTCAACGACTACACTTAATTGAATTGACAAAACCATTTAAGTTTTGTCAAATTTGCTGGTGAATTGTTATGTGACTTTTTCAGGCGGAATAGTGCAATAGCTTCTTCTTTTTCATTCAATTAGAGTTAAAAAAAAAAAAATGCTTGTCAATAAGTAGCAGTACCATGCAATGTATCGTAGAGCTTACAAGCATCGGATGGTTCTTACAAATTATAAGGGGCACGAGGGTACTTGGTATGAAAATATATATCAAGTACCTTTTATAAATGTATTCTTACTGATGTTGTGATAAGATACATAGGATAAAGATGGTACAATAAATGAATTCCTTGATTCTCATCATGTTATCCATGCTTTACCAGTAATACAAATCAATTTTTTTATGTAATGGTTAATAAGGAAAAGAAAGTCATTTGTGAAAGAAAAATTATAAATGGGTCTGAAGAGTCAAGAAATAAGTACCATATTAAGGTAGCTAGGCGGATCTTTGATGTGGTATTAAAAACCTTATAGGGCTATAGGATGGGTTTGAGATTCCTATTAGTGTAGTGGAATGGGTCTTAAATTCATGTAACCTATCCTAAACCCACCTTACTTACAATCCTAATCAATTGTGGTGATTCTTTATGCATTTGTACCAAAATATCATGGAGGATAATAGGAATGTGTTAGTGATTACTACTATTTTACTTTAGGGGTAAAGATCCAAATCTATGAAGAGCCTAAGGTAGCATTTGGCTTTAAGGAAAGGCCTAGAAATGTTGTTCCTATTATTGTACCTTTTGATTCAACTTGATATATTTTACCTTTAAATCAGTGTTCTTAGTTCATTAACTCCTTGATCTCAATCTATAACGACCGTATCTAAGGATTGCTCATAAGAGTTGTATCCTATGCACCTTGATGGGGATATAGGTCCATTTTAAGCTAAATTGAGAGCAATACTTACTCTAGCATATAGTCATTCCCTCTACCATATATCACATCGATTGGGTAGGGCAATTAAGGTAAGGGAGGGGATATGGAAATAGAATGAACATTTGATTGTACTAAATATGTGATTAATGCATTTGAATGCATTGCTAGAAATCGAGTACATGCTTAATAATAGGAAATAAAGGAATTATAACAAAATATATCTACCTAAAAGCATGACAAGGTTAATGTCCTTAGACTATGTATACAGTTATCATGGCTTAAAATGGCAATACTCTTTGGGTAGAGTTATGTGTAAGGGAATAAGATAGCAAGATCAAATCCTGGAAACCTCACCATGGATAAGGAAATAGTGTTTTTAGTGTTTAGACTTAAAAAGAGAGAGAATACACTTTGTAATGTTGAAAAAGTTTATAATTGTGATATAGAGTTCATTTTAAATAGAGCTAATAACTAAATGAAACCTAATTGAACTTTTGATTCTTAATTCAATCAAATGTTGTACCCATATTGAATTGATACTCTTTAACACTAATAAAGTTTGAGCATGTGGTCTAATGGGATGGTTTTCACAAAGGGACGTGTCTAATAACAAAACTCACACCATATAGAGTCGTATCTCTTTTGAACAAAATCAATATTGCTTTTGGATATGAATTACAATGAATTTAAATAGAGAAAATTAAAAAAAAAAAAGAGATTCAAAGTAATAAAAAAATGTAATATTTTAAAGTTAGACTACATGTACATGGTAACCTACATACATTAAAATGTTACTGGGTACTTTATAATGTATAACTTATAATATACACCAAATAGTTTCATTTGTGGGTTTTAAGGTAGATATTAGGCTATATTCTTTGTCCTACCTTATAGGAACATATGGACCTAAAGTGAGGTTGAAGTAGGCCATTGGCCTTACATGAACAAAACCATCTTTGTTAAGAAGGTCTAACTAAGATGGTTCTTTCATCTTCCTTTTTGTTCTTGTTCTCCTTTTAATTTTGAGTCCTTTAGACCTATTTCAAGCTCTAAGCCTATTTATGAAATTGGATGATTTTAGAGTCTTCTAGAACTTTTTTAAGCTTCAAGCTTTTCTATGAAATTATATGTTTAAAAATATGACTTCTATAGAATTGAGACATTTGGAAGTAAAAAAAATATATAAAAAATTGAACATCTTTGTTCTTTCATGTAAGAAAAATTCTATTCTTGAATAATATATTTCTTTACAAATGGTATATGATAGTGAATAGTAAATTTGACACGTATGTCTCAAAATATTTACTGCTTTTTCTTTATAAATCCATATGAGGGGATCTCTTTTTTAGACAAAAGAAATGTTGAATCTTATTTTGTATTCACAATAATGAATATTAATTACATAATAAGATACAACTTTTTTTTTTATTATTATGTTGAACTTAAAGAATATCAAAGATATATGGAACAACCTATATTGATCCTTATCATTTCTCTTATAGGACGTTTATTCTTATTAAGAGACCTATCGGAGTTCTTATGTTAAATTATATACATGTTGTTTACTTATGATGGGATGAGTACCGTTGGTTTTGTTGTTAAAATGAATATCTTCAACCTAAAGGAAGAAAGATTTAATGATATTAATATGCTACATAAATAAACAAATGGTGTAAAAGTGTCAATAAAATTTTGACACTCATTAATGAAGGAATATACTTTTTGAAAAAAGTACCAATTATATTTTCTCATGTTTAAATTTTATTGATACTTCTTAATAGGGATGACCAAGTATATGGTGTATAAGGTATGAAGCTTTACTTATGCCCTACATTATAGGTACATGTTCCCAAACTTTAATACTCATACCTTACTTTATGTTTTTTCTAGAACTAACTTGTACTTTGTACTTTATATATACCCTGTAAAACATATAGATCAGTATTTTATATAAATTTCAATATGGTTAGTTTCTATTTGTTTACCTTTGGTTCTAATTTCTTTCATTTATTTTTCTTTTTGATCATTTTCTTCACCGATTATTATTATAAAAACATATCAATTTAAGTAAAATCTTGGTCTTAACTTTAAATACTAAATATAATATTATAAATTAGACTAACTTAGGGAGCTGACTTATTTTGGGAATAAGAATATTCCTAAAGTACAAATTATAATCTCTCAATTTATAGTTAGCATTCATAATAGTACAAATCCTAATCTTAGATAAGGTAAAAAGGTACAGACACTAATCTCGAATAAATCTTAATTTGAAGAACGTTATATAAATTTATTACGAAATATTTTTCAAACCTAATCTAAAGAAATTGTTGAACGAAAAGAAAATAAGTCAATAACATATCTTGTTTAGGTAACATCACGTAGATTCTTTTTTCTTCTAACTTTAATAGAGTTGGATATAGTAAATAAGTAAGATAAAATGGAAAGAAAATGCAATAAAGAAAAGACTAAAGAGCAAAAGATTAACATGAGGATATTATGTTTATTGTAGGGTTTCTCATGGGTTGCATTTTGTTATTTTTTTTAAGTCCATACAAATGAAATGGTATTCTTTTATATTTATTAATTTTATTTAATTATTATTATAAGATAGGTATAAGGAACCTCAAAACCTGTACCTTATATATTTCACAACATAGGTTTTAGGGTAGGTACGGAGTACTCTAACCTCATACCTTGTAGGTATAGGTTTCAAAAAATTATTATTTAGAATCTACCTTATGACTTTATATAACCACCTAGAATTTTCTCGGTTGAGTAAGATCTAGGTGAATACCTTATGCGGTAGGATTACTCGCTTACCTCTACTTATCAGAAGAACAACCCGAGGATGGAGAACCTTGCATTTAGAAAAGAAAAAGATGTAGCAATAAATGCTTTTAACCAATCTTCTTTAAGGAAGTAATAATGTAAGTAGATGGGGGTCTATCTTATTTAGCAAGGTAAATTATTAAGTGTATATCACATAAGAAAGCAATCTTACATGCAATTTTATATACAGACCCAATGTCTTATGTGTTATATTCTTAATAGAGGATATTACTAAATATAAATAGATCCCTTGTGTACCTATCTATTGGCCCTTTAAGCCTTTTTTCTTGATGCTAGAACACATAAGGAAAAGCTTACTTGAGATAAGGATGGCAATTAGTCATAAATAAGGAAGGGCTATAGTCTTAAACTCTATATAATTCATCTTTTTTCTATCTTTTTAGTGTTTACTTGAATTTTGCATTTGATAAGCATAAAACACTAAAAAGATCAAATTATAATTCTATATATTTTGCTCTTCTAAAATTAAATACTAAATAAGTCCCTATAAAGTTGAATTTATCTTTTTTTTTTTCCATCAAATTTATCTTTTCTTTACTTTATTCATATTTATAAAAATACCAATTAAAATAATCATCTCCTATATATAAAATATATATCTTCAAATCTTTTCTACTTAAAAGTACGTGGATTTTTATTTTTCAATTCTAATACTTTAATCACTAACTTTATTATAATTATGGAATAGAAATAGATAAAATAATTTTTCAAATACCAAATTTCAAATAGGTACAGATTAAATATTGAATGGATACAGATAATAAAAAAAAAAACCATGATAATCCAAATAGGATGTTAAACGACCTTTAACCTAAAAGAAAATATCTTAGAAAATAGTATCATCTCAAAAAGCATACTGGTACATGGAAGGAGAAAACAAGCAACAACTTTTAAATAGATATGTGGTAAAAGAGAAGAAGTTATAATATATCCATTAGCTTGTTACATTTACCAATAAAAGAAAATATATATTTGAAACACTTTACATACTCAACTAATGTTTTTAATGAGTTATTTTTTATGTGTCTCCAGTGGCCAATCAAAAAACTTCTTTTACATTTACGCTTATAAGATGTAATGATTATACATTTACAAGACATTTTATGATATTGGTTACCTTTATTTTTTTTATCCAATGAATAAGATATCTTATTAATATAAAAAAAATTAAGATATGTCTCATAAATGTGTATTGATTTCTCTTAGTAATAATAAAAATCTTATGCGTAAGGTCACTTTAGTAAGGATGTGTTAGGGGTAGTAGAGGGGACTCGACTGGGAAAAAATTAATTTTGAAAGTTTATGAAATGAGAAATTATATATATATATATATATATATATACTTAAGAGTTTACTATAATAAAATGTTATTTACAACTTAGTGCTTAGAAAAGTGATTTTATAAACAAGAGATGATGGATTTAATTCCCATGATAGTCTTTACCTTTTCTCATAATACATTAATTATTAGATTAACTGAATGATATTTTCATTTTGTTTCTTTTTTTTTCCACAATGATTGATACCATACATTTTCATTCACGACAAAAATAACTAAATTTTAGTTGCTATTTGTTTAATAATTTTACAATATAAAGAATTGATTATATCGCTAATGTTATACATTTTTTAGCCTTATTGAATGATGTATTAGTAAATTATAATAATATATTACTTGATGTATTTTTCTTGTAATTATAATTATGAAAATGAATATGGATTATTGAACTAATTACTTACTACTTATGTTGAAATTAATAATTTTGTAATAATACTAATGATACAATCATGTAAAGACGTAATTCAAAAAAAAAAAAAATCGAAGAGTGCTTATATTTATATCGTGTTACCTTTTTTTTTTTTGCTATCTTTATAATTTACTATTTACTATTTGTTGTGTTATATTTTGGTTGATGAAAAAAATTTATATTAAGTTTTATGTATTAGTTAAATGATGCATTTGTTATTTTATCATTTGAATGTCATTTTCCTTTTATTTCTTCTTTCTATAATAAATTATGCCATAAAATTTCATAATTACAAAAATAACTAAACTATAGTTGCTCTTTATTTAATAGTTTTACATCATAGATAATGAATTACATTGCTAATTCTATAAATTAGTGAGCATTATTGCATGAAATATTAGTAAATAACAATAATAAATTACTTGATGTACTTTTCTTATAATTGTTATTGTGAAAATAAATGTAGATTATTTAATAAGTAATTATCTATCTTATATTGAAATTGATAATTTTTATTGCATTGCTAATGATCTAATCTTTCAAAGTCATCATTTGAAAAAAATAAAATAAAATCAAAGAATGCTTGTATTTTTATCATGTTACTTTTATTTTTTTGGCTCTACTTATAATTTATTATTTAACTAAACTTTGCTGTGTTAAATTTTAGTTCTATTAAATTTGGGTTGATTAAAAAACTTATATAAGTTTTATTATTTGTTTAATTTCCTTATAAATTAATGATTGAATTTCAATTAATATTTGTTGCAATGAAAAGAAAATAAGTTTATTCTTTTAATTTTTAACAAACTGTATCAAGTACTTTAATTATTTTATTAATAAATTTAAATTTTCCTTCTTATTAAGTGTTATAAAGTGTTGTAAGTACACTTATTTACAAATTCCTCTATGTCTATTATCATTTAAATTCCAATAGTGATTTAAATATGATAAGTAAGACCTCTAGTCGCATGGTTCTATGTCCATCGTTGCATCTTACCATAGGTAGAATATCACCTATAAGAGGATCTCTTTCTATTATGAGTTAATCAATATCTATGTTTTACATTTGTAGTGCATTTCAATCTTACTTGACCCGCTTTTCACATTTTTAATAAGTAATACATTTTGTCAATGTAAACTTCAATCACTAGCTACCTTTAGCATACGTTATGGCTATAAAAAGTAATAATCATTTTTATGATTATCCTATATGGATTTAACAACGAACAAGTCCAACTTCCTAATATCATGATTCTGTGTTTGGTATATTATGTGACAATTAGTATTGGAGTTTATTCCATAATATTTAATACATTTCTTGAAACCCATCCATTCATATAGGGTTCAATAGCATATGATATGAAGTCTTACTATAGAACATTGGCTGTAATTATGATACTTGAGTAGTTGTCTAACCATAAAGGGTATACTCTAATTCCTTGATAACGGGATCCTTAAAAGTTCAAGAAAACTAGATAGTGACTTTGCTTTACCTTTGAATCTTGCTAATCAATAACTGAACTTTGTTAGAGATATTTATATTAGTTTTTTAGTTGTAGATTAGTTATGTAGTTAGCTAAATATAGTTAGGTAGTTAATACCATTATATAGTTAGCTGAGTTAGTTGTTTTACTTGCTTGTGGACTCTACTGTATATAAAGAGCTATAGGATATTGTAGTAATGAACAATACAGTTTTCACACACACATTCTCAAGTCACATCTTCTACTATCCTTTTCTCTTGAATTTGATCACCACCCTCTCTCCTATTCATTACTTCACTATTTTACAAACCACAATTATAGAATTATCATGGTATTAGAGCACTTTTAGTTTGATTATATAGCTAGTTCACCACCAGAAGATGTAAATTCTCCATTTTATGTTTATCATTCAGATTTGCAAACTTTAGTTACAATAACTCAAGTATTGAGCAGTATTAATTATAATACATGAAGCCATTCATTTTACCTAGCTTTGTAAATTTGTAACAAAGAGGGATTCATGATGGAATGATCTTCGAACCAGCTAAGACATACAAATTGTATTCGGAATGGAGTAAATGCAACAATCTTATAGTTACTTGGTTGCTCAAGTCCATTTCTCCATCTATAGCTTCAACAGTCTTATACATGTGTTCGGGTAAGGAAATATGGGACAAATTGAAGGTATGATTTTCACAACCTGGTGATACAAAAATTTATCAGTTGTATCATATGTTGAGTAGCATGGTTTAAGGTTCACAAAGTGTAGATAGGTATTTCACTAAGTTAAGCATCATTCGGGAAGGGTTGAGGAAATCTAGGCCTTTACCGTATTGTTCTTGTAGATCATATGTTAAAAAATGTTTTGGTAAATTCACTGACAAGGCACAAAAGATTACATGTTTAAATTTCTTAATGGTCTTAATGAAGAGTATTCTACATTAAGATCTTAGATTTTAGTGTTAAAGCCCTTCCTTACTCTAGATGAAGCCTATAATCTTATTGTTAAAGATGAGTTTCAAAGAGCCAATAGGCCAAAAGATCTGTTATTGCATGATTCATCTATTATGGAAACTGCTAGTAATAATAGATCAAGGAATATGAATGAGATTATGTGTAGCTTTTATTGAAAAAAAGGTTACTTGAAAGACAAGTGTTATAACTTGATTAGGTTTCTACCTTTCCATTACACTTCAAAGCCAACAATGTTCTTAAGTAATACAATTTTGGATTGAATCATGTTATTTCTCATGCTGATGTTAGTAGATCATCAGGTAGGGTTGAAAATATTTAGTTAGCTAATAATTTGAAAAGTTCTTCGAGTGCTAGCAGTACTATAGCAGCTAATGATGTAAAGGGACTTAATATTTCTTAAGGTCAATTACTTAATTTTCCAAAATTGTTGCATATATCTGATGCTTTCGATCTTCTATTACTATAGAACCACTTTCTTCCTCTTATGCAGCACTTATTCTATAAGAAAGTTCTCAAGATGGATCTTCATCAATGAGTCATATGGCATCTATTTTGAATCATACTTGTAGTTCTGAAGATGGCTTTATTTCTTAGAAATTGGATTTTGGAGCAACTGATCATATGATTAGTTCAATTCATTTGTTTTCCTCTTTTACTAAGATTACTACAAGACGTGTTTCTTACCCAATGGACAACAACTTATAGCAACTTACATTGGTATAGTTGTCTTTTCTCCAGATTTGGTTTTACATAATGTTCCATTTCTTCCTTAATTCAAGTGTGATTTGGTTTCTATTATTAAGTTGATACAAGAAAACAACTGTGTTGTTATTTTCATGAGAAGTGTTACTTTGACTTAGGGATGATTAGATAAGCTAAGGTTAGGGATGGCTTATATTTGTTGCAATAGAGTACGATTTCTGCTCAATCTAGAAGTAGTTCCTCTTTACATGCTACTTTTCTTTCAAAGGTCTTAATACGGTTATCTAGTAGTTTTGATACTTGGCATTACCGTTTTGGACATTAGTCTAATAGCCAAATGCAGCAGTTAAGTCGGCTAGATTAAAATATTAGTTGCAAACACTTTGATTACATGATATGCCCTTTGGTAAAACAGAAAAGGACAATTGTTCCATTACTACCTGGAAAGCATATGGTTGGATGCAAATGGGTTTATAAACTTAAAACTAAAGCTGATGGTTCTATAGACAGGTATAAAGCCTATCTTGTAGACAAAGGTTATAGTAAAAACAAAGGTTTTGATTATAATGAGACTTTTAGTCCACTAATTAAACATACTATAGTTCGTATGTTCTTTTGTTTGGCTACAATTTACAATTGGCATGAGCATCAAATGGATGCGTACAATGCTTTTCTGAATGAGGATCTTAATGAAGAGGTGTTTATGGATGTTCCACCTAGTTTACGTGTTCCTAAGTCTTCTTTTTTCTCATGAAAGGCTTGTATGCAAGTTGAATAAATCTCTTTATGGACTAAAACAAGCTTCCAAACAAGGGAATGCCAAACTAACTTAATCACTCTTGGCATATGGCTAATAAGAATCTTAATCTTATAAACCAGTTTAAGTCTTTTATGCATACATAATTTAAGATAAAAGACTTAGGAGTTTTTAAGTACTTCATTAGGCTTGAACTTACATAATTACAGTACGGGCTTATTCTTTCTCAGCGAAAGTTTACTCTTGATCTACTGAGTGAGATGGGTTTTCTTAGTGCAAAGCCACTTTCTACACCTATTGATACGCTGCGTCGAGAGCTGACAAGGGTGATGGTATCAAGGTAGGACCAAAACTTGTAGAAAGCTTGAAAACAAAGATGGAAAATGCATGAATAACAATAAAAAGTAAACAAGTAGAACTATGAACAATTCTGACAGTATGATGCACCAAGGAAACTTTGTGGACTCATGGCTTAACTTGATATGATGCACAAGTTCGTTTAATGAGTTCACTCACCACCTAGTTTTACTCAAGGGTTATGATAAGAGTAAGCAGAGGAAAGTAAGTAGACTAAGCTCATGGAAGGGGAAGTATATTCAATAGTATATGTATGATCATTCTTATGGCTACATGTTACAAGGGTATTTATACTTGAAATATTAGGACATCCTACCTAAAATGGAAAAGACAAAAAGTATATTGCTCAAAAGCAGTAATGTATAAGGAATAATAATGGATATAAATGAAAAATCAAAGAAATCAATGATTAGTGCAGTAGAAACCTTTCATTGGGGCTAGATATGTGGCAATAGGTCATTGGAGATGCTTCTTACAGAAATAGACAAATGGTATGATTAGGATGGAAGTCTTCGAGTAGGGGTTCCAAGAAGACTTGGGGACCTCTTGAGAAGGCATAGCTATGGATGTGTGTTGGGTTCTTAGCACTAATATTGTCGAGGTAGAGGTTGGCACAGTTATGGCCAAGAGAACATGTAAGGGGTTAGATTGTTAGTAGAGCATACTTCAGGTCGACACTTAATTATTGAGAGATGAGAAGTTACTCGGCTTGGCATATGGAGTTAGTTGGTAATGAAAATCAGCTTAGCCTTGGCAAGAGTTTGCTGGAACAGTAGAATCCTCTTTACTAGTTCTTCAAGACCTCATTCTCCAGTTCATGTTATTGGTCAGGTGGTTTAATTCCAATCATCCCCTTTAGGTTGATTTGGATTTGGGACTAAATCTATCTAGTTTTCGCTCAATTCTCTTTCAGGTTGGAAGGGGCTGAGGTTGTAATGTTGAAGGTGTTAGAGACTCCATTGTCTTCAGGTAATTCCAATTGATAGGCATTGTCGTTGATTTTTTAAAGTATTTTGAAGGGACCTTCAGTTCGGGGGGACAATTTACTCTTTCTTTTGTTCGGGAACCTCTTCTTACTCAAGTGTAGTCATACCAATTCTTTGGTTTGAAACTATGACGACTTCCTTCCTTTACTCCTTCTCTCATTCTCTTGGCAGCATGGTTAATCTGCCAAGTAACTTTCTTATAGATCTGTTGTAGAGACTGTAATTGGGCTCTTACGTTAGGGTCTTCATGCTCAGACATAGGTATAAGAGCGTGGTCAAGGGATAGTTTTGGATTAAAACTATAGGCGACTTCAAAGGGTGTTTATTTGGTGGCGTTATATATGGTGCAATTGTAAGCGGACTCCACCATAGGTAAATAGACATCCTAATCATCAAATTCTTCCCCACTACAACTTAGAGTAGTGACCCTAAAGTACAATTGATTACCACTATTTAGTCATCTATTTGGGGGTAACAGAAAGTGTTGAATAATAGTTTAGTTCTTATTTAACACCAAAGAGTCCACCAGAAATAGCTCAGAAACTTTAAATCTCTATTTAAGACTATACTTCTTGGCACACCATGTAATCGAACAATTTCTGACAAAAAGAAAAAAGCAATAGCTGAAGCCGTTTTAGAGTAGGGCATAAATTGTGCCATCTTAGCAATCCAAGGACAAAGTTCATGCTCAACTCAGTCTACGGTCGGGTCACGATAAGCAAAGGTGTTGCTTTCCTTTGTTCGGCTTGGCATTTGGCCCTCTTGCAAGTAGCATAGCTTTAATAATTCAATGTACACCTTGCCTCATCGTTGACAAAAAGAATGGTCTACTCAACAGCTTATACGTCTTCTTCTCCCCAAAATGGCTATGTGGATAACTACACATAATTTTTGGATAATTTGAGTGTCTTAGTTTATTAGATAAGAAACAAGTTACCTTAAAGTTGTCTAGCACAATTTCAACTTTTCTTGGTTGGTTTACATATACAAATTTTCAAGATCTATCAATTGCTAACCCTTTAAACCTATTAACCCTATGTTACCATTTCTCACCCATTAACAGTCACGATGGTTCATCCAACACGATTGACATCTATTTACTATCGACACTCAACATTACTTGTGAAAGGACAGCTGACTTTTGATCTTAGTCCTCTTTCAACCATCAAATATCACAATTTTTAATCATTTTTTAATTGAAAATTGTTCAAGCACAACACAATCCCTTATCTTCTCTTATCACGTAAAGCACACGATAGATGCTCAATGATGATGTAAATAGAGTGAATCTTTGCAATGTTAAGAACCTAGAAAGGCCTATTATGATTTTAAAATAAAATATAACAGAGTTGGTAGATGGAAGAATTATACTAGCCTAAAGGTTGGGTCTAATAACAAAAAGCCCATGAAGTCAGTTACAGGATTCGGTAGTACGTTAGATTAAGCTTGGGCCTATCCAGTTATTGTATGAATGTAACTATTTTATGAACTTGTTCTAATATTCATAGAATTTAATGCTAATAAGTGTTAATTATACCATAAAAATAAAAGGACACTATTGTAAATAGTAATGTTTAGTTTGGCTTGTGGCTAAAACTCGACAAAATTAAACTCATTTAAGGTAACTTTATTTATAAAAATATCTAATTGAATAAAAATATCAACGTGTGATATTTATATTGATTCAAACTTGGTTTAGTTTTCATTAAGTTATGAGTTTAGTTTGAACTCAACTCATTCTTGATTAAACTATAATGGTCAAGTAAATATAAAGTCGAATTTAAATAGCTTACTAATATGTCTAAGTTATAGATGCCCCTGGTTGCTACCATTTACCTTCCTCTCTTACTTCAACCTGTTACATCACAAGTTATGCATTGGAATTCATTATAACTAGCTATCCCATATATATATATGTACATATATATATATATATCAATTAGGTAGGGTAGTAAATGAATCGATATGAGATATTATAATGATGAGTTCCAGCTTAAGATTGAAATTTCAAAGCTTAAACTTGACTCAAACTCGGTCGAATTTAAAATTTTGAGCTCTAACTTAATTTGAAGTGGCAATCAACAAAATGAAGCTCAAATTGATTAAATTCAACTTGTCTAAAAATATTTTTTCTAATTATGATAATATTAATGTCCAAACTTGGCTTGTACTCCATTAATATTTATACCCAACTCTAGCTTGATTAGGCTTATGAGCTAATAGAATTAAGTTTTATGAAGTTCAAATTTGACTTAATTAATGACTTGAATTACCTAAGCTAGTGCTTGATTCGACTTTTTCAAATTAAATTTGAGTAAATATTAAGTCGAATTTGAGTGGTTTATAAATGGTTTGACTTGTTTACATTATTAGTAGTAAGTAATTATTAAAATGATTAAACCATTTTCTTAGCACCTTAATATGTTAGATAACGCTTGGGAAAAGTTCCCACTAAGGCTTATCTTGATATTTTTGGTTCTAAATAGTCAATGAATTTATATTAAGTTTCAGATTATCCCATCATTCCTACTTTATATATAATCAGTGAAATTAGATCTTTAGATTAGCCATATATCCTTGTAGATTTACATGCCTAAGTTTTATTGCATTTTATTTGTACCCTCATCATTAGACTTGTGCGAGAGCTAGTTTTAAACCGTAAACCGGCTCGGCCTAAGAGTGGGCGAGTTTGAATTAGCTTATGAACCGTTGAGCTTTAAGGGCCTAAGTAGTTTAGTTAGTTAAATCCACTAAGCAAACGGATTAGTGAATTGATTAGGTCGACCCATTGGGTTAGCCTACTGGTTTAAGCTGGTTCTTCCCTTCCAATATTGAAAAAAAAAAATTGTTTCATATTTTTTTCTACTACTTTTCCTTTTCCCAACATACACTAAGTACCATAACAAATTACAGTTAATAGTTATGTTGTAATTTTATTATTCATGATTGATAATTTATTTCGAGATTTGAATAAGATATTGGTATCTTTTGTAAATTGCAACTTTTCTTGCCTTACTTGACCTTATTTAATATTTTAATATTAAAGTAACATTACGGTTAAGTAGCCTAAATTAATTATTTTGTAATGAAATAAAATTTGCAACTTCTTTTACTAACACTTTATACAATATAAAGTGTTATAATTATTTTGAGAAAAAAAAAATAGAAAATGAGATCGAGAGAAAAATTATTTATAGCAATTTATGAAAATGCAAAAATAAGATTAAAGGAAGTTTATAAAAAAATAAAAAAAATTAAAAATTAAAAAGAGCAACCAATTCAAGGGTCGATGAAATGGCCCTTGAACTTCCAGTTCAATCAAAATGGCTTATGTTTGTACCCTTAAGGGTTGGGCTTGGTTCAACCTTAGGTTAGCCCATAAATTAACAGTTTAGGGCTGGTTTGACTTGGTGCTCAAGTCTACTTATCACCATCAAATTTGGTATCTACAACCAAAAGTTCTAAAAATATATGCATATTAATTAAGTTGATTTCAAGTCTAATGTTGAGATTCATAAAAATGATCCATGTACGTTTAAATGCTACAGTACACTTATCTTTATTTTCTCTAATTATTCATTAAGTGGCTGACCTTCGATAAGCACTGGTAATTGAAGTGGAATTTAAGTGATAGAATCATAAGAAAAAGAAGAATGAGATATCATGGTGAATATTGAATTGATTATATATTGTGAAATATTTGACTAATGCATCATAAGAGCCTGTTTGTATTGTCTTTTTTTAGTTTGTAGCATCTTTTTTTAGTTTGTATCTTATTTATATTCAATCTGTGTTTGATTTATATCTATTTAAAATTTAGTGTTTGAAAAATTGTGTTATTTGTATCTCATTTATTTCTGTTTTATAATTACAATGAAGATGGTGATTAGAGTATTGAAATTGAGAAATGGAAATTTTCATACTTTTAAGAGAATTTTTTTTAAATATATTTTATGTACTGGAAATGATTATTTAATTGATATTTTTTAAAAAATATGTAAAACCTAATAAAATAGGTTGTATAATAATAATAATAATAATAATAATAATAATAATAATAATAATAATAATAATAATAATAATAATAATAATAATAATAATAATAATAATAATAATAATAATAATAATAGAATAAATACTTGGAGACAATGGTATGGCATATAAATAAATATTAAGTACTATGGGCAAGATTGTCATAGGAGAAAAATCCAAATATTGGTATGGTATGTAAATAGGTTTTAAGTACCAATGGCGAACTTGTCCAAGGGAAAAGTCAAAACCTATACTTTTTCCTCTACATTATTTTTCCTCCTTCACTATTCTATACAGTTTATTTTGGTGTTCCATGTTAGAAAACACAAAGGAGAACCCTTGATGACACCTGTAGGTATGGATTTAAATAGTTAAGGGGGAGGAAATCAAAGTAAAAAGTAGGTCTTTGCAATAGAAATTCGAAACCGGGTAAGTAATCACTTGTTCCTTAAAGAATTCATTTTTTTTTTTTTGTTATTTAGACAAAGAAAACTTAAGAAAATCGTACCTTTTCAAAGGAGTGGTGCGGGAATTACTAGGTAGAGTGTTATACATTGAGAGACAAAGAGTAAGTCGAGCCTTTGCACTATTTTTGCAAGTACTTTTCTTTTCCATTTTCAAGGGTTGTGTATATGTTGTGGAATTGCTGTATGCCATGTAGTGTATGTGATTGTGTATGCAGTTGCGATTGTATGACAGCATGCATTGTGTGTGAATGGCATACAGTTGATGTGGTGCATTAGTGTGTTGGGTGATGTGTGTGTGAAGTATGTGTTTATGTGTACGTTAGGTACGGCGTGAAGTTGAGTGTGTGGATGTGTGTATATTGTCAGAATATATACCTGTGTATGTTTATATTTGTAGGGATATTGAAAAGATAAATGGAGTATGGTTTAGAAACTCAAAGTATGGAGTAGAGGATAGAGTTAAGGAGAAAGAAATATTGACTTGTGAAATTTATTAAATGCATAATGTCGGATCTTTTTGAGATAAGAGCTCTAGGTACTGGATATGTATTTGTTGAATATGTGTGTTAGGTTAGTGAATATAAACTAGATTAAATTGAACTTGGACTTAACTATTTGTTGCTTGTGCTTGGCTTCGACTACTCACTGATAAGGTTCAGTAGTGTTGGTGAGGCACCTAGTGATTTTTATGTAATGCTGTCTTTGGTAGAGTCTCGTACTAAAATGACTCAAGTAGATCTAGGATGGTTTTGGTACTTGAATGATTGAGGAGGACCCAACACCAATACTTATATAGTATTTATATATTGTGTGTATAGGGGTCATGAGTAACTCCAACTCTCAGGATGTTGAGATTGTGCTGTTTACGGACTTAAATGACAAGCTTTAAAACTAGTTATTTATTGTATTTATGTTGATACTCATGTGTGTGCTTGACTTGTTACATATATGATCATATGTATGTGTGTAGTATCCCGTACTGGGCGTTAGCTTACCCTACTGGAGTTATTATTTTTCAACTGCAGGTTTATGTATTATTGATAATGTGGAGTATTTTGATGATGTAAGATATGATCACTAATTGAAGATGAGGACTATTATTACCTTGATGGTGGGTTGAGATGTGCGAAAATACTAGACCTAGGTTATGTTAAGTCATGAGTTCTTTATTTAGTTATGTAAGATATGTCGGATATTTATTGTACTTGGGGAATTAAATGGTTTATTACGCCACTCGTAATTATAAATTAAGAAGGTTTTTGTTATGAGAGTTGGTAGATTTATGTTTAATTATTCAATTTAAATAAATTATAGGTTTTTAGACGCTTGATGTGTCAGTATAACTTAAGGATACGTGGGCGTTACAAAATTTGTTTCTATTTTTTTGGTATTTTATTATTGCCAAACACAAAGATTCTAGTAGATAACAATAAATGCTAATAAGATGGAAAACAGATGAGTTAAATGGAGCCTAATTATGAAAACGAGAGATATTAGTCTATGCATTTCTAAATAAATATTTTGAGTGATTATGTGTACAATGAAATAAATGAAAGTTCTCATTAACATTATGTTTGTCCCGATAAACAATCATTAAAAGGAGTTAAATTGACTAACCTTATGTTGGTCCTTGCAAACAATTATGAAGAGAGGCTAAATTGACTGCTTATCAAAATCTATGTATTTTTTCTTTTGAATGAGTACTTACTAAACCATATGGGAAAAATCAATTAAAAATACAATATAAAATGGAATAAGCTAAAGATAATGGATTAGAGAATAATGCTAGTGATCTTATAAGTGATTACGTTGTGTACGTCAATTAAATCATCTAACTCCTCGTTAGGATTTGGTGATCCACACAAGTTGATAACCACTTTAGTAATCAAAATAATCGAGAGTATACAAGTATAGTTGTCTAGACTATAGTCAATCACTGCTATGGAAAAAAAAAAAAGGAGAAATTTTGATTATTAAGATTTTGAAAAAAAATAAAGAACTTTTTCTTATTAGAAAAAAGAAAAAATATATCTTATAGGTCTTTAGTTTTATAATCTTAGCACTTCTTGAAAAAACGAGTTCATAATTATATTGAAACACGAGTTGATGGGCCTAATAAGTAATATCTGATGGATAGTGGTTATGTACTAGTTTTTAGTAGAGTCACGAAGCTATAGCCGAAGAATTGTAGTACTTTAATTTCGATTTATGTTAATTCCTACCACCTGAAATGAAATCACCTTTTAAGTTGGAGAATTTGAGATATTAAATTTTTAAGAAAATATATTTGTTTAATATCTATTAAATAAGTGAATGAATCAATGAAGTACTATAGAATTTGATCTCAACATGTTTGTTTTGGTCCTCTAGCATTGAAATGTCTGCTGACGTGTTATTCAACTTAATTGATAGGATTAGGAGAATTGTAGATTAAATGTAAGCTGTTCTTGAAACAGAAGAAGAAAAGAAAAAACAATCAGGATCTAAGAACAAGCAATTAAATTCAAAATATAGCAAAAAAAAAAAAAAAAGAAGCGAAATTATTTCCATTTGCTTGAGAGAAATTTGTCATACAAATGATATTTAACTGTAAAAATCTTTTAAATTTTGAGTACAATACGATGGTGAACTACTCCAGCACATATTACATCCTTTTTCCATATTCTCTCAAATTCTCCTATAGGCATTGTTAATTCCTCAACAAACTTGGTAGAGAGACAAACGGACACAGATTCGGTGATGGATTCTGTTCAACTTTGCGGCTCTATTTCAACTCCATAGATGCAAACAAATGGACACGGATTTGGTGATGGTGTCTAAGGCGGTGGCCAATGAAGTAAAGTTGGAAGATTACATTGAGAGTGATAGAATGTTAGAGAGAGGGGGCGGGTCGGTAGAGAGAGAAGCAGGGAGCGAGACTTGGAGAGGATGCAGGGACGAGAAGGAGGGCTGTTGAAAGGAGAGTGAAGATTCGGAGAGAGAGAGAGAGAGAGTGAGTGTGTATTCTGTGTGCGTGGAGCTCAAAATGGAAGGGGAGAGGGAGAGTATGCAGGTTTGTATTTCAATAAAATAGCAAAATGAGATGGGTAGGTGAGTAAAATTAGGGTGTAAAATGAGGACAGTAAATTTGGACCATTAATTTTTAATAATCTATATGGTATAATTTTTAAATACCTAAATTGGTTGGGGAAATGAAGAGAGGTTAAATAGAGATGATTCAAATTCGATTTAAACTATTATTTTTTTTATATAAAGCTAATCATTTAACCAGTTGCCATATCAATCTATTTATATAATAATATTATGTTTAAACTTCTTGGGCATGGCTTGAGCCAACAAGACTCATAAGGGTTTTTAAGCCAATAATTGTTTTAAGCCTATGGATTCATAAAAATTGAAACATGTATATATATGAAATTTAATTCTTACATTTAGGTGAAAAATATGATTGGTCCAAAACCTCAAATTTACTTATTTTATTAATTTAAGTTAAAACAAAGCTCATGTGAATTTACATTTCACTTAAATAGTCGTGAAAGTGATTGGACCCAATTTAAATGAAAATTTGATTATTTTATAAAATAAGGTACTTTTAAGCTTAGCTTTTATTAAATTTTATATACATATTAAGATTCAAAAAATTTCTTTTAGCCAAATAATGCATGAATTCTTATTTTATTTTAGAATAATAATTTCTTAAGCTTTTTTCAAAAAATTGCAATTTTTAGGGGTTTTCTTCATTTTTCATCATTTTTTTTTAATTTTTGACAATTTTGAGAAGGTTTTCCTATTTTATTTTTTTTTTGAATTTTCTCCATATTTGATTTTTGGCTTTTTCCTTACTTTTCTTTTTCTTTTTTTTTTTTGGTGTTTTTTTTTAGCTTTTTAGTTATTCTAAACTTTTTATCGTTTTCTTTTTTATTTTTATTTCCAATCAATTTTTTTGGGTATTTTCCTTGAAATGAGAGCAAAAGTAAGGTGCTTACAAGTTCATCATTATTGTATTGACCATGGAAGCAAAACTTGTGACTTACTTTATTCATAGTTTATGATTGCAAAATTTTATTTTAGGCTTTGAGTTGCTGACACCATTAGGAGGCCACTAAAAATTTATTGTAGTAACTTTAAAACGGTCTTCTTCCAAAGAATGGTCATTAATTTAAGAGTGCTAAACACATGAAACCAAATACTTTGCCATTAAAAATGAAGTGTAGAAACAAGGAGTGTTACAAAACTAATGACTACAAATCTTACTATAAAAGGATTACTATCTTAATATTTTTAGAGAGCATGTTGAAGGAAAGGATGTCAATAAACAATTTTGTATTTTATTTATTTGCATGATACTCTTGAACTAAACATAAAGTATTTCTAAAATTTAATATAATATACACATTCGATTTAGAATTGTGTTAACATGATTCATCTTTGTAAAGGACACTAAAATTACACTTTTATTTATCTTTTTATTATAGTATGATTAAATTAGAAAATTAATTTTGTACAAGGGAGGAAATATGATGTGATAATGATATACAACACCAAGACTCAAGTTATTTTTTTATCTTAGTTATAATACAATATAATGGTATAGTCATTGTAGTGAAAACTTAAAATAGTGTTATTGAGTAAATTATATTTAGTTCAAGTTATTAAAGAATAAATATGGACTAAGTGTTCAGAAAAAGAGGAAAAACAAAAATGAATAAGTGCAAAAATAAAGTATGGCTCTCTATTTGACTTATCTATGAGGAGTCTTGACTTTTAATTTCAAGATTAAGATGTCTTGATGGAAGATATATTTTAGATAGCATTTAGTTAACATAAATAGATAATACAAGAGGAATTTGACAATGTAGTGTAATGAGAATAGAGCATCATAACACTCTTGTACCATGTTTAGTGTGTGTAGTACCGAATACAAATTTTTGTGGTTAAAAAATTTTAACAAACTAGAATAAAAATGGTTGTTCATATTATAAACTACAACAAAGTCAATAATGTGATTTAGAAACTTTGTGTGAGGTTATTTTTGGAACTTCAAAGATATAATTATTCTGTATTATGAAATATATTTTTGTACCACCAAATATATAGTAAAAATTTTTTAGTTTTTATCCAATACCCTTTAAGGCTCTTTTGATCAATAGTTTTATGCAAACCAAATAATGACCTAAAGAATATGTCCTTATTGTACTATAAAAATATAGCAATCAAATAATACCTTAATATCTCATGAAGAATGTATGGAGGGGTTACTGTAGCTAGCAGATTATGTGCAATGGGTATATTGGTTGACTTAAGATACATCTTGAGCTAATAATATGTAGAGGGATGTTGTTAAGAAGAGGTGTTAGAGGAAGAATAGGTAAACTCGGTATTTCAAACATGCGTATATAACAATGGATCAAATTCGATGTTTTTAATTATTCTTGATAAAATTGCTTGTTTCATCTTTTTTAAAGTAATTTCAATAGAGTTCTAGTGCTTATCTCAAACTTGTCAATGTTATGAATGTTGAACCTAAGGTTCATTAATTGATTTTGATGAGAACAAAAAGTATATATCTAAACATGTTATTTTTAACCAAACAAGTGGATGATTAAAGTAAGTATTATTTGTTTATATTGAGGCAATTAAATAAGATCGATTAATTTGCTTAAAGAATAAATATATCAATTATCTCTATAAAAAATTTAATCTTTTGAATAGTGATCAAATGATCTTGAAGTTATATTGCAAAATATATTTGTTTGTTTTATATTAAAAGAATTTTCGAATAATATTTAGCTTACTAGGTTGACAGCTCAAGGAAGAACCATGTTGACGGCATAAAGTCTTGAAAAAATACTCACTGGCTTGAAGGAGCAGGCATGTCGGTTTACTTGATGGTGTTCATGCCAGTATTCATGTCGGTAGAGTATTTTGTTACCGGCTTGCTGGTAGTACAAGGAGTCGGCATGCCGGTAAGTCTGATTCAAGTAGCCGTTGGAGCATTTAACATACGGTAACAGGAAGAATTCAATGAGTTGATATAAAAGCTCAACAACTCAACCAAAGACAATTAAGATATGATATTCTACTGTAATTAAAAGACATTTTCTTTCCTTCTTGAGTTTATTTTACTTTTCTTTGGTCTCTTGTATACTTTTTTGTTATCAAACAAAAAGAGACATAATTGTAGTGCTTGAAAGTCCTCACATTTGTAATCTTGAGTGAAGGAAGTGATATACTTGAGTTAGTTATGTGTGAAAGAGATTGTGTAAGCTTGTGTAACTCTTGGAGCATTGAGTTATGAAATAAATAAAGTGAAGTGAAATCCTTGGTTGAAGGCATTGTGAGTCTATGGAGACTAGGAGGCGGTTCGAACTTCACGTTATATCCGAGTTTAAATTTTTCTATCCCTATCTCCTTTAATTTCTGTACTTATTATTGTTGCTTTGATTACTTTTATTATTGCATTTATTTAGTTATATTGAAAAGAATTGCATACTATCCTAGAACTGAATTCACCCCTTCTCTTGAGTTTAGCCTAGTATTTTTCAATTCGTATCAGAGCTAGTCTCTAATCACTTGGTTAATTGTATATTAGAGTAAAGATCATGAGATCTAATGCACTAGGCTTTTTGGAAGGACAAGCAATCAATAGGCCTCATCTCTTAACTAGTAGCAATTATCCATATTGGAAATGTAGGATGTCCATATTCTTAAAAGCTCAAAATAGACTACTATAGCTTGTAGTTAACCAAGGACCATTTAAGATAAAAGGCAAAGAAGAAAGAGATTACTTGGATGATGATTGGAAATTACTTGATCTAAGTGAAGTTGCTATGAATATATTGCATTGTGCTGTAAATGAAAATGACTTTAATAGAATATGTACATGTAAAAGTGCTAAAGGAATATAGGATGAATTACAAAGAATATATGAAGGAAATAGTAGAATAAGGGATACAAAAATAAGTTTATCATGTGGATAATTTGAAAATTTTAGGATGGATCATAATAAAACAATTGATGAGATGCACAATAGGTTTATCAATATCATTAACCCTTTGAGTGTTCTTGGGAAGACATTTACTAATCTTGAGATAAATTCCAAAATTCTTAGGTCATTGCCAAGAGATTAGGAAGCCAAAAGAACTGCTATTGAAGAACCTTATGATCTTAATGAAATGTTAAAAGACTAATTCCTTGAAACACTTAGGACATATGAGATGGTAAAGAGACAAGGAGAGGAGTTTAGAAAGAAAACAATTGCTCTAAAAGTCACAGAGGAGAACTCAAGTGATGAAGAAAGTGAAGACGATGATGAGGTCGCAATGTTGGCAAAGAAGTTTAGAAAGTTCATGAAATTCAATAAAAGGATTAAGAAAGATAAGGATGGTATGGATCACCTTCTAAGTTCAAGAAGGAAAAGAGAGATGTTATCAAATGCTACAATTGTAAAAAACCGGGACATATTTAACAATATTATCCATTGATTAAGAAGGTCGATAAAGATTTAAAAAGGAAAGTTATGATAGCTACTTGGAGTGATGGGGATTCTAGCGACTCCAATAATGAAACTTGCTTCATGGCTCTCAATGATGAGGTATGTTCTCCTTTACATGACTCCTCCTTTGATGAGCTTAGGAGTATGCATGATGAGTTGTTGAAAGAATTCATAAAAGTGCAAAAGAAGAATAAAGTGTTAAAGCACATGATGAGTGAAATAGGTGATGAGTTTGATGTCATTAAAAGTGAATACAACAAAGTAGTTGATACAAAGGAAGGATAAGAAAAAAGATAATAAATATTTGAAAATTGAAAACGAGAGATTGATAAAAGAAAATGTAGAGCTAAGTACAAGAAATAATCAATTGATAAATGAAAATAGTAAATTAAAAGAGGTCAACGAGAACTTTGAAAAGGAAATAAAAGAACTAGAACTTTGAGGCAAAAAATTATGAAGGTGTACTAGAGAAACTAAGTAGTCTTGAAATTGAAAACTCGATCCTAAGAATTAGCTTAGATGACTTAAGAAAAACAATGGCAAAATTTGTAGATGAAGAGAAGAATTTGGATAAAATCCTTGGAACATAAAGGCTAGGCTTAGACAAAACCGAAATAGGTTATATTAAGGTGAATGTGTATAGAACATACAAAAGCTACTTTATTAAGGCATCAAATAAAACTTGTAACTATTGTGGAAGATATGGTTATATTCTGCATACGTGTGCTCACATCACAATCTCTCCTTATGCAACAAAAGTAAAATGGTTTGGGTCTCTAAGGGATAAGTTTACATTACAACAACTAACCTAAAAGAACCAAACTAAAGTGGGTACAAAAGAGATAACCACTTGTTTTATAGGATCCTTCAAGACACAACAACAAATGGATCTTGGACAATAGTTGCCTAAAACATATGACAGGAGACACATCTAAGTTTACATCTATAGACTTGAAGGATGGAGAAAGCATGACCTTCAAAGATAATCGAAAAGCTCATGTTATTGGTGGATGTAACATTTGCATTAATAATGATCTTACTATTAAGTATGTATTAATCATTGATAATTTAAAACATAATTTATTTAGCATTAGTCAATTGTATGATGTAGGATATAAAGTAATCTTTCATGCATCAAAGTGTTCTATTGAAAATATTAACAATGACCAAATCTGTTTTAAGGGGTATCGATGAGGAAACATTCACAAAATTGACTTCAATATGTTTTCATATTTTCTTGAGACTTGTCTATTCGCTCAAAACAATGATAGTTGGTTATAGCATAGAAAGTTAAGACATGTTAGTATGTATATCTTGTCAAAACTAAGCAAAAGGAATCTTGTTAAAGAATTACCTAAGATTAGTTTTGATAAAGACAGAGCATGTTAAGCATATCAATATGGCAAACAAATCAAGTCATCTTTTAAATCAAAAGATGCTACCTCAACTTTTAGGCCACTCTAACTACAACACATGGATTTATTTGGTCCAACCTAAACCTTAAGTTTAGGAGGGAATAGATATACCTTAGTCATAGTTGATGATTTCACTAGATATACTTGGACCTTCTTTCTTACTAACAAGGATGAATCTTATCATGTATTCTTGAACTATAGCAAGAAGGTCCAAAATGAAAAAGGTCTTTCTATTGTCTCTATAAGAGGTGATCATGGGGGAGAATTTGAAAATCTTGATATGGAATAGAACATATCTTCTTGGCACCTATAACTCCGCAACAAAATAGAGTTGCCGAAAGAAAAAATAGGACTCTTATGTAAATTGCTAGGACTATGCTTTGTGACAATAACCTACTTAAATATTTTTGGGTTGAAGCCGTCAATATGGCTTGTTACATATCAAATTACGTTTTCATTAGACTAATTCTTAAGAAAAACCCCTATGAGCTTTGGAAAAACAAAAAACCTAACATATCATATTTTCATCCCTTTGGAACGAGATGTTACATTCTCAATACCGGAAAGGAACAATTAGGAAAATTTGATTCAAAGTTGGATGAAGGTGTTTTTCTTACTTATTCTCTTACTAGTAAAGCTTATAGAGTATATAACAGGAGAACACTTATTGTAGAAGAATCAATTCATGTTACATTTGATGATACTTGTGTTTATAAAGAGTTTATTGATGAAATAGAAAACATTGGTGCTTAATTGGACAATCTTGGTCTTAACGAGAATCAATTCAACTCAATTAAAAAGGAATTCTCTAAGTAAGATGAAATTGTTAACAAATCTAACTTAGATTTACTTAGATAATGGAAGTTTGTGAAAAATCATCCTAAGGATCTAATAATAGAGAACCATCCAATAGGGTGCAAACTAGAGCCTCACTTAAAAATCTAAGTAATGTAGTGTTCCTATCTCAACTTGAACAAAAAAATGTAGATAAAGCTCTAAAAGATGAATTTTGGATTCAAGCTATGCAATAATAGCTAAATCAATTCATTAGAAATGAGGTATGAAACTTAGTATCTAAACCAAAAGATAGACTAGTAATTGGAACTAAGTACGTATTTCGAAACAAGTTAGATGAAACCAGAATAGTAACAAGAAACAAGACGCGTCTAGTAGCAAAAGGATACAACCAAGAAGAAGGAATTGATTTTGATGAGGCCTTTGCTTTGGTTGCTAGATTAGAGGCCATTAGAATGATTTTAGCATTTGCCACATATAAAGACTTTAAACTATATCAAATGGATGTTAAAAGTTCCTTTTTAAATGGTTACATCAAAGAAGAGGTATATGTGGAGCAATCACCAGGTTTTGAGGATAATGAATTCCCAAACCATGTATATAAGCTCAATAAAGCCTACTATGGACTAAAGCAAGCTCCTAGAGTTTGGTACGAAAGTTTGAGTAACTTCTTGATAAAGAATGAATTCACTAGAAGGAAACTTAACACAACACTATTTATTAAACAACACAATGATCATATACTAATTGTTCAAATATACGTTGATGACATTGTGTTCGGTGCAACTCATATAGAATTAGTTAATGAGTTTGTCCAATGCATGAAGAATGAATTTGAAATGAGTATGATAAGAGAACTCAACCATTTCTTAGGTCTTCAGGTTAAGCAAACCAAAGATGGAACTTTCATTAACTAAGCTAAATATATTAAAAAACTCTTAAAAAGGTTCAAAATGGAAAATTGCAAACCTAAGCCAACTCTAGCGAACACCACTCTAAAACTTGATAAAGATGAGAGTGGAAAGAGCATTTGTGAAAAGATGTTTAGGGGCATGAGAAGAAGTATTCTATATTTAACTGCATCTAGTCCCGATATCATGTTTGCTGTGTGTCTATGTGTACGATTTCAATCTTGCCTTAAAGAATATCACTTGAATGTGGTTAAACGCATTTTCAAGTATCTTGTGGGCACTATTGAAATCGACTTGTGGTATCCCAAGTTCACTTCACTTGATCTTATTGGATATTTCGATGCTGACTTCGCCAGTTGCAAAGTTGATTGGAAAAGCACAAGCGGAATATGTCATTTCCTTAGTAATTCATCAGTATCATGGCACACAAAGAAACAAAACTTAGTAGCATTCTTTATTGTTGAAGCTGAATATATAGCAGTCGGTAGTTGTTGTACCCAAGTTTTATGGATGAAGCAAACATTGCTTTACTATGGTTTAAAATTTATTAATGTTCCAATAAGATGTAATAATATAAGTATTATAAATTTGACCAAAAATCCAATTCAACATTCTAAGACTAAGCATATAAAAATTAGACATCACTTTATTCGTGATCATGTACAAAATAATGATATTTGCCTAGAATTTGTTGACCTTAGCAATCAAATAGCCGATATGTTCATTAAACCCTTAGGTGAGGAAAGATTTTGCACTCTAAGAAGAGAATTGGAAATGATCTTGCAAGATGAGTGCTAGACACATAAGAACCAACATAGCTCTTTTGAATAAAATTAACTTGCTTAGTAAGTTGATTGGAAAATATCATACTATGAGGTATAAGAAACATGATCATATGGCTTTCATGTATTAAATATCACATTTAACATGTTTTGGGTACACTTGAGGTTATTCATGCTTATTTAAGTTTATATATGCACAAATTTATCATGCATTAGTTTTTATACCCAAAACTGGGGCTTACATGTCCATTTTCATTCATAAATCATGCTTAAGTGGTCAAACTAGTGTAAAATGAATTTCATGCATAATTGACCTCTTTAGACCTATATTAGGTACTAAAATGTTATAAGGAGCATTTTCGGCATATTTTGGTCAATATGAGTGTTATTTGGTTTGATGATGAGTTATTGTGTACCTTTATAACTTTCTTCATACTTGGAGAATGAACTTATCTTAAAATTGTGGAAGGATGTGCACTTGTTCACCACTTATTCATATGATTAGCCTTGATCCTAAGGAACTCATGTAGTGATTTTGTGATTTATAGAGTCTTAATACTACAATTTGCTCTCACAATTCTTAAATATGTATTTGAAAGTTGCTTGAAGTATTAGTGTGCTAAAACTCAATGGCTATTCACATGCCTTGGTTATATATGTACTCCTCTCATTAAACAAATCATAAGATTTTAGAGTTTGATTTGGCAAAATTTTTGAAATGTAGCTTAAACTTTGCTTTTCTATGACTAAATAGACTCTACTAAACTTGTTTGAAGTGTTAGAATGTTCATCGAATCTCTACAAGTCTAATTTGAATTGGAAACTTTGCTAAGAAAGGAGAACTCAGCTATTTTTCTGAAAAATTGCAGAAAACCGACATACTGATTACTTAATCCACCAGCTTGCTAGTTCACCCCCTTGGATAATACAAAAATTTTGGTTCTGATCATTTAACCAGTAAGCCGATTCACCTGAACATCGACATGCTGGTTACTACCTTAGATTTTGAATTCATTTCGGTTTTGTTCGATGAATAGGCATACTGGTTCACGTAACCACCAGTAGGCCGATATACTCCTCTAATTCTTCAATTTATATTGATTTTGTTTCTTTAGTCGGCATGCCGGCTCCCCACATTATTGGCATGCTAATTCATTAGTTTCTTGGTGAGACTTAAGTCACCCTGAACCTTCTCTCTCTCTCTCTATCTTCTTCTACAAAAAACCTTATTTCTCCCCTTCAAACCCTAATGTTGCAGATCGTGACTAAGAACAAATAAGGCCGGTTATTAGATGTCTTTAAGCTTGTAGAAAGATTGAAATAGGATTAATGGGGAAAGTGCGAAAGAGCAAAAATGAAGAATAAAATAGTAAGCAAAACCCATGAATAGCTCCAGAGGATATGATGCACCAATGGAACTTCAAAGGACTCACGACATAATTCGATATGATGCAAGAATTGGTCCAATGAGGTTACTCGCTACCTAACTTTACTTAAGAGAAAAGATAAGAGTGATATTGAGAGTAAACAAACAGTAGTTACGTAAAGAAGAAAAAGTACTCAAAAAGTATATTAAGAATGATCAGATATGATGCCTTTCTAACTACAAGTATAAGGGTATTTATACTTGTTAAGGATACTTGCCTAAAAAGGAAAAGATAAAAAGGACATTTCCTAAGGAAGTAATGTATGAGATATAAAAGGGTGAAAATGAATATACAAGAAAAACAATCATTGGTACAACAGATTCTGCACATCATACTGTACACGTGGCGATACTACATTAGCGAGGTCGTTAGAAGACGTGGACAAAAAATATGAACAGATGGCTTGTTAAAGCAAGGATGGCTTTGTTAGTTCGAAGTCTATTTTTTTTTTTATTGGCCTCTTGGTAAGGAAGATGTTGAGTAATTGATCGGCTTTAGTGTGAGAGAGTAATCTTCTATACGGTACACTACTGAAAGATGGGTGGTCATATGGCTCGGCATGAAGGGTGACTCAGTAAGGAAGTATTCGGCTTTGGCAAGGGTCGGCTAGAACAGAAGGATTCGTCAAGCCAATCCCTCTTGTCCTTAGGCTCGGCTGCAGGTCAGGAGTTTGGTAACTTGATTCCTATTATTCCCTTTAGGTTGTTTTAGATTTGGGATCAAATTTAAATAGTCTTTGCTCAGTTCTTCGTCAAGGTGATACAAACTGAGGTTAGCAATGTTGAAGGTGTTAGAAACCCCATAGCCCTCAGGCAATTCTAATCTGTAGGCATTATTATTGATCTTTTAGAGGATTTTGAAAGGTCCTTCTACTCTTATAGATAATTTGTTCCTCCTCTTTTTAGGGAACCATTCCTTACTAAGGAGTAGCTACACCAAGTCTCTTGGCTAAAATTGTTTGGCCATCTTACCTTTAGTCTTTTCTCGCATTCTTCTAGTAGCTTGATTGATATATTGAGTGACCATATCATAGATGTGTTAAAGGGATTGTGCTATGGATGATGCATTAGGGTCTTCTTACACGAATACTAGTACAGGGGTGTGATCGAGGGGTAACTCGGGATTGAACCCATAGATTACCTCGAAGGGAGTTTGCTTAGTGGTGTCATGTACTGTTCAGTTGTGGGCGAACTCGACCATTGGTAGGCGGATGTCCCAATTAGCCAAGTTCTTGCCTACTGCAGCTCGAAGTAGTAACACTAAAGTACGATTAACCACTTCTATTTGGCTGTCAATTTAAGAGTGATACGAGGTATTGAAGAGTAATTTGGTTCCTAGTCGACACTACAGGGTTCTCCAAAAATGGCTCAAGAACTTTAGGTCTTTGTTGGAGACTACACTTTTCGGTACGCCGTGTATCCGTACAATCTCCTGTAAGAAAAGAGAAGCAATAGTCAAAGAGTCGTTAGTTTTTGAGTAAGGCATGAAGTGTGCCATCTTACTGAACATATCCACAATGACCATTACAGAATCTTTGCCTCAGGTAGTTCATGGTAGTCCGAGAACAAAGTCTATGCTTAATTTGATCCACGATTTCATTAGGATAGGTAAGGGCATTGCTCTCTCTTATTTGGCTCGACACTTGGCCATCTTGCATACGTCATAGCTTTCGACCACTCGATGTACATCTCTCCTCATTCTTAGCCAAAGGAATCAGCTATTCAACAGTTTACAAGTCTTTCTTTCTCCAAAGTGTCCAGAGAGACCTCCACTGTGGGCGTCCTTGACTAGTAGCTCTCTCAGTGAACAAATCAGCATGTATAATTTTCTGCCTTGAAACAAGTAGCCATCTTTTATAGGATACTCGTCAACTGTCTTCCCATTCACACATCGTGAAATTATGGGTTCAAAGTGTGGATCCTCAGAATACTGTTTTTTGATACTTGCAAACCCAAACAATCTGGTTTGCAGTTTTGATAAAAGCGCATATCTCCTCGAAAGAGCATCTGCAATTACGTTGCTCTTTCCTTGCTTATACTTTATCACAAAATTGAATCCTTCAAGGAATTCAAACCATCTCGCTTGCTACTTCAACAACTTAGTCTGACTTCGGAGGTACCTTAACAATTCATGGTCGGTATATGTGACAAAGTCTTTCGGTACTCAACAATGTTGCTATACTTGCATTGCTCTGATTAGTGCCACAAGTTCTTTATCATAACGAAATAATTCAATTAGGGTCATCGGAGCTTCTCACTATAGAAGGCAATTGGTTAGCCTTCTTGCATTAGGACAACACTTATTCTAATGCCTAATACGTTGCATTCCAGCTAAAATTTTTTGTTGAAGTTAGGTAGTATTAACACCGAAGCAGGGGTTAATTTTTCTTTTATCTCAGTGAAACTGCTTTCTTCCCTTTCTCCCCATCAGAAGTCGATGTTCTTTTTTAACTCAGTAAGTGGTGTGGTAAGTGTCATGAAATTCTTGATAAATCTTCTGTAAAACGACACCAGTCCGTGGAAACTTCTCATGTTGGCATAAGTAGTAGGAGTGGGCTACTCGACAATTGCTTAGTTCTTTTCATCATCGACTCGCAAGCCTTCTCTACTGACTACATACGCCAAGATCACCACTTCCTCCTGGCAAAAGCAACATTTCTTTAAATTACTGACTAATCTCTAGATACGGAGGATATTTAGGATTTCTTTAAGTTGTTCACAATGACTTGGCATGTTGGTACTGTAGACCAGGATGTCGTTGAAGTACACCACGACACACTTCCCTATGAGATGTCTTAGCACATGGTTCATCAGTCTTATCAAAGGGCTCAGGGCATTCAACAAGCCGAAGGGTATGATCTTCTATTTGTAAAATCTATATCGAGTCTTGAATACATTCTTTCACTTGTCTTTTGGCCTCATGTGGATTTTATGGTAGCCAAATTTAAGATCAATCTTGCTAAAAATCTTGGCCCTATTGAATTCATCCAACATGTCTTCTAACTTTGAGATCGGAAATCTGTATTTGATTGTGATCTTGTTTATAGCTTGGCTATCTACATACATTCGCTAGGTTCCATCCTTCTTCGACACTAGAAGTGTAGGCACAACACAAGGGCTGAGATTCTCTCTTACATAGCCTATCTCCAATAACTCATTAACTTGACATTGGAGTTTAGAAGCTTGCTCGGGATTCATCCGATAAGCTGGCTTATTTGGCAATGCAGCGCTGGGTACTAAGTCAATGCAGTGCTTTATGCCTCGAGTTGGGGGCAATCCTTCAGGTAACTGTTCTAGGAATAGATCGGCATATTTATCTAGCAACTCCTTAATCTCCTGAGGTAACTTAACCTACTCCTTTATTTCCAATAGTCATCTAACCAACAAGAGGTTTGGCTTATTAGCATTGGCGACCTCTTGTAACTCGGTTTTACTCATCATTAAAGCCTTCTTTGATCCATGAGTAAGTTTCATTTGCAACTTGTGAACTTCTCTCGGTAGCATCAGGTTTAGTGTGATATTCCAGTCGTTCTTCTTGAACATATAATTGTTTTTGTAGCCGCCATTAATAACTCTCTTATTAAACAACTACGGTCTTCCAAGTAACACATGGGAAGGGCATATAGGCAGTACATCGTAGAGAATTTAGTCGAAGTACTTCCTTATAGTGATCAACAGTATTATTTTTTGAGTGACATGTAATGCTCTCTTTTCACTTAACCAGTGCAACTTGTACAGCCTTGGACGTGCAACAGTCGGAAACTTTAATTTTGAAATAAGATCGACTAATGTTACATTGGTGCAGCTTCTATTATCTACGATGAAGGTGTACATCTAATTATTCACCTTACAGGTGGTATGAAACAAATTCTCTCTCTGCTCTTCCTTTTATGAGGGTTCTATGTTCATAGTGTGTCAGACAACTATGAGTAATTGATCTAAGTCCTTAGGAAATACGTCTTCCTTAATCAGCTCTTTTTCGGCACTTTCTTTCTCAACAGGAACCTATTCCTCCTTGGGTTCCTCATCCGTACTCTCCACTTCTAGCTTTGGGATGTCTCCCTTGATGACCATGATCTGTCGATTTAGGTATTGAGCAACCATGTGTCCGAACCCTTGGCAATTGAAGCATTTGATTTGGCTAGTCTTCCTGCTAGACCCTTACCCTTTCTCATACGTTTGGGTTGGCACTTCATCATCAAGTCGGCCTTTCTACTTGGCTTTGAAATCAACCTTCCTTCACGACTCGGTACTTGGCAGAGTTTGGTGACTCGCTTGTCTTAGTCGACTAGTTGGCATCTTTACAGGTACTCAGCTCCTTATTTGCCTCTCTACTCATTGGGCAATCCTAACAGCCTCATCCATGGTGTCAAATCATTGGAGCTCCATGACATCTTGAATGTCTCTTACTCAACCCAGTAACAAACCTTGAGACTGTTCGAGCCGATGGTTCCTCCACTTCGCAATGGATCATGAGCATTTGAAACTCTTGAACATATTAGTCAATAGTTCAGCTTCCTTATCTCAGCTCTTGAAGTTGAGTGAAAGTATCTTGGAGATAGGTTTCCAGCACGAACCTGTTTTTGAGTACTCTCTTCATGTCGGGCCAAGTGTTAATCTCTCGGTAGCCTTTTTGTCTTCTCATAGCCTGAAAATTCTTTCAACACATGGTGGCATATCCGGAGAATTCAAAAGCAACAATTCTCACTTTCTCATAATCCTCATATTGATAGTAATTAAACAAATGCTCCACCTTCTCTTCCCAATCTAGATACTCATCAGCATTCCCAGATCCATTGAAACTCGGAATCTGAAGCTTCACATAGTTGGATGCTTTGGGGATTCGTACATATTCTCTTCAAAATACTCTTCTTCCTCTTCATCAAGCTCTCTCAAGTCTATCCTTCACCTTACTTGTCCGCCAACTCCTCCAGCTCGAATGGGTCGAACTAGGTTATGACCTTTAACAGGTTAAGTAGCTTATAGAGTGTTTTGCATGGTATCAGTGGGTAAAAAAGATAGCACATGAACAGCTTAAGTCGGGTTTACTAAGAGATTAGCTACCTCATTAAGCCTCTCATCAATATTTTTGGGAGTTCCTTAAGACTATTGTTTATGGTGGACAACTCTACTGTCATCACCAGTACTAACATTCATATTTGGGTTTATCATTTTTCCTCATAGATTCAAAGCTCAAACAAACACTTCAAGAAGTCAATAGTTAACAACATAACAGTTAAATGAACACAATAACTTTCTTTGTTTCACATACGCAAAACAAAGTATAATAGAACTTTAAGAAGAACTAACTACAATTCACATAGAACCTTTGCTTTGATATCAAGATGTTGCGGACTGTGACCAAGAATAGACAAGACCGGTCATTGAATGGGTCCAAGCTTATAGAAAGCTTGAAATAGGATTAATGGGGAAAGTGAGAAAGGGAAAAAATGGAGAATGAAACAGTAAGCAAAACCCATGAACAGTTCTAGAGGATATGACGCACTAATGGAACTTCTAAGTACTCATGGTACAATTCGATATTTCGCATGAATTGGTCCGATGAGATTACTTGCTACCTAACTTTGCTTAAGGCAAAGGATAAGAGTGATGTCGAGAGTAAATAAACAGTGTTTACGTAAGGAAGAAAAAGTACTCAAAAAGTATATTAAGAATGATCTGATATGATGCCTTTCCAGCTATAAGTACAAGGGTATTTATATTCATAAGTTAAGGTAACTTGCCAAAAAAAGAAAAGACAGAAAGGACATTTCCTAAAGAAGTAATATACAAGATACAAAATGGTATAAATGAATATATAAGAAAAACAATCATTGATGCAACACATTTTACATATGATACTATACACGTGATGATGCTATATTGGTGAGGTTGTTACAAGATGAAGACAACAAGTATGGAAAGATGGCTTGTCCAAGTAGGGATGGCTTTGTCAGTCTAGAGTCTCTTTTTCTCAGCTTCTCGGCAAGGAATATACTAAGTAGTTGGTTGGCTTAGGTGCAAGAGAGTAATCTTCTATTCGGTACACTACTAAAAAATGGGTGGTCATACAACTCAGCATGAAGGGTGACTCGGTAAGGAAGTACTCGACCTCAGTAGGGGTCAGCTAGAACAGAAGGATTTGTTGAGCCAGTTCTTTTAGTCCTCCGGCTTAGCTGTAGGTCAGGGGTCCGGCAGCCTGATTCCCATCACCTAACCTCTTTCCCTCTCTTTGATCCACCTCTTTTCCTCTATCAAAATTCGTTTTTTCTTCCCTCAATCACCTCCTCACTCTCTCAACTCTTTTTCTCTCTCCTCATTACGTCCCACTTCTTCTTCATCTCTGTACTTTATCTCTTTAACATACCCATCAATCGTTACGCCACCATACACCTTCTACTTACCTCTACTATCACACCGGCTTCCATCACCCACATTCTCCCTACTATCTTATTTACCTTTACTCATATCCACATCGTCTACTCTCCTCCTCACCACCCACACCTATACACATTTGCTCTTCTTTAACCACTTGTGGTATTGCGCATTGCTCGTGGACTTGCACCATGGCCTATGAACATCAACTCTTTCCTTCATGCTTGCATGCCCAATGATTCGAGAAGTTTGCTAACCTCGAAATTGATACTGGTATCTTCCATCCCTTGGAGGTGCTCAAAGATTTTCGCATTGTGGCCTTTCTCGGTGCATTACCAATCATGTCCTTGATATTCACTGGCTTCCTAACAAGGTATATGATGATGCACTTAAATGTTTTTACTGTAATATATCAAACTCTCTAGACAATTATGGTTGGCCAAAATTAAAAATGAATCCAAGTGGTGAAATTCATTGTTGTGTCCTTTACACTTATGTTTATGGTACCTTAATCACTATTACTCTTGAGGATATTTGTAGCCTTATGGTGCTGCTGTTGGAGGAATTGTTATACATGTCAATTACTATGGGGCTAAATTCTATGAAAGAGTGTTCTGATATAAGGCTATTGGTGGAAATTAGGGCAAAGCAAAAAATTTAGTAGGCATTCGATTGGATCTTAGGACCAAAATTGTCCACCACATTATGATCCATAGTTATTGTCCTTGATGAGGCTAGCTATTTAATGTTACCCTTCAAGATTTATGGATCCTCTATTATTTGCTTATGAACAAGCAAATTGATTTTTTCAACATAGTGGTTTAGTGCTTTAAACATGTTACCAATAACCCATTTCAAGCCTTCCTCTGCTTTGGATGATTAGTTACACAACTACTTATCAGAAAGGGTATCCAATTTCCTTCCCCTCTATGAGTTGCTTGGGTTAAGCATCTTGAGTTGATTGACATTTGTAGGGGGAATTGGAAGAAATTGGGGAACAACTAAGTTAGGAGGAAAGTCCTTCCTCCTATTGATCTTGGCTTCAAGCGCCATCTATAGGATCCTATTAGTTCTTCTTATGAGCCAGGTAGTCTAAATACTCATACTGGTGCTACTCCAAGCCGTGTTACTACTCTTCCACCTGAGGGATCTTCTCATCAGCCTCTAGCTGACTATGGGTTTCTCTCTTTTGATTTGATTGCTCCTTTAGACTCTTAGTATCCTTTTTATCAATGCTTAGAGATGCGCTGCAATAAGCTCCGATAGGACATTTATGATCACTTACACAGCGGGTTTCAAGGGCTCTATAGTCATTTCTAGCTACATTATCATTGCCCATCTTGCCCCTTCCCTCTTCCAATTCGGGACGATGATCCTCCTGCTGCTTAGTCATGCACTTTAGCATTTTATCCTTTTATTTGCTCTTTTCTATTTCGGGACTTGGTGTTTGGCCTCTGTTTCATTTTGTTGTTGTCTTGTAAACCTTAGTCCTTGATGGGCCTGCTCTTTATGTTGGATGTTTATGACTCCTTTTTGTAAGTTCTGTTTGTTGCACTCTTGCTCTCAATTGATCTTGTTTTTCTATGTTGGCTGTTTTATTGCTCTTTTTGAGCTTTGCGTATCCTTGATCTTCTTCTTATAAGGGGCATATTCTCTAATATAAGCTGAAACTCTGCCAAATTTTCAACTTTCCTCTTCTTCCCTCTTCACGCTTAGATCTTCCTCTTTTTGATGAGACCAGAGGGGGAGAAATAATTCAAGTTGGTAGTCTAAAAGTTAAAAATTGCCTAAATTGGATATTTTTTATTAATTGTTTAATTATAAGTTAATTGGACAATGGTTATTCCCTTTTAACTCTTAGACATATACATTATAGCATTTGAAAATTTATTATATCCATTATATCGAGTTATCATGAAAAAGATCAATTCTCACCTTTTAGCTCAATCTTATTCAATTATTGATCATCTTAAATTCTCATGATAAATTAAGGGGGAGTATTGGATTGAGGGGGAGCACTTAAACATTTAATAGTTTTGTCCTCATCAAAAAGGGAGAAATTGTTGAACCTATGGTTCATTAATTGATTTTGATGAGAACAAAAAGTACATGCTAAACATGTTGTTTTTAACTAAACAAGTGGATGACTAAACTAAACACTATTTGTTTATATCAAGGTAATTAAATAAGATCGATTAATTTGCTTAAAGAATAAATATATTAATTATCTCCATAAGAAATTTAATCTTTTGAATGTGATTAAATGATCTTAAAGTTAGATTGTAAAGTGTATCTGTTTGTTGTATATTAAAAGAATTTTCAAGTGATATTTGGCTACCTGGTTAACCACTCAAGAAAGAACTAGATTGATGATATAAAGCCCTGAAAAAACACTCATTAGCCTGAAGGATCTGGCATGCTAGCTCACTTATCGATGTTCATGCCGGTAAAGTATTTTGTTACCGGGTTGTCGGTAATACAAGGAACCGGCATGCCGGTAAGTCTGATTTAAATAGCTATTGGTGCATTTAATACACGGTAATGAAAAGAATTCAATGAGTTGATATAAAGGCTCAATAACCCGAGTAAAGGTAATTAAGATCTAATATTCTACTGCAATTAAAAAACATTTTCTTATATTATTGAGCTTATTTTACTTCTCTTTAGTCTCTTATATACTTATTTGCTATCAAACAAAAAAAGACATAGTTGTGGTGTTTGAAAGTCCTCACATTTATAATCTTGAGTGAAGAAAGTGATATACTTGAATTAGTTGTATGTAAAAGAGATTGTGTAAGCTTGTATAGCTCTTGGAGCATTGAGTTGTAAAATTAATAAAGTGAAGTGAAGTCTTCATTGGTGGCATTATGAGTTTGTGGAGATTAGGGGGTGGTTCGAACTCCACGTTATATTCGGGCTTGAATTTCTCTTTCTCTTTCTCTATCTCTATCTCTATCTCTATCTCTATCTCTATCTCTATCTCCTTTAATTTTTGTACTTATTATTGTTACTTTGATTATTTTTTGCAGACACCTAATTTTTGCCCCTTTGTAGTCCTAATTTTTATTTTTACAAAAAAAGGGCCCTAATTCAAAAATAAAATAATAATAAAAAATAAAAAATTAATAAAAGATAAAAATAATAAAAATTGATAAATGATGAAAATTAAAAAAATAAGAAAAAGGAAAATTAAAAAGATTTTTTAGAAAGTAACTCATATTAGGGACAAATAGTTTTAGTTTTAGTTTAGTACAAATAATTATTTTAGGAAATCGAGTAGTTTAAGTACAATTTAATTATACTAAATATCAAGACGTAGACTGATGGCCTAACGGATTAGTATTGAAGCATTGGATAGGTTGATGGCCTAACGGATAAGTATTAAAGCATTAGATTTGACTTAGTTTGAGGTCTTGGGTTCAAATCTTGTTAGGCACTTATGTCTTTTATTTTTCTATATTTTATAAGAACAAGAGAAAGAAATGGAATTCATATTATCTAATTTGATTTTATTAAATCGGATTTAAATTAATTTGAATCTAGTTTAATTATTATCAAATCAGATACGATATAGTTTGGATTTATAAAAATACACATTTATGTTCAAAAGAGGATAACACTTGCGATCACCTTTCAATTAGCCTTTTCCTTCATTTAAATACCATTGCCACCACACCATAACTCTACGTTAGTCACCGTGTTCCACTTCCAACGACATCAACCAATTTTCAACTGTCGCAACTCCCACGCACACAGCATTCATACGACTAGACTCATCAGCCAAATCCTTAAACCGCAAGCCCCTAACATCACCATAAACAAAACAGCGAACACGACGAGCTCCATGCCGCGGACTTCTTGTCAATAACCAGACCAATTCCCAAACAGCACACACATTGAACAAACCAAATCATATCCCAACGACAACTAACTGTAACCCTTGACGCTAGCGCACAACCTAAACCATCCTCAGTTCATACAGCAGTGATTGAACCAAGCCCCAACTACTCTAATTAGCTATGCTAACCGCTTCATCCCTACGGATTTGCACAAGCTACATAAAATTAGATGATACACCACGATTAGTAAACTCCGATCAACCCTCCTTCATCTTCGCCGACCATCCCTTGTCGCAAGAACACGAACAGCAATATCGCAACAGCACAATACGAAAGTCAGTTCCCATGGCTGCAATCACAGTCCACGCTGTAGCACCTCAACACAGCGTGCGACACACTATCTACTGCAGCGATCGTCGCCATCCTCATACGAACAACCCTTATGCCAGCTACTATCAGCGAGCATTACCTCCACTACGTACATGATCAGTCACAACACTCCACAACCACGCATGGTCATCGACATTCCATCCTCTCCCGACAGCACGACCTAGCATACATCAACAAAGGTCACGCTTGCGGATCTATTGCTGGACGCTCACTAATGTTGACCACACGTTAATAGCTGTAACTCACAACGAACAGCTTAGGTCTGGTATAGTTTCTTTTTCAATTTTTTTTTTAAAATTATTTATTTATTGTTATTATTGTATTAAAACCTTAAGTAATTTAGTATAGTTTATATATAATAGTTTAAGATACTTCTTTTGCACTAGTTTTAACATGGATTAAGTATGTTATATTAACTTAAGTGAATGTTTATTTAATAAGTAGTAATGTAGATATAAAGACATATACATATTAGATAAGGGATTGTTAAGATTAGTTTTTATTACATATATATATTATTATATTAATTATACTTTATTAGTTAACATAATATATAATATATGTATATGTTAGTTTAGGATTTTTACTATTAGTTCTTATACGAATGTATCATATAGAATAAATTTATTTTGATAGATAGTCATATATATTAGTTTAGGGATTGCTAGAATTGATCATATCTTAAGATTTGGTTTATCACATAAAAATTTTTTTTCTTTAACTAGAAACTAATAAAAGACCCTTTTTAAAAATAGGATTATTAGAGCATTTTTTATAAAATAAAAACACTCAAGAGTTAGGGTCTTTTTAGATTTTTTTTAATAAACCGAATAAATTAAAAACGTAAACTCGGACAGTTTTCAAAATTAAAATAAACTAACACATTAAAGATTTTTTTAAAGAATTACGATCGTCTGATCCCGGTTAGTGGGTATATAGGCACCTTCGGGGCAACGATAAAATCTGTAGAAACTTAGGTTCTTTTTTCTTTTGATTTTTGATTTATTTGTTTTTTAAAAATATTAGAATTAGAAGAATAATCCTAATTTCGGTAAATAAATGTTGATACCCGTTAGGGTTTAATAGGTTAGCCCCCGAATTCGGAACTCTCTGGTTCTTCATTAAAATTGAAATCAAAGACCAAGAACTAAATCGTAATCAATCCACCCAATTGATTACGGTTTTCTTCCCTTTGCTCGACTCCGATCGAGTGGCGACTCTAAAAATTTTTCTATATAAAAAACTAGAATTTTTAATTTCTTTAGTCGATGATTAATATTAAAGGGTTAGGGTTTAGTATTAATTGGAAATAGGGAATTCAATTTTAAATAGAAAACCAAAAAATCAGACTCGACATTTTTATTATTGCATTTATTTGGTTATATCGAAAAGAATTGCATATTGTCCTATAACCTAATTCATCCCTTCTTTTGAGTTTAGCCTAGTGTTCTTTAATAAATGAATCACATGAGAGGAGGAGTCTTCTATTTATAAAATTTGGAAGTTGATTTTATCCGTTAGATGCATGGAAAATTAAGATTGAGTTTTATTATTGAAACTTATCCTCTCTAGGAATGGAGGTATGTTTGGAATGGGTTTTGTAAAACCCTAACTCGTCCCTATAGGGTTTAATATTTTCCAAAACTCTATAAAAACTCTTTAGAGTTTTAACCTCTATTCCCAAAACTCGACCCTATGGGGGTAGGTTTTTATAGGATTAAGAAGACTTTATAGGGGTTGGTTTTTATAGGTTTTATATGAAATTAAGTAGAGAATAAAAGGGAAGAAGTTAAATAGAATTAAGATTATATTTATTGACTTACACAATAATAAAAATAAAAAATTAAATGTATTATATAATGTAAAATTTGTATAAGATATGTATATTGTATAAGTTAGTAAATATTTTTGTTAATATATACTTTTTTTTACTAAGTCAGGTTTTCCATCGAGTTTTTTCGTAATCCCAAAATCTGACCCTAAACCCTATAACGTTCTTATCAGGTTCGGCGGGTTAGGTATCCTTTAACAACCCATTTGGTTGCATCCCTATCCTCTCTTTTAATCTTTATGGGCTAGGATATTAGCTCAAGTATATTTAAGATTTATGGCAAACCCCATTATTATTATAATTAAACCTAAAGACAAACTGAGCCTCTTTAAGGTCTAATAAGGCTAAATAAAGCCCAAACAGGCTCAAAAAGATCATTTTTGTGTTTACTTTTTGGACACGAAATAATCAAGTAAGGTTAAGAGTGAAAAATCTAATTTAGCGATCTCCATTTTGAGTCTACCAAGCCAATTCTCTCTAAAATATCTCTAGTTGGATTAATTTTCTAGACTCTATTACTAACTCATGATATCGGTCCATGACATTAATTTGAGTTATAAGCTCAATTACCGAAATTATCCTCTACAAAGAAGAAATAATTATATAATGTAATTATGAAATTTACCTATAGTATTCATATGCTTGTAGAAATATGTTGACATGTCATATTTGTCAAATGGTACATCCCAGTCGACTTCTTTCAATCCTTGAATATAAAACCACGATACAAAATCGGAACGTATTTCACCATAGTATAATATAAGAAGTTTTACAAAGTAGACAAGATAATGCAGCAAGAGATGTCATCGAGCTAAGCATACCGAAAATCATATATATATATATACAATCATCCTAAAAGAAGGCCTTTTATCAGATAACACTTGCATCAATCTTTTCTATGCCAAGGAATTACAAGGGACTATGACATTTTAAAGAACATCTTTTGGTTTTAAGGCCCAGTAACATCGGGTTTTCCATCCCAAAACAAAGCTGCTAGTTGTCTGTTGGTACTCTCCCTTGGGTGAGCGGCACCAAACCATACATATTCACTTGGATTGCTGCATACTGAATAATAGGTCACTGTCCCGGTTTTCCCTCCGCGGGTGAAGTTTCCATTATAAGCGCCACTACAGCAACACGCGCTAGCTTGAATAAAAAAAAAAAAAAAGAGATAAAAGTAAAGAAAATTATCGGACGATCACTTATGTTGGAGAGAAGCTTTCAGTTCTTTCAGCGGTTCCTTCAAGAACACTAGCTCCCGCAGAAGCAAAATTTCCTCCACAGGCATAGTTGTCGAAACCAGGTTCCAGCTACGGCTTTATCAAGGGTAGATTTGCATATTCAGTTGCACACATGTAAGAAAAAATCGAGTTTTATATGAATATGGACTTTTTTTTAGAGAAACATTATGAAAAAGGGTTAGTTTTTCTTAAAAAAATGCAAATACGGTATATTAAAAGCATATCAAGGGAATGCATCTTCGGTTATTTATTTTTTTTACACTAAAAGTTCATGCAGTAAATGTACCTTCAGTAGACTACTTTAATAGAAATTGAACTGAAGGCACATTAAGTGAATGCCCTTTCAGTATAAATATTTACATTAAAGTCTCATGCAATCGATGCGCCTTCAATATCACAATTTGAATTGAAGGTGCATCAAGTAATGCACCTTTAATGTAAATATTTATATTGAGGGCACCTTCAGTATAAATATTTATACTGAAGACGCATTCATTTGATGCACTTTCGGTTCAATTTCCATTTACCCTACTAATCCTCTATAACTACCCCCCGCGGACAAAACGATAAAGCATTGTTCTTCTAACCATTAACTTACAAATCGAATGGAAAGTTTGATACAGTAATTTATTACATAAAATCACAATTGGTGGAACGCCTCAACAAATATAGCAAGCAGGGAAGAAATAAGTGCATGGGATGATCATTCAATGACCATACGAGTTGGATAGAAGAAAAAGTAATTGCAAATTGTAAAATTATGATAAATAAACAATGCATTGAATTGCAATATATGATGAAAAGTAAATTGTATTTTGAATAATCAGTATATACACAAAATTTGTAATTAGTCAATGATAACATCAATACAATGGAAAAATAAAGGAGAAAACAAAAACAATACACTAAACATATCTACTGATGCCTATGCCATGTAAAGGTCCTCATGGTACGGGAAAGAAGCGAACACCCCCGTCTATTGTATGTTTGAGTAGGTCAGGTGATGGATCGTTGAGCTTAAGTTCCCTAAGAGGAATTGAGTTGGCTAGATGGCCTAGATGTAGCTGAGTGACGTCTTCACCCATGAATGACTGTGTGGGGGGTGAAACATCGCTTTTAAGGAGCTGGTGGAGTCGCGAGATCAAGATATTATTGGAACTTAGGAGTCATGTAAGAGCTAGATCCAGCCCTAGAACTTGATTCGGCTCCCGAAGTATATGTGTTGTATCCCCCACTGATATGCCTTAGATCTATGGAATAACAGGCATGTGGTAAGATATCATCACCGAGGTGTGCCTAACAATGTACCCCTTGAGCCTTGCTTCCTTAAACTCTAACTCTACTCTTAAGTGGTGCAGAAGGAGCTGGCATCTCCTCGTCAGCAGGTGGTCTTTGCTCCCCATTGTGGTTCATATATGGTGGCTCGTGTATGCCCTCTTGCTGTGGGTAAAAGATAAGGCTACTGTGCTTCTCAAAGAAGTTAAGTTCCCTATCTACAATATCGAGTGCTGTAGGATAGTTAAGTGCTAGTCTGATGCTATTCAGCGAGTCCACTTGATATAAGTAAAGAAAACAAATGTTGGTACATATGATAGCAAGTATAAATGAGTGAAAAATAAAATAGTGGACGATTTTAGATATACGTACCAATCGACTAATGATGGCTCTATGATGTATAACATAATGCCGGGTGATTTGTTTATATGACGACCAGTAGCTCTTGTCGACTTGTTAAGGACCCTAGATATGTATTAGGAATCCGTATCTCTATCCCTAAGCTTGGATGTAGGAAGAGTGTATGTTGATTCAGTCAACATCCGTCTTGCCTCAGAGGTCCAACTGGTAGAGCTGCTCTGAGGTATCGACCTCTTGTGGAATGTACCGATATCCACCAAACTATTGGATGATACGGTTTGGAAAGCACTATTAAATGATGTGGAAATATATGAGTGGTACCTGAGCGGTCCAAATGTGTTACTCAGTAATACAGAAGTGAGGCAGCAACTATAGTAACTTCTCTGTATAAGGCTCCCAAACAACCTAAAGTACAGAAGAAAAAGAAAATAAAAATAAACAACTAGTCAAATAACGATAGTTATCACTTATGGCTAAGAAAAGAACAACAAAGAGGATAACTTATAATATCATACCTACTGCGCCATCTGTATGTCAAAAGTAGTGCGATACGCATTTACGACATGTATTGGATGCTGAGTCATATCCCATATTATCTTCCATTTAGCCGCTAATGGCCTATCCTCGTCAATAATAAACCCATATTGATTAAGGGGGGCAATACGTGGGAATCTATCCTAAGCCTAGACCTGTAGTATAATCGCGCTCCCTTTTAACTCATGTGCGTCAAATGACGAAGCAAAGCACAACTGTCGGTATGACCATACCAAATAAGCGTTACCCCAGCTAAACTGCCTAGCCACTGAGAAGTCTTCCAACAATGGCAGGAACATCAAGTAAATAAAGTTGGAGGATTTATCCGCAAATATAAATTCTCCTATCAAGCTTATTATGTATGTATGCGTGTACTGTCGGATCGTCTCGTTGTCTGTCTTACGGGGAAGTATCTGGAAGTACTCCCATAACTACGTTAGAGATAAGAGAGCACCCTTCATCTGAGCAGGCCTCATACCTAGCAGTCTTTCCCCTACGTCACCCTAACTCTTCTCATCATCAGTCTCTGTCTATCCTGCGATTGCGAACCCCTTAACTGGAAGTCCAAGTTAGACCTCAACATCTTGCAGTGTGATGGTTGCTTCTCTAATGGGTAGGTAGAATGTATGTGTCTCGGGCCTTAATCTCTTGATAGGTACCGTAATCAAATGCCAATCAAACATAATAAATGGGAGCTATGCAACTCTCCATAACCCAGCCTATCATATGTAAGGCTCTACCCTAAGATGTATAGGGATATCTCGCTCATCCTTACGTAAGACATCTTACTGTGCTGCACTCGTAGTGTATAGGCCATTTCCTAAAGAAACATTTATTAAGTTAGCAAATAACACCTCTTTAATAAAGGAATTGACTGGAAATGATGATGACATTACTCACCCTACCCTCCTAAATGGCCTGTGAACGGTGACTAGCCTGCCTCACAAGTACGCGTTGATTAATCAGTCTCAGCTCCATCTATTCTGCGAACACATACAAACATGTTTAGTAGACAAAAGAAAAAATAAAATAAAAAATTGTCAATCATTATACTTATGCATGTATTACAATGTAATGCTTAGATAAAAAAGGAATATCTACCAGCCCTATTAATATCTGAATACCTCTTTCAATTATGTCCTTCTTGCCTACATACGTTGCATCTAGTTTTATCGAACCGCTCACGAATGTCCATTTCCATATGATATCGCTTAGGCTTCAGTTTGCCTTTTTTTCGTAGTTAGTCAATATTCGAGTAAAGATAAGGGAAGCTAACTTGTAGCTAGTTCGGCTTGTCACCAATCGGGTAGAAATGAGCTTGGTAACAATCTATCTAGTTTGCCCACTTATACTTTGTTGTCCACTCTCATACTTACTGAGCAGCACATGCATGGGGGCAAGAGATTCTATATATTTGCTACTTTTGATAAGTGCAAGTGTAGCCCTTGAAGTCAACTATATGTGTCCTTCCTCTTCCCTTCAATCCTGTTGTCGTCATTTGACTACTAGTTAAAACCTCGAAAATACCATTCTGCAAGCTAAATAAAATGACTCCATGTACACTTGCCTACTCCCTCTAAGTTTCATACATCTTTATAGCGTAATCAGTATAGGTCTTGTTAAAATCGATTGCCTCCTTAATGTCCTTATGCCTTTCCTCTCAATAGGCAATATAGTTGTAAAATATCTTCTTCAGTATTGCAGTGATGGTTAATCTACGCATTGATTTCAAAACGGAGTTATAAGTCTCAATAATGTTTGATGTCATGTATCTAAAACAGTAACATCCATCATATGCGGGAGTCCAACTGTCCAAATCAACATTATCGAACCGCGTGGGAGCATCCTCCTTAAGCTAAGCTAACTTTTACATGAAACATTCGAATTTCCTCTATTGTGCCTGAATACCTGCAAGACAATACCGGATGCCTTGTCGGAAACAAGACATAAGGTTTCCCCCTTCTGGCTAGCTATATGCACTTTAAGCTTTTGTAAGAACCACTCTTAAGTTTCTACCGATTTTGTGTCAATAAAAGCAAAGACTAATGGAACAATTGAATTGTCCCCATCCATGCTACAAGCTACCAACAACTTATACTCGTACTTTCCATATAAGAATGTGCCATCGACACATGCGATAGGTCAATAGTATTTGAAGGCTTAGAAAACCTACTTGAACTGAGACTGACCTTACTTTGGTGAACTATTTTAGCCCCAATCCACTTGTGTCCTCGGGTTGCTTAACTTCATTGCATTTAATAGTCTCAGCAACTCATTATATGACTTCTCTCGGTTACCATATATCATCTTAACAATCTTTCACTTAGCCTCAAAAAGCCTTCTATTGCTTACTGTATACTTATACATAATTTGCACGTTAGTTGCAAGATTAGGTATCTTAACATCAGGATTGTTCTGTATACTATCGATGAATAGTGTAGCCATTATGTTGTTGTTGAGCTGAGGATGATCCTAGTTCATCATCGGGTTCACATAAGTGTGCAAACCCTCTAAAATTGTTATTTTGAAAAGACCCTCTACTTTCTTCAAACAAGCCCGTAGTCTCCACTTATAACCATATTCTTTCTTTTTACAGTAGAAAACATATACATTTGGTTTTGAAATGTTCACATTGAAAATTATAGTGATTCCTTAGGTGAAATGACTTAACTGCATTTATAAGATCCTTCTTTGTGTTGAAATGCATACTGACAATCAATTCATCAATGCTGATGATGTTACTACACATTTCATTAATATCTCTATCGAATGTTGCATAGTCGCTGCCATCGTACTGGCTATTGTAAAATGGGATATGATCTCTAATAAGCTTGTCAACAGGTTCCTTTATTTGCGGAAAGTTTCCAAACTACCTACTTGACAATACTTTACTAGTTCGATGGTATGACTTACTAGGGCTATTGCTACGAAGTGTCTGGATTGATACACTACTCCTAAATCCTTAGTGTGGTCATATTTGAAGCCACATCATCTTTATCTCCATCCACATCTGCTGTATTCTCCCTATCATCGACATTTATATCTATGTGTATTTTCTTTACATACGGATCATAAGACTCTTCATGTTCAATAATGGGACCTAATACTTCATCAAGCTGCTCTTCTATAATATTCACGTGCTCGTACTCAGAGAAATCCATGTATTGTTCATTTAATTGATCTACATTTGTTTGCTTTGCACTGGTTATTATTGAATGTACATTAGGATGCAGAAGGATTGGATTATTTGGCTTATGTATTTCATGCTCATTCCGGGAACTTGATTCCCCAATGTGTCTTATGTACACTTCTTGAATACTTTATTCTCCAAAAGACTCCGTCATCTCAATGAAATTTTCAACATTCTCATCATCTCTAATGATCATCAACTTGTAGACAACTCTAGCATCATGGAAAAAGGATGCTCGTGCACGAGTTCAACACCACTTGGGTCAACTTCAGTGCATTCAAAAATTCTTCAACTAGAATGAGAGAAGTTCGAATCCTTCTTAATTTTCAACTTCTTAATAGGCTCCCTATCATGCTCCGGCCCTCAACTACCCATCACTATATTTCTATTTGCATAGATAATAATTTTTATGTAATCTACCATTTCTATCTTAGTAATGACATAATGAACCGAATATTTAGATGACATTATAAACTTTATTTACATAACGAGCGACAACTTTACAAAATGCACTTAATCATCTCGATAAGCTATGTTATCAACACAACTTCCTAGTTTTAACTATCAATACACACACACACACACACATACACACACAGACACACACACACAACATTTTCCACTTACATTCCAACATTATTTATACCTATATTCATATAACTTATCTACCGTAATATAAAACAATTCTAAATTTATACAACATACAATAAATTTTTATGAAATATTAATAATTTATACAACTTACGGTAAATCTACGATTACAAAATCTACATAATAACGTAATAAATTTTTTTTCTAAAGATAAAAATTGTTTAATGTTGATTATTAATAAAATAAGAAAAATAAATAACATACTTATAAGTTATAAATTGTTACTTATTTCAAACGTACACTTGAATAAAGAAACGGTCCGGTACTTTAACTATGGGTTTCCTCGCGTTTTCTTTGTGTTTTAGAAATTTCAAAAACTGATATAGGTAAAAATGAGCTGTGGCCGTGAGGATTGGTATATATATAGTTGGCATACTGAAGATATATAAATTGCATGTGTTTTTAGTTATAACTAATTACATTGAAGGCGTATCCATTGTATGTGCCTTCAATGTAAAAAAAATAAGTAATTATATTGCATTCACTTGATGTGCTTTTAATATACCATATTTGTATTTTTTTAAAAAACTAGCTATTTTATTGTAATATTTTTCAAAAAAGTGTTTGTATTCGAATAAAAATCGAACAAAAACCTGAGGTTTAATACTGAAACCATCGCCCAATGTCACGTGGTAACTTTCATTTCTGTAATTAGTACAACCTCCATTTTAGGCCTACAGGCCAAGTACAAGACTAGATACTTTATCATTAACATAGTTTATTACCGATAAAATCAGGAACTATGCGTCCGTCACAAACTCTTCCAGTTGGGCGCTTGAAAAATGTCTCTCCATGTGGCCAGTAGTTTGATTTTGGAGTATCATTCAAGTAGTTATTGTTTCCAACATCTAGCAATGAATCCCCGAAGATAAAAAAGGCGGTGTGGTCATCGTGGCAGGTGCCCGTAAAGAAGAGGACGGCGCAGAAGGATAGTGTCCATATGAAGTGATTGTGATTCCAACAAGCCATAAGACTAGCTTGAATTGAGCAACCTTAACTTTTGGAAAGTGGGTTCTTTTCGTTTAGGAAAAGGACTTTCCTAACTGTTGTAAAAGGAAGGTTTAGAGACACTATATAGGAAAGGAAAGGTACGAAGCCTAGTTTTGAAAAATTTTGAAATGCATTTGTAAGCTTTGATAAAGAAAATTTAAGATGTCCCATTAGAAAATGTTAGTAAATGTTGTCTATGCATTAGACAACTCATCATCTTGTAGGTAAGAATCTAGGTTTATTAATCATGTTAAATTTTTGAAAAGTTTCATATGTTTAATCATTTAGATGCAAAATTACAAAAATATTTTAAGGATGTTATCATGGATTACACATCTATTTAACTTTTTTTTTTTTAATTTTATACATGAACTTTGAACTTAGCATATTTTACACTCAATTGAAAATATACTTATTATAGCATATACCTCGATTATCTCTCATTAACCTTGTTAGTTCACTTGGCATTATCAACCAATGAATTTGAGCTATGTATTTTATTATTTCTTAGTAAGCCATTCTCTTTTCTAATCAGCATCTACATTAAAAAAGAAAATTCACATCAGAAAATGAAATCAAGCAAACTCAAGTTAAAATATATATATGTATATATATATATATTACAAAAAAAAAAAGTTAAAAGAAAAAACCTTAACCTCTTTAGTCACTACAGGATTAATGAACCTAAATCAATAAAAACTTTACCCATCTTCCCACCATTGAAACCCCTTTCTCTTTCCCTTTACTATCTAAATTGAAAACCTGCTATGCCCCTACTATCAACTAAAACCTTAACCTAGGGTTATTTGCTTACTAGTAGAACTTTGTAAAAGCATCACCCATATAATAGATAACATGGTTTGTACTTCATTAGAGGATAGCAACGTTTTTCTTTTTGATATTTTGCATTCAATGAAGTGCTTTCCCAACCCTTCAAAAGCTAACAACATTGCAAGCATTTGATGTGTATTAGAAGAGAAAATTAAAAGGTACAAAAGATATTGAAAAATAAGGTTGAAGATCTGCTTCTCAAGAAAAATTTGAAGCAAAGTCTAGCAATGGTAGGATTTTGATTTAGTTATGGTAAGGTTTTGATGTGGGTATTGAGAGAAATGAGAAAAGGGGTTTCAATAATGGGAAGATGGGTAAAATTTATTCTTAATTTAGCTTTATTGATTGTGTAATGGTTAGTGAGGTTGTGTTATTTTTTTTATTTAACTTTTCATTTTTTTTGTTTTTCTAATTTATATGTTTTTTTTTTTAATTTGGATTTACTTGATCTCATTTTCTACTGTAGACTTTCTTTTTTAACATGAATGATGATCAGAAAGAAAAGAAAATAGCTTACTAGAAAATAATAAAATACAGAGTGTGAATCTATTGGTTGATAATGCTAAGTGGAGTAACAGGATTAGTGGAAAATAATTAAAGTGTATATTGTGACAAGTATATTTTTAATTGAGTATCTAATAAGTTAGTTTAAAAATCAACTATAAAATTAAAAAAATGATAAAATAGAGGTATAATCGACGATAATGCCACATGTTATATCAACATCCGCGCAATACAATTTTGACATTATTGAAAGAAATTAAAAGCAACATTAGAAGAAATTATTCATATCTTTGTATGATATGTAATGTATTATATAAAAATAGTAAAATTTTTTATTATTTTATATGATTATTCAATGCCTGTGTGTATAATTGAATAAGTACTTAATTGCAGGTCCGTACGTGTCAAAGCCGTGCACGTGACATACTGACATTTCAAGCGACTTTTACTTCCGCATCCATCTCGTACAAAATGTCCATTAAATTCTACATCAGTCCCGCATGCAAAGGACACGTCCCGAAGTCAATCACCACATGGTTAGATTTAATAAAAAAAGCAATCACGGTCCATGCACGGAATGTCGCGAGGGCCCACGGTTTGTGCCAAGACCTAAATACATTTACGCGACCCCAAATTCAACGTCGACCTTACTCATTTATAGAGCTAGCAATTCAACGACGACTTACCGATTTTAGACATGTGCTATTACCTTGATTTGATCTGTAGGATGGGTAATTGGTTAACCTCTATATGTGTTTCCTTACACGACCATAGAGCTAACAATTTCTAATATCACACTATACCATGATCGAAACCCTATATGATTAACAATACAATTAAGGATAAAACATAAAATAAATGTAATACTCAACACAATAAACATGATTCCCTCTCCCTTATGGTTGCACCAAAAAAAAAAAAGAAAAAGAAAAAGAAAAACATAATACACATGATTGTAGCATAAATAAGGATGATTTTAATATAAACCATGACACAATATAATGTCTTTTTTGCATACTCATGAACTTGACATGATAGGAGATGCAAATCTACTATGTTAATTACTATACTTGTTTATACTTTTATTTTTAGTTATAATACTTGTAACGAGTAAGGTAAGGATGCAACCGAAATGGGTTTTGAGCAGGTTTCATAAATTCCAAACCTCTTTATAGGATTTGGTGTTTCCTAAAACCCTATATAAACTTTATAGGGATGGGTTTTTATAAGATTTAAAGAACTCTATAAGGACGAGTTTTTATAGATTTTAGATGGGATCAAAGGGAGAGAAGAGTAAAAAGAAATTAAGTAGGATTAAAATTAAATTTACTGATTTACATAATGATAAAAATTAAGAATGAAATATGTTATATAATGTAAATCTTATGTAAAGTATATATGATACATAAGTTAAGAGTAAATATTTTTATCATTATATATATATTTTTTTCTTATCAAGTCAAGTACTTTATCAATTTTTTTTTTTTGTAATTTCAATATTTAACTCAAAACTCTATAGGGTTTTGAATCATATCCTAAAACCCGATACTAAACCCTATAAGATTTTTATCGGGTTTGATGGATCTGGTGCCTTTTAATGTCTCTCTTGATTACAGCCTTAGAGTATGAGCTAATTTACTATTGTACTTGTTAGAGGTGGGCAAATAATCTTATTCGACTTAGAACCGACTATTCTCTTCATGATAGGTAAGATTCTAGAGTGGATGTTAAAGGTCATAAAGTTGGCATGAGGTGCATCCTCCATATGTCCATCTTGGTACTTTTAGCTAATAAAATACAAGTTTTAAGTTACCAAGTATATACTATAAAAGTTCTTAATGTATAATAGTATTGAGCATAACATAATATAATAATTACAACTCAATATATATTTAAGCTTAAATGCATTTTCGGCTATAGAAAGTATAAACGTTAAAATATATTATATCCTTCATTCCTTTGCAGCCTCTCCTTTTTTTCCCAACGTACTACTATTAATTCTTACTTGCTTGACTCTTATTTCCTTTGCCTCCTCTCATTTTCTTTTTTGCCATCACTCGATTTCTCTTAATTCTAAGTTAATGTTCTATTGTATACTATCCATAAACATAAATAAATGCGATTAAAAATCAACATGGTTTCACTTCTTTTCATATTCCATCATTTTTAGTTCGGGTTCTATCTTTTCTATTTGGTGAATTGAAATATCCTCAATCAATATTTGTTGTATTAGACTAGTTTATTTTTAAGGTGTTCATACTAGATTTTGATAAGAGCAAATCACTATGAGCAAATTGATGAAAGTAGTAGTTACAAAAAACACAAAAAAATTAAAAAGGTTATTAGACAACTTATCTAAAGAAACTTATACTATAAAATACAATAAAAATTCTAACAAGTTCTACATCCTATATCCATAGATTCTATATTATATGTCTTTTATAGTGGTTCCCAAATGTCATAAAGAAGGCTTCAATTTTAAAATATAGGAATTGGTACTCATAAGATTTTGTATGAGTAGAACTTCATAGCCTACTCACCCGATATTTGCTTAACCCTAATATTTCTATGCTTCAAATAAATTGGTAAAACACATTGAAATAATTTTGTTAAAAAAGATTGAATGGTTTCGTTGATCCATTTTGTACATCACTGTATCATCTTCTCTAAAACTACCTAAGTTTTTTTCTTTTTCCAATAAATAAAATATAATATTGAAACTTTTCCCTAAAAAATACAACAACTATCACTTCTCAACTTTGTTAGCAAAAAAAGAACCTTTATTTTCCCATTATTATCTTCACCATTTAATGAGAAACAAAAAATATATCATATATGAAATAAAAACAAATATGATACAATTTATTGTTTACCAATGTCACATAAGAAAGAGTAAAATCGTTTTATTAATAAAAGTTCCTTTCCATCCTAAGAGGTAAAAAATTTTAATAGATCTAAAGGATTTATTTCTTTACGATATTATTCCTTTTTCTACTTTTCTTCAATGGAAAAGAAATTAAATCCCATTTAATCCATCCTGCTATTTGTTTTCCACCTTTCCTTTATTCTAATTTCTAAACGCAGGCATAAGGTATGGAATTCTTGTTTGACCATACCATGAATATCTTCTATCTTTATTTTCAACGATTTTAATATTTATGACATGTGCAAGACTAGTGGTATACAATTGCATAAATTTTGTTTGGAGACTTTGTGTTACAGTCTAGGGCTTTCTCTAACATACAGATGGATCGTGCGATACTTATTATCTTATCTTTGTAGTAGTAAGTAAATCTAACTTGTAAGGCTTAAACTTGTAAGCAATATGGATAAGATAGAATGGCAATAGTAAATATAAAAAATATAAGCAAGAATCGTAAAAATGAATAATATACTTTCATTAATTTGTTCGTGTTATAAGGTTATAATTGTGTGTACATGAGGGTTATGTGTATATAACAGGATGCCTTTGGTCTCAATTAACCAAAGTGGTGAATATGAGCTTTAATTTAGAAAAGTACTCATGCCCTTATAAAGACCTTTATGAGCATTTTTAGGCCTGATAGGAAGGGGCATTAAAATTGTTGAAATGACACCATTCCTAAAGTGGAAACTTTCTAATAATAGTAATGCTTTAGCTAAAAGTAGAAAATGTCCTTCTCTATGTTACAATAATATACAAAAGGATAGGGTCCTACCAGTATACGTGTGTCATAGAAATAGGAGTCTAACATCCTCTTCACTTAATTATATTGATATCCTTAGCAATATGTGTTGGAGCTTGGATTTGGTAATGAAGGTCTTTTAGCTAATAAGATTGACTTTCTCTCAAATAAGTACATGATGTCTTGTTTACTCTCCTAGCTAGCATCTTCTTCTCCTTGATCTCTTCACTTGACTAAGTACTTTGTCTATTCTTCTCCAACAGTAGGATTTTTGACTCTTTACTTTGCAAGGATGTCTTTCATGGCGCAACTTAGGTTAAACTTGATCTTGATGTGTGATTGTTTGGATACATTGTGAGATGGATTTGCTATATTTAGATAATATGAATTTAAGACACCAACATGAAAAATTAGATGGACCTTTAACCATAGAGGAGGCTTAACCTTGTAGGCTACCCTTCCAATCTTCAAGATAATAGGAATTGGATCCATATTCCTTTGAATCAACTTTTTGTCCTTATTTCACAATGATTTGACTTGTTATGAAAGAAGCTTTATGAGGACCTGATCTCTAATATTGTACTATTTAGGTCAGTATTTTTAATCTACCCATTTCTTTATCTTCTTAAAAGCCTTCTCAAAATATGCCTTTGATACTTTTAAACTTTGCTTCTAATCTCTAGTAAACTAGTAAGCTCTTGGGCATCTCCCAATATGTAGTGTAGCTATTGTGTGGGGTAATAGTGGTTATTGACCCTTGATGATCTCAATAGGCCTCTTGTTAGAAGAAGAGCTCTGCCAGATGTTGAAATAGAATTGGGAGATATCCAACAAGTTAACCCAATTTCTTTGGTAGGCATGACAGAGTACTGAAGGTATTCCTCTAACAAATCATTAAATCTCTTTATCTGCTCATCACTCTATAGATGGTAGCTGGAGGTTGTACTCAACTCGAAACCCAAGAGATGGAATAACTTTGTCCAGATTTTCCTTGTAAACTTAGCATCCTTATCACTCACAATATTCTAGGGCACTCCCTAAAGCTTCATAACATGCTTGAAGAAGATTGGGTTATCTTTTCCTTATTTGAACTCTTCATGGTAGGAATGAAGGTAGCATACTTATAGAAGCTGTTGACAACTATAAATATAGATGACTACTCCCACACTTTTTGGTAAGGAAGTGATAAAGTCTATGGAGACGCTTTTCCATGGGTAGGATGGCATAAGCAATGGTTCTAACGTCCTTACAGTCTTTTGTCTTTCAACTTTATCTTGCTAGGAGGTTAAGTAAGTTTTCATATAGCTCATCATATCCTCATTCGTATCCAGCCAATAGTAGCCCTATTTCAACAAGCTCAATGTTCTTTACCAGCTAAGGTGTCCAATCCATAGAGTACAATGGTACTCTCTCATGAGTGCCCTTCTTAATTTACCTACATTTGGGACGTACAATTAGCATCCCTTTATATAGATGAGGTTTCCTTCTATCCAAAATCTATGAATCTTGCCTTCTTTAATTAACTACTTAAGATTCTTGGCCAATAGGTCTTGGCTTATATATTGCTTGATTTATTCTTGAATTGAAGTTGAGACTTGACTGGCTGATTGGTAGGCAATCTGTGTTAAGGAAGCTAAATAAACTCGCTTACTCAAACATCTATTACCTTATTAGTCCATTCACTGCGGTACTTAATCTCCATATCAAACTTTGCAAGGAACTCTTTTCATCTAACTTGCTTGGCAGCGATCTTAGGTCGAGTCAATATGTAGTTAGCAGCAAAATTGCCTATCTTCACAAGAAACTTATATCATGGCAAATAGTATTTCTAGGTCCTTAGACAGCGAACGATTATAAGTAACTCCTTCTATTGGGCTGAGTACCTGATAAGATCTAAGCTAAGAATTGACAAGATTAGTCATAAGGGGTAGGTTTAAGCTTGTAGAAAACTTGAAAATGAGGTTGGAAAGGGCATGAATACTATAAAAACAAAAAAGTAAGCAAACTACAGTCAACTCTGAGGATACGATGCATTAAGGAACTATTGAGGACTCACAAAGTGAACTTGATATGACATACGAGCCAACTCTATGAGGGTAATTGCCACCTAACCTTACTTAAGGGTTAGGATAAGAGTGAAACAAATAAGCAAAGAAAATACTCATGAAAATGAAATATATTTTGTATTGATGATATCACATTGTTTTTGCGGCAATATTTACTATAGGTATTTATACTCGAAACATTAAGGCAACTACTATAAATGGAGAAGACTAAAATAGGTGATGTCTAAAATAAGCATTGTATAAGGAATGTTTAAAGGGCATAAATGAATATCTAGCAGAATGGGTGTTCTATCCAAAAGATTTTGTTACAGGCCTAATGGTGCTTGTGCTTGCATGCCTGGCCCATTTACCATCCCTACAACACTCCATTCCTAACTTGTTCAAACCACGATCGAACCTTATCTCTCTCTTCACTTGTTGCAGTAGCAGTCGAATCCCCGACTCTCTTCACTCTCTTACAAACATATACATCGTGACCCCCATCGCCAATGCCAACAACAGTTCACTTTCTTTCGTGACACTACAGCGATCACCCCCCTTTGCAATCTACAACGCATCTACACAGCTACACATACGAATCCATGCTTCGAGTATGTCACTGTCTACAGCCGACGACTTCCAATCCATGATCACACTGTCAAGATACAAATAAAACACATCATCTTCCCCTTCACAATTTGAGCTCATCCCGATCTCCATCCACTAACACTACCTGATTCACTGTCCAACAATTCGCAATCTTCAACACAGTCGAACACACAAGCACAGGCACGCTCCATCACCATTCAACCACTGAAGCACAATCTGCAGCTCCACCGAACACTTTGATCGCCCGCTACAATCCCCACGATCAGCTATACATCGTCAAGCCCAAGTCACCTGATCGGCTATTCTTTCCTCGCTCCAGCCCCATCCTCTTCCGTACCGTGCGGTACCCCAAGTCAACAACACCGACACATTGCAGCAAGCACAACACCATCCTACGAGCACGCCCATCTTCTCTTCGTCCGAGCACGTGACGAATAAGCCCATCCTTGCTGTAGTACAGCAGCACTAGTAGCAATTCGCGCGTCGATCAGCAATTTACGACTTACAGTACACCGAACCCACACATGTACACACGGGCAGACTTCCCTGCGTAGCACGATAGCAACAACCCAGCGACAACCATCCACACACGGCTTCAGCAATAGGAGGCGACAATACAGCCCCCTACGTCCCATGCACGCCCACAGCACAACACAACCGAGTACGCAAGCCCGGCTCTTTTTAGGTACAATTCTTGCTCGGTTTTATTTGTGCAGGTTTGTTTAGTGATTGTTTTAAAATATAATATATATATATATATATATATATCTTAGTTTAAGATTTTTTTTTTAGCATTAGGATTTTTAGAATTTCTCATTTTACAAAAATTATTTTTTAGAAATAAGAATTGGTAACAAATCTTTTTGTGAAACTAGAACGTTTTAGAGAGTTTTTTATAAAATAAAAATACTCAACAATTAGGGCTCTTTAGAATTTTCTTTGAATAAACTAAATTGATAAATATATAAACTTGGTTGGTTTTCAAAAATTAAAATAAATCAATACACTAAAGTTTTCGAAAAGAATTACGGACGATTGATTTCGATTAGTGGGTATATAGACACCTCTTAGATGACATAAAATCTATAAATACTTAGGTTTATTTATTTATTTTGATTTTCAATTCTTAAATTTTTCTCAAAATCATAAAAGTAAAAAAAAAAAATGATAATTGTGAAAAATAAACATAATTTTGGAAATGTGATAGTGATATTCATTAGGGTTTAATAGGTAACTCCTCAAATTCAGAAATCTATAGCTTTTATCAATTTAAAATAAAAAACTGATAGTTAAATTATAGTCAATCTACCTGAATAATTACAATTTCTCTCTCTCTCTCTTTTTTTTTTTTTTTTTTTTTTCTGACTTTAGTAAGGTGCCGACTCTAAAAGATTTTCACTTAAAAAGAAATTAGAATCTTTTATTTTTTTTAGTCGAGGATTAATATTAAATGGATTAGGGTTTAGTATTATTTAGAAAATGGAAAATGAAATCAAAATAAAAAACCAAAAAATCAGGTTCGACAGCTTAGCGACTTCACTAAGGATGCAAAGAGGGGTAGCTACTAAAATTTACCGAAATTAGGATTATTTTTCAAGAGAATATACTTGTGTTGATTATTGTTTTATTCCATTTTTTTTATATACTAGCATGTGCGTTACAACTCATCTAAGGGGGTCGTTTTGGGTTTTTTTTTTTTTTTTTACTTTATTTTTCGTATTATGAATGTGTGGTAGATACGGTCAAAATTAAGCCATCTTAGGACCTTAGGAAAGGGGGCCATTATATAAGCTTTGGATGTTATGGAGTAACCATCTTCTAGGGTCAATCAGGCTACCTCACTAAGGTTTAGATGTGACCATAGAACTATTGCTTTGAAAAACACGATGGTTACAAAACTTAAGGACCTTTAAAGCTCACCTTTTGCATACAAGAAAACCTTTTTCAATAATTTGGGAGAACCCATAATATGGTAGACCTAAATACATAAAGACAATTGTGAAGTTATATCCCCTTGTATCTTCCCTATATAGTTTTTAATAGTCCATTGTAATATTTCTCTGTAAATATCTTGTCATAATTCCATGTAAAGTTTAGAATATGCTTCGATTGTAATTTTAATTTTTTTGATAGGTATGGTTAGATTAAGTTAAGTAGCATTCTAAGAGATTTATGTCCACCTACCTCATTGGCCTAAAAAATTACTCTAGATGTGGTTCCAACTTTTTACTCTAGATGTGGTTCCAACTTTTTACCCTAGATAAGCAATCCTATCCCTGTAGAAGATCCTTGTAAACATTACCTTAGTACAGGCCTTAGTGCATCCATGGAAGCCCAAATCTATTGCTTTTTGCTTGGGCCTACATCAGTTAAGCCTGACCCTCAAAGAGTACTCTTTATTACTATGGACCTCTGCTATTTTAGATAATATCTATGTCTTAGATTTAGAAGTTGCAGCACCAAAGATCTTCAGTAAGTTGTTGCGGATTAGAAAAGTTAAAATAAACCGGATTTTGGTTAAAGGGAAGAACATCTAAATAAAGGACATCATTGATTGGTTTTCTATCGAGTTAAAGTATAAAGATAAACGAGATATTTTTTGTGCAAACTTGGAAGCCTAGCATTAGCATTGAGTCAATGCCTATATTTTGGTGGTCTTCAATACCATCTTATTCCCTGATGATAGACGTCGGGTCTACTTTAGCATTGTAGAAATTGTAGGCTAATTTCTTTAAGGGAAGAAATATGTCCTTGCCTTCTTGGCTAAACAAATTTGATCGCTGAATTACCTCAAAAAGAAGAACAAGCATTTTAAGACTAATATGGTTTTACTTATGGTTTGGCTCATTAGCTACATGAGAAGCTACCAACTCAATTTCAATAGAGTTAACTTCATGCAATGATATGACCTCATTAAGTCTTTTGAAGAGCGAATTGAACTGCGTGATGACATAGCTACCTGTTATTGGGTCCAACACTTTCAGGGTATGAAAGTTGAGGAACTACTTTAGATACCTAGGTGGTTTGCACGTAAGGAAATGGTAAAAGAATGTGAAAATTTCAATGCAGTACCTTTGATTGGCTTCAACCTCTATACCAAATACATTCTAGCTAATGGCTCACTCAGTACATGAATCCCAAGCCATCATTAGAAGCTGTCTTACTTGACTTTCATAATCCTAATGTATTGGTGGCTGATAAGGTGGTTGATAAGGTAGCCAAACTCCTAAGCATCCGAGCTCTTTGGTGCATAAGGAAGATCACCCCTATTAATAAGGGGGTACTGGGCAGAAGTTAGACAACCGAAGGACTTCTCTATCGCCAAGTCAAGAAGCTAAAAGATACGGAGGAGACAAAGGAGAAAGAAGAAGTTTAAGTTGAAGCTAAACCTAAGAAAGCAAGTAAAAGAGAGCAGGAGTTGAAAACTTGCTGTGAGGAGTATCAATAAAAGATAAAAGCATTAGAAGCACAGTTGAGAGAGATTAAGGACAAGGAAGTGAAGGCTCTTAAAATTCAAAAGAGGAAGAAGACTCAAGATGAGCTCACTAGTCATAAGAAGATTAGAATTTATTTATTTATTTATTTTTTTGGAATGAAATAAGTGGTGTAAAGCTTCACAATTGCAAAAATTAACAAAAATTAGTTAGGATCTACTACATTAAGTGGTCTCTTGCTAGTTTTAGTTACATCTATGTGCCATGCGTCTTGCATTTGTATATTTAAGAATCCTTTTTAGAAAAACGTGATATGTGCTAACTGTTTGTTAAGTTTTTTCCTATATCAAATTTTAAGATAGCTCCCAAGCATAAAATCTTTGAAAGAAGTCCTATCAGAGCATGTTCCTAGACCAAAATGACTACCACTTAAGGAGATGACAATGACCTTGAGATTAATGATCCTACCGAGTTGAGTTTCTATTCCTTAGAAAGGGTTGTTGAAAAGATGGCAGAACAGATGAGTTTCCTGGCAGAAGCATCACCTTACTTTAGGCCACAGCACCAATTAATGAGGAGAGTTTTAGGGCTCATTACGGGAAGAATGCTCAGGCTCCTAAAGTAGAGGACAATTATCCAAAAGACCTATTTAAGTTAGAGGGAGTCTATCTAAATGTCAACCCAACATTCGAGCTTGATACAAATGTAGCCCCATCTAACATAAGACTGGTTAACTTAAGGCCTAGTGCAAATAGTTTGAAAGATCTAGAAAGGAAATTGATTTAGCTAATCACTAAGAAGATAAGGTCACTTGCAGGAAATGATGGATTTGAATAGGTTAGGATCATTGAGTTTTCTATATATGATGTTAGAGCCTACCTTGAGAAGTTTAAGTTACCAAAGTTTGAAATGTATAACGGGACAGGGTGCCCCAAACTTCATACTAGGTTGTACGTAAGAAAGATGGGTAAATATGTTCAATATGATCTACTCATGGTGCAGATGTTCTATGATAGTTTGATGGGATTGACCCTAACTTGGTTTTCCTAGCTCGACTTAAATCAGATAAATGCATGGGAGAAACTTGCTAGGGCATTTTATGAACAATATAGGTTCAATGTGGAAGTAGCTCTGACCATAATTGATTTGGTCGCCCTGCAGAAGAAGAATAGCAAATCATTTAACGAGTATGCTGAAAGATAGAGGTTCTTAGTTGCAAGGGTATCCACTCCTACAATTGAGAAAGATCTTACATTAACTTTCATTGATACTTTACAAAGGCCTTATTTCTCTCATCTCATCGGGTGAACCTTGTCCAGCTTCACTGAAATAGTGGTAGCAGGGTATAAGATTGAAAGTGTCATCTCCTTCAGTAAGCTTCAGGAGTCGTTAGATAGAAAGCCACCTGTTTCATCTTTTATTCTTAGACTAGTAGTCGATAAGCCTAAAGAATTTATATGGAGCGTAATAAATTCGAGTGTTAAACTGAATGCTCAAGTTTCTTTCAGGACAAATCCACCTCTAACTCAACAACAGTTTAGAAATCAGCCTTAAGTTAACAAGGCCCCTAAACAGTTTACCAAGATATCGGTCCTCTTAAGTTAAGTCTTTGAGAAGTTGTGAAAAGATAACTTGATTCAGTATGAACTCCTTAGTAATTGATACAAGCCAAGAATTGATGACCTTACTTTAAAGTGTGAATATCATTGTGGGCAAGTGGGACACTTAACCGATTCATGCTGGAGATTGAAGAATAGAATTCAGGACCTGATAAACGAAGGGTTAGTGCAATTAGACTTTGTACAAGCCCTAGCTTTGAATGTTAACAATAATCCCCTACCTAACCACAGGCCAATTATTGGTATGATTTTTAATGACTTTACTATCAACATGATTAGTTTAGATAAGAAGCCTAAGGTTTTTGAGTTTTACATGAGCAAGTGGGCCCTAAAAGCTAAGAGGTATACTTTCCATGTACTAGTGGCACCAAAAAATGATAAGGCTGCCCCCCATTTAACTACTAAATAGTAAATCGGTAGAAGTCAAGTTCTCTAGTTAAGGGAATTACTCGATTTAGAAGGGTTTATCACCTAAGAGAAGAGCTTGAGAAGAAGGGTGTTCTAGAAGAAGCAAATGACAAGACCTCTGAATATGTTGAAGGTCTATCGGCCTTTACTAAGATGGTTAAGTTGAGTGAGTACAAGATCATGGAACAACTTAGTAAGACTTTGGTATAAATATCATTGATAAGTTTGTTGATCACATCTAAACCATATAGAGAAGCTTTATTTCGTGCCTTAAGGGAAGTTAAGGTCCCTTGTGAAATGCTAACCAAGAAGATGGGATAAGTCACTAATTCCACCCTTGTTATGGACCAAATTTCTTTTTCAGTAGAAGAGTTAGGCGAAGAAGGGAATTAGCACATGAAACCACTCTTCATCATGGTAAGGAGTAATGATATAATCATTACTAGAGTACTCATTGACAATGGATCATCATTGAACATCTGTCTAATTGTTACCTTAGATTTACTAAGCATTGATACGACTACAATTAGGCCTTCTTCCACAATAGTTAGGGCCTTTGATGGGTTTAGAAGAAATATTATAAGGGAGATAAACTTAGCTATAAGTATTGGCCCTCATAACTTCAGTATATGATTCTAAGTCATGGATATTCTAAGATCTTTCCACTTATTTTTAGGAGACCCTAGATTCATGTAGTAAGGGCCATACCTTCGAGTCAACATCAAATGGTCAAGTGATTACAAATTTGAGAGATTAATACTATGAGATCTACAAGGAAACGACCATACCCTATATAGGAAGTGAAGGGTAAGAGAGTTTGGTTTACAGATGTTTGAAGAAGTAGGCATGATAATTCGTTTCGAGAGAGAAAAGAACAAGAAGGTAGAATTTAAGGAAGGCTAGATTGGTACCTATGGTTGGCCTTAGGTACAACCCAACTCTAATAGAAGAATTTCAAAAGAAACAAGCGAAGGGCAAGAAAGGTGATAGATTATTCCATGCCCTGATAACCTTCTTGCCATTAACCAAGACATTTATTTGGGTAGAGACTCAAGCCTCAAAATTTGCAAACGAAAGATTAGAAAACTTGTACGAAAAATTCCAACACCCTTTAAATAATTGATTCTCCATCTTGGTGAAAGGCAACAAGTCCTCTCTAGTGTAAAGGGTGAAGTATTTCTTGAATTTTTCTTTTCAATAATCATCGTTCCAAATGTGTTTAGTATTAGTTAGTTTCTTTTAATAAAGTATTAGTTAGTTTCTTTCCTTTATTGTATTTTGGTTCTCTTTTACTTACATGCACTTTTCTTTATACACTTTGCTTAGATCCAATGAATCGAGTGAAAACCAGGGTTACCTTGCGCAGGTAGATAATGAGAATATCGATATCACTTTCGGCCCTATTAGGTCAGTAGTCGGGAGTGATGTCGATGACCATAGTGATATAAAAGAAGGATGGAAAAAACATGAATTGAGTAGAGTTACTATTGATGAACCGATTGAAACAGTCAATGTAGGGATTGAAGACAACCCTAAGAATCTGAAGATTGGGGGGAGCTTGAAAGAGAAACAAAAAATAGAAATGATTACGTTGTTGGTTGCATATCAAGACGTGTTCGCTTGGTCTTATGAGGATATGCCTAGGTTAGACCGATCAATCGTAGTCTATCGTCTACCTACATAAGAAGATGCCAAGCCTAAAAAGCGAAAGTTAAGAAGATTCCAAGTTGACATTTTGTTGAAAATCAAGGAAGAGGTTAAGAAACTACTGGAAGTTGGATTCATTGAGGTATTTGACTACCTGGAATGGGTAGCTATTATTGTTCCAGTAATGAAGAAGAAGGGGAAGCTTAGAGTATGCGTAGACTTTCAAAATCTCAATCAGGCAATGTTTAAAGACAATTTTCTATTGCCTTATATCGATGTCTTAGTAGATAATACAGTCGGGAATCATCTATTCTCACCTATGGATGGTTTTTTGGGATACAATTAGATTCGGATGTTTGAAGAAGATAAGGTTAAGATGTCTTTCATTACGACTTGGGGTACATTTTACTATAAGGTGTTGCCCTTCAGACTTAAGAGTGCTGGGGCAACATACCAGAGGGCAATGGTCACAATTTTCCATGACATGATGCATAAGGAGATAGAAGTGTATGTTGACAATATGATTGCGAAATCTAGGGAAGGGGAAGATTATACAGAAAGCTATTCAATAGATTAAGGAAGTTTCAGTTGAAGTTGAATCTAGAGAAGTGTACTTTTAGAGTGACGTTGGGAAAATTGTTGGGCTTCATAATTAACCAATGGGGCATCAAAGTTAATCCTAATAAAGCCAAAGCCATAATTAGCATGCCTCCTTTACATATACTCAAGGAAGTAAGAGGACTATTGGGTCATTTGAGTTACATAGCTTGATTTATATCTCAGCTAACAGATAAATTTCGCCTTCTATTTCAGTTGTTGAAAAAGAATGCTAGGGTCAATTAGGGTGAGGAATGCGAAGAAGCTTTCACAAAAATTAAAGAATACTTCATGAATTCTCTCGTGTTGGTAGGTCCTAAACTTGGGAATTTGTTGTTGTTATACCTAACCATATTGTTCGAATCTATTGGGTCCATGCTTGGTCAAAAAGATGAGGAAAGGAGGGAGTGGGCCATTTATTATTTGAGTAAGAATTTCAAAAACGGGGAGCAGAAATACTTAGAAACTGAAAGAACATGTTGATCATTGGTTTGGGTCATGTATCGGTTTAGACAATACACACTTTACTACAAAATTGAGTTAATTACACAATATGATCCTTTGAGGTATTTGGCAGAAAAACCACCCCTCATCAGTAGAATTTCAAAGTGGCAGATGTTATGATTATAATTTCACATCAAGAATGTGAGCCAAAGTTTGGTTAAGGGTACACCTTAGCAAATCAATTAGTGAAAGTCCCCTTGAAAATAACCCTTAAGAAGTATGAGTTAAGTTTCTTGATGAAAATATCTTGGTGACTGAAAATGATTCTGATAACAAAGCAGTTGAGAAACCCTTAGGTTGGAAAATGTTCTTTGATAAAGTAGCCAATGTATCAAGATGTGGCATTGGGGTGATACTGATATCCTTTGAAGGTATATAATTCTCGATGGTCATAAGACTCATTTTCTCATACACTAACAATATTGCAAAATATGAGACATGTATTCTAGGACTTAAAATGGCATTATTTAAGGAGATATGGGAATTAGAGGTATATGGAGATTCTTTGTTAATCATAGGCCAAAATCAAGGTAAATATAAGATGAAAGGCCCTAAATTGGTACCTTACCACTAACATTTAGCCGAATTGATAGGTAGGTTTGAAAATATTACATTTACATACATACCAAGGGTTCATAACCAATTTACTGATACTCTAGCCACCTTAGCCTCCATGATTCAAATATCTAGTGGAGTAGGGATCCGGCCACTTAAAATTGAAGTTGAAGAAAAGCTCGATTTCTGCTTGGCAATTGAAAGTTCATGTTATAAAAAGCCTCGGTATTACAATATCAAAACATTCTTACAACATGGTACATACCCTAAGGAGGATAAGAAGAAGGATAGGAAGACGATCAAAACATTGGCTGCTCAGTACTTGGTAATCGAGTCTACCTTATACCGACGATTGTTTGATGGTATACTTCTTCGATGTACAGATGAGAAGGAGGTAGAGTTGCTAATGAAGGAAGTGCATAAGGGAGTATGCGGCCTTCAAATGAATGATTAGATGCTCGTCAAGAAGATCATGAGGTTGGGTTATTATTAACTAACCATAGAGGGAGATTGCATTAAACATTTAAACGATGCCACTTATGCTAAGTTTATGTGAATAAGGTGAATGCTTCATCTCAAGAATTACATATACTATTTTCACCGTGTCTATTTTTGAGATGGGGTCTAGAAATCATCAGCCTAATCATTCCAAAGGTATCTAATTGACACCAATTCATACTAGTGGCTATCGATTATTTCAATAAGTGGATTGAAACCTCATCTTACTCAAGTGTTATAAAAGGGATAGTGGTCAAGTTTATTAAGAGAGACATATTGACTCGGTATGGTTCACTAGAGACAATTGTTATTGACAATGGTATGAATCTTAACAAAAAATTGATGTTAGAGTTATGCCGGCAATTTAAGATCATTCATAGAAATTTCACTCCTTATCGGCCTTAGATGAACAGGGCTGTAGAAGCAGCCAACAAGAATATCAAAAGAATCATTGAGAAGATGTCAGACACGTATCAAGATTGGCATGAAATGTTTCCATTTGCACTCATAGCTTACCGAACTTTTATTAGAACTTCAACACGTGTAACCCCCTACTCCTTGGTATATGGAATGAAAGTTATATTACTAGTAGAAGTTGAAATCTCATCTCTCAAGGTGCTATCAGAAACTCGTTTAGATGAGGTTGATTGGATAAAGAAGTGAATCGAGTAGTTGAATCCAATTGACAAGAAGAGGTTGATATTTTTGTGCCACAACTTGTGCTATCAACAATGAATGGCTAGGGCTTTTAACAAGAAAGTATGGCCTTGAAGTTTTGAAGAGGGAGACATGGTATTGAGGAAGACTTTGCCTAATACACGAGACTCTAGAGGGAAATTTGCTCCAAATTATAGAGGTTCTTAAATTGTATATAAAGTGTTGCCTAAGGGAGCTTTGATTTTTCCTCAAATGGATGGTCCAGACTTAAGGGACTCGGTAAACGCTGACACAATGAAGTTATACTACCCTTGAAAGATCAATGTAATTTTTCTCAGATTATGAAATGCAAACAATCTTAATATTATTGTGGTCCTATTTTCATTTTCTACAAGTAAAGTTAGTATCCCTAGTGGTCATCGATATTAGGTAACACCCTTGGCCATAGTTGTCAAAATCATGATTTTAGTCATGTGATTTTACGAGTTTACGATATTTGGTGGCCCTTCCGAGTTAACTCAAATGTAGAATCTTTTTTAGTATAGAAACTTATGTTTTTAACTGAGTTTACATATAAATTCGATAGAAACTTATGTTTTTAACTGAGTTTACATATAAACTCGATAGAAACTTATGTTTTTGACTGAGTTTACCGATTCTATATATTTGAGTCAAATAGACTAAAAAGAAAAAAAAAATTACAACTAGCCTTTTATAAGCCATTAACTATTAAGACATTATAACATCTTTCCTATCCTATTTTAATTTTTTACCTCTTTCTTTCTCTCCCAATTTCTTATTTTATATTTATAACTTTTATTCAAGTTTCAACTCCAATAATAAAGTTTACAAAGATAACTATATATTTTATTTTATACTGTCAATAACTTAAAATGAGTTAAAATATTTGGTTCTCTTTAATTTACAGCTTTTAAACAAAAATGAGAAAAAGTTTAGTTTCAACTTTATTTTCCTTCTTCTATACATGCTAGATTATATATTAAGAATTTGTATGGAAAAAGAAAAATTATTTTTTTTTTTATTTTCATCATGTATTTTAGCTTTTGAATAGCTACTATAAATACAACCATAATTTTTTAAAGCGATTTTACATAAGTTGTAGGAACTTATATTTTTATATTTCGATTTTGTAAACCTTCTAATAATTTTAGGTAGAATTATGAATTCGACAACCTTGTCCCCAACTCCTTTCTGGTTCCACTAAAAGTCCTCACTCTTTGCTTTATCTAAATAAACCATACATACCCTAAACACGAAAGAAAATGAACACCTAATTTGGAATGATGATAATTGATAAAAATTCTCTTAATACTCTATTGTGGTTCACTTTCCTCAGAAAGGGGGATTTTTTTTCTTTTTTTTAGGATAAGGCCATATTCAGAAAAAGCAAATATCCAATGGTAGATGAGTAGTACTCACTTGAAGGTGGAAGTTTGTAAGGAAAATCAGTTAAGTTTGGGGTTGAAAATTGAAGACGTAGCATCTTTGCTCAAATGATGAAGATACTTCATATGTTAAGGTCGCCTTTCTTAAATTCGCCTCTAAGTAGAACTTCATGTGCTTTCATTTCAAGACTAGAAGAAGAAGAAGAAGAGTGGTTCGAACAGTTGATTCTAAACGGATTGCTTAAGAAAAGATTTGACTACTTGGGAGCTATCAATAAAGCCAGGTAAGTGTTTCTAAGCTTTTATCATGAAAATAAGTCAGTTTCATTTACGACATTATATTTACATTTAGTTTCTACTTAGGATGGTAGTTAATCTCTAAGGTAATTAACTCTTATATTCTTAAGTCTAGCCATCTCCTAGAGTAGTTTATGTTCTCTTTTAGGTTCTAGCCAGCTCATAGAGTATTAACCTATCTTAATTCTCATTTAGGGCTTTAGCTAGCTCAAGGAGTGTTTTGCCCTTTCACCTAGGTTAGTCAACTCAGAGGAGCATGACCATGTTTTCATTTAGGGTTTTAGCCAGCTCAAGGAGTGCTTTTCCTATTCACCTAGGTTAGTTAGCTTAGAAGAGCATAAACAGATTTTCATTTATGGTTTTAGCTAGCTTAAGGAATGCTTTGTCCATTTACCTAAGTTAGTCAACTTAAAAGAGCACAACCAAGTTTTCATTTAGGGTCTTAGCTAGCTCAAGGAATGCTTTGCCCTTTCACCTAGGTTTAACAGCTTAGAGGAGTATGATTAGGTTTTCAATTAAGGTTTTAGCTAGCTTAAAGAGTACTTTACCTATTCACTTAGGTTAGTCAACTTAGAGGAGCATTACCAGGTTTTTAAGTAGGATCTTAGCTAGCTCAAGGAGTACTTTGCCAATTCACCTAGGTTAGTTAGCTTAGAGGAGCATAATCAGGTTTTCATTTAGGGTTGTAGTCAACTTAAGGAGTGCTTTGCTCATTCACTTACGTTAGTTAGCTCAGAGGAGCACGACTAGGTTTTTATTTACAATCTTAGTCAGCTTATGCAGTACTTTGCCCATTTACATAAGTTAGTTAGTTCACAGGGCATTACCATCTGTTTAATATCTTTTAGGGATTTAGTTAGCTTAAAGAGCACTTTACCCATTCACTTAGGTTAGCCAGCTCATAGGGTACTACCTTCTTTTTTAATATCTTTTAGGGTTTTAGCTAACTCAATGAATGCTTTGCCTATTCATTTAGGATAGACAACTTTATAACGTTACCATTCTTTTAGTACTTTAGGGGTTTTTGCCAGCTTACGGGGGTGTTACCCTCACTACTATTCTTTTCAAGTTTTTTTGTCATCAAATCCCTAATGGACTAGTCATAAGATAGCTAGTTAATCGTAACGCTTCTTAGGACAGAGTTATCCCTAAGACAAAAATGACATCTCTTTTGTCTTTGTGATAAGATTTTACTTAAACTTCATCATAAAGAGAGGTAACTATAGACACCCCATGTTCACTCTTTTGCAGTTTTAATTTTTGCTTTTAAAGGGTCCCAATTTAGAAAATAATAAAAAAAAATGAAAAATCCCCCCCCCCCCCCCCCCCCCAAAAAAAAAAAAGAAAAAAATTATAAAGATTTTTAGAAAGTAAAATGTTTTAAGGACAATTGATTTGATTTTAGCATATTTCAGTAACTTTATTTTAGAGGATCACATAGCTTGAGTACAATTTAATTATACCAAATATTGAGAAAAACCAATAACTTATTCGATAAAGTACTTGGACTTGCATTTGGGTTTGGCCTTGGGGTCATGGGTTTGAATCTCAATAGGCATGCATGTACCTTTCATTTTTTCTTCCATTGCGAAAATTATTTGAGCATACAGGATTCAAATTTAATTATAAATCTCATTAAATGTTTTAAATCTAATAAAATTATATTTTAATTTAATATGATAAAGATTGGAAGGATTCAAATCTGATTTGAATCAATATAGAAGATCTGTTTCCGAGTCTTATAAATGTTGATCGCGCGACATAAAAAAGAATTCAATTACAAACTACACCCAACTGCCTGACCATTCTTGTCCATACCCGCTTACACCGAAACAACCCAATCTACCGCCTATATACCGCAGCACCCTTTTCCCAACCTGTTCAAACTATGACCGTACCCTATCTCTCTCTTCACTTGTAGCAGCAGTAGCCGAATCCCCGACTCTCTTCATTCTCTCATAGACATATACACCATAAGCCCCATCGCCAACACCAACAGCAGTCCACTTTCTCTTGTGACACTACAGCGAACACCCCCCTTTGCAATCTACAACGCAGCAACACAACTGCACACACGAATCCACGCCTCAAGCACATCATTGTCCACAACTGACGACTTCCAATCCATGATCACACTGTCAGGACATACATAGAACACATCATCTTCCCCTTCATAATTCGAGCTTGCCCTGATCTCCATATGCTAACACTGCCTGATTCACTGTCCAACAATTCGTAATCTTCAATACAGCCGAACGCATAAGCATAGCCAAGCTCCATCACTATTTAACCACTACAACACAATTTACACCTCCACCGAACACTCTGATTGCACGCTGTTGTCCTTACTGATCAGGTATATACCATCAAGCCAAGTCGCCTGACCGGCTATTCTTTCCTTGATCTAGCCCCATCCTCTTTCGCACCATGCAGCACCTCCAATCAACAACATCGACACATTGCAGCAAGCGCAATGCCAACCCACGAGCAAGCCCATCTTCTCTTCGTCCAAGCGCGTCGATGAATAGCCACATCCTTGCCGCAGCACAGCAGCACTAGTAGCAGCTCACGTGCCAGTCAGCAGTTTACGACTAACAGTACACCGAACCCACACACGTACACACGGCTAGACTTCCTTACGTAGCATGACAGCAACAACCCAACGCCGACCATCCACACACGGCTTCACCAATGATAGGTGATAGTACAACCCCCTATATCTCTTGCACGCCCATAGCGCAAACACAACTGAGCACGTAAGCCCAGCTCCCGTCAGGTACAATTCTTGCTTGGTTTTGAATTTTTTTTTTATATATTTATTATTTATGTAGGTTTGTTTAGTGATTGTTTTAAAATATGTAATATATATATATATATATATATGTATATATATACATCTTAGTTTATGATTTTTTTTTCATTAGGATTTTTAGAATTTCTCATTTAGAAAAATTAGTTTTTATAAATAAAAATAAATAAAAAATATATATATATATTTTTTTTTACATCATAATGTTTTAGAGAGTTTTCTATAAAATAAAAATAATCAAGAATTAGGGCCTTTTAGAATTTTCTTTGAACAAGCTAAATTGATAAATACGTAAACTAGGTCAATTTTCAAAAATAAAAACAAACTACATGCTAAAATTTTTTGAAAAGAATTACGAATGTTTGATTTTAACTACTGAGTACGTAAGCATATTCGAGGTGACGTAAAATCTATAAAAACTTAGGTTTATTTATTTTGATCTTCAATTTTTTTTTTATTTTTCTTATAAACATAAAAATGAAAAAAAGGATAATTATGAAAAATAAGCCTAATTTCGGAAAAAGTGATGGTAGCATTCGTTAGAGTTTAGTAGGTATCCTCCGAATTTGGAATCTCTAGCTTTTATCGATTTAAAATAAAAAATCGGTAGCTTAATTGCAATCAATTTACCTAATTTATTACAATTTATCTTTTTTTCCGACTTTGGTTTGGTGGCGACTCCAAAAGATTTTCACTTAAAAAAAAATCTAGAATCTTCTATTTTCTCTAGTTGAGGATTAATATTAAATGGGTTAGGGTTTAGTATTAGTAAGGAAATGGAAAATGAAATCAAAATAGAAAACCAAAAAATTAGGCTCAACACTAATGACGGGAAGGCAAGTTTGTGTGCCACGTGGTTTTGCTAAGGAATTACTACTTGTTTGAGAAGCTCATCTTGGAGACTTAGTTGGCTACTTTGGCAAGAAAAGAACTACTTCGTTGTTGAGAGAACACTTCTATTGGCCTAGGATGATAAAAAATGTGTGCAAAATTCTTGAATGATGTGAGGTATGCAAATGAGCCAAAGGGAGAAAGGAGTTGTATGGAGAATATACACCTCTTCCCAAACTCGAGTGGTCATGGACCAATCTAAGCATGGATTTCATGCTTAGCCTACCTAAAACACCTTAGAAACATGATTCCATTATGGTGGTCATTGATTGGTTAAGCAAAATGGCCACTTCATCTGTTACCACAAAACCAATGATGCTCTATTTATTGCTAACTTCTTTATGTAAGAGATTACGTGATTGCATGAAGTTTTAAGAAGTATTGTATCCGATGGTGATTTGAAGTTTACGAGCTTCTTTTAGTGAACACTATGGAAGAAACTCGACATTAAGCTTATGTTTAGTACTTCCTATTATCTATAGATAGATGGCCAAATAAAAGTTGTGAGTAGAACTATAAGCAATCTCCTTTGAGCTAACGTTGGAAAGAATCTACATTGGGATCTATGTCTGCCCATTACCAAATTTGCTTACAACTACTGCACTTATAGATCAACAAGAAGGTCACTTTGTGAGGTTATCTATTCACTTAACCTGCACCTATCCTTGGAGATGATTATCGACCCAACCTCTCAATGAGAAGGTCCATCAAGCCTACAATGTGTTGATGAATTACAAAAACTGCATTAGAAGATTACCAAGAAATTAGCTAAGGCTATAACTTGATAGAAAGAACAAGGAAGCCGAGGAAGGAGGCAAGTTATTTAAAACCTAAGAAACCTTATTTGGGTCCATTTTAGCAAAGAGTGATTCCTAGGGAAGAAGACTAATAAGTTATCTCTTAGGTTAGATGGCCCCTTCAATATCCTTCACTGCATCAATGACAATGCTTATGAGCTAGAACTACTTGACGGCTACGAAGTGTCTCCTACTTTCAATGTTGCTGACTAAAATCCTTATGTGCTAGAAGAAGAAGAAGTCCAAGATTTGAGGGAAAATCTTTAATAAACCTAGGGAATTGATTGATTGCTGACCTTTGAACCCATCATTCGTGCCCACTTTCGTGGCTTCTAATCTCTCACTAAGAGGATTCTCTCTTGTCAGCTTGCTGAAGTTGAGCTTTAGTACATGGAAGAGCTATGGATGAACTCTCTAAGGGCCTAGCTTAAACATACCCTACTATACTCGGACTCGTGCCCAATTGTTAACTTATTGAGTGATGAGGCCAACTTACCATGTACTAAGGGCGACCTGCTAAGTGTTGAGTCATGATGACACTATACGCCAAGCTTTTCTCTTCCAGCCTACTAAATTACAGTGTCATTCAATTACCTTGGTAGCTCCCGGCATAGCTTATCAACAACATCCTTAACATCAATTCCGCTTAGCTATAGTGGCCTAAGATCCTAAAACGCTGACCTAATCATGACATGCCACTTGTCATTCCTTTTTAAGACATTGCGGTATATTCCTTTGTACTATTTGTCCCCTTTTAGCAATGTAGTAAGCTAGTATTATTGTATTGCCCTTTATTGTAATTGCACATGTTTCCTTGTTGCCCTAGGGGTTTACTATAAATAGTTCTTTGTTTTTTATAGCCGAAATCATCTTATACCTTTCAGTTAAGAATATTCTTGTTCTTGTGAGATCCCCTTCTCTGAGTACATTTTCTATTACAATTTTATCTAATCTTGCCCAATAACTCGACATTAGTGGTGAGTAGACCTTAATATTAGCTTCTAGGTCATTGTTGGTCATATCGTGCAAAGTATTAAGTCGTGTTGTGTTTATTGGTGCATCATATTCTCTAAGAAGCTTCATGAAAGCTATTGTGTTTGTCGTTCTATTCATCCCTTCTTCAATATCTCGAAGGACCCACTTGCTTATAGTGTCTATAGTAAGTCCTAATAATCAACTCAGTTCTTAAGCACATTAACTTCACAAGAAAGTTCAAATACAACTTACCCAAATGAACCTCCACTTTGATACCAAGATAATATGATCTGAGCTAAGGATTGATAAGGTTAATCGTAAAGGGTAGGTTTAAACTTGTAGAAAATTTGAAAACAAGGATAGAGAGAGCACGGATATTAGAAAAACAAACAAGTAAGAAAATCTGATTGCCTTTAATTAGAGCTTCCAAGATTTACAAATTATATTCCTATGTGTTATCCTTTACTAGGTTAAATAGGCAAGTGTAGCTATTGTTTATTACTATAAATAAGTATAGGGTCATCTTTACATGGAAAAGGATTCAAACACTAGTACTAAATATTCTTCCTATTAACTAGTGATCGAATTTATCAAATGATGAAAAGAGTAAATTATCTAACTTATTATTGAAACTATACTAATCTATAACAACCTTTATCTAACACAAATGCTATAGAAACTATTAACATTATAATGATTTACATACAGACTTGCTTCACCACTTAATATGATATTACTAATATCTTTTTCATCATAATACTTGTTATCTACGGGAAATTACAAGTATTTAAGTATTCTTCTCACAACTACTTACTTCTAATCTTAATTATGTCTATTAGAATATCTTTTGAATTAATAGCCAACTTGAATCGCATTAATGTCATGTTAATTTATCGATTTCCTTAAGAATGCAACAAGTTTTCTAATAATATTTCTATTATCACGAGTAAATTGTTCCAACGAATTAGATCTATTCAATAGAATTGTCTTTTGACATATTCTATTGAAATTTGGCCTAAGACAATATCATGCACTATACTGAACTTAGATTAATTAAGTTCAATTCACTAGAAATAACAAATATCTGGAACCTACTAATTAAAGCACTTATTCATACGAAGTTGATGTAGCAAGCCCTAATTACTACTCATACATGATGAAATAACAAAATATGTCAACAAAATGCAAAAATAATAAAGAAATTAACATAAGACAAGTATAAAGATACAACCACGTTCTGAATTCCTTAGTAAAAATCTTTACAACAACGAATGAAGAATTCTTGTTGACTTTTTCAAGTAACTCCTGGGAAAGTACAGTATAACACTTAGAAACTATGCTAAAAATGGGAATATAGTGGGTACAAAGATGAATAGGTGTTGGTTGTTACACTCATTAGGACTGGCCATTGCCTGATTGCTTCCACTTAGGCCATCCATATCCACCTTTGGGCAAAGGCGCATTTCTTATGCTTTACATAGAAATTATTCTCTTGCAGCTTTTAGAAAACCATCTGTAAATGCTTGACATGGTCCTACAATATCTTACTGTACACAACAATGTCATTTAGGAAAACGAGTATAAACTTGTAGAAATATTCATGAAATACATTATTGATTAAAGTATAAAATATTATAGGAGCATTGGTTAGATCGAAGGGCATCAGTAAGAACTCATAAGCGGCATACTGGGCTACAAATATCGTCTTAGGCTCATTACCCTTAGCAATATGAGATTGATGATACCTTAAGTGAAGATCTAGCTTTGTAAAGTATTGAACCTTACTTAATTGATCAAACAAATTAGTGATCAAAGGGATCATATAATGGTTCTTCAAAATCAGCTTGTTTTGAGCTTGGTAGTCCATACATAATCTCAAACTCTTATCTTTCTTCTTCTGAAATAGAATAAGAGCCCTATACAATGCTTTTAAGGGTCATATGTAGCTTGCCTCTAGCAAATCATTTAACTGCTTCTTTATATCAACAAGTTCAAGAGGTGACACTTTATATGGAGCTTTGCTAGGTTGTTTGGCACCAAGAATCAACTCAATTTCATGGTCTACTAATTGTCTAGAAGGTAACTCATTCGAGACTTATCAGTTATCACTGAATTATACTCCTTTAGGACACTCTCTATTACTCTTGATGTCTTAGTCTTTCCTACTTCCTCCTCCTTTATAAGGATAACTAAGAAGTTAGCTCTTGATGTGCAAGCCCTCTCTTCAATTGGACTGTTGATGGCATTATAGCCCTAATATTCCTTCCTTCCTTGTCATGGTTGGTGACCCTATTTGATATGGACTTGTGGATGAACAAACAAACCTAATATTGCGCATAACTAAAGGGGGGTGGGTCCAAGCTACAAGATGGCCTGAAAAGTAAATGATAGTCAAGGGAGAGAAAGGGGTTCTGTGCACCAACGCTGGATATGATGCACTAATGCCTCATATAAGCTCAGGTTGTACTTGATATGACGTACAAGTGTGGTCGGAGGTTATTTGCTACTAGTCCACGCTTAAATGAGCTAGATTAGAGTAGCTTACGAGTAAGAGGATATTTAGCTCAAGAGAAGGTAAGAAGTCTAGTGTATTCTTCTGTATATCTTATTGTGGCTATTACATTATGTGGCTATTTATAGTACCTTGTTAAGGTAAGTTCTATGTTACAAATAATTATAAAAATGAATTCCTATTTGCTAAATAAAAAGGAAATTACTATATAGAAAGACATGAAATCGTGCATAACAAACGCTGTTTGTTAGAAAGGACAGTACAGTTGTCAGTAAGGATATTATTGTTGTCAGTAAGGTTAGTATGGTTGTTAGTAAGGACAGTGTATGTACATTTTTATTGTGATTTTGATAGTATTATGATCCGAGCAGGGGTGGGCCTTTGTTCAGGCTTGTTCAGTAGGAAAAGGGGTTGGACTGTGGTTGGTTCAGGGATGGCTCGTCTTGGGTTGGACTTAAAGGGTTGGCTCCTAAGAGTCTTGGTCACCCTTGGCATAGTAGAGATTATTGTACTCAGATTTGGTGCTTAGACTATGGTTTAGTAAAGGGTTCAGCTCGGCATATTGGTTGATCACCTTAGCAATATCTTGGATAGCATGGAGAGTAAAGTAGCTCGGTAGATTGGACTAGGGTAAGCATTTCTCCTCAGCACTTAACTCACCTCGGATAGTTCAGCGAACTACTTGAGAGAGCCTTCGGGTTCAGGAGCTTATAATCGGTCCTTAATTCCTATCATTCCCTTCAAGTTGTTTGAGATTTGGAATCAAATCTAGTTCAATTCCTAGTTATTCGTTGTCGAGAGTGTAAGGTTGGAGATTGGCAATGTTGAAGGAGTCCGAGACTCCATATCTTTTAGGTAATTCAATTCTATAGGCGTTAGGATTGATCTTTTCAAGCACTCCGAAAGGTTTGTTGGCTTTGGGAGACAACTTGTTCTTCCGTAAGTTTAAGAATTGTTCCTTGCTAAGGTGTATCCAGACTAAATCACCTGGTCGAAATTCCCTCTTCCTCCATCCTTAGCTTCGTTTCTCAAGCTTAATAGCAACTTGACCTAGTTGCTTTATAACCTTTTAGTGTATGGCTTTGATGGCCTCAACTCTCTCGACGGCTGGTTGATTTTCATCAAGCATCGGCTAGGGTGCTTGGTCTAATGGTAGTTTAGGATTGAACTTATAAGCGACCGTGAATGGAGACATACTTGTTACGTTGTAGGTGATCCTATTGTATGGGAACTTAATGATTAGTAGGCACAGATCCCAATCGGCCATGTTTTGTCCGAAAGCAACTCGTGACAAAGTTCCTACAATTCTATTAATAACTTCGATTTGTCTATCGGTTTGTGGGTGGTAGGATGTACTGTATAGTAGCTTGGTTCCCATTCGCCTTCACAGCGTCCTCTAAAAGTGGTTGCTGAACTTGGGGGCTCGGACTGAAACAATGGTCCTAGGAATTCCAAGCAACTTGATCACTTGCTGTAAGAAAAGAAAAGAGATAGCCAAAGCGTCGTTAATTTTGGAAAAGGGTACGAAATGTGCCATCTTGCTAAATCGTTCCATAACCACCATGATGGAGTCCTTCCCTTGGGATGTCCTCGGCAATCCTAACATGAAGTCCATACTCAACTCAGACTATGGTTTGGTCGGGGTCGACAAGGGTTATGAATGTGTCCTTGCTGGCTCAACTCTTTGCTTTTTGATAGGTTGTACACCTTTTCATCATGGACTGGACATCTCTCTTCATCCTTAGCTAAAAAAATCTAGAGGATAATACCTCATAAGTTTGGTGCTGGCCAAAGTGTCTTGTCAATCCTTTTCCATGTGCCTCGCATACTAGCAGTTCTCGTATGGAATAGGTCGGGATATATAACCTCCTCTTCTTGAATAAGTATCCGTCCTCCCTGTAATAGTCGTCTAATGTCCATCCTTCCTTATAACGGGTGTAGATAAGACCAAAGTATGGGTCTTTGGCATACAAATTCTTAATGGTTGAAAAACCAAGTAGCCTTATCTACAGCTCTGTCAGGAGGGTATGTCATCTCGATAGGGTATCGGCCACTACATTGTTCTTTCTATTCTTGTATTTCATGACATAAGAAAAACCCTCCATGAATTGAACCCACTTAGCTTGTCTCCAGGACAACTTTGGTTGGCTCTTCATATATCTCAAGGATTCATGATTGGAGTAGCTAAAAAATTCTTTAGGCAACAGATAGTGTTGCCATACCATTAGGGCTAGGATTAAGGAGTAAAACTCCTTGCTATAGATGGAGTAGTTGAGTGTGGCTCCTCGAAGTTTCTCATTAAATTAAGCAATAGGTCAGCCTTCTTGTATCAGTACAACACTTATGCCTAGTCCAGATGCATCGTACTTTACTTTAAATATCTTATCGAAGCTCTACAAAGCTAAGATGGGGGCTGTAGTTAGCTTCTCTTTTACTTCCTCAAAACTTCTCCTCTCTTTCTCACCCTATCTGAATTCAACATTCTTCTTTAAGAGTTTAGTGAGTAGGGCTACAATTGCATTGAAGTTCTTGATGAATCGACGATAGAACAACACTAGGCCGTGGAAACTTCCCATATTGATAGAATAGGTAGGCTCAGCCATTTTATGATTGCTTTTATCTTCTCTTCATCGATTCGGATGTCACCTTAGCTCACAACAAATCCTAAGAACATCACCTCGGAATGGCAAAAGTTACACTTCTTCAAATTAGCGTAGAAATGTTCAGTTTGGAGTTTCGCAAGCACTTGTTAGAGATGTTCTCGATGAGTTTCTAAGTCAGGATTGTACACTAGAACGTCATCAAAATAAATCATAACAAACCTTCCTAGTAATTCTCAAAGCGTATGATTCATAAGTTACATGAATGTGCTTGGCGCATTGGATAGTTCAAATGGCATTACAAGCCACTCATATAAACCATGTCATGTCTTGAATGCGATTTTCCACTCATTTCCTTTACGTATTTAGATATGATGGTATCTAGATTTGAGATCGATCTTAGAGAATACTCTTGTTTCACTTAACTCGTCTAGCATATCATTAAGCTTGGGTATTGGACATTTATACTTGATGGTGATTCGATTGATGGCTCGGCTATCTACATACATCCTTTAAGAACCATTCTTCTTCGGCACTAATAAGGCTGACATAGCATAGGGGCTTAAGGACTCGTATGCATACCCTTTCTTTATAGTCTACTTGCCTCTATAGTTTGGTAGCCTTTTCAGGGTTTAACCTATAAGCAGGCTTATTTGGCAGTGCATCTCCTGGCTACAGGTCAATCACATGCTTGACGCCTTGAATTAGGGGTAAACCTGCCAGTAGCTCCTCTAGAAATAGGTCGGAAAAGTCCTCCAGTATGGTTTTTACATCTGTTGATAGTTCTTCCTCCTCAGGTTTCCTCTCCAGAAGACTTTTGATAAGCAGATAGGTTCGTCCCTCTAGCTCCATTTCTCTTTTAAGTTCGGCACGGGTTCGTACCAAAGCCTCCTTCTTCAGGGTTCAACTAAGCTGGGATTACATGACCTTTATTTGCTCGGCATTCGTGGGACTTAATTTCACTCTTCTTCTTTTATGCTCCATAAAACATGTGTTCTTCCTGCCATCATATATAACTACTTGGTCAAACATCCATGGTCGTCCGAGTAGAAAGTAGGATGCACTCATGGGCAGTTCATCACAAGGCACTTCATCTCGATACCTACCTAGACAGATTGGTACAGATACCTATTTGTTCACTTGTAGAGCTCCCTTATCATTGAGCCAATGAAGCTTGTTGGGCATGGTCACCAATTTCAACTACCAGAATATAAATGCAGAGGTTGCATTGGTGCATCTCATACTGTCAACGATCAATGAGCATAGTGATTCATCCACCTTGCACCTAATATGGAAGAGATTTTCTCTTTCCTCATCTTCAGGCATAGGACTGATACTCATTGTCCTCTTCAATACTAGAGGGGTCAGCATGAAGTTGCCTTCCTCACTATAGATAACTTCCTCCTTGGACAGCTCAGTTTGTTCATCCTCCTTCGACTCCTCTATTTTCTCATCAATACTATTGACCTTAATGATCATCATCATTATTCGCCTGTTTGGACACTAAGCGGCCATGTGTCTAAATCCTTGGCATTTGAATCACTTAATCTCATTCGTCTTCCTCCTAAACTCTATCCTTTCTCAAACTTCCTTGGTGGTTCCTTTTGTTCCGTTCACATAAATTTCTTGGAAGAGGTCAGTTACTGCTAGGATGATTGACAGGTGGTCGGAATCTTCTTGTTCAACGCCTTTCTATCCTTTGGGCAGCTTGGATTGCATCATCAAACATTCTAATGTCCAGGGTTTCCAAGACATCCCCAATCTTACACTTCAATCTGCTAATGAATCGAGATCCAATTTGGTCCTTTGGCTCCATAACTTCACACCAAATCATTAGCATTTGGAACTCCTTAACGTAAGTATCTACACTTGATCCTCCTTATCTTAGTTCTTGCAATCTCTTGAAGGCATCCTATAGATAATAGCTTAGCACAAACCTTCTTTGCATAACTTTCTTCATGTCATCCTAACTCTTAATCTTTCGTTCTCTTTCCTTTCTTTTGGTAGCTTGCAAGTTCTTCCATCATCCTATAGAAGGGGCTGGACAGTGGTTGGTTCAGGGATGGCTCTCCTTGGGTTGGCCTTGGAGGGTCGACTCTTGAGAGTTTTGGTTAGCCTTGGCATAATAGAGATTATTGTACTTAGATTTAGCACTTGGACTATGGTTTAGTGGAGGGCTCGGTTCAGCATATTGGTTGATCACCTCAGTAATATCTTGGATAGCATAGAGAGCAAAGTAGCTTGACAAATTAGATAGGGGTAAGCATTACTCTTTGGCACTTAACTCACCTTGGACAGCTCAGTAAACCACTTGAGAGAGCCCTTAGGCTTGGGAGCATGTAATCGGTCCTTTTTTTTCCATTACTATTCCTTTGAACTAATACACAGTGTGGCCTCTCAACCATGAATAATAAGTAATCTACTATGGGCATAGGAGAAACTTTAGCCCATCTTAAGAAATCTATCTTAAGGACTATGCTAAAGTCATCTAATGAGACAACCGTAAAGTTGAGATTTCCACTCTAATCCCTATCCTTGACCTTTACCCTTATTGCAACTCTTTAGATAGGATAGGCTTGGATTTCATAGCTTTAATTTAGCTTGTGCCTTCAATAAGCACCAGCCCCAACCTTTTTGTCTTAGGCACATCAATGAAGTTATGTGTAGCATCAGAGTCTACTATAGCATTGGCACTCTTGCCATTGGTGTTCAAATGGACATACATCAACTCATTATGAGTCTTGGGCTTACGTTGTATTGAGAAACTCTTTCCAATAGTCAACAACATGTGTAATGTACCCATTCGAGGTTGTTCCTTGTCATCACTCCTTAACTCTTCATCTTTGCATACACTCCCTACCATTAGAGCCATGGCATTAAGTGCAGTTCTATGTAGACATTCAACTAGCTTATGCGGATTCGTTCCACAAGAACAAGAGAATGAGGGCTTTTTACCTCTATTGTTTGCCTTCCTTTTTCCAAATTGGTGAGAGTTTTAAAATTTCCTCTAACCCCCTCCAGTATTATTGTTGTTGCTACTTGAACTTAGGGCTCCCCCACATTTGCGTTTGCGCGTCTTGATGGAATTTCCACCCTTGTGCCTTTTCGATATGCTCTTCCCTTTATTGTCATGACTGTAGTTAGTTAAGTGCTTAGCTGTCACCTACTCTGTAGCCTAGAAGTATCACCCATTGCTTTTGTAACTCATTCTTAGTATAGGATTTCAATCCTTCTAAGAAGTAGAATAACTTATCATCTTTAACCATGCTTCTAATTTCTAGCATCAATGTTGAGAAATTGTACACATCATCACCTTGTAGAAGTTCTCTTAACTCCTTTCAAGCATTGTACTCGACATTCTTAGGGAAAAATTGAGTTCATAGCTTAACCTTCAACTTTGCCCAAGTATCTACATGTGCATTGCAATTTTGGATCTCTTCATACTTATACGCCACTACAACTTGGCATCACCAATTAAGTACATGCAGCCATGGTGACTTTTTTTCTCTCATCATTTGTTCCCACAATGGCAAAATATTGCTCCATATCAAATAAAAAATTCTTAAGCAACTTAGCATCCTTCACTTTAGTGAATGCCTTAGGCTCAAGCATCTTCAAATATCTTGTATGAGCAAGAGCATGTACAAGGGCATGGGTAAGAGCATTCCTTAGAACTTAGGTCAAAATAGCCACTTATGCCCTTAATTCTTCAATAGACTTAGTTGAGGCACGAGTAATTACCTATCTTCTCAAGTCTTCAACTTGAGTACCCAGTTGCTGTCTCGCATTGTCAATTGTCATGCATTTCCTCTCTAAGTGCCTACATTACAACATCGAAGCTCTTAGCCATCTCAATCATCTTACCATTCATCTCTCGATGATTGATCTCAACTTCAGCTACTCTTATCGAAAGGGTAACAAAATCATCCATTTGCTTAGTTATAGCCTAGTGTATTTCCTCTAGGCTATCTGGCCTCTTGCTCACTTCTTCTTATCGTGTTATGGTTGTTCCTGTTGGGAGAACTTGGCTTTAGCTATCATAGTTTAGGGCTTTCTCTAGGACATAGATTGACCATGCAGTGCTAATTGTCCTGTTTTTATAGTAGTAAGTAAGCCTATTTGACTCATAATACTAGCTAACAAGGCTTAAACCTATAAGCAACACGAACAAGATAAGATGGTAACAGTAAATACAAGGGACATGAGCTAGAATCGTAAAAATGAATAGCACACTTTTGTTAATTTGTCAATATTACAAGGCTATAATTGTATGTGTATGGGGGTTATGTATATACAACATGATGCCTTTAGTTGTGATCAGTCAAAGTAGTGAGTAAAAGTTTTAATTTAGAAGAGTAGTCACACTCTCGTAAAAGAGCTTTATGGGCATTTTTGAGTTTAGTAGAAAGAGACATTAAAATCATTGAAATGGCACCATTCCCAAAGTGGAAAGTTTCTAATAATAGTAAAACCCTAGCTAAAAGTAGAAAAAGCCCTCCTCTATATTACAATAATATATAAAAGGATGGGGCCCTATTAGTATAAGTGTGTTAGAAAAAAGGGACCTTAGCACTGTGCATCTTTTGTTTTATCACGTTGATGAAAAATCATTGATTTTTTAGTCTCCTATTGCAAATTTTGCTGAATGGGAAGATATAGATCTAATCCTAAACCGACTTGAAAATTGTTGGACTATTTTTAGAGGAATTTTATTAGTATTCTCTCAATTTACCTATTTAGATATTATAATACTTTGTAATGTGAAACTTAGGAGATTGTATTTTTCATATATTAGTAAATTAAACAAAAGCCCATATAGCATTCATTAGTTTATCCCTTATAAAATACATTTAATAGATGTTAATAGAGTTTAGATGCTTAGAGCTTACCAGTGAAGAGTGTTATTTTTGTTTTCATAATATTAAATATAAGTTTCTAAAAGCCAAGGAAATATCTACTGAACAACTGACATCAATATATCACATAATATGACAATACTTACACATCTCCCATTATAGAGTGAGTCTCTTGAAATAATGCAAAACCTGCAAATTAAATAAAAATAAAATAAAAAATAGGTTATAAAAATAATAGCTCTGAAGTAGATAAGAGTTAAGTTGTGAGGGCAAAGAGGGAATTTTCTTCTTTTACTATAAAAGCCCCCTTATAATGTAAAGCGTCACTTTTGCCATTTGTCTTATTTTATAATAGCTCTTACCTTAGAATAGTAAGTGTACACATGAAGTGTAAGTAAGATCCTTTTTCAGATGTTTTATGAGAATCACTAAGTGAGAATCACTTCTAATAAGATGCTATTGCCATACAATTGTGAAGGAAAATAATCTCAAAGAGAGTTTTCTGGGTATCTTGTCATGGAAAAACCTTAAGACGGTAAATAATGATCTTATTGCCAAAAAAAAAAAACCTTTTCTCAGAAGAGATATAATATTAACAAGATGTCTAAGTTGAAGGTTAATTTTGATTCATGTAGGACCCTAAATTGTGTAGGTGTGGTAAGTTTTTGAGTTAGCAAGGTATGCTTGGTTTTAATCCTATTTATATTAAAAATTTTTTGCACGAAGATTAAAAAGACACATTTGAGTGTATTTAGTTCTTTGATATTGGGTTGGTTTTAAAGGATTTTAGGTTATGAGGAGGATGATTTGGGTGTTAAAGTGTTGAGAATAGGTGAAAAATAAAGAAAAATGGAGAAAACAAGATGTTTAGAAGGATATGGGTAGGATCATGCCCATAATTGTGCCCATGAGCTCTGTGTCATGTGTCAAGGGCATAAAGAGGATTACAGGTGAAGGTTACAACTATAAATCTAAACGTAAACTCTTTGAGTCCCTTCTTTCTTGAGAAGCATACTTATGCTTTTTTTTTTTTTGTTGTTGGGTATGAACCTTAACACACCTATGATCACGGGCGTGCTTAGGCTATGTACCCTCTTTTCTTCTATTGTATCATTTTATTTAATTTTTTTTAACAACCATTTGATTCTCTAATCCTTAATGTATTGACTTAAGTACCTAATAAACCATGTTTGAAGTACAAATCTTGATTTTAGCCCTAATAACATTAAGAAACTATCACTGGTTGATTGATTAGATAGTTACTACAACTTAATACTTTTGTATTCTTTAACTTAAGTGTAGAAATGTTTGAAAATATTTCAGGTTCATATTTAGCTATATTAGTTGGTTAGTAGCTAGGTACATCTTTACCTTGTGTGTTGGATGTGTATGGTTAGATTAAACACCAAATGAACCTAAGAATTATTTAATTGACAATAAATGTTTGTTGTTTGTGTTATGGCTAAGCTTAAGGGCTGGGAGCAACATATCCCTAAGGGAGCACCTTTGTGATTCTTGAGTAATGTCATCCCTAGTAGAGTCACACCTATAAATGGTCTAGGATAAATTTTAGGAAGGTATTTGGGCCGTATTAGCAATTCTTATATCGGTAGTTTAGGGTTATGGGATTTGTAGTGGTTATTCCTATACCAGTTAGGTACTTCAGGCCTATACAAGTAGTTTCCATAGATATAGTTAGGGGCCTATAGTTGCAATTGCCCTTCTAAAGCCTTGGCAACGAGATCATGATATCCCCATGTTGTGTGTTGACTAAATTTAAGATAACCAAACCAAATGTTGCCATTTCTTGTTGCATTTACAATATGTGTTATGTTTATTGCATACCATTTCTTGTGATAATCATGTACTGAGTGTTAGCTCACTCATTTCTTTTTCAACTGTAGAGAATTACGAGGAACCAATATAATATAACAAAACTAGTGATTTTTACTATTACTAGGATGGAGGGAGTGGTGACTATTACTATTAGTATGAAGATGACCAATAGACCTACTACAAAGTAGTGGATGGACTTTGTTAATGAGTATAAGTTGAAGTTGCACTCTATTGGATTTGTGTTATTTTCTTCAATACTTTAGTTGTTTGAGTGGTACCCTAACAATGTTTAAGGTGAACCATTGAGATATTATTAAATTTTAAATCATTTTGTATCTAAGATTATTGGTGGTTTTACGGTTATGCTTTGGAGTTTGAAGTTTGTTGTTAAGATGTAGTGTGTCATTAGCTAATATAATATATGGCAAGTTGTAGTGTCCTAAGTTTTGGACATTATAAATAGAATACCCATTTTGTTTATTATTATGTGTATGTATATATATATATATATATATATATTATGTTTATATAACTCATAAGAAAAAAACCGATTATATTACAAAAAAACCCAAGAAAGACATTATACAAATATTGGCTAAAAGAGTCTATATTACATAATCATATACTCGTAAACCATGAAAGACTAAAATATCTAAAATGGGGCATAATAAAAAATGAAAAAGCTCCACCACCATATAAATTTTTATTGACTACTAGAGATCTGTCTGGATTCTGGAGTGATTATTGTGTAAAGAGTTGTCTCGCGGTGAAGGGTCCTGTCACACTTGGAACACCATTCCATATGAGTTGTGCTAACTGATAATTTGCCTTTTCAGTTGTATGCCCCCCATCAAACCACACATAATCACTTGGACTGCTGCACACCGTGTAGTTTCCTGTTCCGCAGTTTGCTGCATTAAACGGTCCACTACCACAACATGCAGCTTCCCCATTCTTAAAACCTTAATTCACAGCATCATAGAAAGTCATATCAGTAAAAGATATGGTGATAAATTTTGAGCGTTTAGCACGTGTCTCAAGGACATCCGTTTACTGAATTTGAGAAGTATAACCATCCACATTGAATTTCAAATTTAACTACGTAAAAAATGATGTGCTAAAATAATATGACTTTTTTCTTATGAGTTATAATTTCGTAAATTTGTGATTTTCTGCTTAAGCAAATAACTATATAAGTTACTTTGATATTTCAAGAACCCCTCCTCTCTTCTTTTTTTATATTATTGATTATTATACGTGATGACATTTAAATGATTAGAATTTGAGAGACAAACCGAAGAAAGGAAAACGTATTCAAAGTTTCTTGTATGAGAAATGTCATATGTTGCAATTCATAGTATCATACCAAATTTTGAGGGGTTGAAGATTCTTTGTCTAAGAGAGGTGTAGTAATCGAAAATTGAATGCTTGAATCCAGGTAGTTCGGTTTCCAACTTCTTGAGAGCAATTGCAAGTTCCCTATTGTGAAGCCTGGCATGAGCTGACAATTCATCAGCACAGTAATGGGGAATGCTTGGATTTTTAGCCTTTTGCCCTGGCAAACAACCCAAAGGCCCTGCATTTTGAAATGCAATCTTTCTTCCTCCAAGTTGATATATTTCCTGCCAAAATTACATAAGCACAAATTATAAAAAAAAGAAGAAGAAGAAGAAGAAGAAACTATCAAATTTTCCTTGATTCCTCAATCCTTTTCTATTTTATCAAAGGAATTAAAAACTTTAACTATACAATCTTGAGGTCGAACCCCAAAGACTTAAGTGAGTATTCATTACAAATTATGTTGATTTTCCAGAAAATTCTAACATCGATCTGGTTGATCTGGATCATATAGACAAACTACAGGTGCCTTGTGGTGGTTCGTGTAGTTTGCCCTAATAGCCTATAGATTTGGGTGTATGGAAGGATTTTGATGTTACCTTAAGCACTGATGTTATGTTGCCAACGACTATTGAAACATATTCTCGTCGGGAGGATTGTGTAATATATGGCTGGGTTGTGTAAAGGCGAAAATAGTCATTGCCTCCAATGCTAAACAAATAAACAGCTCTCATCAACACTTGCTTAGCCTTCTTTTCACCATATTTCTCCTTCAATGTTTGTACTGCCTCCTTGAAATAACTAAATTGCGTCCATAGATCAAGCTGAAATATGAAAGCCTAAACTCAAATTAATATTATTTCCTCCATGAAAAAAATTAAAAGAAAAAAAAGTAAAAAGGATTGATTTGCTCCGTTTTTAGTATTTCTCCATCCATATTAAACACATTTTAGATTGAATTCTCGTACCGGACCCGGGTGAGCGCTGGGAAGGACACCGGCCCCGCCTGAAGCGAAATTGGCCCCGTCTGTAAGTTTACGTGCACCTGGCTGCAAATAAGGTGGAAGGATAGGCAATTTGGCAAACAGAGCTGCACGTTGTGGAGTAAACCAGGCAAATCAATCAATATGTTGGGCAATCTATACAAAAAGTAGGGTAAGCATGATTCTATTCCATGTCAAGTGTCATTTGCATCATAATTTGGGATACACATTGTTGTTGAAAAGATCAAAGACTAAATGGATGTTAAAAATATTACCAATGAAATCGGGGACCACACGGCCATCGGAGAATCTGCCAGTGGCATGTTTGAAGTAGGTTTCTCCGTAAGGCAATGTGGTTGCAAATTCGGCAGAGCCATTGGTATACTTATTGTTTCCAGGGTCGAAGAGTGAATCCCCAAAAACAAACAATGTTCTTCCACTCCCTTTCTTCTCAGAATCGATTTTGCCACTGCAACTTACTTTGTCGAGAAAATTTGTAGAGAAAAGAGTAACTAGAAGAAGAAGGAAGTTAACTAGTCTAGCCATGATGTTATGAGGGGAACTTCCAAGCAAGGAACAGGGAGAAAACTGGGACTTTGCAAGTTGCTGCGAATGTGTGTTTCTTCAATTTTAAGTTTCGGTATTTATAAGAAAGTCAAGGCAATGTGAGAAAAGGTTGTATCATGATTACGTGCCACATGGATTTTATTAAATATTAATGATGGACGTAATGCTCTAGGATAAAAAAATTAGATAATGGTTAAGCGAATAATTAATGATAAATTATTTTTGAATCAATTAATCTAAAAATTTTTATCTAATATTATGTTTACTATTTTAACTTTATAAACTAATATAACACTTCTATCATAATTTATGCGAAAATATGAATTATTACTTATAAATAAGGTTTTAATCCGTAGCATTATTTGTCAATTATCAATAATAATCGTTTTGGAAATCACACGCTGTCATTGTGGTATTTTAAATATTATTGGTAATTTCATATAACCCCATGGGTCTCTTTTGTAAAGAGGACATGTTATCGCGTCTTTAGGCATGTGTTGTGGCGATAGATTGGATTTTTTTGAGCCGTTGGACGATTGGCTTACGTTTTCTGCTGCTGCAGATGTGATCCCTTAATAAATTATCACTGGCCCACTGGCTGAATTTGTGGTCGGCTCGTGAACGCGTTGAATAAATCTTGACGCGCCCAATCTTGGATTTCTTGAAGCCGGGCCCACTCGATTACACCGACTTACGAAATCCGAATATCAGTCGTGATGTAGTTCTTTCGCATAGGTACGGAAAGAGAGGGATTCGAACCCTCGGTAAACAAAAGCTAGCAATTGTAAACGAAAAGAAGTTTTGTCGATTTTGCATTGAGAGGATAAATCTATATATATCTATAAATATAATCTAAACGGTTTTATTCTGTCATTTATTAATAATGTACTAAATTATTTACTTAAGATAATGAGCTATCTTATTGTTGCCCTATTCTATATGAAAGCACTAACACCACACTTAATTACATTTTAATTGACAGATTTGTCATTCTTCAAGAAATCTCTCTCTTTTTTTTTTTAAATCAAGACTTTGTAAACTCGATATCATAATACGAAAACAAGTACAATATGCTAAAGACATAATTATACAGATAAAACACAAACTCGACACTAATAATGATATGAAAGATATAATAATAACAAAAATAAACATGATTACAATATAAATTAATTATTTGTAATCTCAATTCAGTTTTATATACTTTTAATATTGACACAAATTCATAAAATAGTATAATATATGAACCAAATCCGTTAATACCAATTGTTAGCTATACTTAAAAGAAAAAATAGGTTATACCAAAGGTATTGAGCTAGAATGTTTTCCGACTTAGAATGGCAATTTAGTAGAGTGATAGGTAGTTGGGGTTTGGAGTTGGATGCTAGGAAGCCATATGTGGCTAGGATTGGGTGATAGTTTGGTAGTGGCTAAAGTATAATGGATTATTTTCCCCCTATTGCTTAACTCGTTAATCTTATGGCAAGTGATTAATATATTAAGTGTATGATTAGGCTGGCAATTCATACTAATTGGACGTGTATTGTGCTTAAATCTAAACAGGAAACAAAAGGGACAATTAACGTCCAAGTCAATGGCCATACCATATATATGAGCTCAAATTGTAGTAATTTCTTCTCCGCTGTATCAAAGAAGGTGCATTGATTGGTAAGTGTATTTGGTTTTCATTTAGGGAAATCTACTCATAGTTCTTAATTTACGTATAAATGGTCCAACAAACCATGAAATCGCTCTAACAAGCCGTGTGAACTCCAGTATCCCATGTTAGTTTTGCTTTCCAAGGTTTCCACGTGTGAGGGTTGACCGTTTTGAGCATTATGCGAAGATCCATATCCTAGAGTTCTTGAATCTGAGCCATAAGAAGTGATGGCCATGCTTGTATTTATTACACGCATTGAATGTCGTGACGCCAGCAATGAGCTAACGAGGGCAAGGAAGCCAAATTGAAAGCGTCCTAAAACAATGAAAACACCCGAAACGAATAATGGACCTAAACTTTATTTGTATTTCACAATGATAGTGAGATCAAATTGCTTCGTCAATTCGGTACTATATAAGTATGGTGATGCCACCGATGAGATGGGAAGTGAACCACAGATGGACTGGTCAACTACTGTAGTGTGGACAAAAGAAAGATATGCCGATTGTGAAGCTTCCGTTGAACTCCTTGTGCAAGCTAAACGGGTTTGCATGTGGCTAGTTAAGTCTTGTAAACTTTGTTTCCTCTTTTTCTTTTCTTTTCTCTCTTTTTTTTTTTTGTGCTTTTATTTTAGAGATGAGAAACTGGCATTTAGCCCACTTGAGGTATGATTTATTTAGAACAACGTGTGTGAAGCAGAATTTTGATTTATTTATTTATTTATTTGTTATTAATTATATACCTAGACTTTGGTATTAAATGTTTATCAATTGTGATCTGGCTTAAATTGATATGCTGAGTCAGAAATTAGAATCGATCCAATTGATTGGTTTTTGGACTGGATATGAAATTGGTAGTTCAATAGTTCCTTGCTAGATAGATGCCTGAACTTGAGGAACAGATGATTCCTAAGCCACTTCTACTAATAAAACATTGAAAAAACATAAAAGGGAAACAACACACAACGCACATACACACTCTCTAACAGCATCACTTGCATAGTACCAAACACAATCGCACACATATGGGTATAAAGACAAACACAATGAACAGAAGACCCCTCCTCCCTTTTCCTATAAATACGTGCATACAATCCCTTTTAGATACGCTTCCTCTGATTTTGTGACCTACCAAAATTTACTGTGAAAACATGGCTCTTCTATCACATCTTCGCCACACTTTTTATTATTATTGTCCACATAGAGCTCCTTTATAATTTTTCTTCCATTTGTTAATTCTTTCAGCAATGGCATACATTTTGATATATAATTCGACACCGATGACACCAATTTACTTTGGCCAATCTAGAAATGCTTCTATTCAATCTAGTGATGAATTTTGTCGGAGTATTTCAAACGCATACATACATACATATATACACAAATATATCTTTCGTCTGAGACATTGCCATGAATGCATATATTTGTCTTTGTCTTGGTGAATTTTTCCTCTTATGCTTATGGTTTTTTTCCTCTATTTAAGGTTTTTAATAAAAATCGGCATGCACAGCTTGCTCATTATCTTTGTAGCTTTTCCCTACAACAATATATATGAATGCTGATGAAAATAATAATAATAATAACAGATTTGTTGTTATGATTCTGATCCTGTTAACGGATGTCTCCATTGCACTTATTAGATACCAAAAATAGAAAGCTTATATATTCTTTGGGATAAATTACATATTTCAAGAAAAATTAATTTTATGGAAATGTAAAATTTTCTTTTATTTAACCTCTTAAAAAAAAAAAAGTTACTCCCAAGAACCCCTTCAAAAAATTTAACGTATAGACTTACATATACATAGACATGAATTATGCCAGAAATTAATTTATAAAGCTAAATACTTCCCTCCTCACTTTCGCTTCTCTTGGTATCTTTGAGCTCCCATCTCAACTTGAAGTATGCTCTCTTAGATTCGTACTCCAGTTCCACTTAGGTGAAGATTTATGAGCGACTGAGTTCCCACATTGTTTGAGTTGCTTGTCGGTGTAATGTAGTGAATTAACCGGGTTATCATGCCATGGACTCTTGATAAATCTTGTTTCCGTTGCTGTTCGTGCTAGCCATCAAGGTTCCCATATACTCAAATATGTGGATGATGTGATTCGGAGTTTCAGATGTTGACAACACTTATGTGGATGAGGGGGGCTGTTGTCTAATCAATCTTAGCTGATCCTCATTCAGCAAATTTAAGGAGATGCTATTAGAGGTTTAGGTATCGTATAAAATGCATGATGCATCTAGGTATAGGAAGTAGTAGATTGAACTACTATTAACCAGATACGAGAAAGAAAAATATTATGAGATAATAATTTTTATTTTCTAGCCATATATTTCTATTAGCTAACGGTTTCAGTAACGAGGACCGATATTATGTACGGGTTCTATAAATCAAAGTTTACCATAATAAAAGAATATTGATTGACAAGAACAAAGTTGAATCAGAAATCTCAAAGAATTGGATTAATTCTGTCTCAGGTTTCTATCTGAAAAAAATGTAAAATAGGAATAAAATGAAGTAAACAAAAATGCAATAGCAACTCATAATAATCATGGCAATCGAGTGGCAAGTCCAGCCGTTCAAATGCCCATAGCTTTATTAAGATGTTTCTCAATGTTGTTCATGTGATCTGGGCTTCGTCTGGATAGCTTCAATCACATTAGTTGACCTCTCAGGTGGCAACTATAATTGAACAACCTAAGATAGTGTTTGAATGAAGAGGTCCTGACTTCCTTGGTTTTGTTGTATTTTTATTTTCATCCATTGATGATTGCTAAAAATTGCTATAATTAATTATTGGAAAAATGGCAAATTTATTACTCAAATTTTTGTGAAATGGTAAATTTACTACCTGAACTTTTGAAAGATCGATTACATATCTAACTAAAGTTTTTGTTAGCATTTGTATTTCTTTTCTTAACACTATTAGTTGTCGTTTGCTAAGTTGGATTAATGGATATATCCAAACATGACACGTATTCTTTATTATTATTTTAAATCATGTACATGCTAGATAAATAGAACAAAAAGGAATAAAAGAAAAAGACCATTCTACCCCTCTTCTTATTGAATATCTACTATGATGCCATCCCTTTTGTATTTAATTGTTTTCTCATTTCCTTTGTAGAAATTGGTTATTACATCTCCCCTTCTTAAAAGAACTTTTGTTCTTGAAAGTTTACCTAAGTCAGAAAAGAATTCAAAACACTTTGTTTTATCTCTTTCTCCAACTTTGCTCTTCTAGTTTAGTTATTCTTATAAACTTTTACATACTTGACTATCCATCATCTCACGATTTACTCTTCCATCTCAACGGTCTCCATAAACCTCTCTATTGTAATATAGTTTGATTGCACTTCCAAAGATTCCAACATCGTTACTTAATCCGTCTCCAAATACATACTTACTCAACATAGAAACATGCTATCCACTTGCTACGCACAGCGATAACACTAATTTGAAAGCTACACCTTAACTTTTCTCCAAAATCTCAAGAAATCCTTCTTTCTTGGGATCAATTCCCCGTTGAATCTAAACTTCACTAGCTTCCTTTTATTGGTAGTAGTCTTATAATGCATACACTTCCCACATAAAGTTTCAAAAGGTGTCATCTCTCATAGGCATAATGTTCTTGGCATCTTTAAATTGGTTAATTTCTTTGTCTGAGCAATCTAACATTTCTTTTTTCTTCTTTTTCTTCTTCTTCTTTTTTTTTTTTTTTTTTTTTTTTGCATTCTCTTGAACTAGTTTTTGGTTTGAACATCAGTTTATCACCTACCTCATCTTGACGTAATGAGGCTTGTAAGGTATCATTTGATTCATTGTCCAGTAGATATTGCTATAAACACATTTAGTAACTAATAGATCTTTATCTTAGTTTTCATCAAGGTTACATATCTTCTCTCCATCCGCTGAATCATCTCATAATACATATACAACTCCTAGTCATTTCCAATTGTCTCATTTAAAATGTCTTATATTTTGTAGCGCTGTATTGGTATCTTTTCTACTTGACCCCTCTAGGCATTAATATAATATTCAAAATTATTTTTTTGTTTTGGCTTAAGCATTCTCTCACTTGTATTACTTACATTTTCAACCTTTCCTTTCATTCTTATCCTATCATTTAATGCACTAACTCATTATTCACATCCTATTCCAAAATTTGCTTTTCATTCACACTTTTACCTTATTATAGTCAATAATTTTCAAATAGATCATTTCAACTCTTTTGGTTATGCTTTCACTTATCATTTTACATCATCCTTTAGATGTTCACCTTTGATTTGGTAATTTTTTTTTTCAAAAACTTTTATAGCTTTGATTTTTATTTGCAAAATCTTCCTTTTTTTTTTTTTTTTACCTTCTCACTTATTCCTCTTCCCTTCTATTCACCCTTCACTTTCAGTTTCCTTCTTTGGAGTTCATGATTTCAACCACAAATAAGGGTTTCTGGTTCTATTTAATGTTTAAGCTAATTTCTTTTCCAACTATGAGATCAAAATTTAAATAGTTACTCGCCTACCAACAGCTTCTAACCCACCATCCTCAAAAGATCCATACTCCTAAGCTTCTATTATTGTTTCTATACTCTTTTGAGAGAAGAAAGTTACTTATACTCAAAAGTTCAAACTACTCACTTGTCTAGCTACCCTTTAAGTTTCACTATTTCTAGCTATAAGAATAAATGCTTTTTATTGTCATACTTATGTTCACATTTTGCTGTTGTTTGTTTGGTTATGTCATATCCGTTTAGTTATTAAATTAGCAGATCATATCATTGCCTTTTGAGTTTTCCATCTTTGATTTTGTGTCTCTCTAGGACAGTTGCTTATTTCAAATTATTTAATTGTCCATTTTTTTTAAATATATCCTATCATATATATATATATTGTTGAACTTCTTCATTTCTTATTATCCCCGTTATCAATCTTCCTCGTCATTACTGTTATTGCATATAATATTGTAAGCCTATGGTTTGCTTGTCTCGAGACTTATGGTGTGAATTGAATTATTTAATATTTGTCAATCGATTACTCTGTGTCATCCGCTCTAATCTTAAGTTTATTTGTTATCGTTTTATATATTTTATTAATTTCATTTAGTTCCATAGAGTTTACGTCTCATATGTCCCTGTACATGTACACATAATAATGGGGCCGATAACTTCGACTCATGACTTGACTTAATTAGGACGAGACAAAGACTCGACTCGACTCACATTACAGACACGACACAATGTATCAACACAATTGACAATACTGGACACATTACACGATGCTGATCGTAGAAGAAGAAAGAAGTGAACTCGTCGATCCTACCTCATGTGTACATATGTTGTTGCACATTTACTATTCAAAGATGTTTCAATTTTTCATCTAATTTATTTCCATCATTTTTCTTTATGAATTAACATCCTTTGCATTATTGATATGCTAATGTTTATTATGGAGTTCTTTTTTTTTTTTTTTTTTTGTGAGCCAATATCATAGTTCGACGCTTTTTGGTCCAGGTAGGAGTGCTTACTGATTTCAATTCCACTACTTATATTAGCGCTTTTGTCTTAGCATAGATTGTCATTTATTCTTGTTAAGCATTTGAAATTAAGCTTTCTTATTCAGATTGTGGTTTCATACATATTTTACATATACAAGGTGCTTTCGTCATAACAAATAAGCTGGTCAACTAAGGATTGTCGTGGGGTGTTGCAATCAAAAGTCTAAGTTTATTCCATCTTTGTATTCACTTCTTTTCTCCTTAATTAATTCCATTTGTTGATTCTTGTGCTTTTCCCTTTCATAGAAGTTAAAATAATTCGGTTAACTAATTATTAATTTGCCATCTTTATTTTGCATTCTGTTTATTTCCTATCTATATAACTTCTTTGATTTTGTTGGATTTACTAATGTAATCGTGTGTATGTTTATGTATTTAGATATTATCCACGTTCATATAGTTTATATTGGTACATTAAGCTATTTCGAAATAATTGATTTGAATTATTTTACCACCCGTATTCTATGTTTAATTCCCAATTTCACTAGTATGACAATGGTAACATCAAGGGAAGCAAACTTATTGTGTTCTCACCATATTCATTCTCCTACCATCTCAAAGATCAAACTCCTAGGCTATCAAAAGAAGGAGAGAAATAAATGGGAAAAGAAGGAAATGAAAGCAACAAAATGTACAACAAAGAGTAAATAACTAATATATCAAAATCAAATAATCAAAGTATAATAGGGAAAACATTTGAAAATGTGTATTACGTTTTATTTAATCCACCTTTAGACTTTAGTTTCTCCAGGGTTTTCTACTAGTTCCCATGCTTCTAACCACTCTCTTCATTGCTTATAATCCTACCTATTGTATACCTAAATTTCTAAAGATCAATTGACTTGAGCTTTAATACCACTTAAGCTGTAACATTTTGAAACTCAAGACGTAACAACCTATTACATGTCAATATCAAGTATTGATATGCGAAGACTCGAAACCTATCTAAATATCTACAATTAAGTGACCAACCACAATGTTACATCAATATTAGCTTTAAGTTTTTATAACTTGATGCACATAAGATATAACCATAAACCTACAATAGGAGTCTAATGATATCCAATAGAATCTAATTGAACTGCAAATGGCAATAGAGATCGTATCCACAATATAGCTATCAACCATTATAAAAAACAATCTATAGGTACAATAATAATCGCTCAACCATCTCTTAACTATCATGCCTCGGCCCAACTACATCTCATAACAAGTAATGTTCACATCCTTTCCCATTTTGTAAGCTAAGTTGTAACTTAACTTGCATAATGAATCGTTGTCCCTCATTCTATGATAGATTGAATTGGTAGCACAGTTCCTAGTAAACCAGTCGACTGGTTGCAAATAGGTTCCACAAAACTGCAAAAGCTTTCCCTCTTTGAAAACTAAATTTCATGTACTATTTTCTCCACACTTCAATCTCATTATACACGTAGAATTCTACCGGAAACGTACTTACTTCAAAATAATATTACTATTTACATAAACATCAACTTAATATCAAACTAACAACTTACTTAAATAAAAAATGTCTCCCATTGTACGATAATTCATCCCTAAATATTTACAAACAGCAATATGTGGAAAATGACTTTCGAAATTAAAATCTTTACACAAACTTGTGTTACAAACTCTAAAAGTTAGACGTACCTCCCTTAATTTATTTTTGAACCATCCTTTCTCGTCAAGAATGTTCATATTTTTGGTTTCTATCCAAATCTAGCTTTACACAAGTCTAAGATTGGAGTAAAACTTGTAGGAAATGAAACTCAAATTGTTCTTCCATTTAGTACTTCTTTTGTTGTTTGAATGGGAACTATTGCATTTTGTTGGTTGGGGAGGAAAACGTTGGAGAGAAGAGAGGGAAGGAAAAGTGGAAAAAGAACCAATGTATCGGTTCAAAGTGCAAAAAGACAAGTATGCTTTAGATGCGGAAAGACCATTCAATCCCTCTTTTTATTGAATATCTACTATGATACCATCCCTTTTGTATTTAATTATTTTCTCATTTCCTTTGCAAATACTTGTTATTACATCACCAATGCCACCGGAAGATGTTCTGATGGCATGATTGTCCCGGATTTTATATTAAGTCCATATTCACTTGGTATCTCGTTGGTAAAGTGTTCCGGATACTTGTTTAGTGTTAAAAAAAATGCTTATTTTTTTTTTTTTCAATATTCATCGCGTGCTTTATGAAAGAACAAATGTTGGAAATTTTCTTACATTTGATTACATAAAATGTGTCAATTTCTATCATTCACTTTTTTTTATTTACTTTGCCATATTTTTCCACTAATAACTAACACTCGATTTCTACTTTTAGTAAGATAATACTGACACTATTGACACTTGGACAACATAAAGCATCTCGATGTGTTTTTGGCAAAGGAATTTTGGTGACAACAATCATTCTTTATTATATATATATGTTTGTGTCTGTGTGTATATTCGTTTGACTTAATCAAGAAAAAATGCATACTAATTTTCGCATTCTTTGATTTCATAAAATTTTTAATCGGTCTTACATGTAATTAAGATCTAATTGATTCTTAAGGATATCGGAATTTCCAATAATTTGGCCTCAGAATTTGCAAATTTGGGCTTGCTTGAGCCTTCACTGTCACCAAATGGGAACTTTCTTAACGGAGCCAACTTTGCTTCAAGTGGAGCATCCGTTCTTGACCGCAGCCATAAGAAGGCGAGTAATCAAATCCTTTTTTTATGGATGCTTAAAACAATGAAAATAATTATATAATTAAATGTTAAATAATTATAATTTATGCAAAAAAAAGGTAAAATTTTCCATTATTGATTATGAAGAAATTATTATATAACTACTCTATCTAATAACCTTTTCTTTTTTTTTTTTTAAAGGATGAGGAGGTAATTTTATTGATTTATGTTTTACAATAAAACTGCTTTTAAGAAGATAAAACCAAAAGAATTCATTTTGAAAGTAACAAGTTCACTTAAAATGTGTATTTAAACCTTTAAATGTGGTAGTTATCATGTAAGTTGTGACTATTCAATAAAAATAAGATCGGTTCTTTTATAGAAGGGTGATATTGTAAGATTACATATAATGAAATTGTGAAGAACACAAAAGACACAAAATAGGTGTTTCTAACTTTAGTAATAATGATAGGGGTTTTAGCACTGCTCTTCAACCCTCAGTTGTTCCATTTTATCCTGGTACTTAGGAAAAATAACAAATATTAGATCAACCTAGTTTTAATAGACTTGTAGATATGTACTGGTATTTCGACTTGACGTTATCATTGACGAATAGTTTCAATCAGAAGACATTATGTCATTCGCTGGCCGGGTTATTATATTTTGAGTAAATTACAAACATACCCCTTTTATACTTATAGCTTGTTTAATATGCAAAAAAATTTAGAAGGTAGCATTCAATTCTACTTCTTTTTTACTCTTTTTCTTCTTCTTTTTTACCAACAACATGATCGTATTACAACTTTAAGAAGAGAGAATTAAATTTGGTCTATTAGATTAGTAGGCTACTGTTTATAACACTAAATTACCATGACCTTAGTAATTCTACTGGTAGTATATAGGGATTCTATTCGGCATTATTAATCAACATATATTTATATAGCCATCATTAATAAACATAAGGAATGGAGTCAAAACATAATATTTAACTTGAAGCATATATACACACACCATTTGTACTCTCATCTCCTCACTTAATCACAACCAAAACCAAATCATGGAACAACTTTTCAGGCATTGCTCAATCTCGTAAACCAATTAAGCAATTTTCACTGACTTGGTAGTCGCAATGAGAGCAACATATGGTGATGAGGGAAACGATTGTTGGCCTTTGGAGGCAATGACAACGTGAACTTTCACCTTGAGTATGAAGAGGCTGGAACATCACCTACTCATGCTCAAAAGCAAGCATATGTGAAAGACGTCATAGGCAACCTATCTGCCGAAATCCTTGTGAGTTAATTTATCGATAATTACTCTCAATTATCATTATTTCTTGAATGAGTTACTCCTTTTTAGTTACTTATACTATGAATCATCAATGAAAGTATCTATTAATTCTTCTGATATGGTTGGTCATATACATATTTTCAATTAAAGTTAGGGGAATTTTTATTTTTTTAAAAAAAACCTTTTATCTTTATACTGCACTTAGGTTCGATTGCTTAGGCTTAGTTCTATGAAAGATGTCCTTTGGACTTCAAATTGATAGTTGACTTTTTGATAAATAAAAATATTTAAAAAATTCAAAAAGAAAAAAAAATGAAAAAAAATTTACAAAACTATATAGTAAAAGTATATAGAGTAATTTAAACTCAGTGGAAATATAGTGAAAATGATAGATCCAAATAAACCAAGAAGATAGAAACTAGAACGGAGACTTCTCTACACGCACAATGGATAAATTTTCTTTTTCTTTTTTCTTTGTTGTAATATGTTTTCATTTGGTTCAAAATTATTTGGGGAACAACTTGTACCGCATTACAAAGAATATCGATTTTGCAGTTCCGCGTTTGGTCTGCTTAGGTGAATATTCCTGCTCCTTGTCATTTTGACATTTAATATTACCATGTTTGAGTTTCAGCGTTATAATTGAAGAGAAAGATGCTTTAAGCAATTACATTTATTAGCTTTGCTACTAGAAAACATGCAAAATATAATTTCTCATGGTCTTCTTGATGGTAAAACCAAAGTTGACAGCTAACAAGGATTTTATCTACATTAAACTATCAATTTCTTTTAATATTTTGTGTAGGAAATTTGTGGATGCGGAGGAACGAAATTTGCATTGGAGAATGTTGACCCTACAGGTTGTCAACCATCGGCGACACAAGAGACTAATGGTTCATGCAATGAGCTGCTTCTCGAATTGACGAGAATGAGTAATGAGCTTTTCGTTAAGGCCCTCGAGGAAATGGCTCAAAATTTAATTGGATCCGAATATTCAATTCACAACTACTACAATATTCTTCTTGACAGAATCCTATACCACAATACATATGGTGAGTTGCTGCACTTGCACATTGTTATTTTGAGACAATAACAAGAATATGGTTATGGTTTGCACATAAATTAAAACCCAAAAAAGTGTTAAAAATGGCTAATATTCATGAATAATTCTATTTGAATTGTGTTGTTGCCCTTTATTGAAATACAATATTCTACAATGTGGTTGGATTGGAACATGTGTAATCTCATTTGCGTACTGATTCTAATGGTTTATATTTTCCTTCTATAACACTTTGATATCAATGGGTTTTGTGAGTAGAAAAATGCTTCTTGTCGTTTTGATGATCATCCGTTTCGTAGCGAAGGTTGTGGTACAACAGATGCAAGTCTATGTCGTTACCCATGTGCCTATCTGTTTTAGGATACAGATCATACTACCAAGTGTGGCGATTTTCATATCGCTCAACTCATTTGGAATGGATCCTAACCGCAAACTTGGACATATGATGTCAGGCAATTATTTGAGGAAGTATCAATAGAGGATAAAGAACTTTATATAAACGTGATAATTTGAACATCTTAAGCTCTAGCATTTCTTGTTTCTTATTGCGTATAAAAAATTATCTAGAGGAGAACATAAACTTTTGTAGAACTCATGACTTGTAAACTTTATGTGATGGAATTACTTATGAAATAAATTTGATTTGCCACAGTGACTTTGAGATGTGTTCACTGTGTTAGCCAAAGTCTAAACATACATTTTATTTTAAGTTTTTTTTTGGGTAATTGAGGACATGTATAATAAGTGAAATATATAGCCATAACTTGATAATTTGTCCATATAGAAATTACTTCCGAGATATTATGAAAAAGTTCATATATAAGGAAAAAAAAAATTAAGCATATCAAAAGGAGGAGTCAATAAATATGATTCTTCTTCTCCACGAATCATAAGCATGATGATCGTACGTGGGCATCAACAACACCACTAGCTTCCCAATAAAGGTGGAGACGTAAACCCAATTAAATGTCCACTTAAAAATTGCTGCAAAGAATCGAAACATTAGGACACTCTCACTTAATTCTTTGCCTCTTAGTTTTCTTGACTACTTCTAGTGTATTCTATTCAATCATAATTTTCTTAAAGTTCATTTCGTGCAAATACTAGGACCATGAAGATATTTTCGTAGTTTTTTTTTTTTTTAAATCAACGATAGGCTGCTCGTCACCTATGAAATGAAAAACTATTAAGCTTTTATCATATTATAACACACTAAAAACAGTAAATAATCAAGTCAATATATTAATTGGTCCATTTCAACCATTTTGCTCGAGAGTTGTAACTTTCTATTGGCAAGAAATTTAACACCATAACTTTATAAATTAGTATCAACTCCTCAAACCTCTTCTTTACGACAAAGCTAAACTCGAATCATTTACTTATAAGTAAGGGGTTAGCTTTGATACTATTTGTAACGCTCTAAATTAAAACTAGTAAATAATTAAGCCAACAAATATGAATAAGAACATTTCAACCACTTAACGTAAAAATTACAACTTTATGTTGACAAAATATTTACCATCATGATTTCATAAACTAATACTAATCCTTCGTACAATTCATGTGGGACATCACTTAAGTTGTAATGCCCCAAACTTAGGGCATCACGACTTATTATATATCTTAAGTATTTACTGACACGTCAGTTGTAAACAAATAACTAAAAATCTCGAACAAAGTACTATTAGAAAGAATCCAAATAATCTTATGGAATTTACTTCTAAAATTTAAATTAGAACGATTACTAAATAAATTTCTTTTTTTTTTTTACTTAAGTAAGAAATACTAACATAAATTAAACTCTAACTATCCTATTTCATGGATTATATTTTGATGTGGAATATTAATTATTGCTCCCCTATACCCATAAATCTTGGTATTCTCCAGCTTAATAAATTCTCTACCTTTAAGTCAAGTTTATGTAATTGAAAAATAATAAATAGTAAGTCAAAGTCTTATATGTAACATACACATATGTAACGGTACAAGCATATGTGCATGTTACATAAAATAAATGGATCACACAAGTTAATGCAAACATGAATAACAAACAAATCAATTATTATATTTGATTTAGTCCATTACACATCGTAAGAGTGCTCATGATTCTAATCAAACACATAGCATAATATATAATATACACTTGGAAACTTTAGCTTCTAGCCTTAGGATTCTTATGCTAGGAACTACTACTGTAGGCCCCATCTAAATGGTATGTAGAATTGCTACTATGGCCCTAATACCCTTAAATCTACCTAGATTATTTCAATACAAGACTCTACTAGGAGCAACACGTCACATAGATCATTAGGATGGCTCCTAGGGATTTATTATCACCTACCCCTAAGCCAAGCTATGTATAAACAAGATACAACAATTAAGGGAATATTAATTCACTCCATTTTCAACTAACTATCCTAACAATCACAATCAATAAGCATGTATCACACACCTAAATTAGTAGTTAAGAATTTTATAAACTATAATAAACTCCTACACCTAAAGTATTACAAAAAGAATAAAGCTTTTTCAATAAACTATTCTCAATTCCTAAATCTTTAACTCTTTATTATTGTTTTGTCTTTCAAACTTAATCCTAATGAGTAAACAATTATCTCAAGTTAATAGTCCTTAATGGTCGAGTTTTGATCATTTATAACACCTATTATATAATAAAAACGAATTCCAATACTAATATTGTGATTTACACCATTCTTTTCTTATCAAATTTAACCTAACTCCCATATCCATAGTATTCTCAATATATCCACTTCCTTTTTCAATAATTCTCAATAATTAAACAAGAGAATCAGTAAGTTTTGTAATACTTACTTGAGTTTTCGTAAGATATTACATAAACCAATATTTCCATACAACGAACACTTAATTTTATAACCTTAAAACACTAATTCAATTAAAATCTCTTCATGGATAAGAAATCTTTTAAAACATAATATATCCTTACTATATAATCCCTTTTCACGCATTAAGGTTATTCTTTAACCAAGCCTTTAGATCATGTTATATCTTGTTTGTTGATGGCATGAAGGTCAACGAGAGGGAGATCTTTATAATCTCACTATGAGAGGTTGAAAGTATAGAAGCATCAAAGATTATGGGCTAAGGTTAAGGCTAAAGAGGGTTTGTGGGCATTAAGGATAAGAAGTCCATTTTACTTCACTTGTTACTATTTAATTATCCTCTTGCTCCTATGTTTGATAATGATTTTTTTTTTTATTTTCCTTAATTTATTGGGCCAGCAAGACCGCTTAAAAAACTTTTGTCGTAGTCCAACCTACTTTTTCTTTCTTAGGCTACACACTTGCAATTGCTCATGTTGTCTTCCTTTACATCATCTTTCGCTACGCTACTTTGATTATACTTCAATCATAGGGCTTCAATCATCTAAGTTGTGTTCATCTATTCCTCCACCCTATACTCTATTTGAAATTCAAATCTTCAAAATCTTTTCACCATTTAAATCTTATGTCTTCAATCTTAAATTTCCTAAAGTTATTCTTTAGCTCTTATGCTTAAGGACTAAACTCCTATTTGTCCATTCACAAATTCTAAATTAACTAACATTAGTGGTCTTGTCATTTACTTCTTGTATTTGATGCTAATAACATATCAATTTAATATTTCTTTAAGGTAACCTGTTGCTTTCCATTATACATCTTACCTTAATCATTACTAAGGGAAATAAACATTAAGAGAAATTGCATAAAACTCCCTCTAAATTTTGCTTTCATTGCATATTGCTCTCTTAAATTTTCAAAGTGTGATTTTTGCTCCATAAACTTTGATAAATTGGAAAAACAACTCCCTAAGTTGAAAATAATTCTTTAAACTTTGATTTTTGTTTATAAACACTCTATAAACAACTCCATAGGTTATTTGCCAATTTATGAAAGTTTAGGGACCAAAAACTATAATTTAAAAGCTTAGGGAGTAATCTGCATTGAAAGCAAAGTTTAGAGGTTTCTTTTTTTTTTTTTTTTTTTTGCATTTTCCCCTAAACATTATAGATTTCTTTTTTTATAAACTTTATATAGCTAAAATGAAAAAATAAAAAAAAAACAAAACTACATACATTACCAAATTCATAGGAGTAAGTTTCTCAAGTTTGATATCCTATAGATAGTAAGTCCAACTACTTCATAAAACTTGAACAAAAGGAGCTAAAAACATAGGGATATAGTCAGCAAAAAACATGGGTTCTTGCTATTGGAGTCCCTCCTTACCCAATCAATCCACTACTTCATTCATCTCCTGATGAACCTTCTAAATCATAAAACCAGATTGATCATATATAATTCACTTATAGTCTTATAGACCATTATGGCATCTATCTAGGTCTATATCACTTGATCCAATTGACTGCTTATTGTGAGTCTACTTCACAGGTAATGTTTTTATAACCCTTTTCCCATGCAAAATTCAAACCATGTTTGATGGCATATAGTTTAGCTTTTAGAGGGGTGAGATTATCATCGTATACATAAATGCACCAAAGGGTAAATCCCATATGATCAGTTATTATGACACTCACTCCTACTTTGTCACTTAGCTCTACCATAGCACCATCATAATGCAGTTTGATCCATCTATTTGTAATATCCAGCCCCTTGAAGAAGTTGCCAACTTCCCTATTTAAAGTTTTCAACCCTATTCTTCATTTACCATTCATTCACTATTCTTTGAATAATTTCTATGTAGTTTCCAAGTTCATGTGCCGGTTTAAATATATGCCTATTTCTTTCATTCTAGAATTCCTTTAGTGAAAAAAAATACTTTCACTATTGTAGGTGGTTTGATCTCCTTCTAGTTGATTCTTCCCCTTTGATAATGATATTTTAACCACCTTTTTAAGTCCTTGAAAGAGAAGTTTTCTATATTGAAGGAAAACCCTAGAGAATACCATTTATGTTTACTCTACTAATAATTTAGAAAATTGAGTTAGGCTGACTCTCCAACATTCTAACATAATGGGCAAATGTTATTAACATCCAATCTTATTCATTATAGATTGTCTGCTATTGCTAAACTATTCAAAAGAATTCACCATAGCAGAATTTGATTATTTGAAGTTATCGGGAGTTTCTATACCCATTTCCAATTTCCTCACTCTCAACCCTACTATCTTCAACTAGCATTCTTGAGTATGCTAATTTAGTAGAAATCTCCCTGTCTATGGTGTCAAGCTAACATTCAAATAGTTATTGTTATTGTTTTGCAATTATGATTATTTATAGAGTTTATGTTCCTTCATATTATGATTTAATGTCTTTCCTTTTCATTATTTCAAGGTTTGATATACTATTGTATTTACTTCCTTTTATCTTATTTTATTGCCTTTATTATTACTATGATTATTACATTAAGTACATAAAAACTTTATCTTATTATTATCTTATTTTCAGTATTTACATAAGGATGTTAAGTTTCTTTTGAGCACTACTTTTAGATTTATTGTTGGTAAGACTATTATTACCTTTATAATAAATACGGGCAAGGTGACTCTTTAAAGAACTGAACGGATGACACCAATTAGAGAAATAAAGGGAAAGAGAATATAAAAAATTCAATTGTATTGTCTTTTACTTTAGAGAGAACGAAAAATTCTTATTTTAAGAAAACTAAACAACAGAAAAACACATCCTCTTTAAAAATGTTGGTAAGGAAAAATGGTCCTTTTTTATGGAAATATCTATCATTCTTTAACTTCCAATGAGGGAATCACCTATGCCAGAGATCATTTCGGACTTAGAGCTATGGTAAATCCAAACACCAATAAACATGGTAATGCTCAGAGTAGAAGTGAATGACATAACGGTCCATGGTATCATGTAGCAGAAACAATCCTAGCAATTATAATCAACAAGCATGTGACATGTACTTAGATCAATAGTGAAGAATTCTACAAAGTATAATAAACTCCTATACCTAAAATATTAGACAAAGAATAAAGCTTTTCTAGTCAACTATTTCAATTCCTAAGTATTTAACCTTTTATTATTGATTTGTCTTTCTAACTTGATCTTACTAAGTAAACAATTATCTTAAGTTAGTAGTCCTAAAATGAGTTTTATAACGTGTTATTGTTACTCAAGATTTATATATTAATAATTAAATAAAATGGAAAGTACTAAAGCTGGTTATGCTAGAAAGCCAAATTGTGCTCTTAGCTGCACAAGATAGCATGTCTTAGAGAAGAATATAGCATGGTTAATTTTTCATTGTGCAAGATAACCACTACACCCCAAAATCAAATTCTAATGAAAAAACTGTGATTTGCACCATTCTCCACTTATCAAATCCAATCTAATACCATGTTCATAATATTCTTAATCCATTCCTTTACTTTTGCAATAATCCTTAATAATTAAATAAGAGATCCAATGAGTTTTCTAATACCTACTTAATCTTTCATGAGACCTTGCATAAATCGATATCTCCACACTACAAGCACTTAATCTTTCAACCTTAAAGCACTAATTCAATTAAAATCTCATAATTTTTTTGAAACAAAAAGATGGTTCCATCTAGTTTAGTATGCAATTTGATCCGTTATTGCAAATTAACTATTTATCTTGCGTCTTATGATTAGTAGCAAAAAGTATCATCAAAGAATTACATCTCTTCTGTTCAATAAAAAAATAAAATACCCCTAACTCTATTGAAATCCTCACAATCAACCAAAAAGTCAACTAAAGCACATAACTTTCTATCTTATGCTTATATTTCTTTTGTCTAGAAGCCTAAAGGAAGAACCTTGAAGTAACATTAGGCTCGCTCATTCTTTTATGCTTATAAGAAGGATACATAGAGTCACTTCAGTTGAAAGATAGGTTCTCACTTTAATGATAAATAAAGGTACAATCACCATGATGATTCTCATAAACTAACAAGAAGCATGAGAGAAAGGAGACTAGGGAAGGTCATAATCAGTTTGTGCTTAAGTAAAGTCTATATACCCATACAGTTGATATAAATAAAAGAACATGAGGACTTACGCTGATGTTGTAGGCTAAAAAATGTTGTATGAAAAATTAAAGAAGTGTGAATTTTGGTTGGAGCAAATAACCTTTTTTGGAGCATGTAGTGAAACAAAGATTCCGTTTCAATAAATCCTAAGAAAGTAAAAGATGTGGTAGATTCACCTGACCCGAAGAGGTAATAGAAATTAAAAGCTTTCTAGGTTTAGTAGGTCATTATTGACATATTGTGGAAGCATTTTCCAAAGTAGTAACTCCATTAACCAAATTGACTAAGAAGGGAGTGAAGTTTAACTATGACAACAAATGTTAAGACAAAAGTCAAAGGAGAAATTAGTATGAACACTACTGTTGGCTTTACTTAAGAGTAGAGAAGAGTTCGTCATATTCAGTGACATGTCAATTTAGGGATTAAGATATGTATTCATATAGGATAGTCAAATTATTGCTTATGCCTTCTACCAATTGAAGCTAAACAAGAGTAACCGTTCCACTCATGCCTTTGAGCTAACAACAGTTAAACTGATATTGAAACTCTAGAAGCACTACTTTTATGGAGAAAAACGTAAAGGTTTTACTAATTACAAGTATTTAAAGTATATATTTACTTAAAAGGAGCTAAGTATGGGATAGAGAAGATGGTTGGAGTTAATAAAAAACTACATCCTTAAGATTTAATCTTATTTTAAGAAGCCAGTTGTAGTGGTAGATGCTCTCAATAGGAAGAAACAAGGAAATCTTCCAACTTTTATTACTTCTCAATGAAGATTACTTAAGGATATGCACAAGTTGCAGCTAAAGCTTTGTACATCCAACCAACCATAGTAGGTAGAATTACTACAATCTAGGTTGTAGATTAAGATATTAGGAGATTAAGAGCCAATTGGCGTAAGGAGTATAACTTAATTCAATATTAATGTGATGGAGCTTTGATTTATGGATCCGAATTATATGTACTAGGGAATGTAGAATTGAAAAATGAGATTTTGAAGGAGGCGGACTATTTTGGGTACTCAATTCATCTTGAAAGCACTAAGATGTATAAAAATGTGAAAAGTCACTATTAGCGGAAGAATATGAAGTCACAAATTGTTGAGAATGTTTCCAAATGTTTGACTTGCTAACATATCAAAATAAATTGACAACTTAAATGGAGTAGTAGAGTGGAAAAATGGAAACATTCTTAACATGGTAAGATATGTTGAAAGTTAAAAATATGCCAAAGGAATTTTGGTTTGAAGCTATTCTTGTACAGTCTATCTTTCAAATCATTCACCACCAAGAAATGTCAAAGATTAGAGTTATAACGACTTTAAAGGGGCTTAGTAAGATTATCCAAAATTTTCATATTACGTGTATACCCATAATACGAAAACTACCTTACAAATTAGAAGATGTAAGACTCTAACTAATTAATCACTATGGCTTTTAATAGGTAATTTATTAATTTAACTTAAGCTATAAATAATTATGGATATTCAATATTCTACTACCCATTAGAACTACAGAGAATTAATATTCCCTACCAAATAATAGGATAGGATGTATCAATTTTATAAATTACAATAGTTACTAAATATTGCAAAGCCATGACACATAAGTGTTGTTTAAATGTACTCGTCTATAATTTTACTGGCTAGAATACTCTACACTGGGGTCCTAACCTAATTCCTAGCTTTTAGTTAACTTACAATATATATATATATATATATATATATATATATAAGCTACATCTAGTTTAATGAGATATTCGTTCTATTATACCATTTAAGTAAAAAAAAAAAGCAAGTTAAATTAACAACCATACGAATGTAGACAAATTGTATGCAGTATAACAACACTGTATATATAGCTATCCGAAAATTGTATATAGCTCGAATTTTGCCTTCTGTTGCTAAGGTTGAAGATGATGGTCTATTAAACCTAAGTTTTAGTTACTCTAACTTCTAATCTACTAATTAGCTTAACATGATGATCAATATTATTTTCTTTTTCTTTTTTGATTCAGCATATGCCGTAAGTTTAGATGTGAGCAACACACACAGTCTGCTTACCCTTAAGTAATAGACTTTAAGATACATCCCATTTCTATGTAGTTGGCATATCCAGTGACAAGTAAGCCCATAGGTTAGGGTGAAGCTTTATTACACATGTGCACCGTACGAAAAACTTAAGTATAATAATCACAACCATCGCAAGATCCCTCCATCCTACAAGCTTAGTATGATAGCTAGTAAGTCCCTACTGATGCATGATATGCATAACCGTTTAATTTATTGAGTCGAATATAGTTAGATTTAGTTTATTTAAGTAGTCAAACAATCACCACAAACAATCATCAAATCATAAAGATACTATTGATTTATCACTCAATTTGGTTTATATATCTTATAATGTTTTAGCAGTTAAGGAAAACAATAATCAATCACATACATGGTTCCTAATTCTCCATGCAACCAATTAATAATATTTACACAATTAAGTACAACTAATCTACAAGCACAATTAAGTATAACAGTCACTAGAATACTCACTTGATCAAAATCGCTAAGAATAATAATACTTTATGGGCAATGATATATTTTAATTAAAGTTTTCAATGTTATTTTACTTTGCTTAACTTATCTATTTTAGTGATTAAGAAGTACTATTTTATCTATGAGCTATAGTATACCACTCAATGAATGTTGTATAAGTTCGAACTTTCTCATTTTTTATAAATTTTATATTAGTATATTAGTATATTATAATTTAATTGTCATATTGACGTATGGTGGGATAAATAGTAGTAGGATAGTATAGTAGTAGAATTGTGTGGAAATTATTGAAATTATACATTTAATTCATTGACTTAACCATTAAAACTTTAGCATAACCACAGTATAGTTACTCTAAGAACATATTAAGTGTGTATGCGTATATATACATATAATCATTTTAATTCTTCTAGATGTATGATCCCATATTATTGTTATTGTCATTATTATTATTGTTATTGTTGTTGTTGTTATTTCATATTATTATATTATGGTATTACATTTTATATACTTAATTATTTATACATATAGAAGCATATCCATTTTAGATTGTTTAGACTTTTAAGTACATGCATATATACATATATATATGCATACTTATTGAGAGAGAGAAAGAGAGAGAGAGAGAGAGAGAGAGAGAGAGAGAGAGAGAGAGAGAGAGAGAGAGAGAGAGAGAGAGAGAACTTTGACTTTCTAAATGATTTCGTGTCATATAATTTATATTTTATATGTACTTCATGATACATATTTATCGGTTTTCCTTTTATAGGAAATCTATGTGTATATTTGTGAATAATTATATTTATATATTTAATTATTTACTTTAAGGGCTTATCCTAACTATTAGTCTACAAGGTTAAATCACTTGAATATTTTAGTTATCCTACCTATCTTTGTCAATTTATTATAAAATTTTAATCATATATAAATTTTTTATTTTAAATCTGATTTTTATAATCTTATAGTTAATTTTTATCGTTTTCTAATATACTTTCATATAGCAAGGTTCATTTTGGGAGCCAAGACCTGCATTTTCTATCATAGGCCTAAAGAGTTCTGAATTATCATGTACTTAGGCCCATTAATTTTTTATTTACTTAGAGTTTTTCTTGAAGATTTTTCAAATTAGACTTTTTATAAATTTTGTCATTAGGCTTAAAAATTGTAGGCTTAACTTTTATACATTTTAATTCTATTAGGTCTAACTAAAAATTTTAGGATTTCTTATTGAGCTTTTCATATCTAATTTATGTATCTAATTCAAGTCGGGTGTGTTTTAATGACTAGTGGGCTTTCTAAATTGTTGTTTGGGCTTCAATAATGTCACTAAATTTTATATTTGCTGATTCTTTTCATTTCTTGGCTTAAATCTTCATGTATTATCCATAAATAAGCTTTTACTTTAATTTTTCAAACCTAGCTTTTATGGGCCAAAATTATCTATATACTTTTGTCCTTAATTTAATTAAATAAAAAAATTTGGCGTTTCTTTTCCTTCTAAACAGATCTAGATGTGGCTTGCTTATGGTTTTTAAGTTCAATTTTATTCTATTTTTATCAAGTATCATCTTTTTATGCTCTAATTTGTCAATTATCCTAATTAATATTATAGTAAATATTCTAAATTAGTTTATAATTATTATTTTTCATTAAAAATTTTTATCAAAATTTTTTTGTAGACAATCTACAATACATTTTTTAAAGAATTTTTTTGGGATTTTTGTAATCTTGTTGATTTTATTATTTTTGTTAATTTATAATGTTAAGTTATTACATTTTATACCATAAAAATAACTAAATAAAAGAAATAATCCAAAAATTAGAAAATATATACTATTACGTCCACATACACCTAAATATATGATTTTCAAATGCCTAAAAGTATGTGTACTTATATATATATATATATATATATATATATATATTCGAATCTTACATATTTTGTAACGACTCCAAAGGGAGCTTAATAGAGATATCTAAAATCTATATATCATGTATACATTTATGATATGAAAATCGCTTGGCAAAACAGAGATTACGAGACTCTAACTAATTAATTAATATGGCTTTCAATGTGTAATTTATTAATTTAACTTAAAATATAAATAATTATGTATACCTAATATTTCATAGTCTATTAGAACAGTAGAGAATTAGCATTCCCTACTAAATAATGAGATAAACATGTAAATTTCAAATTCTTTTACTAAATATCAATTATAAAAGTATCATCTAGTTAGATACATTATCTTTCTATGTCTACTTATCTATTATTCTACTGGTTGGAATGCTCTACACTCGAGTCTTAGCCCAAACCTTAACTTTTAAATAACTTACAAAAGAAACCATAAAGCTAGATCTAGCTTGGTGAGATATTTGTCCTATTATACCTTTCAACTAAAAGTAAGTAAGTTAAATTAGCAATCATATGAGTGTAGACAAATTGTATGCAATGTAGCAACCATGTATATACAGATATTCAGAAACTATATATAGGTCGGATTTTCACGTCCCATAGCTAGGGTTTAAGATAATGGTCCATTAGACTTTGGTTCTAGTCACATTAGCTTATAATCTACCAAGTAGCCTCACATGACGATGAATATTAATTTTGTGTTATTCAACGTATGTCACGAGTATGGATGTAAGTAGCACATGTCGGTAGACTTTAGGACACGGTCCATTGCTATGTAGTTAGTGTCTTTAATGTAGAGTAAGCCCATAGGTTAAGGTAAAGCCTCGTTGTAAGTGTGCACCATGTGAAAACTTGAATAATAATACTCATGACCCCAATATTGGGCCTTTATGTTAAAATTAGAACCTTATTATACTCTAATCAATTTTGTCTAAATGATTAATAGGCTTCCTAAACTTTATTTGGGACCTCCAAAATTTATAATATTTTTAGATTTTTTGGTTGGTTTTTCTTATGACCCTATATCTTATTTATTTGCCCAAAATGGGCGTTTTCTTCTATATTCCCAACTCTATAAGTTATGAGTTTTGTTTATTTATGCATTTTTGTCCCTAAAGGCTTTTTTATGGGCCCTAATTCCATTTTGTTCTATTTTTGACAAATTAGTACTTTTAGGCTTTAAATTGCTAATTAAGTTAATAGGTTTTATTATAATCCATCTAAAATAATTTCTAAATGTTAATTTACATTAAATAAAATTTAAGATTCAGATTCTTCGCTCGACGTGGCCTTGTTTTTAGGGTCTTTTTTTTCCTTTTTGCAAATTTATGACTTATAATGCAATATATTATGTTAATGTTTTTACAAAAATACTTAATAAAGGGAAAATAATTCAAAAAATATATACATATGCACATGCCGTGGCCAAAAACCTAAGGACATATTTTATACCATATTTTTTTTTAATTCTTAAGAAAGGGAAATACATACACAATAATAATATATATATGGTATTCTTGAAATATGTATGTTTATATATGTACAAATAAATATACATGTTCTTGGATATATATTTTTTCCTTTACTTATATCCATAAAATAAAATAAAAATATTATTTTATAGAAAAAATTCTCAACTCCACATACATATATGCGTATATATATATTTAGGTTTATCCTTGTATTTTTTAGAGTATATATGTACATAAATGCATGCATTCTCGTATATTATACTTAGAACTAGAAAAATAAAATAAGTTTATATGGAAAATTTCCCTACTCCATAACTGTAGGTTTATATGTATATATATATATATATATATGTCATGTTCGTTCTTGTATTTTTGAGGATTATATATATATATATAGGTATATATCATTTTCGAAATACACATACATACATATATATATATATATATGTATGAATATGTATATTTCCATTGGTTTAAGTCCAGAAAACAAGATGATTGTTTTTGGTGTGTTTTGTTTGTGATATTTTGAAAGAAAAAGGAATGGAATGGGTAACAACTAACCTATGAAAAATAAAAAGGATGAAAGGAAGAGAAAGTGATTGGTGTTATTTCTGTAAGAATGGTCAAAGCATGGGTAGCTTCTTTCCTTTTCAATCAACCGAAAGATGGAAGGAAAAAGAGAAAAGTGATTGTCTTATCATGTATCTAGGAATAGACTAATCTTAGGGTAATATAACTTTAGTTAAGAATTAGTTAGATTTTAAGATGATGTTAATTAGATTAGATTTTTATTTACAAATAAAATATAATATACATGGGAAGATTTTGGCAAGACAAATGTATATAAATGTTTGTATAGCATATGATACAATATATATACTATAAGATATGTTTAAGGAAATAATTATTTATCACATACATATCTATTTGTATTGCCAATTTACCAATGTGTAGGGTCAATTTTGTAATCTTAATAGTTTGTTATTTTAATTGGTTTAATTTAGTTAATTATTATTATTTAAGTTATCTCCAATCATACATTAGCTATTTTACGCATGTTCACGTATTTAGTGATAATTTTATCAAATTAGGGTTCTATTGGTGTTAAGGTAAGTTATAGGATTTTATAATTTTAAGGTTTAGTATTTAGGGTTTTTTTTTTCATATTCATTTTAAGTTTCTTTAAATTTGTGCAATTTTATTGACCATAGTAATTATCTACAATACTCGAGTTCAACTCTATATCTTAAAGCTAAATTTACGAGATTTACAAAACCCTCATGAAGTATAGAGTAGAAGAGAGCTTAGTATAAATTATTTACACATTTTTAGGAGCATAGCATATGCTCATTTGCCATAACAAGAGACACCTAAAGTTAGATGATCAAAGTGCCAAACATATCTTTATTGGCTATGATTTAAATTCCAAAGGTTATAAGTTTTACAACGTAAAAAATGGAAAATATAGTAGTGAGTTAAGATGTTGAATTTGATGAAAAGGTAACATAGAATTAGGGGGTCATAAAGACAAAGTTTATGATTTTCTTTCGTATTTTTTAAGAAGATGATGAAGATGAAAAGACCATGGAACCTAAACCTCTTAATTCACCTAGTCCTCCTAATTTTCTCTTGTTTCACCTACCACTTTTTCTAATGGTGAAAGTTCGAGTGAAAGAGTATAGAAAATGAAGGAAATACATGAAATTTATTGAAGGATTAGAGAAGTTACTCTAGATGATAGTGAATTGTTTTGTCTTCCTGTAGATAGCAAGCCATTAAATTTTGAAAAAGCTATGATAGACAAAAGGTGAAAACAAGCCTTGAATGAGAAAATTGATGCAATAAAGAAGAAAAACATGTGGGAATTGGCAACTCTTTACAAGGGCCATAAAGCTATGAGAGTCAAATCGATTTATAAAGTGAAAAAAAATGCCAATGGAGAAGTAGAAAGAAACAAAGCAAGGCTTATTGCTAAAATTTATAAACAAAAGCATCAAGTTGATTATGAAGAGGTATTCATTTGCTCATCTCTTTAGCGGCTCATATGAAGTGAAGACTTTATCGACTTAATGTGAAATCTGCTTTCTTAAATGGCTATCAAGAGGAAGAAGTTTATGTAAAGCAACCATTGGGGTATGTGGTCAAAGGACATGAAGAGAAAGTTTTAAGGTTAAAGAATGCTTTGTATCGATTGAAAAAAGCTCCAAGGGCATGTAATAGTTGCATTTACAAGTATTTCCAAGACAATAGGTTTATTCATTGCCTTAATGAGTATACTTTCTATGTTAAAGTTGATAATGAAGATATTTTAATTGTTTGCTTTTATGTGGATGTTCTTGTATTCATTGTAACAATTCAAGATTGTTTGAAGATTTCAAGAAGGCTATGTCACTTGAGTTTGAGATGACTGACATAGGGTCCACGTCATATGATTTGGGTCTAGAAGTGAGGCAAATGAAGGAAATATTTGTCTATCAAGAAAGCAATATGAAAAAGGTTTTGGGAAACTTTAAAATGCTTGATTATAATTCTATGATCACATTAATAGAAGTTGGAGTGAAATTGTCGAGATTTGATGAAAGAGAGAATAAAGATTCAACTTGTTTCAAAAGCCTTGTGGGAAGTCTAAGACACTTGACCTTTACAAGACTTAAAATTCTTTTTATGATTGGGATAGTGAGTTGTTTCATGGAAGGTCCTACTTTCACCCACATGAAAATCGTTAACATGATTCTTTGTTACCTAAAAGGTATACTTGACTATAGGCCATTTCATTCTCCTTGTAATGATTTCAAGTTTGTGGGATTTTCTGATTGCGATTTTGCTGGAGATGTTAATGATAGAAAAAGCACTATCAATTTTGTATTTTGGTTGAGACATTGTGCTATTTAATGGAGTTGAAATAAGTAACATACTATCACTCTTTTAACTTGAGAATTTGAATATGTGGTGGTTACTTCTTGTGTTCATCATGCTATTTGGCTAACAAAATTATCAAAAGAGATTCTTTTGCCATAACAAGACGCTATAGAAATTTATATTGACAAAAGATCTACACAAGCATTAGCTAAAAATAAATTTTTTTATGAACAAAGCAAGCATATAATCACAAGATTTCACTTTATTAAAGAGTTCATTACAAGTAAAGAAGTAGAGTTCAAGTACGTGAAGACTTAAGATTCAATTGTGGATGTACTTACCAAGCCATCAAATTTGAAGAGTTTCAAAGGCTAAGAACATGTCTTAGAGTGAAGAAGAAAATTTCAAATTAAGGAGGAGTATTAGAATTAGTGATTTGAAATTTCTAAACTTATCTTGGAATTATTTTTGTGATTTTCTAGAAGTTCATGTACGTAAAATGTCATGTATATAAAAGGTCATGAATCTAGATTTTTCTTTAATTCATGCATAAGTTATTAAATATGGTTAATGTATATAGAGTTCAAAAGTCATCTCATGTATCTATAACTATACTATTAGTATTATCATTAAAATACAAGTGGATGAAAAATTTCTTCTAGTATTTTTCCTCCTCTTTTAACAAGGATGCTATCCTTAAAAATGTAGTGAGACTAATCAAGATTTACAAAAGATAAACCGCTACTTCTTTTATTTGCAAGCATGCAAAATGCATAGTTTTTTTTTTCTTTTTCTTTTTCCTTTGAGTTAACGGCTAACTTAATTTACAACGTGTTGTTCCACTTTAACTTGTAGATTAAATGGATTATGCTTATTTAACTCACTTTTTAAAACCGGGTTCATTTAGGGGGTACTAGCTACTAATGGGTTTGGTCTTAGAAGTATTCTAATTATTAAAGATGGATGCGATTTGGTTCAGTACGGCCTCTCTTGAACCGAATCGAATCAAACTATATATTATGATTCAATTTTTTATAAATTTGATCCTAACCATACAATTTTATCTATAAATTTTTCAAAAATAAAAAGGTTTGATTTGGCTCAATTTGCGGTTCAAACCTTTATCGAAATCACATATAAAGGAAATACATTGTATAGAAGACTATTATGACTTCCGCTCATTGGGCAGACCAATTTTCTTCCTTTTCTTGTATGATGGCGTATGTTTGATCTGATGGTGTAATACAAAGTTACCGAGGCTCAATAATTCTTTGATAGATATAATGCGGTGAAACACAGCTCATAGAATAATTTACAACACCACTCTGTTGCCGGGAGAAAAGTCCAGTCCTACCGATGATAGAATCAAAATGGTTTAATGTAAGCTTTATATGCTATAACTCTGCATACTCTCTTCTAGTTTTGCTTACTAGAGGCATGTCGGATGTAATTGTCGTAGTTTATAGTCAAATCGTTAGATGCAAAGATACATCTAAAACACATTGCTTGGACGTAGTAATCTAATGGCTTTGTACATGGACGTACTTTAGCCTTTGGGATCATTAAAAAGGGCTCCTTTTAAGTTCTTTTTTTATAGATATCAATGAACGGATAGCCAACACAAATGTTATTTAATGTTATGCTATAATTCAATCCATTAATCGATATTTTAAGTCAGTTATTTAAAATCTTGAAGTTTGCATCTTTAAAGTTGAATCGAAAAGGTTTCATCATCATTAATTCCTTTCTGGTATTAATTGACGCTCTGTGTAATGCAAGGTGTGTATGCAATTGATTTTCGATGTTCAAATTTCAACCCCATCTAATTTGGTTCAATCCCCGATCCTTATGGTTTTTATTTTTCTTTTTTTTTTTTTCATTTTGATATTATCCATTCGATTCGGTTTGAATTGACCAAACCAATCTGGTTCAGTTCTGTACAACCAAACCATGAATCACTAAGCTTATACGTGTACTAACCACTGTCGGTTCTAGGCTTGAATGTTTGGATGCTAGGGCTACCGATTGACTTAGACTAGATTGCTAAGGTCACCAACTTGAAGGATTTTCTATTTAATTTTTCTCTCCTATTCCAAGATTCTGTGAAGGTTAAAATCTTTAAGGCTTTTCTGGAAAGTTGAGCCAAGGCTTAATTTAACAAATTTCTCTCCTGTTATTTGAAAACACATGACGAGGCATTTGTTGCAA